>CM061753.1:84653124-85253124 GCA_030979885.1 Lolium multiflorum
TCTATGCAGGACTAAATTTTTCTTCATGGAATTTATTGGATTCAGCTGCGTACCTTTATGTCCATCACTCTTGGTGAAGCAACAAAGCTTCTTGATAATATGATGGTTAATTACTCTGAATGGCACACGGAAAGAGCTCCACAAGGTAAGAAGGTAAATTTTGTTGAAGACTCTTCCTTGAATGATAAGGTTGATGCTATTATGTCTATGCTTGCAAATGATAGGACTAATGTTGATCCTAATAATGTTCCATTAGCTTCATTGGTTGCCCAAGAAGAACATGTTGATGTAAACTTCATTAAAAATAATAATTTCAACAACAATGCTTATCGGAACAATTCTAGTAATAACTATAGGCCATATCCTTATAATAATGGTAATGGTTATGCTAATTCTTATGGGAATTCTTACAACAATAATAGGAATACACCCCCTGGACTTGAAGCTATGCTTAAAGAATTTATTAGTACACAAACTGCCTTTAAACTCTGTTGAGGAAAAGCTCAATAAAATTGATATTCTTGTTTCTAGAGTTGATAGTCTTGCTTCTGATGTTGATCTTTTGAAATCGAAAGTTATGCCTAATGAGGATATTGAAAATAAAATTGTTACTACAGCAAATGCCATCCAAGTTAGAATTAATGAGAATATAAGATTAATGGTTGAACTGCGTGCTAGGTGGGATAGAGAAGAAAATGAAAAACTAGCTAAAGAGAAAAATGTAGCTAAAGTTTGGACTATTACCACCACTAGCAATGCTAATGATTCACATGTTGCTGCACCTCCTACTATCAATGTTAAAATAATTGGTGTTGGTAATGTTTCTACTCCTAGTGCAAAGCGTACAAAACGTTAAAACTGCTGAAACTGCTTGTGATAAAACTGCTGAAATTTTTTCCAACCTTGGGGATGATAATCCCATTGCTTTAGATTGTAATGATTTAGATTTTTATGATTGCCACATCTGAAGTTATAAAGTTCTTACAAAACTTGCTAAAAGTCCTAATGCTATTTATAAATTTGGCTTTCACAAAACATATTACAAATGCTCTCATAAAAGCTAGAGAAGAGAAACTAAAACTTGAAACTTCTATTCCTAGAAAGCTAGAGGATGGTTGGGAGCCCATCATTAAAATGAGAGTCAAAGATTTTGATTGTAATGCTTTATGTGATCTTGGTGCAAGTATTTCTGTTATGCCTAAAAAAGTCTATGATATGCTTGACTTGCCACCATTGAAAAATTGTTATCTGGATGTTAATCTCGCTGATAATGCTAAAAAGAAACCTTTGGGGAAAGTTGATAATGTTCATATTATGGTTAACAATAACCTTGTCCCCATTGATTTTGTTGTCTTGGATATTGAATGCAATGCATCTTGCCCCATTATATTGGGAAGACCTTTTTCTTCGAACCGTTGGTGCTACTATTGATATGAAGGAAGGTAATATTAAATATCAATTTCCTCTCAAGAAAGTTATGGACACTTCTCTAGAAAGAGAATGAAGTTACCTTATGATTCTATTATTAGAACAATTATGATGTTGATGCTTCTGCCTCTTGATGTTACTTGAGATACACTTTCTGCGCCTAGCTGGCTTAAAGAAAAGCGCTTATGGAGACAACCCATGTTTTTACTCCAGTATTTGTTTTCTATTTGTGTCTTGGAAGTTGTTTACTACTGTATAAACCTCTCCTTATCTTAGTTTTGTGTTTTGCTGTGCCAAGTAAAGTCTTTGATAGAAAAGTAAGTACTAGATTTGGATTACTGCTCAAGTTCCAGATTTCTTTGCTGTCACGAATCTGGGTCTACCTCCCTGTAGGAGCTCAGAAAATTAAGCCAATTTACGAGCATGATCCTAAGATATGTACGCAAACTTTCATTCATCAGCATTTTCATTTGAGCAAGTCTGTGCCTCAATAAAATCTTTACGGACGGTTCTGTTTTGACAGATTCTGGCTTTTATTTCGCATTGCCTCTTTGCTATGTTGGATGAATTTCTTTGATCCATTAATGTCCAGAAGCTTTATGCAATGTCCAGAAGTGTTAAGAATGATTTTGTCATCACCTCTGAACATGTTAATTTTTATTATGCACTAACCCTCTAATGAGAAGTTTAGTGTGGCAGAAGTTTTCAAGGATCAAGAGAGGAGTATGATGCAATATATCATGAGAGTGAAAGTTTTAAGTTTGGGGATGCCCTTGTCTCACCCTGCATATTCTGAAGACTTGCTGTTGTTTTGTGATGTCTGGCATCTCTTCTTCATCGACAACATTATCAGGTTCCTCCCCCCGAAACTATATTTATTCCGGTCATATCTAAAAATTTCTTGCTTGGAGCGCTTCGTTTGTTTTTGCTTTTGTTTTGTTTAATAAAATGGATCCAACATCTACTTTATGGAGAGAGACACGTCCAAGTTGTAGCACAGGGACAAATATAACTTAGGCCTCACTATAGTATTCATGGCGAAGTTTCTTCTTTAAATTGTTATATGGTTGAAATTGGAAAATGCTACATGTAGTAATTCTAAAATGTCTTGGATAAATTGATACTTGGCAATTGTTGTGCTCATGTTTAAGCTCTTGCATCATATACTTTGCACCCATTAATGAAGAAATACTTAGAGCTTGCTAATTTGGTTTGTATATTTGGTTTCTCTAGAGTCTAGATAACATCTAGTATTTTTGAACAACAAGAAAGACGGTATGGAGTCTTATAATGTTTACCATATGTCTTTTATGTGAGTTTTGCTATACCGTTCATCCTTGTGTTTGTTTCAAATAACCTTGCTAGCCTAAAACCTTGTATCGAGAGGGAATACTTCTCATGCATCCCAAATACTTGAGCCAACCACTATGCCATTTGTGTCCACCATACCTACCTACTACATGGTATTTCTCCGCCATTCCAAAGTAAATTGCTTGAGTGCTACCTTTAAAATTCATCATTCACCTTTGCAATATAGCTCATGGGACAAATAGCTTAAAAACTATTGTGGTATTGAATATGTACTTATGCACTTATCTCTTATTAAGCTGCTTGTTGTGCGATAACCATGCTTCGGGGATGCCATCAACTATTCTTTGTTGAATATCATGTGAGTTGCTATGCATGTCCGTCTTCTCTGAAGTAAGAGAGATCTACCACCTTCATGGTTGGGCATGCATATTGTTAGAGAAGAACATTGGGCCGCTAACTAAAACCATGATTCATGGTGGAAGTTTCATGGACATATATCCTCAATCTCATATGAGAATAATAATTGTTGCCACATGCTTATGCATTAAAGAGGAGTCCATTATCCGTTGTCCATGTTGTCCCATGGATGTCTAAGCTGAGAATAATCAAAAGCGAGAACTAAAAATGCAGCTTTTCCTTTTGTACAAGTGTATGGAGGTACCCCATTGTGACACTTGGTTAAAACATGTGCATTGCAAAGATCCGGTAGTCCAACCTAATTAGGACAAGGTGCGGGCACTATTAGTATACTATGCATGAGGCTTGCAACTTGTAAGATATAACTTACATAACTCATATGCTTTATTACTACCGTGACAAAATTGTTTCATGTTTTCAAAATAAAAGCTCTAGCACAAATATAGCAATCGATGCTTTCCTCTTTGAAGGACCATTCTTTTTACTTTTATGTTGAGTCAGTTCACCTATCTCTCTCCCCAAGAAGCAAACACTTGTGTGAACCGTGCATTGATTCCTACATACTTGCATATTGTACTTGTTATATTACTCTATGTTGACAATTATCCATGAGATATACATGTTATAAGTTGAAAGCAACCGCTGAAACTTAATCTTCCTTGTGTTGCTTCAATGCCTTTACTTTGAATTTATTGCTTTATGAGTTAACTCTTATGCAAGACTTATTAATACTTTGTCTTGAAGTACTATTCATGAAAAGTCTTTGCTTTATGATTCACTTGTTTACTCATGTCATTACCATTGTTTTGATCGCTGCATTCACTACATATGTTTACAAATAGTATGATCAAGGTATGATGGCATATCACTTCAGAAATTATCCTTGTTATCGTTTTACCTGCTCGGGACGAGCAGAACTAAGCTTGGGGATGCTTGATACGCTCCGACGTATCGATAATTTCTTATGTTCTATGTCATATTATTGATGATACCTACATGTTTTATGCACACTTTATGTCATATTCGTGCATTTTCTGAACTAACCTATTAACAAGATGCCGAAGTGCCAGTTCGTTTTTGGTTTCAGAAATCCTAGTAACGAAATATTCCCGAATTGGACGAAATCAAGTCCCAGGGTCCTATTTTGCCACGAACCTTCCAAGACCGAAGAGTAATGGCGGCCACGAGGCTACCACCATAGGGCTGCGCCCACCCTTGGCCGCGCGACTTCGTGGGTGTGGGCCCCTCGTGTGGCCCCCCACGTCGCCCTTCCGCCTACTTAAAGCCTTCGTCGCGAAACCCCGATGCGAAAAACCACGATACGGAAAACCTTCCAGACGCCGCCGCCGCCGATCCCATCTCGGGGGACTGAGATCCTCCGGCACTCCCCACGGAGAGGGGATTCATCTCCCGAGGACTCTACACCGCCATGGTCGCCTCCTGGAGTGATGAGTGAGTAGTTCACCCCGGACTATGGGTCCATAGCAGTAGCTAGATGGTTGTCTTCTCCTCATTGTGCTTCATTGTTGGATCTTTGTGAGCTGCCTAACATGATCAAGATCATCTATCCGTAATACTATATGTTGTGTTTGTCCGGATCCGATGGATAGAGAATACCATGTTATGTTAATTATCAAGTTATTACATATGTGTTGTTTATGATCTTGCATGCTCTCCGTTACTAGTAGAGGCTCTGCCAAGTTTTTGCTTTTAACTCCAAGAGGGAGTATTTATGCTCGATAGTGGGTTCATGCCTCCATTGACATCTGGGACAGTGACAGAAAGTTCTAAGGTTGTGTTGTGTTGTTGCCACTAGGGATAAAACATTGGCGCTATGTCCGAGGATGTAGTTGTTGATTACATTACGCACCATACTTAATGCAATTGTCTGTTGCTTTGCAACTTAATACTGGAAGGGGTTCGGATGATAACTCGAAGGTGGACTTTTTAGGCATAGATGCGTGTTGGCGTCTATGTACTTTGTCGTAATGCCCAATTAAATCTCACTATACTTATCATGCCATGTATGTGCATTGTTATGCCCTCTCTATTTGTCAATTGCCCGACCGTAATTTGTTCACCCAACATGCTTTTATCTTATGGGAGACACCTCTAGTGAACTGTGGACCCCGGTCCATTCTTTTATACTGAAATACAATCTACCGCAATACTTGTTTTACTGTTTTCTCTCGCAAACAATCATCTTCCACACAATACGGTTAACCCTTTGTTACAGAAGCAGTGAGATTAACAACCTCACTGCTTCGTTGGGGCAAAGTACTTTGGTTGTGTTGTGCAGGTTCCACGTTGGCGCCGAATCTCCGGTGTTGCGCCGCACTACATCCCGCCACCATCAACCTTCAACGTGCTTTGACTCCTACCGGTTCGATTAAACCTTGGTTTCTAACTGAGGGAAACTTGCCGGCCATCATTACACCTTCCTCTTGGGGTTCCCAACGGACGTGTCAACTACACGCATCAGCGGCGTCTCTGGAAGGTTTTCCGTATCGTGGCTCTCGGTACTGGGGGTTTCGCGACGGAGGCTTTAAGTAGGTGGAAGGGCAGGTCAGGGGGCCACACGAGGGCCCCACACCTCCGGCCGCGACCAAGGGCCAGGCCGCGCGCCCCTAGTGTGGCATTGCCTCGTGCCCCACTTCAAGTCCTCCCGCTCTCTCCGGAAGCTTCTGGGAAAATAGGCCCCTGGGCGTTGATTTCGGCCCATTCCGAGAATATTTCCTTTGTAGGATTTCTCAAACCAAAAACAGCAGAAACAAGAACTCGCTCTTCATCTCGTCAATAGGTTAGTGCGAAAATGCATCAATATGACATATAATGTGTATAAAACATGTGAGTATCATCATAAAAGTAGCATGGAACATAAGAAATTATAGATACGTTTGGGACGTATCAAGCATCCCCAAGCTTAGTTCTACTCGTCCTCGAGTAGGTAAACGATAACAAAGATAATTTCTCAAGTGACATGCTATCATAATCTTGATCAATACTATTGTAAAGCACATGAGATGAATGCAGCGATTCGAAGCAATGATGAAGATAATGAGTAAACAAATGAATCATATAGCAAAGACTTTTCATGAATAATACTTTCAAGACAAGCATCAATAAGACTTGCATAAGAGTTACTCATAAAGCAATAAATTCAAAGTAAAGGCGTTGAAGCAACACAAAGGAAGATATAAGTTTAAGGGGGGTAGGTTTGTAACATCCCAAATTTTCAAATTTGAAAAGCATGCATTTCATACATGTGCATCATGACATTTTTGCATTTAGGGAAAATTCAAAGTGCATTTCAAAAACCAAACCCTAATATGGCGCTATTAGCCACTATGCGTCTATGCGAATTTTGGTTTTATAAAGTATTATATTTTTGTTTCAAAATGGTTCCAAAGTGAAGTATTTTTCACAAGGAATCCAACGGTATCTTATTTGCATTTTTCCGATTTTATTTGAAGCCCCAAAATGTATTTTCAAATGAGAAAGAGATAGAAGAAAAAAATAGAAAAAAAAGAAAAACGAACGGCAGCTGGGCTAACACAGTCGGCCAGCGGCCCAGCCAGCCGACCAGGCCCGCGCCGGCCACCTCTTCTCCCTCCCCTCTCCCTTCCCCCTGGGCCGACCAGGCCAAGGCGACCCAGCAGGCTACCGGCCCGGGCTAGGCCCTCGCACGCACGCCAGGAGACTTCGTCTCCAACCGTCGCTCGCCCCGCTCCTCCCACGCGCTGCACGCCTGCACGCACAGCGCCGGCCACCTCTTCCCCCACTCGCCCCTCCCTCCCCAGCGCTCCCCCAACCGACCCGAGGCCACCCCTACTTAGCCCCCGCGCCCTCGTCCATTCCCCTGCTCTCCCTCTCCAAACACGCCCCCAGGCTGCCGGATTCCTCGCCGGAGAGCCGCCACCGCGCCGCCTCCATCCGCCTATCACCGCCGGTAAGAGCCACCCCAGGCCCCGCCGCCGACACCCCGGGTCGGCCTCTCCAAAGCCCACGCCGTCCCGACTCGCCCGAGCCTGAGGACCCCCGAGCTGCCGCCGTCGAGCACGGCCAGGCCACGCGCCGGCCATCTCCACCGCCGCCGCCACATCAGCGTCCGTGCCAGCGCCACGCGTACGCCCAGTCAGCGCCACCTGGGTATTTTCTTCTTTTTCTTCCTATTCTGCTTTAGATCTCAGCCATCCATGTTAGTTAGATCCAACGGATTATAACGCTGATCCGCGCGAAGAGGTATCAGCCAATGAGAAATCGCCATGTGTCAGGACACCCTAGTTTGCGTTTAATCTCGGTTTCGATAGTCCGCGCTTTGTAAAATTCATAACCAGAGATCCGCTTGTCCAAAAATTACAAACTTTATACCTCTGGAATCCTAAAAATATAAGGAACATTATGGAACAATAAAATGTGAACTTGCAGAAGTTTGAAAATCATGTATATTTAAATGCCTAATCGGAGTACTCAACCCAAAATGAGATCTACACACCTATTTCGAGTAATTCCTTTTGCACATGCTTGCAAATGTTACCCTCTGTCCAGTAGTACCAAAATCAACATTTACCTACTGTACCAAAACACCTTTTACATTTAATGGTAGTTGCCCTTCGCTAGTGCGACATAATTGCTTCGCAATAATTCAACCGACCATAAAACTTGACCATGGCATCATGCATATAGTGACAACCAGAGATCATTAAATGGAGTGCACTTGTGTAAATATCATATGCATCTCATGTCTATGCTTGTGCATTTGTGTTGTGCATTGTGTTTATCGTGCTATGTATGAATGCTTGTAGATTGCGACTGTGACAGCTGCAACCGTTGTGACTGCGAAGATTGCAACTCTTCCCTCTGAAAAAGGCAAGTGACACACACCAAAAGTCCCAGTTTTAATTCTTGCACTGTAGTGTTTTTATAGTAGACATGTCTAGGGTTTATGCTTTGTGCTTGCTAGTAAATCCTAGTAGTTTAGCTACACCACTCCTAGACTCCCTTAGCCGCCATTAAATTTAGTTGTTACCTGCTATGCCATGGAAAAGGTTTTGATAGAGGTTAAGGAAAAACAACTAAGTTTAATGAATTACCTGGGTGAATGGTGGAGTTATGGAGAGGGTGGCTGTATCAGGGGGCGAGACCCTGGTGCTAGTGCACACTTGCGGAAAGTCACCCAGGCTTAAAGAGATTGTAGACAAACCTTGCTCATTAGCTTTTCGTACAACCACATGCTACTATGGCTCTGGCTTGACAAAGTATGTTGTATGAACCCGGATCCTAGGGGCCAGGTGGTGGTAGAGGGATACTGTAGGTGGAACGGGGCCCTTAGGGAATGGTTCGGGTGATTACACACAGAAGGTCTCGGCCACGGTCTGCACCTGTCCTTTGAGCAAAATGTGCATCGAGGTAGAAGGATTGACCTGGCCATGTGGGTAAAGGTGTACAACCTCTCGAGAGTGTAAAATCTAAGTACTTAGCCGTGTCCCCGGTTATGGACAACTTGAGCGAACTGACAAGTCCTTGTTCGAAGATCTCCTCATCCCAATTTCTTAAATAAAATTTGATGGGTGAACAAGGGTAGGAAGGTACATTGGGGCTTTACCAATGTTACTGTTAATTGGTACATTGGGGATTTACCAATGTTACTGTTAATTAGATTGAAAGAAAATGTTTTGATAAATGATAGGGAAAAATTGGCTTTATGCAAAATGAACTTGAGCTCTACCTGCCAGATGTGCACGTAGGTGTAGGATGCCTTTTGAGTCCACAAAAGTGTCCTTGCCAATACAATTCCAAATGTATTGATTCCTTCGGGCTGCAACGTTTGATGTTGCAGGTATCCCTAGCTGCTGAAGAAGATGTTAGGATCACGAGTCTTTGCCCAACATGTCTGCCTGTGGCATCCGTGAAGGAAGAGGACTCCATGCTATTTGCTTTCCGCTTGATGTTGAACTCTGATTTATGTTTATGCTAGCCCTTGAGCTATGCAAGTTGTATCGAACTATTTTATTTCCGCTGGATCTTAGGTTGTAATGAAGACCTTTGCTACTTGGTATTTCATCTTAAACTGTGTGTGCTAGCAGTTCGATCCAGGGACTAGCACTAATGCACAGGGACTTGCACTTTTTAAAGTGAGGTCACTACAGATGGTATCAGAGCACTGTGTTGCCCATAGGTTCGTGACCCTAGGTTTGGATTAGAAATAGGAAGACCTTAGGATGAAATTCCCTCTTATCTATCTAATCCATTCTCTATTGAAAAGAAATGTTTGCAAATTGGTTTTCTGGTATTCTCACCTATTTCATCTTCAAAACAAGTCTTCATCTTTTAGACGTCCAATCTTTGAAGGCCTCAAGGATGGAAGAGAAGCTAGAAGCACCCAAGCTGGAAATAGAGTAGACCACCACTTTCCCTTTTATCAGACGAGCGATATCTTAAAAACGCATTGATCATACCAAATTGTGGCATGACCATACTAGTTTGTTAGTATTTTTAAAAAAAAATTCTTGCGTGATTTTGAGGATTGTTTATTGTGTGACTTGTTTGTGCATGGGTAGGAAATTTTATTCCCTAGATCTATCTATCTTGTTTCTCATCTATGCTAAACAACCACAAATGCCGCCAAGACGTGATCCAACCCAACTGGTAATTTTGGAATCCCAAGGTGTGGATGTAATCCTAGGCATGGATTGGATGACCACTTATGGAGGCATAATAGATTGTGCAAAGAGATCAATTACACTCACAACCCCAGAAAAGAAACGAATCCGTTTCAACTCAACTTTTGAGCTTAAAGGTAGTAAGGTCAACTCTCTTAAGGGGGTTAGCATGGAGACTGTGCTTGTTGTGAGAGAATACCCGGATGTGTTCCCAGAAGAGTTGCCAGGAATGCCACCGGACAGAGAAGTTGAATTTCTCATTGAGCTGTTGCCTGGAACTGGACCAATAGCCAAGAGACCATACAAGATGGATGTAGAGGAATTGAAGGAGTTGAAGAAGCAGCTTAAGGAACAGTTGGAAAAGGGTTTCATCCGACCTAGTTCATCGTCATGGGGAGCCCCTGTTTTGTTTGTGATGAAGAAAGATTCTAGCAAGAGATTGGTAATGGATTATCGATCACTCAATGAAGTCACTATCAAGAACAAGTACCCGTTGCCCAATATCAACGACCTATTTGACCAACTGAAGGGAGCAAAGGTGTTCTCCAAAATTGATCTTCGATCGGGCTACTTCCAAATGAAGATCAGAGAGCAAGACATACCTAAGACCGCATTCACTACTAGATACGGTCTGTATGAGTATACGGTTATGCCATTTGGTCTAACCAATGCCCCAGCATATTTTATGGCCATGATGAACAAAGTGTTCATGGAATATTTGGATAAGTTCGTAGTAGTATTCATCGATGATATATTGATATACTCAAAGGATGAAGCCGAACATGAGAGGCACTTGCGCCTAATCATGGAGAAGCTTAGAGAGCACAAGTTGTATGCCAAGTTCAGCAAGTGTGAGTTCTGGTTGGATAGAGTTGGATTCCTTGGACATATAGTTTCAGCAGAAGGAGTCGCAGTTGATCCGAGTAAAGTTGCAGCTGTGACCGAGTGGGAATCACCCAAGAATGCAGGAGAGATCCGGAGTTTCCTAGGACTCGCTGGATACTACCGGAGATTTATTGAAAATTTCTCCAAGATTGCAAAGCCCATGACAGAACTGTTGAAGAAGGAGAAGAAATTCATCTGGACTGATGAGTGTGAAGCTAGTTTTCAAGAGTTGAAGCAACGCCTAGTAAGTGCACCGGTTCTATGTTTGCCGGATATCAATAAGGATTTCCAAGTGTACTGCGACGCCTCTCGTCAAGGACTTGGAGGTGTTCTAATGCAAGATGGAAAAGTAGTGTGCTATGCTTCACGACAACTCAAGAAGCATGAGAGAAACTACCCAACCCATGACTTAGAGCTAGCATCTGTTGTTCATACCCTGAAAGTGTGGAGACACTACTTGATGGGAAAGCATTGTGATGTGTTCACAGACCATAAGAGCCTGAAGTACATATTCACTCAGAAGGAGCTGAACATGAGGCAAAGAAGATGGTTGGAGTTAATAAAAGATTATGATATGAATTTGCAATACCACCCAGGAAAGGCTAATGTTGTAGCCGATGCGCTGAGCCGTAAGAGCTATGTAAACGGCCTCACCGCTGGAGAATTACCAGAGGAACTGTGTGAACAGTTTAAGGACCTCAGACTAGAGGTTGTGCCCAAAGGTTATTTGGCATCACTTGAAGTTCAGCCAACACTAATGGACAGAATTAGAGAAGCTCAAAAGTTAGACAAAGAAATAGAGGAGATTAAGGTCAATATGAGCGAAGGCAGAGCAAAAGGATTTCATGCAGATGAACAAGGAACCATATGGTTTGAGAAGCGTATCTGTGTACCCCAGGACCCTGAGCTTAGGAAGTTGATTTTCCAGGAAGCCCATGATTCACCATACTCCATTCATCCGGGTAACACCAAGATGTACATGGACGTGAAGGAAAGGTTCTGGTGGAGTAATCTGAAGAGAGACATCGCTGAGTATATTGCACTGTGTGATGTTTGTAGTAGAGTCAAGGCGGAACATCAGAAACCCGCAGGATTGTTGCAACCACTACCTGTACCAGAATGGAAGTGGGAGAATATTGGCATGGATTTTATCACCGGACTGCCAAAGACTAGATCAGGATATGATTCCATTTGGGTCGTAGTTGACCGTCTGACTAAAGTGGCTCACTTCATTCCAGTGAAGACCACCTACACAAGCGCCAAACTAGCCAAGTTATACATGAACAAAATCATATGTTTGCATGGAGTGCCCAAGAGCATTGTGTCAGACAGAGGTACCCAGTTTACATCTCACTTTTGGCGTCAAATACATGAGTCTTTGGGAACTAGACTTGAGTTCAGCACAGCGTTTCACCCACAGACTGATGGACAGACTGAAAGAGTGAATCAAATCTTGGAAGATATGTTAAGAGCATGCGCATTGGACTATGGATCAAGTTGGGATGAAAATCTGCCTTATGCAGAGTTTTCATATAACAATAGCCACCAAGCTAGTATTGGTATGGCACCCTTTGAGGCATTGTATGGAAGGAAGTGCACCACCCCATTGCTATGGAGTGGCGTAGGAGAAAGAAGTCTGTTTGGCCCAGACCTAATCAAGGATGCCGAAGAGAAGGTCAGACTGATCAGAGATAGATTGAAGATAGCCCAATCTAGACAGAAGAGCTACGCTGACTCAAAGCGTAGGGAAGTGACCTATGAGATAGGTGATAGAGCATACCTAAGAGTCTCACCCCTACGTGGTGTGAAAAGATTTGGAGTCAAGGGAAAGTTAGCACCCCGCTTTGTAGGACCATTCAAGATCCTGGCTCGCAAAGGTGAAGTAGCATATGAGTTGGAACTGCCAGAATCTCTAGCTGCAGTTCACAATGTGTTCCATGTAAGCCAACTGAAGAAGTGTCACCCAGAAATGGCAGAGACCCCGTTGAGAGATACAGTGCCACTTGAGGAAGTTCAGTTGGAGAGTGATCTCACATATGAAGAGAAGCCAATCAAGATACTGGAGACAGCAGAAAGAGTGACCCGTACGAAGACGATCAAATTTTGCAAGGTCCAGTGGAACCACCACACAGAGGAAGAAGCTACATGGGAACGAGAAGATGACCTCCGTGAAGATCACCCACACCTATTTGCTAGCCACTCCGATTCTCGAGGGCGAGAATCATCTTAAGGGGGGTAGGTTTGTAACATCCCAAAATTTTCAAACTTGAAAATCATGCATTTCATACATGTGCATCATGGCATTTTTGCATTTAGGAAAATTCAAAGTGCAGCGCAAAAACCAAACCCTAAAATGGTGCTATTAGCCACTTATGCATCTATGCTTTGGTTTTAAAAGTATTTATTTTTGTTTCAAAAATGGTTCCAGAGTGAAGGCTTTTTCACAAGGAATCCAACGGTATCTTATTTGTATTTTTCCGATTTTATTTGAAGCCCCAAATGCTTTTTCAAATGCGAAAGAGATAGAAGAAAAAAAATAGAAAAAAAAAGAAAACGAACGGCAGCTGGGCCAACACAGTCGGCCAGCGGCCCAGCCAGCCGACCAGGCCCGCGCCGGCCACCTCTTCTCCCTCCCCCTCTCCTTCCTGGGCCGACCAGGCCAAGGCGACCCAGCAGGCTACCGGCCCGGGCTAGGCCCCCGCACGCACGCCAGGAGACTTCGTCTCCAACCGTCGCTCGCCCTGCTCCTCCCCACGCGCTGCACGCCTGCACGCACAGCGCCGGCCACCTCTTCCCCCACTCGCCCCTCCCTCCCCAGCGCTCCCCCAACCGACCCGAGGCCACCCCTACTTAGCCCCCGCGCCCCTCGTCCAATTCCCCTGCTCTCCCTCTCCAAACACGCCCCCAGGCTGCCGGATTCCTCGCCGGAGTAGCCGCCACCGCGCCGCCTCCATCCGCCTATCACCGCCGGTAAGAGCCACCCCAGGCCCGCCGCCGACACCCGGGTCGGCCTCTCCAAGCTCCACGCCGTCCCGGACTCGCTGAGCCCGAGGACCCCGAGCCGCCGCCGTCGAGCACGCCAGGCCACGCGCCGGCCATCTCCACCGCCGCCGCCACATCAGCGTCCGTGTCAGCGCCACGCGTACGCCCAGTCAGTGCCACCTGGGTATTTCCCTTTTCTTTCTTTTTCTTCTTTCCTATTCTGCCTTTAGATCTCAGCCATCCATGTTAGTTAGATCCAATGGCTTATAACGCTGATCCGCGCGAAGAGGTATCAGCCAATAGAAAGCGCCAGTGTCAGGGACACACCCTAGTTTGCGTTTAATCTCGGTTTCGATAGTCCGCGCTTTGCAAAATTCATAACCAGAGCTCCGCTTGTCCAAAAATTACAAACTTTATACCTATGGAATCCTAAAAATATAAGGAACATTATGGAACAATAAAATGTGAACTTGCAGAAGTTTGAAAATCATGTATATTTAAATGCCTAATCGGAGTACTCAACCCGTAAAATGAGATCTACATACCTATTTCGAGTAATTCCTTTTGCATATGCTTGCAAATGTTACCCTCTGTCCAGTAGTACCAAAATCACCATTTGTCTACTGTACCAAAATACAATTTACATTTAATGGTAGTTGCCCTTCGCTAGTGCGACATAATTGCTTCGCAATAATTCAACCGACCATAAAACTTGACCATGGCATCATGCATATAGTGACAACCAGAGATCATTAAATGGAGTGCACTTGTGTAAATATCATATGCATCTCATGTCTATGCTTGTGCATTTGTGTTGTGCATTGTGTTTATCGTGCTATGTATGAATGCTTGTAGATTGCGACTGTGACAGCTGCAACCGTTGTGACTGCGAAGATTGCAACTCTTCCCTCTGAAAAAGGCAAGTGACACACACCAAAAGTCCCAGTTTTAATTCTTGCACCGTAGTGTTTTTATAGTAGACATGTCTAGGGTTTATGCTTTGTGCTTGCTAGTAAATCCTAGTAGTTTAGCTACACCACTCCTAGACTCCCTTAGCCGCCATTAAATTTAGTTGTTACCTGCTATGCCATGGAAAAGGTTTTGATAGAGGTTAAGGAAAACAACTAAGTTTAATGAATTACCTGGGTGAATGGTGGAGTTATGGAGAGGGTGGCTGTATCAGGGGGCGAGACCCTGGTGCTAGTGCACACTTGCGGAAAGTCACCCAGGCTTAAAGAGATTGTAGACAAACCTTGCTCATTAGCTTCACGTACAACCACATGCTACTATGGCTCTGGCTTGACAAAGTATGTTGTATGAACCCGGATCCTAGGGGCCAGGTGGTGGTAGAGGGATACTGTAGGTGGAACGGGGCCCTTAGGGAATGGTTCGGGTGATTACACACAGAAGGTCTCGGCCACGGTCTGCACCTGTCCTTTGAGCAAAATGTGCATCGAGGTAGAAGGATTGACCTGGCCATGTGGGTAAAGGTGTACAACCTCTCGAGAGTGTAAAATCTAAGTACTTAGCCGTGTCCCCGGTTATGGACAACTTGAGCGAACTGACAAGTCCTTGTTCGAAGATCTCCTCATCCCAATTTCTTAAATAAAATTTGATGGGTGAACAAGGGTAGGAAGGTACATTGGGGCTTTACCAATGTTACTGTTAATTGGTACATTGGGGATTTACCAATGTTACTGTTAATTAGATTGAAAGAAAATGTTTTGATAAATGATAGGGAAAAATTGGCTTTATGCAAAATGAACCTGAGCTCTACCTGCCAGATGTGCACGTAGGTGTAGGATGCCTTTTGAGTCCACAAAAGTGTCCTTGCCAATACAATTCCAAATGTATTGATTCCTTCGGGCTGCAACGTTTGATGTTGCAGGTATCCCTAGCTGCTGAAGAAGATGTTAGGATCACGAGTCTTTGCCCAACATGTCTGCCTGTGGCATCCGTGAAGGAAGAGGACTCCATGCTATTTGCTTTCCGCTTGATGTTGAACTCTGATTTATGTTTATGCTAGCCCTTGAGCTATGCAAGTTGTATCGAACTATTTTATTTCCGCTGGATCTTAGGTTGTAATGAAGACCTTTGCTACTTGGTATTTCATCTTAAACTGTGTGTGCTAGCAGTTCGATCCAGGGACTAGCACTAACGCACAGGGACTTGCACTTTTAAAAGTGAGGTCACTACATCAACATATATATCTCATGGATAATTGTCAACATAAAGCAATATAACAAGTGCAATAAGTAAACATGTAATAATCAATGCACACAGTTGATACAAGTGTTTGCTTCTGGGATAGAAAGAATAGGCAAACTGACTCAACAATAAAGTAAAAGATAGGCCCTTCGCAGAGGGAAGCATGGATTACTATATTTGTGCTAGAGCTTTCATTTTGAAAACAAGAAACAATTTTGTCAACGGTAGTAATAAAGCATATGCGTTATGTATAAGACATCTTATAAGTTGCAAGCCTCATGCATAGTATACTAATAGTGCTCGCACCTTGTCCTAATTAGCTTGGGTTAACACGGATTATCATTGCATAGCATATGTTTCAACCAAGTGTCACAAAGGGGTACCTCTATGCCGCCTGTACAAAGGTCTAAGGAGAAAGCTCGCATTGGATTTCTCGCTTTTGATTATTCTCAACTTAGACATCCATATCGGGACAACATAGACAACAGATAATGGACTCCTCTTTAATGCATAAGCATTCAACAACAGTTAATATTCTCATAAGAGATTGAGGATTAGTGTCCACACTGAAACTTCCACCATGAATCATGGCTTTAGTTAGCGGCCCAATGTTCTTCTCTAACATGCATACTCAAACCATTTGATTGTGAGAACCGCCCTTACTTCAGACAAGACGAACATGCATAGCAACTCACATGATATTCAACAAAGGTAAAAGAGTTGATGGCGTCCCCAGAAAACATGGTTACCGCTCAACAAGCAACTTACTAAGAAATAGGACACATAAGTACATATTCTTCACCACGATAGTTTTTAAGGCTATTTTGTCCCATGAGCTATATATTGTAAAGGTAAAGAATAGAAATTTTAAAGGTAGCACTCAAGTAATGTACTTTGGAATGGCGGAGAAATACCATGTAGTAGGTAGGTATGGTGGACACAAATGGCATGGTTATTGGCTCAAGGATTTGGATGCATGAGAAGAATTCCTCTCAATACAAGGCTAGGCTAGCAAGGTTGTTTGAAGCAAACTCAAGTATAAAAGGTGCAGCAAAGCTTACATATGAACATATTGTAACTATTATAAGACTTTACGTTGTCTCCTTGTTGTTCAAACACCTCAACCAGAAAATATCTAGACTCTAGAGATCAATCATGCAAACCAAATTTTAGCAAGCTCTATGTAATTATTCATTAATGAGTACAAGGTACATGATGCAAGAGCTTAAACATGATCTATATGAGCACAACAATTGCCAAGTATCACATTATTCAAGACATTAAACCATTTACGACATGCGGCATTTTCCGTTTCCAACCATATAACAATGAACGAAATAGTCCAACTTTCGCAATGAACATTAAAGATAAAGCTAAGAACATATGTGTTCATACGAAACAGCGAGCGTGTCTCTCTCCCAAACAAAGAATGCTAGGATCCGATCTTATTCAAACAAAACGAAAATAAAAAAAAAACAAACAGACGCTCCAAGTAAAGCACATAAGATGTGATTGAATAAAAATATAGTTTCACTAGAGGAACCTGATAAGTTGTCGATGAAGGGGATGCCTTGGGCATCCCCAAGCTTAGAAGCTTGAGTCTTCTTAAAATATACAGGGATGAACCACGGGGCATCCCCAAGCTTTGACTTTTCACTCTTCTTGATCATATTGTATCATCCTCCTCTCTTGACCCTTGAAAACTTCCTCCACACCAAACTCGAAACAAACTCATTAGAGGGTCAGTGCATAATTCATATATTCAGAGGTGACATAATCATTCTTAACACTTCTGGACATTGCACAAAGCTACTGAAAGTTAATGGAACAAAGAAATCCATCTAACATAGCAAAACAGGCAATGCGAAATAAAAGGCAGAATCTGTCAAAACAGAACAGCTCGTAAGACGAATTTTAAAGTGGCACCAGACTTGCTCAGATGAAAATGCCCAAATTGAATGAAAGTTGCGTACATATCTGAGGATCACGCACGTAAATTGGCAGATTTTTCTGAGTTACCTACAGAGAATTCTGCCCAGATTCGTGACAGCAAGAAATCTGTTTCTGCGCAGTAATCCAAATCTAGTATTGGCTTTACTATCAAAGACTTTACTTGGCACAACAATGCAATAAAATAAAGATAAGGAGAGGTTGCTACAGTAGTAAACAACTTCCAAGACTCAAATATAAAATAAAGTAGAAGTGAAATAATGGGTTGTCTCCCATAAGCGCTTTTCTTTAACGCCTTTCAGCTAGGCGCAGAAAGTGTGTATCAAGTATTATCGAGAGATGAAGCATCAACATAGGTGTTGGGAGTTTTCTCAACTATGCATTTTATCTTATCTATGTGAGTTTCAGAGGCTCCCTTTTCATTATTCTTAGGTTTGCTATCCTCGTCAAACAAATTTTCAGGGACAAGCCAACCATAATTAGTTTCTAGAGCATCGCTCATTCCTAGGAGCTTACAAGGTATTGTTGTCTTAATCTCCCCACCATCATTAATATTATTAGTGTACCTTACTCTCTCCATGTCCATCTTTTCAAGGATACTAACAAAATTGGTATAAGAGCCAAGCATATTGTATTTAATAAAGACCTTTCTAGCCTCTCTTGCTACACCACCAAATTCTTTAAGAAGGGTTTCTAAAACAAAATCTTTCTTTTCCCCTTCCTCCATATCACCGAGTGTGAGAAACATGTGTTGGATTATAGGATTGAGATTAACAAATTTAGTTTCCAACATGCGAACTAAAGAGCAGCAGCAATTTCATAAGTAGGAGCAAGTTCTACCAAGTGTCTATCTTCAAAATCTTCAACTTTACTAACATGAGTGAAAAATGCTTCTATATTATCTCTTCCAATGATAGACCCACGTCCTACCGGTATGTCTTTTAGAGTGTAATTAGGAGGAAACATGATTAAATAAACAAGGTAAATAAAGTAAATGCAAGTAACTAAATTTTTGTGTTTTTAATATAGAGAACAAGACAGAAATAAAGTAAAACTAGCAACTAATTTTTTTGTGTTTTGATATAATGCAGCAAACAGCAAATAAAATAAAGCAAGACAAAAACAAAGTAAAGAGATTGAAGTGGAGACTCCCCTTGCAGTCTTGATCTCCCGCAACGGCGCCGTAAATTTGCTTGATGCGTGAGTTGACACGTCCGTTGGGAACCCCAAGAGGAAGGTGTGATGCGCACGCAAGTTTCCCTCAGAAGAAACCAAGGTTTAATCGAACCAGAGGAGTCAAGAAGCATGTTGAAGGTTGATGGTGGTGGAGTGTGTGCGGCGCAACACCAGGGATTCCGGCGCCAACGTGAACCTGCACAACACAATCACTAACTTTGCCCCAACGTAACATGCTGAGGTTGTCAATCTCACCGGCTTGTCAGAACAAAGGATTAGATGTATAGTGTGGATGATGATTGTTTGTTTGCGAAAACAAGAAAACAACAAAAGTAGATTGTATTTCGATGTAAAGAATAGGACCGGGTCCACTCACTAGTGGTGTCTCTCCCATAAGATAGCAGGGTGAACAAATTACTTTGGGCAATTGACAAATAAAGAAGGCATAACAATGCACATACATATATCATGATGAGTACTATGAGATTTAATCAGACAAAGTACATAGACCGCTATCCAGCATGCATCTATGCCTAAAAAGTCCACTTTCAGTTATCATCCGAACCCCCTCCAATATTAAGTTGTAAACAACAGACAATTGCATTAAGTATGGTGCGTAATGTAATCAACACAAATATCCTTAGACAAAGCATCGATGTTTTATCCCTAGTGGCAACAAGACATCCACAACCTTAGAACTTTCTGTCACTGTCCAGATTTAATGGAGGCATGAACCCACTATCGAGCATAAATACTCCCTCTTGGAGTCACAAGTATCAACTTGGCCGAGCCTCTACTAGCAACGGAGAGCATGCAAGAACATAAATAACATATATGATAGATTGATAATCAACTTGACATAGTATTCAATATTCATCGGATCCCAACAAACACAACTGATACGTCCCAAACGTATCTATAATTTCTTTTGTTCCATGCTACTTTTATGATGATACTCACATGTTTTATACACATTATATGTCATTATTATGCATTTTCCGGCACTAACCTATTGACGAGATGTCGAAGAGCCATTGTTTGTCTGTTTTGGTTTCAAAATCCTAGTAAGGTAATATTCTCGGAATTGGACGAAATCAACGCCAGGGGCCTATTTTTACACGAAGTTTCCAGAAGACCGGAGGATGAAGTGGGGCCACGAGGTGGCGGCACACTAGGCGGCGCGGCCCAAGCCTTGGCCGCGCCGGCCTGTTGTGTGGGCCCCTGTGCTCTCGACCTGCCCTTCCGCCTACTTAAAGCCTCCGTCGCGAAACCCCCCCGAGAGCCACGATACGGAAAACCTTCCAGAGACGCCGCCCGCCAATCCCATCTCTGGGATTCAGGAGATCGCCTCCGACACCCGCCGAGAGGGGAATCATCTCCGAGGTCTCTTCATCACCATGATCGCCTCCGGACGATGTGAGTTCACACTGGACTATGGGTCCATAGCAGTAGCTAGATGGTCGTCTTCTCCTCATTGTGCTATCATGTTAGATCTTGTGAGCTGCCTATCATGATCAAGATCATCTATTTGTAATCCTACATGTTGTGTTTGTTGGGATCCGATGAATATTGAATACTATGTCAAGTTGATTATCAATCTATCATATATGTTATTTATGTTCTTGCATGCTCTCCGTTGCTAGTAGAGGCTCCGGCCAAGTTGATACTTGTGACTCCAAGAGGGAGTATTTATGCTCGATAGTGGGTTCATGCCTCCATTAAATCTGGAAGTGACAGAAAGTTCTAAGGTTGTGGATGTCCTGCCACTAGGGATAAACCATCGATGCTTTGTCTAAGGATATTTGTCTTGATTACATTACGCACCATACTTAATGCAATTGTCTGTTGTTTTAATACCGGAAGGGGTTCGGATGATAACCTGAAGGTGGACTTTTTAGGCATAGATGCATGTTGGATAGCGGTCTATGTACTTTGTCGTAATGCCCCGATTAAATCTCATAGTACTCATCATGATATATGTATGTGCATTGTTATGCCTTCTTTATTTGTCAATTGCCCAACTGTAATTTGTTCACCCAACATCCGCTATCTTATGGGAGAGACACCACTAGTGAACTGTGGACCCCGGTCCTATTCTTTACATCTGAAATACAATCTACTGCAATTGTTCTTTACCGTTCTTCGCAAACAAACATCATCATCCACACTATACATCTAATCCTTTGTTTACAGCAAGCCGGTGAGATTGACAACCTCGCTGCTACGTTGGGGCAAAGTTCGTGATTGTGTTGTGCAGGTGTTCCGTTTGCGCCGAACCCGGTGTTGCGCCGCACTACACTCCGCCACCATCAACCTTCAACGTGCTTTGACTCCTACTGGTTCGATTAAACCTTGGTTTCTTCCGAGGGAAACTTGCTACCGTGCGCATCACACCTTCCTCTTGGGGTTCCCAACGGACGTGTCAACGCACGCATCAAGCAAAATTTCTAGCACCGTTGCCGGAGATCAAGACACGCCGCAAGGAGTCTCCACTTCCAATCTCTTTACTTTGTTTTTGTCTTGCTTTAATTTATTTACTACTTTGTTTGCTGCATTATATCAAAACACAAAAATTAGTTGCTAGTTTTACTTTATTTACTGTCTTGTTCTCTATATTAAAAACACAAAAAATTAGTTACTTGCATTTTTACTTCTGTTATCATGTCTAGCTCTGCACCTGTTACTTCTTCACCTGAGGAATTAGTCTTCACTTTTAAACAAGGGGATGAGGAGAGTTTTAAAGATGCTTGGTCCAGAATTTTTGATTCTTATCGTAAAGCTGAACCTCAAATGACTCTAAGTTTGCTCCTTAGTAATTTTTATTTTGGGCTTATGATTCGCTATAGATATGCCTTGGATGCTGTAGTGGGAGGATATTTCCTTCATTGCGATGGTGATCAAGCTTTTAATGCCATAAAAAAATTAGTTGCATCACATAGTTCAGCTAATAACTTTGATTCAGCTCTTATTAGCATCTATAATAGATTAAACACTCTTGAGACAAGTGCATCTTGGTTGAAAGAAAATTATAGTTATGTTCGTAACCGTCTTGATCAAGTTTTAGTGAACTCTGAACCTTCAACATGGGACCCTACTATTAAAGTTGTTATTGGTGGTGAAACTTTTCATGCCAATTGTGATATTATGTCTGAATTTTGCCTTATGCCTAAGAGTATTTATGAATCTTTGACACTTTGGGGACTCGTTGAAGGGGGAGAAGGAATAACTCTTATTGATAACTCTGTTATAACTCCTAAGGGAATAGCCGAGGGTGTGCATACAACCATTCTTGGAAGAACAGTATCCACTGATTATCTTGTTATTGAATGTGTAGGAACATGACAAATCACACTCGGAAGATCCCTGCTGAAACTATTGGGAGCAGTCATAAATGTGGGAGAAGGCACCCTAAAATTCACCTCTACACCAGGAGGTAGACATGTATTCCCTAAATCAAAGGGTAAGAAAAAGAATAAGAAAGGTGGGCGCGATGCCCGAGGTAATGCTTCATCTCTTGATAATACTTGATACACACTTTCTGCGCCTAGCTGAAAGGCGTTAAAGAAAAGCGCTTATGGGAGACAACCCATTATTTTACTTCTGCACTTTATTTTATATTTGAGTCTTGGAAGTTGTTTACTACTGTAGCAACCTCTCCTTATCTTTATTTTATTGCATTGTTGTGCCAAGTAAAGTCTTTGATAGTAAAGCCAATACTAGATTTGGATTACTGCGCAGGAACAGATTTCTTGCTGTCACGAATTTGAGCAGTAGTCCCTGTAGAAAAATCAAAAAATCTGCCAATTTACGTGCGTGATCCTCAGATATGTACGCAACTTTCATTCAATTTGGGCATTTTCATCTAAGCAAGTCTGGTGCCACTTTAAAATTAGTCTTTACGAACTGTTCTGTTTTGACAGATTCTGCCTTATTTCGCATTGCCTGTTTTGCTATGTTAGATGGATTTCTTTGTTCCATTAACTTTCAGTAGCTTTGTGTAATGTCCAGAAGTGTTAAGAATGATTATGTCACCTCTGAATATATGAATTATGCACTGACCCTCTAATGAGTTTGTTTCGAGTTTGGTGTGGAGGAAGTTTTCAAGGGTCAAGAGAGGAGGATGATACAATATGATCAAGAGTGAAAAGTCAAAGCTTGGGGATGCCCCCGTGGTTCATCCCTGCATATTTTAAGAAGACTCAAGCGTCAGCTTGGGGATGCCCAAGGCATCCCTTCTTCATCGACAACTTATCAGGTTCCTCTAGTGAAACTATATTTTTATTCCGTCACATCTTATGTGCTTTACTTGGAGCGTCTGTTTGTTTTTGTTTTTATTTTCGTTTTGTTTGAATAAGATCGGATCCTAGCATTCTTTGTTTGGGAGAGAGACACGCTCCGCTGTTTCGTATGAACACATATGTTCTTAGCTTTATCTTTAATGTTCATTGCGAAAGTTGGACTATTTCATTCATTGTTATATGGTTGGAAACGGAAAATGCCGCATGTGGTAAATGGTTTAATGTCTTGAATAATGTGATACTTGGCAATTGTTGTGCTCATATATATCATGTTTAAGCTCTTGCATCATGTACCTTGTACTCATTAATGAATAATTACATAGAGCTTGCTAAAATTTGGTTTGCATGATTGATCTCTAGAGTCTAGATATTTTCTGGTTGAGGTGTTTGAACAACAAGGAGACAATATAAAGTCTTATAATAGCTACAATATGTTCATATGTAAGCTTTGCTGCACCTTTTATACTTGAGTTTGCTTCAAACAACCTTGCTAGCCTAGCCTTGTATTGAGAGGGAATTCTTCTCATGCATCCAAATCCTTGAGCCAATAACCATGCCATTTGTGTCCACCATACCTACCTACTACATGGTATTTCTCCGCCATTCCAAAGTACATTACTTGAGTGCTACCTTTAAAATTTCTATTCTTTACCTTTACAATATATAGCTCATGGGACAAAATAGCTTAAAAACTATCGTGGTGAAGAATATGTACTTATGTGTCTTATTTCTTAATAAGTTGCTTGTTGAGCGGTAACCATGTTTTCTGGGGACGCCATCAACTCTTTTACCTTTGTTGAATATCATGTGAGTTGCTATGCATGTTCGTCTTGTCTGAAGTAATATTTTCATGATCAAATGGTTTGAGTATGCATATTGTTAGAGAAGAACTTTGGGCCGCTAACTAAAGCCATGATTCATGGTGGAAGTTTCAGTTTGGACATTAATCCTCAATCTCTTATGAGAATATTAACCGTTGTTGAATGCTTATGCATTAAAGAGGAGTCCATTATCTGTTGTCTATGTTGTCCCGGTATGGATGTCTAAGTTGAGAATAATCAAAAGCGAGAAATCCAAAGTGCGAGCTTTCTCCTTAGACCTTTTACAGCGGCATAGAGGTACCCCTTTGTGACACTTGGTTGAAACATATTTTATGCGATGATAATCCGTGTTAATCCAAGCTAATTAGGTGCGGGCACTATTAGTATTCTATGCATGAGGCTTGCAACTTATAGGATGTCTTATACATAACACATATGATTTATTACTACCGTTGACAAAATTGTTTCTATGTTTTCAAAATGAAAAGCTCTAGCACAAATATAGTAATCCATGCTTCCCTCTCGAAGGGCCATTCTTCTACTTTATTGTTGAGTCAGTTTGCCTATTCTTTCTATCCCAGAAGCAAACACTTGTCAACTGTGTGCATTGATTCTTACATGTTTACTTATTGCACTTGTTATATTGCTTTATGTTGACAATTATCCATGAGATAAATATGTTGAAGTTGAAAGCAACCGCTGAAACTTAATCTTCCTTTGTGTTGCTTCAATACCTTTACTTTGAACTTATTGCTTTATGAGTAACTCTTATGCAAGTCTTATTGATGCTTGTCTTGAAAGTATTATTCATGAAAAGTCTTTGCTATATGATTCATTTGTTTACTCATTATCTTCATCATTGCTTCGAATCGCTGCATTCATCTCATATGCTTTACAATAGTATGATCAAGATTATGATAGCATGTCACTAAATTATCTTTGTTATCGTTTACCTACTCGAGGGCGAGTAGGAACTAAGCTTGGGGATGCTTGATACGTCCCAAACGTATCTATAATTTGTTATGTTCCATGCTACTTTTATGATGATACTCACATGTTTTATACACATTATATGTCATTATTATGCATTTTCCGGCACTAACCTATTGACGAGATGCCGAAGAGCCAGTTGTTGTTTTCTGCTGTTTTTGGTTTCAGAAATCCTAGTAAGGAAATATTCTCGGAATTGGACGAAATCAACGCCCGGGGCCTATTTTTACACGAAGCTTCCAGAAGACCGGAGGACTTACGAAGTGGGGCCACGAGGTGGCGCCACACCAGGGCGGCGCGGCCCAAGCCTTGGCCGCGCCGGCCTGTTGTGTGGGGCCCTCGTGTGGCCCCCTGACCTGCCCTTCCGCCTACTTAAAGCCTCCGTCGCGAAACCCCAGCACGAGAGCCACGATACGAAACCTTCCAGAGACGCCGCTAATCCCATCTCGGGGATTCAGGAGATCGCCCCGCACCCGGAGAGGGAATCATCTCCGGAGGTCTCTTCATCGCCATGATCGCCTCCGGATCGATGTGTGAGTAGTTCACCCCTGGACTATGGGTCCATAGCAGTAGCTAGATGGTCATCTTCTCCTCATTGTGCTATCATGTTAGATCTTGTGAGCTGCCTATCATGATCAAGATCATCTATTTGTAATCCTACATGTTGTGTTTGTTGGGATCCGATGAATATTGAATACTATGTCAAGTTGATTATCAATCTATCATATATGTTATTTATGTTCTTGCATGCTCTCCGTTGCTAGTAGAGGCTCTGGCCAAGTTGATACTTGTGACTCCAAGAGGGAGTATTTATGCTCGATAGTGGGTTCATGCCTCCATTAAATCTGGGACAGTGACAGAAAGTTCTAAGGTTGTGGATGTGCTGTTGCCACTAGGGATAAAACATCGATGTTTTGTCTAAGGATATTTGTGTTGATTACATTACGCACCATACTTAATGCAATTGTCTGTTGTTTACAACTTAATACTGGAAGGGGTTCGGATGATAACCTGAAGGTGGACTTTAGGCATAGATGCATGCTGGATAGCGGTCTATGTACTTTGTCGTAATGCCCCGATTAAATCTCATAGTACTCATCATGATATATGTATGTGCATTGTTATGCCTTCTTTATTTGTCAATTGCCCAACTGTAATTTGTTCACCCAACATCTGCTATCTTATGGGAGAGACACCACTAGTGAACTGTGGACCCCGGTCCTATTCTTTACATCTGAAATACAATCTACTGCAATACTTGTTCTTTACTGTTCTTCGCAAACATCATCTTCCACACTATACGGTTAATCCTTTGTTACAGCAAGCCGGTGAGATTGACAACCTCATCGTTACGTTGGGGCAAAGTACTTTGATTGTGTTGTGCAGGTTCCACGTTGGCGCCGAATCCTCGGTGTTGCGCCGCACTACACTTCGCCGCCATCAACCTTCAACGTGCTTGGCTCCTACTGGTTCGATAAACCTTGGTTTCTTACCGAGGGAAAACTTGCTGCTGTACGCATCACACCTTCCTCTTGGGGTTCCCTGATAACCCACAAGTATAGGGGATCGCAACAGTCGTGGGTAGTAAAACCCAATTTATTGATTCGACACAAGGGGAGACAAAGAATACTTGAAAGCCTTAACAACGGAGTTGTCAATTCAGCTGCACCTGAAACAGACTTGCTCGCAAGAGTTTATCAAGTAGTAACACTTTATAGCGTAGAGAGTGAAATAACAAGAAAGAGTAATAGAGACAAATAGTAGTGATTATAGTAAACAAGCAGGATTAAAATACTGTAGGCACGGGGACGGATAACGGGCGTTGCATGGATGAGAGAAACTCATGTAACAATCAAGCAGGGCATTTGCAGATAATAATAAAACGGTGTCTAAGTACAAAGCAATCAATAGGCATGTGTTCCAATTATAGTCGTACGTGCTTGCAATGAGAAACTTGCACAACATCTTTTGTCCTACCAGCCGGTGGCAGCCGGGCCTCAAGGGAATCTACTGGATATTAAGGTACTCCTTTTAATAGAGTACCGGAGCAAAGCATTAACACTCCGTGAACACATGTGATCCTCACATCACTACCATCCCCTCCGGTTGTCCCGATTTCTGTCACTTCGGGGCCATTGGTTCCGGACAGCGACATGTGTATACAACTTGCAGGTAAGACCATAAACAATGAATATCATGATGAAATAATAACATGTTCAGATCTGAGATCATGGCACTCGGGCCCTAGTGACAAGCATTAAGCATAACAAGTTGCAACAATATCATCAAAGTACCAATTACGGACACTAGGCACTATGCCCTAACAATCTTATACTATTACATGACCAATCTCATCCAATCCCTACCATCCCCTTCAGCCTACAGCGGGGGAATTACTCACGCATGGATGGGGGAAACATGGCTGGTTGATGGAGAGGCGTCGGTGATGATGATGGCGATGATCTCCTCCAATTCCCCGTCCGGCGAGTGCCAGAACGGAGTTTCTGGTCCCGAGATGGAGTCGCGACGGTGGCGGCGTATCGGATGGTTTCCGCGACGACTTCCCCGTGCATTTTTAGGTCAAGGCACAGTAGTCGAAGAGGGCGTCGGGGGCCAGCCGAGGCCGCCACACGTGGGCCGCGCGCCCCCGGGGCCGCGCCGGCCTAGTGTGTGGGGCCCCGGCCCCCACCTGGCTTGCCCTTCGGCTCCGTCGATTCTGGGAAAATAGGACCTTTCGCATAAAATCCGAGGATTTTCCTGAAAGTTGGATTTCTGCACAAAAAACGAGACACCAGAATAGTTCTGCTAAAAACAGCGTTAGTCTGTGTTAGTTGCATCCAAAATACACAAATTAGAGGCAAAACAATAGCAAAAGTGTTCGGGAAAGTAGATACGTTTTGGACGTATCAACTCCCCCAAGCTTAGCTTATTGCTTGTCCTCAAGCAATTCAGTTAACAACTGAGTGCGATAAAAGAACTTTCACGAACACATTTGCTCATATGATGTAAATATTCTCATGATATGGCAAGTGCTTAAGCAATTCATAATAAGATACATGCAAATAAAATCATCTAATAGCTATATCAATCATGGAAAAGGTACCAACAAATTAATAAAAAGCATCATGAATCATGTCTATCAGCAGGATTGCAATGTTCATAAAAGGATATGATAAAGTGGTATCTCGCTTGCCCGTGTTTGTACAGCAAAACATAAATGCTTGGGCACCTTTGAGGTTCATGAGAAGACTGGAAGTAAAGATTATCAAAGATAAAAGCATCAAAGTTATACCACAATTAATCACATTTTGGGACAAGCATATTATACTAAGAATGACAGTTGTGCTCTCAAGAAAGTACTCAAAGAAAGGATGGAGACTCAATGTAAAAGTAAAAGATTGACCCTTCGCAGAGGGAAGCATGGATTAACATGTGCTAGAGCTTTTCATTTGTAAAACAGGAGTAAAATTATTTTGAGAGGTGTTTGTTGTTGTCAACGAATGATAATGGGTACTCTAACTACCTCATCAACCAGACTTTCAAGAGCGGCTCCCATGAAGGACGTTATTTCTACCAGCAAGGTAGATCATCCCTCTTCTCTTTTGTTTACACACGTATTTTAGTTTTATTATGGGTGACACTCCCCCAACCTTTGCTTACACAAGCCATGGCTAACCGAATCCTCGGGTGCCTTCCATCAATCACATACCATGGAGGAGTGTCTATTTGCAATTTAAGTTGCTTACTGATAAATCAGGGCAAAACATGTGAAGAGAGTTATTAATGAAAGTTGATTAATTGGGGCTGGGAACCCCGTTGCCAGCTCTTTTTGCAAAATTATTGGATAAGCGGATGTGCCACTAGTCCATATGAAAGTCCGTCAAGAGTAAATGACAAGATTGAAAGATAAACACCACATATTTCCTCATGAGCTATAAAACATTAACACAAATTGAGAAGCGTTTTGAAGGTTTAAAGGTAGCACATGAGAATTTACTTGGAATGGTTTGAAATGACATGCATAGGTATTTATGGTGGACACTCTGGAATAACTTGGTTTTCATGTGTTTGGAAGCACGAGCAGCGTTCCCGCTCAGTACAAGTGAAGGCTAGCAATAGACTAGGAAGCGACAATCAAGAGAGCAATAACCGTCATAATCATGCTTGCGACAAAATAAATTAACGGAGACATAAAAGTGATACAAGAACTCGGTAAAGCAAATCATCGAGGCTTAATTGACATTTTGTTCAGTCAATATGCATGCGTGAGCATGTGCCAAGTTGATTCAAGAGAATTATTCAGAGGAGGATACCACAATATCATACCTATTTATGAATAAAACAATGCAAGCAAACATCCATGACATGCTACTCATATTAATGAATTGAGCTAAACATGAGAGATCATGAACTACTAGACTTTCTTAAATGACATATACCTCACATGAACCAACTAAGCAAGCTCACATGGATGAGTATATGTACAAAAATGAAAACAAATAGAGTTCATACCAGCCTCTCACCACAATCAGATTGTCGTAGATCGTCATTATTGCTTTTTCACTTGTATAGTTGAATAATATGGAATGAAAACCACGCTCCAGCCACCGAAGACCATTGAAATCATAAAGAACTTTACAAGAACAAAGAAGAACAGCAAATATTTTTGGTGTTTTCGAATTTGGAAGCAAGAACAAAAGGAAACAAGCAAACAAAGCAAAATCTTTTTGGATTTTCTTATAGCAAACCAACGATAGCAAATAAAGCAAGATAAAAGCAAGAAACTAAAATAAACAAGTGGTGAAGAGAAACAACAGAAATATTTTTGGTCTTTTGGTGTTTTAGGAAAGAAACAAAGTAATAAGAAAATGAAAACTAAAAGAAACACAGAAAAGCAAGATAGAAATCTGCCAAAAACTTGACAGCAGTACAGAAATCGATTTTTACAAAAATCTTCCGTTGCTAAGTTCGAAAGTAGTGTTCAACTAATGAAAGTTAGATAACAACTGGGGAACATGCACAAAAATTGCAACTCAAAATAACGTTCTGCTGTGCGCACAAATTTTTTTAGTAACAGTCCAGAATCTGTTTTCAGGCAGCATTCCCCAAATATCATCTTCCTCTCATTAGAAAACCACTCAAAGAAACTAAACAAGTATATACAAGTATCCAGCAACCATAATATGCAAAGAATGAGTGATGCCGGTATACCTCCCCCCAAGCTTAGGCTTTGGCCTAAGTGGAGATCAATCCCAGCGAGGGTCAGGGTTCCACGCCGGCGAATCGTACATGGCGTGATCATAATAAGGTCCCTGTGCAGAAGAATAGCGTGGAGGCTCACATGACCATAATGTTGATGCGAGGAGCTCGCTGCATCGGATGATGAATCGAGGTGTTCCTCGGCCTCCTCCGTGTTGTCTCTTGCACGATGGCCATCTCCCTCTATGTATGCATTCAGTTCACCTTCCGTGACTGACCAATCCTTCCTGGAATCAAGGTTAAATAGAACAGGTGCAGGCAATCCTACTAGTTTTTCAGTTTTCTTAGTTGTTCTCCAAGTTTTCTTATAAAATGTTATCTTGTAAAACAGGTTACTCAAGTTAGACGAATCAGAAACAAATTCATGTTTAATCATGGAGACTATATCAAGTTTTTCTACGGAAAGCTGAATATCAAGATGGTGAGGTTCTACACCATGCATACACTACAAGAAAAGTTCGATAGACAACGGCCCAAAATCGTCCGCTAAGGGGTATTTTTCGTCGCCTATGGGCCTAACCCGACGATATGGGTTCTTATCGAAACTGCGTCAGGCAAAGTCCTACGACGATTTTTTCGGTCCGTCGCGCTTTGGGCGCCCTTCCGCTCACTTTAAAATCGACCGTTGCCCAAGTGTTTCCGGAGCTCGTTGATCGCCGACGTCATGCAACCGACACGTGCGTACGCGTTAATCGCGCTAACGCGTTAATCCTACTGGAAACCCCGTGTAGATGGTAGGCCCACACGAGGCCTGCCACCTTAAGCGGGCCGGCCCATTAAGTTTGCGGGCCGGGCTAGCTGATTTAGTTTGACCGGTCAACTATATAGCTGGGCTGGTCCATTAGTTACGTGCCGGGCCTAACCTCTAAGGTTGACTGGTCAAAACATTAATGGGCCGGCCCATTAAGCATGTGGGCCTGCCGAATGCACTTTGACCGGTCAATGGCAAAAGGGCCGGCCCACAAGACATGTGGGACCCACTTTCCCGGTATCGGGCCGGCCCATTTACAAAGTGGTCCACTTGAAGCGGGCCCAACCAAGTTATTGGGTTTGCCCAATTAGCATGGGTCCCACTTTCCTCGTTATCGGTCACCATTTAGTATACGGGGTCCACACAGATCATATGGGCTTCGCCCAACAAGCCAAAGGCCGGGCCAAAACAAGGTGGTCCCATTTGTTAAAGGGCCACCATTTAGTATGGGTCCACCATATACTTGGGCCGCCCAACAAGATAGGGCCGCCAAAAACACGTGGGTCCCCGTGACGTCGTAAACTCGGCGCTGTGAGACGGCCAGCACGAGACGGAACAACTAGGGCTGCGGCTGGCCCTGGCCCCGTAGCCACGGCCCGCAAAGCCTCCGGGTCGCACGTCTGATGTTTATCGCAGTGCGGCCACTCCCACCTATAACGGTCGTAGGTGTGGATGATGCCTCGCTTAGTTTCAGGCACACACACGTAAACGTAATACGAGCCTCGACTCCGCTCGTTATCTCCGTGAATCGCTCAAAGAGCCGATCCACCCATGTTCCGGGGTGTCCGAATATATGGTGGTCCCGCTTGATCAAGATAAAGCCGATTAGATCTACGACGATTTAGGGGTTTTCACCGCATAATCGGATCATCCTACTCACGATCGGGCTTCGCGCGCGCACTGGTGACGTAGGGTCGATCCTAGACAGTGGCCTAAAAACCAACACAGGTTGATCCGAACATCCTTTCTAGGGCTAGCAAACGCCACCCCACACGCCTGGATCCTCCAACCTTTGTAAGGCCTAACTATTGTGGATGTTAAACTAATCCTGATGAAACAAGGAGCAAACCGTGAATTGATCAGATCTACTAAATTATAACAGTGGGTGCCGCCCCTACACCCAAGATAGGTGTAGTGGCGGCGACATGCAAGGGTTGCAATACATATGATACGAAGAACAATGCTAACCCTAACATGTCTAAGATAACTACGTTGCTCGCCATCAAAAAGGCTTCAAGACGAGCAACGATGAACAACGTGGAGCTTGTTACCTAGATCGCAAGATGCGATCTAGGCAAAGATGTTGCTTACCGTAGAAACCCTCGAGACGAAGGAGTTGGCGATGCGCCGAGATTTGTTTGTGGTTGAACGTTGGTTGTTGTTTATTCCATAAACCCTAGATACATATTTATAGTCCAGGGGACTTTCTAATGTGGGCGTGCACTAAACCGTGCACGAGATAAACTCTAACTTTTAATCTAGATACAATCTATTGTAATTAAAGATACATGGGCAATCTAGCCCAAATTCCCGAGCAAGGCCGCTTCGCAGATCTTCCACGGTAATCTTCCAAGCCCATCTTGATCGCGGCCCACCTCCTGATTTAGCCAAAATCCGTGATAACACATGCCCCCTGGTTTTGGTAATGATAATTTCAAAACCATCTGTTTTTCCTCCGAGGGGTCATAAGGCAGTACAGAACCACGTTAAGATGCTTCATCATGACGATTTGCCTCTCCAACTTCTCTCGCACGATTTGGACAGCTTTGCACCATGTCCTCGAAACCGCTCGAAAATTAAATCCATCTCCTTTAATTAACCGCATTCTTCTCTCCCTTCGCACTAGCACTTCCAAAACCCTCCTCTGCCACAATGCTCTTCCTCCTCCGCCTCGTCGGATCTTTCCACCCGGCTCCTCCTCCTCGTGAGCGACGCCGAGCCGAACCGGCGGAGGTCCACGCGGCCAACATCCGCCGCCGCGCCATCGAGGCCGGGAGGAGTCGAGCCATGACTTCTCCCTCTCGGGCTGAGGATGACAAATCCTCGACGGATGGGAGAGTAACTTCCGCTTCCCGACGGGGAATCGGAGGAGGAGAGCGATGACGATCGCTTCTCCTGGGACGACTTCACCACCTCCGAGAGGTGAAGGAGGAGGAAGAGGAGGAGGATGACGACGACAGCCCCTCCGACGAGCCGCGGACAAGCGCCATTGCCCCTGCCGAATCTCAGGATTCTTGACAGCATTACGACGACTACGACGGGAAGATGAGACATGAAGGTCCTGAGCCAGCCGCTGAGCGACGACGACAAGCCGGCCAGAGCAGAGCCTACACGGGCGATGACGGCACGACGAGGGCAAAGAACGGCGTAGATAGGAGTAGTAGACGGGGCAATGTATCCCCTTAGTACTCCTTTTGAGAGCAATCAGCGTCTCTGTAAGAAATCTGGTTTATCAATGAAGAAATTCCCCAATTTGATTTTGCCGATTTCTCCTTAGATAATTTAGCCGATTGTCCTTCGTACTCGATTCTCGCCGATTGTCACTGTCAAAGCTCTGAGCCGATGGCACCGCATCGGTCTTCACGATAATTTCGAGATAGATCCATCCGATCCAAACTCCTGTCCAACAAGGCCAAGCTCAATCGCGCAAATCCCAGACTTGTAAATGCATCTCACGATGGCATGTTAAACTTAGCAAAACCCTGAAATAATGTCCAGCCTCCTTATTAACTTTAAATTTCTGTATATCTTCTGCCGCATTATCCTTCCAATCCCGTTCACTAGCCCTTGGCTTCCTTCTCGCAATAATTCACCATCTTTCAAATGAGCCGAGATGAAGAGGAGCCATTTTGACAAACTTATTCCTGCCGGTTGCTCCCAGCCTGTACTAATAAGGTAAAAAAAAATGAGCATACACGACCACCACCGCCTCCCAACCTGGTGCCGACTGAATTCCAACAAACCGTTTCCCGCATCATCGACATTTCCCGGGGCTTCGATCACGTCCAAGAGCTGTCCGCAGTGGCCAACCAGCCGATCACCTTTCTTCCGTTGGCGGTCGATACTGGATGATTACCCATACCCATGAACAAGGTCGCCTCGCATGCCAACATTCCCCTGATAGCACTGCCGAACTGGCAACCGGCAACTTCGCACTTGTACCAAGGTCGCTGATCGCACGCCCGACTTCAGAAACCTCAAAAGGATTATTACACCAGGATGGAATTTAACCAGCCCATCTAGCAGCCGGCAATCGCTTTGTGTGTGTTCTATAATAGAGCTCGGGGTTTGCGCCCAACGTTCACATGCGGAAACCGATATTTTTGCGACACAACAACCATTCCCTGACAAACGTGATGCAACACAAATTTCCCAAAAATCGGCTCGATAAATGGATCCTTTAGGGCAAACCGCCCCCCTGAGCTTCTTCCGTCCTAGTCCTGCGTTTTGCTGATCGTATCGACCCTCATCTCTCGGGCACATGTCAGTCGTTAGAATGTTGATGAAGCTCTTATCAAGACATGGTGACCACCTATTCTCATGACCCTACCCGATCATGTTCACGTTGCTCTTGTTGTTGGCCAGTGGTTGTGATCCTCTCGTCCCGTGCAAAACATCAGCGGCTTTCTACCGAGACAAAGGTAGCCTCGTCGCCAAAAGACGTCCCCGCAACGCTGAACCTGAAGACTTGCCAATGGGAGTTAGGGGTCCTGAAGAGAGGATTCGAGCCACCAACACCCCTGAGGAGCTTATTCATTAGAACTCTTTACGTAACTCGAATCCGTTTGGCCCGTGCTGTTCCATTGGGCTTCGTTTAACAATTGCTCTCTGAGTTGATGGCCATGCATCGGCTTTCATATTCTTAAGTCGATGTCTGCGATCAAGCTATGCTCAAATTTTTTCGATTTTTTCTTTTGAATTTTTACTAATGATATACATTGCCCCTATGCTTCAATACTCATCACCAAAGGATGAGACACTTCTACTGCATATCTCGTGTTTTATCCACTCGGGTGCCCCCCAGCCGATTCTGTCAAGAGAATTGATGGTATCGGCTCTGTTGGATAACATGTTGAACCTGTGCAGAACGGATGGTGAGGATAATTTTGGCCGATTGCTGGAATCGGCCTCCACATTGCTTGCTCGGTGAAGGTTTTGTAATGTCCCTTCATAAACCTTTTGGGGCCGATCACAAGGATCAGCCTCGCCACGTTTGTTCATCGACGTTGCTCTTGTTCGGCAGGCCGGTGGATAAAACCAGCCTAACCCCGTTCTTTGTCACGTCGATGCGCTCGCAGTCGTCCAAATTGATGCCTGAGAGCGGCTCTTGGCCTGATGTCTCCCAAACGTCCATGCCAGCTGTTGAAACCTCGACTGAATCATCTGCGTGGACGACTTCTACTTCATCTCCATCCCACTGTATCGCATTGGTGCATCGTGGATGGAATGCAACAGTTGGCGTGGATCCAATCTCTCCCTAGTAGGACAGCGTAGGTACTCTTGCTGTCGACGATAAAGAACGTCGTAGGGATAGTTTTCCTTCCTACGGTCAGATCCACATTCAGAACACCTTGTGCGTCAGATGCTTGGCCGTTGAAATCGCTCAGTGTTACGTTGGTCTTGATCAGATCCGAGCTGGAGCGTCCCAACCGACGTAGCATGGAGTATGGCATAATGTTAACTGCCGCTCCGGTGTCCACCAACATCTTGTTGACAAGCTGCCCACGATGTAATCTCGCAACAGGGCCTTCAGATGCCCTGTAACTTTTCTCGTGGCTTCTCAAAGATGACCTGCCGTGGGCCATGAATCCAATGGTGCAGCCATAACCTTTGAGCGCTAAACTGCTGGAAGAATGAAGACCATGTTTGTGCCAGCCGATGTATCATCATCGGCTTTCCTTGCTTGGGGCGCCACTCTTTATTTGTGGCCGACCTTCTTCGTCTCCGAGTTCGCTGAATTTTGCTGCATCAGATATGCCTTCTCAACGTGTGCAGAATTCTCAACCTCTTCCAACCCCGCAACGCTGAACCCTTCGCTTCTGGGAACGGCTGAGCATCAGGCACCACCTGGCCGATGATATTTGTCTTCTTCATCATCGTCTCCTCTAGTTCCTCGAGATCTTCTACCCGAGAGGACTCAGCGTGCTTGTTCCGAGGTGGGAGAGGCCCTAGGCGTTTGAACACGGACACGTTAGCGGCGTCCTTCTTCCTTTGTTTGCATTCCGCAGTTCTCGATTGCTCGCAACCGGCTCATTCCCTCGAGTCCCAAGAATGTTTGAAGAAAGGGCAGCTTCCAAAGGCTTATCCATGTCATCCCGTCCCTTTGACCTTCCTTCAAACAGGACGATTGTACCTGCCGCTGTTTCTACCATGCCTGCATCTTCGGCCCTCTCGCATTAGACCGACGATATCTTCGTCGTTCGCCGTAGCGCCGACGTCGGTCATATTGTTCATACTTGGCCGAGGAGATGGACGAGAGTGGGCGTGACACAAGATGCTCACCCTCTTCTGCTAGGTACCGTTTATCGTCATCTTGGGGCGCGTGATCGGCCTCCTCTTTATCCTTGCCACGAGTGCTGTCTTCGTCTTTGCCATGGCGGCTTGCAAGCCCCGCCATGTTGGCACCAAAGGAGAACTCGGGGCTGGCATATGGAGTGGCCGAGACCCACCATGTTGGCGCCGACAATGTACGTGAGTTTCTACCGAGCTTGATATAGCGCCTTCTCCTAAAGGAGCCGATGAGTTCGGCTTCGAGGGCTGCCTGATCTCGTGATGTTTCTTCTTAAGTTCATCAGCAGATCCTCGTACTTGACCGGAGTGCTTTCCGCCATCTCGTGTGTAGATGGCGATGCTGGGTGTGGAAGATCGTCCCACCGGCGTGCCGAATGTGTTGACGTCGAAACCCCCGGCGGGCGGAGACGGCCAGCACGGTAGAGCCGGGAACAACTAGGGCTGCGGCTGGCCCCGGTCCCTCAGAGCGACGCCCGCAAAGCCTCCTGGTCGCACGTCCGATGTTTATCACAAGGGCGTGCCACCTGACCTATACCTGGTCAGGAAGGTGTGGATGATGCCTCGCTTAGTTTCCTGCAGGGCACACACGTAAACGTTAAATACGAGCCTCGATCGGCTCTCAGGTTATCGTGAATCGGCTCAAAGAGCCGATCCACCCATGGTTCGTACGGTGTCCGAATATATGGTGGTCCTGCTTGATCAAGATAAAGCTGATTAGATCTACGACGATTTAGGGTTTTCACCGCATAATCGGATCATCCTACTCACGATCGGGCCTCGCGCCGCGCACGGTGACCGGTAAGCCGATCCTAGACAGGCCTAAAACCAACACGAGGTTGATCCCGGAACATCCTTTCTAGGGCTAGCAACGCCACCCTACACGCCGCCGGATCCTCCAACCCTTTGTAAGGCCTAACTATTGCGGATGTTAAACTAATCCTTGATGAAACAAGGAGCAACCGTAACGGATCAGATCTACTAAATTATAACCAAGCGGGGTGCCGCCCCTACACCTAAGATAGGTGTAAGGGCGGCTAGACATGCAAGGGTTGCACTACGATAGCATATGATACGAAGAACAATGCTAACCCTAACATGTCTAAGATAACTACGTTGCTCGCCATCAAAAAGGCTTCAGCACGAGCAACGCATGAACAACGTGGGTAGGCTTGTGCTGCCTAGATCGCAAGATGCGATCTAGGCAGCATGGTGCTTACCGGTAGAAACCCTCGAGACGAAGGAGTTGGCGATGCGCCGAGATTTGTTTGTGGTTGAACGTTGGTTGTTGTTTATTCCATAAACCCTAGATACATATTTATAGTCCAGGGAACTTTCTAATGTGGGCGTGCACTAAACCGTGCACGAGATAAACTCTAACTTTTAATCTAGATACAATCTATTGTAATTAAAGATACATGGGCAATCTAGCCCAAATTCTCCGAGCAAGGCCGCTTCAGAGATCTTCCACGTAATCTTCCAAGCCCATCTTGATCGCGCCCACCTCCCGATTAGCCAAAATCAACCTGGTGGGTCCCACTTTCCAGTTAAAGGGCCGGCCCATTTAGTATGTGGGGTCCACCATATAGCAAGTGGGCCGGCCCAACACGCTAGTGGGCCGGCCCAACACGCTAGTGGGCCGGGCCAAAAAACAGGTGGGTCCCACTTTCCTCTTAAAGGGCCGGCCCGTTTAGTATGTGGGGTCCACCATATAGCAAGGGGGCCGGCCCAACACGCTAGCGGGCCGGCCAAAACACAGTGGGTCCCACTTTCCAGCTTAAAGGGCTGGCCCACTTAGCATGTGGGGTCCACCATATAGCAAGCGGGGCCGCCCAACAAGAGAGCGGGTCGGCCAAAACACAGTGGGTCCTACTTTCTGCCTTAAAGGGCCGGCCAATTAGGAGTGTGGGTCCACCGTAAATCAAGTGGGCTGGTCCAATAAGTAAGTGGGCCAGCCCATTTAGTTGCTGTTTATATGCCGGCATAATAGGCGCTTTAGGAGTCGGCACATATGTGATTTCGCTTAATTGGGCCGTTTAAGGGATGGGAATTCGTGATTTAGATATTGAGAATATTTACGCAGCATTGATTTCTGTCGGATAGCCTCACTTACCACAAGCACCAAAGAAAAATGCGCGAAAGAACTATAAAAACTAACTAAATATTACATCAGCTGCAAGGCTTTGAAAAATATTACAGAACCCAGAGAAATTGAATGGTAATTAAACCTAGCAATACAATGAAGCGATTCAGCAATCTTTTAAGTTGTCCATGCACCACCTATATCTGAAACAAAGACATTACAAGTTAAGACAACAACAATGGAAAGGCAAAGACACTACAATATTGTTTGCCAAAGAATTTGGAACTCATCATTTCGTCGTTATAACAAGATCATTGTAATGCGCACAATAAGCAAACAAAGAGTGCATGCCGCATACCAACAGCCAATATAACAGAGCATGTTAGAATGAAACAGCAGACTTACTACTGTCGAGTCCCATGCAAACCAACATGTTCAGGGAGTACAAAATTGGCATGAACAACATAGTAGCAGGCTATAAATTTTGTAACAACGACTGAGCAAGATGAAGTTATGATGGCTACATCTACAGAGCAGGGAATGTAAACCAAAAATAGAAGTTACGATGGCAAAAGCTAAAGAGGAGGGAATGTGAACCAACATGTGCGAAGTGCAATTACTTCATTTTGGCCGTGAACTAAATAATACTCCTGAACTTATAGTGAAGGGGATGCAAATCAAGATGTTTCGGGATATAAACTTGTAATGAGCAACACATAGAGGATAGTTAATGCTGGAGCTTAGGATGGACCAGATACAGAATATAGTGGGATCACCCGTGAACTTGTATAAGAGGGAATGCAAACCAATATGTTCAGCATTCCATATGTGAGCGTCATGCCAAGTCAGAGAAACAAGTCAATAATGCAGCTTTTGAAGAACAAGATGGCACACAAAATTATTATCTAGTAGTATGACAAGTTTATTTGTACTACAGGCTAGATAGCAGAGTGATAGCATGCCAAACTAAATACTTACTTTGTTAGCTTACAATGAACTAGATACAAAACAATGGCATCACCTGTAGTACAGGGAATGCAAGCCAACATGTTCATGGAGTAAAAAATTGGCACAAACAACATAGTAGCAGGCCATAATTTTTGTAACAACGACTGAGCAAGATAAAGTTATGATGGCTAGATCTACAGAGCAGGGAATGTAAACCAAATATAGAAGTTACGATGCCAAAAGCTATAGAGCAGGGAATGCGAACCAACATGTGCAATTACTTAAAATTGGCCATGAACTAAATAATAGCAGGATGTTACTATAATAGCTAGGAATAAAACAGATAGGAGTTATAATGTCATCGCTCATAAACTTGTAGATGAGGGAAACAAATCAATTTGTTTCGGGATATAAAGTTGTAATGAGCAACACATAGTGGATAGTTAATGCTACGGCTTAGGATGGACCAGAAACGGAATATAGTGGGATCACCTGTGAACTTGTAGAAGGGGGAATGCACACCAATATGTTCACCACTCTATATGCGAGCGCCATGCCAATTAAGAGAAACAAGTTAATATTGCAGCTTTTGAAGAATCAGATGGCAGATAAAATTATGATGGAAGTAGCTGCTGTGACGAGTTCAAATAAATTTGTACTGCATGATGGCAGAGCGATAGCATGCAGGAACTAATAGCAGGCAGTTACTTTGTTAGCTTACGACGAAGTAGATAGAAATAACAATGGCATCACCTGTAGTACAGGGAATGCAAACCAACATGTTCAGGGAGAACAAGATTGGCATGAACAAAATAGTAGCAGCCTATAATTTTTGTAACAATGACTGAGCAAGATAGAAGTTATGATGGCTACATCTACAGAGCAGGGAATGCAAACCAAAATGTTCAATCGCTTAAAGTTAGAAATGAACTAGAAAATAGCAAGGTGTTATGGTCATAGCTAGGAATGAACTAAAAGAGCTTCAGACAAACAAGCATCTGAACCCAGAACATGGCGCTAAAACAAGGGACTTACATTAGGAGAAGCACTCTGTGGGAGTCACAACAGATCTTCCTGGGGTTGATAGATCCGGTGATGAAGTACACTACATGTGCTACTTGGGGTTGGAGAGACGGCCATTACACTTCATGGTTACTCATCTCATCTGCAAAAACGTAATGGCGCGTTGTTAGCACAAACAGGTTCCCCCAAGATTAAACAAGAACTTGCAGGCAAGCAATAGAAAAGCGACAGTAGAAGAGTTTAGATCATGCACGGCCGGTGAAGCAGATCCGGTTAATGCACAGCGGTGTCGGTGAGCTAGATCCGATGCGGTGGACGATGGATCCGGCGAAGCGGCTCCGGTGGGGTGGACGATACCGCAGCTGAAGCGACTGCGGTAGACTGCTGGATGAGTATATGGTTTCGAGGTTCGGCGGGGATGATCCGGTCCGGTTGATGACGGCGTCGATGAAGCGGCTCCGGCAGACAGCCGGATGACGAGGATCGCGAGGCTCGGGTAGGCCAGGGAAGTCCGGCGGGGATGTTCCGGTGCGGTGGTCGTGGAGGTGGGAGAGAGAGGGACTTGGGAAGTTCCGGTGGGTGGTCTCAGAGGAGAGAGTGAGGGAAATGAATTTTTTTCGGGGAGTTTCGGAGCTAGGGAGGTGGTGATCGAAAAAAATGACGGGTAGACCCCCCACCAACCGACTTATGCATGGACATTGTTGTCATCTTTACGAGGGTAGAATGGGAAGTTAGAGGCGTGTGAAATATTTGTATTTTTCGAGCGGGAAGTTTTGCCGCTGGAATGAGATTTCGAATTTGGCTACAGTCCAAGTAATACAAAAATATGAGACCGTACTAGTACGGCCAAGTGTCACATCAAGTCATCATCACGTTGAAAATCGGTTACCACGATCATAATCATGATATATCTTGAAAATCAATTTTGAAAAGCCCTTCTGAAATATTTCGGGATTGGTACTAGGAGATTTTGCAGCTTGACTAAGAATTGATTTTGAATAAGGCTATGGTCTAAGTAATTTTTTTTCTTCGAAAAGGGGATATGACCCCAGCCTCTGCATCGTGGTGATGCACACGGCCTTTATTAATAATCCAGTCGCAACAAAAGTATTTTTTTTTGCAAGGAGCAACAAAAGTATGTTGTACAGATGGTCCAAGTAATATACTCGTGATTGTAATATAAGGCCAGGGGTAGACCGGAACCATATCCTCTAACGTAGAGATGACAAGTCAGGTAAGCACAGTGCTTAAGTAGTGCAAAACGTAGAAGAAAAATCAGGAAAATGTAACAAATACTGTACGTATTTACTGTAGCAATCACTGTATATTTTTACTGTATAAAAAATCGTATAAATATTAAAAAAAGATAGTCATAATTTTGATTGTTACTAATTATCGTAAATGCATATGGCTTACATATATTATGGAAGTTAATTTAGATCAAATTAGACTTAATCATGTAGATGTGGAGAAGGAAAATTAGAGAGGTGTAGCTTACCCGACTTGTCTGTTGCACGTTAGAGGATCTACTTCCGGGGTAGACCATGCTACTTAGACTACTCATAGTGGGAGTAACTAAGGAGTATTAACATAGAGCTGGTTGTGGTAACTAGCTATGTTACCATAACACTTTTCAAGATAGAATGAGTCTACATACTAACTAAAACAATCATGCATGATAGTACTACATCTAAGTTACTATGCATTATGAAGGTAGTAACATAGAGTAGTGTCATATGCATGCGGAAATTCAATTTGGCTCCCGGGTGCATATGCTCCCTCTACCAAAAAAATCATATTTTAAAATGTCGAAAAAAATTAGCAAAAAATTTTACATGTACATATTCATAATATATGTTCGTTCGTCAAGTTTCACGAAAAACCAATATTTTTTGTGGTCTATGTAAAAAAGAGAAAACTTATCTTGTGAAAAGCATTATTTTTAGTACTGTGTTTTATCTTTTTACACACGTCACATGACAAGTCGCAACTTTGTAAGGGCGTAGCACGAGAAGATGTACATGCGAATTTTTTGTTTCATTTTTTTTGAAATTCAAAATATGTGTAAGATGCATTTCAAAATGGAGGGAGCATATGCTCCTATGTTTCAAAACACCACTCCCGCATGCGCATGACACTACTATACGGTCACATCAAGTCATAATCACAACCAAAATCAGTTCCCATGTACTATCTCCTAAAAAAACTTAAATTTAAAAACGCGTAGCGAATATTTTGGATTTTATTGGCGGGAGATTGTAGCGCTTGACAGATATTTTCAATTTAGCTGGCGCTAAAAAAATACTGTACTAGAAAAATTGGTAGCTTACTGTAGTACTGCCTCCTTTCAGGGATACAAGGACAAGGACCCATCAACTAAAATAATGTATGAAAATGGTCACCAATGGGCCAACTAATAGTTATACTTTTCCCATGCAGCGCAATATAAAAAATACTACAAATCAGATTAAACCTTGATTAAATATTGGTGCATCCAATCCATTCAGTTTTCATTTAATCCACATCACCAAGGAAACAACCACCAGGTACATAACAAGTGCAGATAGAAGCACCAACAAAATAGTTCAGCATCACAAACCCTTTCACACAACCAAGGGACACCTTTGACTGTCAGTGTTCACTGTGGTATTCAGCATCTCCCACACTTTCTCAGGATGTTGCCCAGGTGGGCTTGACTTGCTTCTAATCCTGCAGTTATACGGTGGATGACTACTCTTTGTGCAGCCACTATTGCTCGTTCCTCTTTGAGTAGTTCCTCGAGAACATAAAAAGACAATGACTTGGACCTCAACCTGCGCTTGGGCTTTGACTTGGACTTGGACCTCGACAAATTAGTTGTGAACCCAGCATTACGCAGGAATGTGTTGTTGGCTATACCATGACATTGTAGTACCTTGGAAAATGAATTCAGACATTCTTCCTGGGTTTTTTCTATACCATCTTTCTTTGGTTTTGCCAGCTCCACTTTCATGTCAGACTGAGGAGTTTTCAGTTGTTACACATGTGTAAGAGAAGAGATTATAATGTGAAGACATGTGTATGAACTACCTCTAATAATCCTACAAACTGGCATGGCTGATTACCGCATATACATTTTAGTAAGAGCATGTTACATCATATTGACATGTCTTCTATTGCTAACACGTAATAGCAGGACTATAAAAATATGCATGGATCCATGTGTAGAATTCGTAATGTGCATGATATTGCTGAGAAGTATATAAGTGAATTGTACTAGCCCTTTCCACCAGTTCGGACATTTGGTTGTGTTGGCTAGTGCATGAAGCTTGACAAATATGACAAGATATTTCTGCATACAATTGAAAACCATAACTGACATTAGTAGAGAATACTTACAATAACACTCTGTGCAAAATGTCCAGTCAAACCATTTCTGCTCGTCTGGCACACCTTGAATTGCTCAAGTAGACTCATCTCTCTGTCTGTACTCTCACAGTATGCTTGCCTTGCCTTCTGATATTTTCGCAAGAGAAAATATAAATTAGTTTCACAACCACGTCACATGCCGACATGCGACAATTGAAAGTTTTCAAAAAAAATATAAATAAAACAGAGACATCAATTTACGATGTATATTGTGCATCTATAAATTCTAAATGATTTACTAATTTAAATATAGTTGTACAGATAACATTCCTTACCATACAGTAGAGGTGTCCAATCAAGCTACGAGATCCTGTACGCTGTTGTAAACGTACATTATTACGAGCACGCATGTTACTTCGAGCGATGAACTACAAATGAAGACTTGTGAGACACATGCTTAAAAAGGAATCAGTAATGTGATCTTGTCTCACTGTCTTCACAGAACATACCAAATTCTTTTGAGCAGACCAATACTCAACAAGATCACACCATTGATCATCAGTCATCTGTAGTATAGGAGAGGTTGTTGGAATATCGCTAGGAGTCCTCCCAGCAAAGTATCTCATCTTTAGCCTATGGCGCTCCTGGCGCAACGCTGAAGAGAATATGCTCCTGATAACAGTGATTACATTCTTCATGTCATCATCAAACTCAAGACATGTCTGTTTACAACAATGGGAACCGTTCATGTGTTAGATAGCTAGCCAACAGAAAGCTAGAGGGAATGTGAACGAGCAACATGGTATTGTTTACGAAAATGACTTACATGTAACATGTGCAGTAAACCTTCAAAATGGGAAGGGGTGTTTACGTGTTGTTTCCATGATGGAAAGATAGGAATTTGAGTCCTGACAAAAACGCCTGTGATCGATGCTATATTAGATGATTCTTGTGGATCCAGTGGCCTTCTGATACCTGCTATAACTGATGTGATGGGAAATCTTGTTCCCATTCGGGCAATCTTATTTTTAAGTGATTTCAAAGTCGTTGGCCCCCTTCGTTTTCTTGGTCGTGGTGGAACTGCAAATTTAAGCATTACATCAAGCTATCAAGGTATTTATGTAACGGAGCATGTAAGGGAACACGTACCTAATTCGGCCCCACCATCATCTTTAAGGAAGAAGTTGTCTCTGGCAGGACTAAATGTCAGCGGGCGATCGTGATTAGTTAGGTGTTGAGAACCTGCTGTTGAAACTGGGTCTGCTGTGAATTGTTCTTGGGTAACTGGATTGGCAACAGGTGGCTGGGGAACATGTGGTTTGGTATTTGCTCCGTCTACAGCTTTTAGACCAACCGATGTGGGGTTAGGTCGAAGCTTTTTATGTTGGTGTTTCGCATTACAATATTTTTTTGCCTGGTCATCATTTTCAACTAGATTAGAGTGACTCTGAGTCTGAGACCTTGTTTTTACTCTGTTCACTGCATTTGTTTGTGATCTGACATGACCAGCTTGAACCCTTTTTATTTTTAGGTGAGCTGTCAGATATTGATCTTCCTGTTGAACTATGTTCTTCACCTTGTTGGTATTTGAAACGTCCTTACGTGAAGTCCCTGATGCCTGCCAGAGATAAACGGTACTTCAATCAACAAAATCATATACATGCTTGATACGATTATGGAACATAAGAACAGCAAGCCAAGACATGATGAAACATATGTTATTATTATGTGTTAACTGAGCAGATGATAATGCTATAACTTGGGCTGGGTTGGACAGATACATCACAGTTATTGAAGATGCAACAATAATGCCAATGAAAAGAGCGAGCAATCACCTTGGGGGGTGGAGTAGGGTGCTTGACAAGGGCATCCTCTTTACTCAGGTCTCCCTCAGACTCTTGTTCAGTAGGATCAAGTTCTGAATAAGAAAATTGATTGTTATCGATGGAGACAGGAGAGGTGTTTGATTGTTCACTGGTGATGCCTATATTTTCTCTCCGGCCCTCTTTGTACTCTACTACAGTATCTTTAGCATGCATTAGAAAAAAATGCTAACGAGATTTATCATGGAACTTTGAGTAGAGCAGTAGAAGGGCAAATTAGTAGTAGCAAGTAGATGATAGCTCAAAAAGGAATAAAGCGTAGATCAAAAATAAATGATTTCCCTGTGCATGCCAATTGATGATTACAAGATTTATAAACATGCAGTTTAATAATGTCGACTAATCACTCTGCAGGCTTGACTTCTACTACAGTCATACCAGATAGCACCAAACAGATTGTAGGAAAAGTAAACTTGAAACCCCTAAGGCCTTGTTTGGTACTAGTGTTTTAGTGGGGATTAGTGGGGATAATACTCTAGAGTATTGGGTGACAGCAGAATTCACCCAATACCCACAAAACCCCATCCCCAATCCACTAGGTAGGGGTAGAGTATTGGGGATTGAAAAAATACACTAAATTTTGCGGAAAAGTAGGGATAAGTGGGGATTAAACTCGCTCATACTCTAGCACCAAACATGCATTGGGGATAAGTGGGGATTTAAAGTTTGGAGCGGATTATCCCTGCTAATCCCAGTAAAACTCTAGTACCAAACAAGCCCTAAAACAGATCGCACGAAACTGATGTTCGGAAATGAAATGCATAACGGAAGCGGCTAAACACCAACCTTCGCATGGGGAGTGGACGGCTTTACGCTTTGGTTTCGCGCGGTGGACCGGTTGGGCGCGGGGTCTACCCATTTCACCGTGCGGTAGACCAGGGAGTCGGGAAGCAGATCCGACGCAGCGGCGGAGGTGGACGGCGTCCCTGAGCAGGATCCGGCGCGGTGGGCGTCGGCTACGGTGGAGCACAAATGGTGCGGTGTGCGCCTTCGTCGGGGAAGCGGCTCCGGCTTGCTTGACAACGTCTTCTCGGACACTACAGCGTCTGGTCAGGAGGCTGTCGGCGCCTGTGCCGGTGGTATGTTTTAATGGCTGGGGTGAGATTGGCCTTGGCCCGAATAAGAGAAGAACCGCTGGGGACGTTTTTGATGAAAGGATAAGATGGGAAATTCGAACATTTGAAAATTGGAGGCGGCAACCCGAGCTATTTTCGCCGGTGTTTTGGCGCTTCGTTGAAATGGTTTGGTGGATGCGCGAAAAAAAATGGACGCGGTCCGACCCCATCAAGGTCTCATTTGTAAGCATGGGCGGTACGGCAGCCATCCTACCTTGATTTTTAGTGAATATCCATTCATATATATGTGTTTTTTTCTGAACATTTGAGTACTTAAAACGGACTTCATATGACAAAGTTGCGCCTATTTTAGTGAACACTGCGTGGAGCCGATTTCGAAAACAAAACATGGACTAGGTACCAAAAAACATATATAGACTCGTTCTCCGCATTAAAAAGATTGATGTATCATGGATCTTAGTATATGTAAAATAACCTTGAGCTATTCATTATCATACGCGTAGAATTGAAGACTTCAGATATTTCTTTATATTTGAAAGAAACGCCATGTTTCATCCGACAACATTTATCATCTCATTGAGTTGGCGCTGATTTTATATGTGGTGACGAAAACAACTGAGGCTCCTTTGATTTATAGGATTTAGATCCTACGGGAATTATTCTACACTATTGGTTATATTCATAGGGAACATATCCCATATGAATCTTGTACTACAAATCCTATATGAACAAAACATTAGGTCATCCCTCATGGAAAAATCCCTTTGGTACAATCAAAGAAACTCATATTCCCATAGGATTCAAATAGACAAGATGTACATACGTTTTTCCTATCCTATGACTTAAAGGACTCCTGAAATGGCTCGACAACAAAGATCATAAATTCCGAGTTGTGCATCGAGCAAAAGATATTGAAAAAATTCTTGATCGATCGAATTACAAAATGATTTTCAAAAGAACTAAAGTTTTGCCATTGATCACATAATTGGTATGTATATAGGTTCTACTTATAATAAAATATGTTTTGGTTTATTGGGATTGCGTTAGAATTACATGCATCACAATGTCTCGGGACTATTTCGGTATTTACCTCTTCTTTTAGAGTTCGCCCTATCTAAGATTATTTCCGACATTCGCCAATGTTTGCAAGGAATGGCATGCAGTCGATTCCCACCCTGTTTTGGAAAAAATGAAGAAAAAAAGTGAACTTGTGGCTATAAAATGATAAGCTTGAATTTTGATATGTTTTAAAAAAACTAGCTTCAAAATATGGCCTACCATTTTATATAAAAAACCATGGGTCTTAACGAAAATGCCCAAGGTAAAATGTGCATTACCATTTTGGGGAAAGGTGCAATAAGATTTCATTTTATTGTGGGAAACAAATTGTTGTTGTTTTTTTGCCTTTTCTGAATAGCTAAAAAGGTGTCATCTTTTTTCCATACATTCCATAATGTCATAGAACATAAGCATCCGGTGTCCAGATATAGCAACAATTCAGTATAAGACAATACTAACATAGTTTCCATAAAGTACTGCTAACACATAAGAAAACAAAAGATCTAGATGATGACCCAAGAAACAACATCCTTGTATATAATAACAATCTATTGACCATATGGCGGCTTTTGCATCACCCTATCAAAATCATCTGCCTTCAAGCACGAGAGCAGAATGTCGACACGTGCTTCAACATGTTCCAAGATCCTCTTGATGATCTCATGGATATCTGCATCAGCCGAATAGGAATCAAAGTTGTCAGCCACTAGCTTCTGATGAAAAAGAAACATCAGTGTTGAAGGCGTCGATCTTAGGAGTCCCCACATTTCATTACTTGCAAGACCAAGATGATCAAATTCCCTTTACTTCATAAGAATGTCTGGATCGCTGACACGATCGAAATCTTTGCTAGTACCCTCCTTTGGCCGAATTCAAATTTGCATCAGTTTCCTCGTTAGAAACCAAGGTTTAATCGAACAGTAGGAGTCAAGAAGCACGTTGAAGGTTGATGGCGGCGGGATGTAGTGCGGCGCAACACCGGAGATTCCGGCGCCAACGTGGAACCTGCACAACACAACCAAAGTACTTTGCCCCAACGAAATAGTGAGGTTGTCAATCTCACCGGCTTGCTGTAACAAAGGGTTAACCGTATTGTGTGGAAGATGATTGTTTGCAGAGAAAACAGTAAAACAAGTATTGCAGTAGATTTGTATTTCAGATGTAAAAGAATGGACCGGGGTCCACAGTTCACTAGAGGTGTCTCTCCCATAAGATAAAAGCATGTTGGGTGAACAAATTACAGTCGGGCAATTGACAAATAGAGAGGGCATAACAATGCACATACATGGCATGATAAGTATAGTGAGATTTAATTGGGCATTACGACAAAGTACATAGACCGCCATCCAACTGCATCTATGCCTAAAAAGTCCACCTTCAGGTATCGTCCGAACCCCTTCCAGTATTAAGTTGCAAAGCAACAGACAATTGCATTAAGTATGGTGCGTAATGTAATCAACAACTACATCCTCGGACATAGCGCCAATGTTTTATCCCTAGTGGCAACAACACAACACAACCTTAGAACTTTCTGTCACTGTCCCAGGTGTCAATGCAGGCATGAACCCACTATCGAGCATAAATACTCCCTCTTGGAGTTAAAAGCAAAAACTTGGCCAGAGCCTCTACTAGTAACGGAGAGCATGCAAGATCATAAACAACACATATGTAATAACTTGATAATTAACATAACATGGTATTCTCTATCCATCGGATCCCGACAAACACAACATAGAGTATTACAGATAGATGATCTTGATCATGTTAGGCAGCTCACAAGATCCAACAATGAAGCACAATGAGGAGAAGACAACCATCTAGCTACTGCTATGGACCCATAGTCCAGGGGTGAACTACTCACTCATCACTCCGGAGGCGACCATGGCGGTGTAGAGTCCTCCCGGAGATGAATCCCTCTCCCCGTGCCGGAGGAGATCTCCAGAATCCCCCGAGATGGGATCGGCGGCGGCGTCTCTGGAAGGTTTTCCGTATCGTGGTTTTTCGCATCAGGGGTTTCGCGACGAAGGCTTTAAGTAGGCGGAAGGGCGACGTGGGGGGCCACACGGGGGCCCCACACCACAGGTCGGCGCGCCAGGGCTGGCCGCGCCGCCCTATGGTGGCAGCCCCTCGTGGCCCCACTTCGTATGCTCTTCGGTCTTCTGGAAGGTTCGTGGCAAAATAGGACCCTGGGACTTGATTTCGTCCAATTCCGAGAATATTTCGTTACTAGGATTTCTGAAACCAAAAACAGCAGACAGGAACTGGCACTTCGGCATCTTGTTAATAGGTTAGTTCCAGAAATGCACGAATATGACATAAAGTGTGCATAAAACATGTAGGTATCATCAATAATATGGCATAGAACATAAGAAATTATCGATACGTCGGAGACGTAGCGCCGCCAATCCCATCTCGGGGATTCAGGAGATCGCCTCCGGCTGGGGAATCATCTCCCGGAGGTCTCTTCATCGCCATGATCGCTCCGATCGATGTGTGAGTAGTTCACCCTGGACTATGGGTCCATAGCAGTAGCTAGATGGTCGTCTTCTCCTCATTGTGCTATCATGTTAGATCTTGTGAGCTGCCTATCATGATCAAGATCATCTATTTGTAATCCTACATGTTGTGTTTGTTGGGATCCGATGAATATTGAATACTATGTCAAGTTGATTATCAATCTATCATATATGTTATTTATGTTCTTGCATGCTCTCCGTTGCTAGTAGAGGCTCTGGCCAAGTTGATACTTGTGACTCCAAGAGGGAGTATTTATGCTCGATAGTGGGTTCATGCCTCCATTAAATCTGGGACAGTGACAGAAAGTTCTAAGGTTGTGGATGTGCTGTTGCCACTAGGGATAAAACATCGATGCTTTGTCTAAGGATATTTGTGTTGATTACATTACGCACCATACTTAATGCAATTGTCTGTTGTTTACAACTTAATACTGGAGGGGGTTCGGATGATAATCTCAAAGTGGACTTTTTTGGCATAGATGCATGCTGGATAGCAGTCTATGTACTTTGTCGTAATGTCCTGATTAAATCTCATAGTACTCATCATGATATATGTATGTGCATTGTTATGCCTTCTTTATTTGTCAATTGCCCAACCGTAATTGTTCACCCAACATCTGCTATCTTATGGGAGAGACACCACTAGTGAACTGTGGACCCCGGTCCTATTCTTTACATCTGAAATACAATCTACTGCAATTGTTCTTTACTGTTCTTCGCAAACAATCAATCATCATCCACACTATACGTCTAATCCTTTGTTTACAGCAAGCCGGTGAGATTGACAACCTCACTGTTACGTTGGGGCAAAGTTCTGATTGTGTTGTGCAGGTTCCACGTTGGCGCCGGAATCGGTGTTGCGCCGCACTACACTCGCCACTATCAACCTTCAACGTGCTTCTGACTCCTACTGGTTCGATTAAACCTTGGTTTCTTGCTGAAACTTGCTACCGTGCGCATCACACCTTCCTCTTGGGGTTCCCAACGGACGTGTCAACTACACGCATCAAGCAAAAACTTGGCCAGAGCCTCTACTAGCAACGGAGAGCATGCAAGAACATAAACAACATATATGATAGATTGATAATCAACTTGACATAGTATTCAATATTCATCGGATCCCAACAAACACAACATGTAGGATTACAAATAGATGATCTTGATCATTATAGGCAGCTCACAAGATCTAACATGATAGCACAATGAGGAGAAGACGACCATCTAGCTACTGCTATGGACCCATAGTCCAGGGGTGAACTACTCACACATCGATCCGGAGGCGATCATGGCGATGAAGAGACCTCCCGGAGATGATCCTCTCCGGCAGGTGCCGGAGGCGATCTCCTGAATCCCGAGATGGGATTGGCGGCGGCGGCGTCTCTCCGGAAGGTTTTCCGTATCGTGGCTCTCGGTACTGGGGTTTCGCGACGAGGCTTTAAGTAGGCGGAAGGGTGATGTCTACGGGTGCTTCTATTCTTGTAGACAGTGTTGGGCCTCCAAGAGCAGAGGTTTGTAGAACAGCAGCAAGTTTCCCCAAGGTTTATCGAACTCATGGAGGAAGAGGTCAAAGATATCCCTCTCATGCAACCCCGCAACCACAAAGCAAGAAGTCTCTTGTGTCCCCAACACACCTAATAGGTGCACTAGTTCGGCGAAGAGATAGTGAAATACATGTGGTATGAATGAATATGAGCGGTAGTACGGCACCAGAAAAGTGCTTGTCGTGGCATTGATGGTAGTAATATTGCAGAAGTAAAGATGCAGTAAAACAGTAAACAGCGATAGCAGTATTTAGGAACAAGGCCTAGGGATCATACTTTCACTAGTGGACACTCTCAACATTGATCACATAACAGAATAAATAAATAGATGCTAGACTCTACACCCTCTTGTTGGATGATGAACACCACTAATGTGTAGGATTACACGAACCCTCAATGCCGGAGTTAACAAGCTCCACAATATTCGATGTTCATATTTAAATAACCTTAGAGTGCATGACAGATCAACATAACCAAACCAAGTACTAACATAGCATGCACACTGTCACCTTCACGCTACGAAAGGAGGCATAGATCACATCAATACTATCATAGCAATAGTTAACTTCATAATCTACAAGAGATCACAATCATAGCCTACGCCAAGTACTACACGATGCACACACTGTCAACATTACACCGTGCAGGAGGAATAAACTACTTTAATAACATCACTAGAGTAGCACACAGATATATTGTGATACAAAACACATTGCAATCATAAAGAGATATAAATAAGCACTTCACTATGCCATTCATAACAGTGAATAAGTATTCTGTGAAATATAGCCTAAGAGACCCACACGGTGCACACACTGTCACCTTTACACACGTGGGACAAGGAGTCTCCGGAGATCACATAAGTAAAATCCACTTGACTAGCATAATGACATCTAGATTACAAGCATCATCATATGAATCTCAATCATGTAAGGCAGCTCATGAGATTATTGTATTGAAGTACATAGGAGAGAGATGAACCACATATCTACCGGTACAGCCCCGAGCTCGATGGAGAACTACTCCCTCCTCATGGGAGACAGCAGCGCTGATGAAGATGGCGGTGGTTTCGATGGAGAAGCCTTCCGGGGCACCCCGTCCCGGCGGCGTGCCGGAACAGAGACTCCTGTCCCCGATCTTGGCTTCGCGATGGTGGCGGCTCCGAAGGTTTTCTCGGTTTCGTCGAACGTGGTAGGGTTTTCGCGACGGAGACTTTAAGTAGGCGGAAGGGCAAGGTCGGTGGAGTCCTGGTGGGGCCACACACTAGGCCGGCGCGGCCAGGGCTTGGGCCGCGCCGCCCCACCGTGTCCCCACCTCGTGGCCCCACTTCGTTTCCCCTTCGGACTTCCGGAAGCTTCGTGGAAAAATAGGACCCGGGGCGTTGATTTCGTCCGATTCCGAGAATATTTCCTTACTAGGATTTCTGAAACCAAAAACAGCAACCGGCCTTCGGCATCTCGTCAATAGGTTAGTTCCGGAAAACGCATAATAATGACATAAAGTATGCATAAAACATGTAGATATCATCAATAATGTGGCATGGAACATAAGAAATTATCGATACGTCGGAGATGTATCAAAGGGCAGGTCAGGGGCCACACAAGGGCCCCACACGCCAGGGCCGCGCGGCCAGCACCTGGGCCGCGCCGCCCTATTGTGGCGGCGCCTCGTGGCCCCACTTCGTAAGTCCCCCGGTATTCTGGAAGCTTCGTGTAAAAATAGGCCCCTGGGCGTTGATTTCGTCCAATTCCGAGAATATTTCCTTACTAGGATTTCTGAAACCAAAAACAGCAGAAAACAAAGAATGGCTCTTCGACATCTCGTCAATAGGTTAGTGCCGGAAAATGCATAAATATGACATATAATGTGTATAAAACATGTGAGTATCATCATAAAAGTAGCATGGAACATAAGAAATTATTGATACGTTTGGGACGTATCATGGTGTGGAAAATGATGTTTGCTTGCAGAAATAAAAAGAGAACAATGATTGTAGGTTGTATTTCGTAAAGAATGGACCGGGGTCCACAGTTCACTAGTGGTGTCTCTCCAATAAGATAAATAACATGTTGGGTAAACAAATTACAGTTGGGCAATTGACAACTAGAGAGGGCATAACAATGCACATACATATCATGATGATCGACTACTATGAGATTTACTTAGGGCATTACGAAAAAGAACATAGACCGCCATCCAGCATGCATCTATGCCTAAAAAGTCCACCTTCGGGTTAGCATCCGCACCTTCCATTAAGTTGCAAGCAACATACAATTGCATTAAGTACTGTGCGTAATGTAAACAATACAAATATCCTTAGACAAAGCATTGATGTTTTATCCCTAGTGGCAACAAAGCACATCCACAACCTTAGGGGTTGCTGTCACAGATTCAATGGAGACATGAACCCACTATCTAGCATAAATACTCTCTCTTGGAGTTACAAGTATCAACTTGGCCAGAGCCTCTACTAGCAACGGAGAGCATGCAAGATCATAAACAACACATATATGATAGATCAATAATCAACTTGACATAGTATTTCATATTCATCGGATCCCAACAAACACAACATGTAGCATTACAAATAGATGATCTTGATCATGATAGGCAGCTCACAAGATCTAAACATGATAGCACAATAGGAGAAGACAACCATCTAGCTACTGCTATGGACCCGTAGTCCAAGGATGAACTACTCACGCATCAGTCCGGAGGCGGGCATGGTGATGTAGAGCCCTCCGGTGATGATTCCCCTCTCCGGCAGGGTGCCGGAGGAGATCTTCTGAACCCCGAGTTAGGGTTGACGGTGGCGGCGTCTCTGGAACTGTTCTGGTATTTTGGCTCTCGGTACTAGGGTTTTCGGGGACGAAGGAATAAATAGGCGAAGGGGCAGCGTCGGGGGAGCCAGGGGGCTCCCTCCCCACGTCTCGGCGCGGCAGTGGGGCTGATGGGGTTCGTAGCATAGAAAACAAAAATTTTCCTACCGCAAGACGAATAAAACCAACAGATCTAATCTATGGAACACCCAAGATCTAATCTACAAGATCGAAGCAACGAGATGGAGATGAGACTAACCCTCGAAGATTCCAAAGTCTACGAGATTAATCTCGTTGTTGATGTAGACGATCGTCCCCGGTGCTGCAATCCGGCAGCACTTCCGTACTCGGTCGCGCGTACGGTGTCGATGAAGCTCCTTCCTCTCCCCGTTCCAGCGGGCAGCGGAGGTGTGGTAGATCTCCACGGAATCCCAGCAGCACGACGGCGTGGTGATGGTGGTGGAGGAGAATTCCTGCAGGGCTTCGCCTAAGCCGGAGCAGGAGAAACTGGGAGGGAGGAGAGGTGGCAAATTAGGGTTGCGAACGGAGCAGCTTTGGCCGGCCAAACCTTCCCACTATTTATAGTCGGGAACTAGGGTTAGGGTTTCACGAAACCCATCTAGTGGCGGCGCCTGGTGGGCCCACACCATACCCCGGCGCGGCCTGGGGGGGCCCGCGCCGGCCTGTGGTGTGGCCCACCCCTGGCTCTTCTCCTTCTCCCCTTTGGACTCCGTCTGCGTGACAGAAAAATAAGAACCTCTGTTTTTATTTCGTCCAATTCCGAGAATGTTTCCAGAACAACTTTTCTTGAAATACAAAACAGCAGAATTCTTCCAGAACAATTCCGGTCCTCCTCGTGATGTCTTGGATCCTATCCGAGACTCCGAACAACATTCGGTCTCCATCTCATATTCCGAATCTACTTATGCGACATCGAACCTTAAGCGCGTCACCCTACGGTTCGAACTATGGACATGGTCGAGACTCCTCTCCGAGCAATAACCAGTAGCGGGATCTGGAGATCCATAATGGCTCCCGCATATTCAACGATGACTTAGTGATCGATTGAACCAATTACATACGATGCCAATTCCCTTTGTCTCGCGATATTTTACTTGTCCGAGGTTCGATCATCGGTATCTCCATACCTTGTTCAACCTCGTTACCGACAAGTACTCTTTACTCGTACCGTGGTATGTGATCTCTTATGAACCATTCATATGCTTGCAAGCTAATCGGATGACATTCCACCGAGAGGGCCCAGAGTATATCTATCCGTCATCAGGATGGACAAATCCCACTATTGATCCATATGCCTCAACTCACACTTTCCAAATACTTAATCCCATCTTTATTGCCACCCATTTACGCAATGGCGTTTGATGTAATCAAAGTACCCTTCCGGTGTAAGTGATTTACATGATCTCATGGTCGAAGGACTAAGGCAACTATGTATCGAAAGCTTATAGCAAATTGAACTTAATGACTTGATCTTATGCTACGCTCATATGGGTGTGTGTCCATTATATCATTCAACCAATGACATAACCTTGTTATTAATAACATCCAATGTTCATGATCACGAAACCATGATCATCTATTAATCAACAAGCTAGTTATACAAGAGGCTTACTAGGGACTCCTTGTTGTTTACATAACACACATGTATCAATGTTTCGTTAATACAATTATAGCATGGTATATAAACATTTATCATAAACACAAAGATATTATAATAACCACTTTATTATTGCCTCTTGGGCATATCTCCAACAGTCTCCCACTTGCACTAGAGTCAATAATCTAGATTACATTGTAAGGTACCTAACACCCATGGCATTCTGGTGTTGGTCATGCTTTGCCCTTGGGAGAGCTTTAGTCAACGGATCTGCAACATTCAGATCCGTGTGTACTTTGCAAATCTCTACTTCACCATCTTCGATGTACTCGCGAATCGAATGAAAACGCAGCTTGATATGCTTCAGCTTCTTGTGTGACCTTGGTTCCTTTGCATTGGCGATGGCACCCGTGTTGTCACAATAAATGACTAGCGGGTCCAATGCACTAGGAACCACACCAAGCTCAACAATGAACCTCTTCATCCATACCGCTTCCGATGAAGCCTCTGAAGCCGCTATATATTCAGATTCTGTTGAAGATTTCGCCACCGTGCACTGCTTGGAACTGCTCCAGCTTACTGCCGCACCATTCAATATAAACACGTACCCAGACTGAGACTTAGAGTCATCAGGATCAGTGTTCCAACTTGCATCGGTGTAACTGGTTACAACGAGCTCTTGGTCACCGCCATAACAAAGAAACATATCCTTAGTCCTTTTCAAATACTTCAGGATATTCTTGACCGCTGTCCAGTGTTCCATTCCTGGATCACTTTGATATCTGCTGGTCAAACTAACAGCATGTGCGATATCCGGTCTAGTACACAGCATGGCATACATGAGAGAGCCTACTGCCGAAGCATAGGGGATTTTGCTCATCCTTTCTCTTTCATCTGCCGTAGCTGGACCTTGAGTCTTACTCAAGACCTTACCTGGCAACATAGGCAAGAACCCTTTCTTGCTTTCATCCATTCTAAACTTCTTTAGAATCTTGTCCAGGTATGTACTCTGTGAAAGGCCTATTAGGCGTCTTGATCTATCTCTATAAATCTTGATGCCTAAAATGTACGCTGCTTCACCAAGGTCTTTCATTGAAAAACACTTATTCAAATAACCTTTAACGCTGCTTAATAGTTCTATATCATTCCCAATCAATAATATGTCATCTACATATAATATCAGGAATGCTACAGAGCTCCCACTCACTTTCTTGTAAATACAGGCCTCACCATGAGTCCGTATAAAACCGAAGTCTTTGATCACTCTATCAAAGCGTAGATTCCAACTCCGGGATGCTTGCTTCAGTCCATAAATGGAACGCTGAAGTTTGCATACCTTGTCAGCATTTTTAGGATCGACAAAACCTTTGGGTTGTACCATGTACAACTCTTCCTCAATATCACCATTGAGGAACGCCGTTTTGACATCCATCTGCCAAATCTCATAATCGAAAAATGCAGCTATTGCTAACAACTTTAGCTTCGCTACAGGTGAGAAAGTCTCATCGTAGTCAACTCCTTGAATTTGTCGAAACCCTTTGCGACAAGTCGAGCTTTATAGACAGTAATATTACCATCAGCATCTGTTTTTCTCTTGAAGATCCATTTATTCTCGACAGCCTTGCGGCTATCAGGTAAGTCTACCAAAGTCCACACTTTGTTATCATACATGGATCCCATTTCGGATTTCATGGCTTCTTGCCATTTGTTGGAATCTGGGCTCATCATCGCTTCTTCATACGTCGCAGGGTCCTCATCATTGTTGTCCACAATCATGACATTTAGACAGGGATCATACCAATCAGGAGTGGTACGTTCCCTCGTCGATCTGCGAGGTTCAGTAGCTTCCTCGTTCGAAGCTTCATGATCATCATCATTCGCTTCCTCTCCTATCGGTGCAGGCTGCGCAGGAACTTCTTCCGGCACTGCGCTACTCTGATCTATGAGAGAAGGTTCATTAACCTCGTCGAGTTCTACTTTTCTTCCAGTCACTTCTTTAGTGAGAAACTCCTTCTCAAGAAAGGATCCGTTCTTGGCAACAAAGATTTTGCCTTCGGATCTGTGATAGAAAGTGTACCCAATAGTTTCTTTAGGGTATCCTATGAAGACGCATTTCTCCGCTTTGGGTTCTAGCTTGTCGGTTGTAACTTCTTTACATAAGCTTCGCAACCCCAAACTTTAAGGAACGACAGCTTAGGTTTCTTCCCAAACCATAATTCATACGGTGTCGTTTCAACGGATTTAGATGGTGCCCTATTTAAAGTGAATGCGGCTGTCTCTAATGCATAACCCCAAAATGATAATGGCAAATCAGTAAGAGACATCATAGAACGAACCATATCTAAGAGAGTTCGATTACGACGTTCGGACACACCATTGCGCTGTGGTGTTCCCGGCGGTGTCAACTGTGAAAGTATTCCGCATTTCTTTAAATACATGCCAAACTCATAACTCAGATATTCGCCTCCGCGATCAGAACGCAGAAACTTAATCTTCTTGTTACGTTGATTTTCTACTTCACTTTGGAATTCCTTGAACTTCTCGAAAGTCTCGGACTTATGTTTCATAAAGTAAATATACCCATATCTACTCAGATCATCCGTGAAGGTTAGAACATAACGATAACCACCGCGCGATGCTACACTCATCGGTCCGCACACATCGGTATGTATGATTTCCAATAAGTCTGTAGCTCGCTCCATTGTACCAGAAAATGGAGTCTTAGTCATTTTTCCCATTAGACATGCTTCGCATCTGTCAAGTGACTCAAAGTCAAGTGACTCAAGAAGTCCATCGGAATGGAGTTTCTTCATGCGCTTCACTCCAATATGACCAAGACGACAGTGCCACATATAAGTAGAATTATCATTCAATTTAATTCGCTTAGCATCAATGTTATGAACATGTGTATCACTACTATCGAGATTTAACAAGAATAAACCATTCATCTCAGGTGCATGGCCATAAAAGACATTACTCATATAAATCGAACAACCATTATTCTCAGACTTAAACGAATAACCGTCTTGCATCAAACAAGATCCAGATATAATGTTCATGCTCAACGCAGGTACCAAATAACAATTATTAAGGTTTAAAACTAATCCCGAAGGTAGATGTAGAGGGAGCGTGCCGACGGCGATCACATCGACTTTGGATCCATTTCCAACGCGCATCGTCACCTCGTCCCTCGCCAGGCTTCGTTTATTCCGCAGTTCCTGTTTCGAGTTACAAATGTGAGCAACCGAACCAGTATCAAATACCCAGGCACTACTACGAGAACCAGTAAGATAGACATCTATAACATGTATATCAAATATACCTTTCTTCTTGATGTTGCCGCTCTTCAGATCGGCCAAGTATTTGGAGCAATTACGCTTCCAGTGCCCCTTCCCCTGGCAGTAATAGCACACAGTCTCAGGCTTAGGACCAGCCTTAGGCTTCTCAGGAGGCGCCGCAACTTTCTTGCCGCCCTTCTTGAAGTTGCCCTTGTTAGGCTTGCCCTGCTTCTTGAAACTGGTGGTCTTGTTGACCATCAACACTTGGTTCTCCTTCTTTATTTCTACTTCAGCAGACTTCAGCATGGAGAAGAGTTCAGGTAACTCTTTGTTCATGTTCTGCATGTTGTAGTTCATCACGAAGTTCTTGTAACTTGGTGGCAGTGATTGGAGGACACGATGAATACCCAGCTTGTTAGGGATCACAATCCCCAAGTCACTGAGCTTCTTCGCATGTCCGGACATGGCGAACATGTGCTCACTAACGGAGCTGCCCTCTTCCATCATGCAGTTAAAGAACTGTTTCGAGGCCTCATAGCTCTCCACGGCTGCATGAGTCTCAAAGATAAGTTTGAGCTCACGCATCATCTCACATGGGTCGTGGTGCTCAAAACGTTTTTGGAGCTCTGCCTCTAAACTGCACAAGATGGCACACTGAACTTCGGAGTACCGAATTTCCCTAGTCTCATAAACATTCTTTATGTCCTCGGACACTGCAGGAGGTGGTGGGGAACCTAGCGGTGCTTCGAGCACATATTGCAGGCTTACGCCAGCGAGGAAAATCCTCACATGACGGAACCAGTCAGTGAAGTTGCTACCATTGCCCTTAAGCTTTTCTTTCTCTAGGAACTGGTTAAAATTGATGGAGGGGGCGCCATGATCTACAACATATTTGCAAAGAGTTTAGACTAAGTTTATGATAAAATGAGTTCAATTTTAATTCTTAAATTAACTAGGTGAACTCCCACTCAAAACAACATCCCTCACATTGTCTTAGTGATTACACGAACCAAATCCACTACACCAAGTCCGATCTTCACGAGAAAAGATGTAGCTTCAAAGGCGAACACCCAAGTGTTCATCATATCATTCATATGACTCATGCTCTACCTTTCGGTATCCCGTGTTCCGAGACCATGTCTGTACATGCTAGGCTCGTCAAGGCAACCTTAGTATCCGCGTGTGCAAATCTGGCTTGCACCCGTTGTATGCACATGTAGAGTCTATCACACCCGATCATCACGAGATGCTTCGAAACGACAAGTCTTAGCAACGGTGCATACTTAGGATGAACACTTTATTATCTTGATATTTAGTGAGAGGGATCATCTTATAATGCTACCGTCGCGATCTAAGCAAAATAAGATGCATAAAAGGATTAACATCACATGCAATTCATAATGTGTGATATGATATGGCCTTTCTTCTTGTGCTTTTGATCTCCATCTCCAAAGCACGGACATGATCTCCATCATCACCAGCATGGCGTCAAGGTCAGTGGCGCCGCTTCATGGTTGTCCATCACTTATAGCTACTATAACAACTACTTGAAATAAAGCTATTACATGATGAATAGACACGCAGGTCTTTAACAAAAATTAAAGACAACCATTAGGCTCCTGCCGGTTGCCATAATACAACAATGAACATCTCATACATCATATATAATCATCATCACATTATGGCCATATCACATCACCAAACCCTGCAAAAACAAGTTAGACGTCTCTAATTTGGTTTGCATATTTTACGTGGTTTAGGGTTTTCGAGTGAGATCCAATCTACCTACGAACATGAACCACAACGGTGATACTAGTGTTGACAATAGAAGTGTAAATTACAATCTTCACTATGGTGGGAGAGACAGACACCCGCAAAGCCACTTATGCAATACAAGTTGCATGTCAAGCGTGGAGCAAGTCTCATGAAACGCGGTCATGTAAAGTTAGCCCGGGCCGCTTCATCCCACCATCCCGCAAGAAGCAAAGTACACAAACTAAAGCAACAAAAACATCACCGCCCACAAACCATTGTGTTCTACTCGTGCAACAGATCTATGCATAGACATGGCTCTGATACCACTGATGGGGTTCGTAGCATAGAAAACAAAAATTTCCTACCGCAAGACGAATAAAACCAACAGATCTAATCTATGGAACACCCAAGATCTAATCTACAAGATCGAAGCAACGAGATAAAGATGAGACTAACCCTCGAAGATTCCAAAGTCTACGAGATTAATCTCGTTGTTGATGTAGACGATCGTCCCCGGTGCTGCAATCCGGCAGCACTTCCGTACTCGGTCGCGCGTACGGTGTCGATGAAGCTCCTTCCTCTCCCCGTTCCAGCGGGCAGCGGAGGTGTGGTAGATCTCCACGGAATCCCAGCAGCACGACGGCGTGGTGATGGTGGTGGAGGAGAATTCCTGCAGGGCTTCGCCCAAGCCGGAGCAGGAGAAACTGGGAGGGAGGAGAGGTGGCAAATTAGGGTTGCGAACGGAGCAGCTTTGGCCGGCCAAACCTTCCCACTATTTATAGTCGGGAACTAGGGTTAGGGTTTCACGAAACCCATCTAGTGGCGGCGCCTGGTGGGCCCACACCATACCCCGGCGCGGCCTGGGGGGGCCCGCGCCGGCCTGTGGTGTGGCCCACCCCTGGCTCTTCTCCTCTCCCCTTTGGACTCCGTCTGCGTGACAGAAAAATAAGAACCTCTGTTTTTATTTCGTCCAATTCCGAGAATGTTTCCAGAACAACTTTTCTTGAAATACAAAACAGCAGAATTCTTCCAGAACAATTCCGGTCCTCCTCGTGATGTCTTGGATCCTATCCGAGACTCCGAACAACATTCGGTCTCCATCTCATATTCCGAATCTACCTATGCGACATCGAACCTTAAGCGCGTCACCCTACGGTTCGTGAACTATGCGTACATGGTCGAGACTCCTCTCCGAGCAATAACCAGTAGCGGGATCTGGAGATCCATAATGGCTCCCGCATATTCAACGATGACTTAGTGATCGATTGAACCAATTACATACGATGCCAATTCCCTTTGTCTCGCGATATTTTACTTGTCCGAGGTTCGATCATCGGTATCTCCATACCTTGTTCAACCTCGTTACCGACAAGTACTCTTTACTCGTACCGTGGTATGTGATCTCTTATGAACCATTCATATGCTTGCAAGCTAATCGATGACATTCCACCGAGAGGGCCCAGAGTATATCTATCCGTCATCGGGATGGACAAATCCCACTATTGATCCATATGCCTCAACTCACACTTTCCAAATACTTAATCCCATCTTTATTGCCACCCATTTACGCAATGGCGTTTGATGTAATCAAAGTACCCTTCCGGTGTAAGTGATTTACATGATCTCATGGTCGAAGGACTAAGGCAACTATGTATCGAAAGCTTATAGCAAATTGAACTTAATGACTTGATCTTATGCTACGCTCATATGGGTGTGTGTCCATTATATCATTCAACCAATGACATAACCTTGTTATTAATAACATCCAATGTTCATGATCACGAAACCATGATCATCTATTAATCAACAAGCTAGTTATACAAGAGGCTTACTAGGGACTCCTTGTTGTTTACATAACACACATGTATCAATGTTTCGTTAATACAATTATAGCATGGTATATAAACATTTATCATAAACACAAAGATATTATAATAACCACTTTATTATTGCCTCTTGGGCATATCTCCAACAGTCTCCCACTTGCACTAGAGGGCCCCCTGCTGGCCTTCCTCGACTCCTCTTCGGTCTTCTAGAACACTCCGTGGAAATAGAGCCGTGGGCTTTTGTTTCGTCCAATTCCGAGAATATTTGTAAAACAACTTTTCTGAAATCAAAAACAGCAGAAACAGAACTGGCACTGTGGCATCTTGTTAATAGGTTAGTCCCGAAAATGCATAAAAACATTATAAATTGTGAATAAAACATGTAGGTATTGTCATAAAACTAGCATGGAACATAAGAAATTATAGATACGTTGGAGACGTATCGTGGGGAGGGGGCATTTTCTCAGCCATGGCCCTCGTAACGGGCACGCAAAGCGCCCCTCGAACCGACGTATGGCGAGGAAGGCAGCTAATTAACGCAGGCGGCACCCACCACCGAACTACCGCAAGAGGACCTGTTGGTGCCATGGTTGTGGGTAATTCACTGATGCTCCCGCTCACTCTCAATAATCATGTTGTGCAAGATCATGCATGCTTTTATCACATATCCATCATCTGATCTTTCGACCATGTAAGAGTTGGAAATCGAAGAATAAAAAATTGAGCTTGGAGGACACCAAATGCCCGCATGGTGACATCCTTCCCGCAAGCCTTAGAAAACCAAGCTCTTTTTTCCTAGAGTAGGGCCTGTGATTGTGTTCATAAATGTTGCCCATCTTTGATAGAGTCTCATCCGCCTGGTAGTATCCCTTGTTCTACTCGTATGTGGCCATTGATCACATAGTTCACAAGAGGAGAATAACCTTCAACAAGCTTGGAAGTACATTGGAGCACCAGAACCTTGATGTCACTGTGATATCCAACCATACTAAAGAAAGAATGTCTAATCCACAACTCCTGATCTGCCACAGCAACCTCCTTTGTGACCTTTCTACTTTTCTTGCCAAGCAAATGGAGAGTTTTTCTAGTGAAAATGCATGCAATCGATGCTTCCAAGCATCCCTGAAAATTCTCTTACTGCATTCTATGCCATGATCCAAGCAGTGTCTTCTGGAGTGGGTGATTGTATGTATAGTTCTCGAAAAACTGCCACTATTGCCTTGCAAAACCGATGCATGCAAGCCTATGCAGTGGCCTCGGACATACGCATGTAACCATATTGTGTATCAGCATGTCCTCTATAGGCTAGCATCCCTTAAAGCAGTTGTGCACTTCTGGTTCGAGGAAAAACCGATTGTGCTAACGCAATCTATCTTGCAAATGAAGTATTTTTCGCACTCTCGCGGCGAACAAAATCTTCATGAACAACTTCCGATTCATCCTGAAACGGCGCTGAAATACCAAATCGCCGTGCACTGGATCATCGGCGAAATAGTCAGCGGACAGCATGCAGTGCCCCTTGAACCTTTGCCTCGGCTTGCTCTTGCGCTACCCTGGCTTCGAACCACCACACCGTGGCTTCGAATCCTTGGCGTACATGGCTATGAGAGCAGCTAAGATCTCCATATGCTCGTCATCATTGGCGACAACAGCAGCATGCTCAGGCTCTTCCTTACGAAGAGCGGCGATCATCTCCTCGTCGTCCGAATCCATCACAGACAAAACTCCGAACACCTCGCAGGCAGGACGAGCGCGAGTTGACCCGGAATTGTTGCCAGAAGACTACGGGTGGCAAATCTGTTGCCGGCGGGCGTCGATGTTGGTGGGGAGCGGGTTTGGTAGGTGGACATGCCTTCTACGATGGTGGGAAACGGTAGAGTCGTCGAGGGGTGGTGCAGGCGACGGGATGGCTAGGAAAGGGGCGAAATGGAGGGGGGTTGGTGCGCTCTCTCACTGACAGCGCACCGGCCCACACCATTTTAAGGTTCTGTCGATGCCCCGCTAGCCCCCCTTTGGATTGGCGGGAGGGGGGTGACGAGTAGGTGGGTTTTTTACGCCGGTGCCCCTCAAAGCCGTTTGGGAGGATCGAATGCAGATGCTGTAAGTAAGCCAATTTAGTATACACGGCTCGACCTAAAGACACCAAAACTAATACTTTTGATCTTCAAAATGGTCCGAGTAGGTGGAAACAGCCCAAGATCAGATCGATGCATGGGTTGCATGCATGGAAGGTTCTTAGAGTCTTCCACGCCACCCCCGTTCACGTGGCCGTGTTGCGCAGCCTAGCGGTCTAGTAGTTGGCGCGGGCATGGGTCCGATTCAGCTGCCAAGCACGGGATACCGGATACATACATGGATATAAAGTGCACATTTTCTTTCGAAAGTGATAAAGTGCACATATAGCCAACAAGCTGACAAACATACGCGTGCGTAACGTTCCTCACGTCGAGTCTTGCCACGCCTGCACCGCCGATTGATCACCATCACCGCACGGCCGGACTGGCCCCGTTGCATGACGTACAAGATGTTAATCTGGCTGGGTAGTTTGGGTAAAGTGCACATAGACTCAGACATATATACGCCTTTTTGGATATTTGATGTAGGATGGTGAAGCTGTTGCTACATTCTAACAGCCATCTCCAACATGCGCATAAAAAGTCGACGCGCTAAACCTCCCTTTCGCCGCGCTGTAAACGGATGGCGCGCGCTGGGCAGAATTTTGCCCGCCGGACGCGCCAAAATGCAGCGCGTGCGCGGGCGGTAAAAATGGTTCTCCGCCGGGCGCGCCAAAATACACAGCGCGCGGGCGTGGAAAACAGCTTTCTACACTACTATGCATTCAACAAAATCAAATACTCATATATTAAACATGAAACAAATGATCTACCATAGTTTAAACGGGCACAAAGTGCAACACACATCACATAGTTCAAGAACGACACATAAAATGACGTAGTTCAACAATGACACACAACATATGGTTCAAATGGACATAAAGTGGAACACACAATTTGCATATCACAAATGCATATCACACTTTCGCATTTTCCAAGTCAACAACTTCTTCTTCTTCCTCGTCATCTTGGGTTGAAGAAGGAATAGTAGCATTTATGGAAGACATGAATCCTCCCGGCGGAACGAAGAGCGCACAGGCAGCGGCAGTTGTGTTGCCGGCGTCGGCGCCACCGCTAGGGTTTGCCGCATTGAGCGGCGGCGCTGCGGATGCGGTGCTGCGGCGGCTGGTAGGACGGAGTAGGGAGGGGTTGCTGGGTTGCCGGAGGGCCCGTCCATCGTCGGAATTGCGCCGGCGGCCTCGCGGAGGCGAGGGATTGGGCGGTCGGACAGCGAGGCGGAAGGGGAAGTTTCAGCGCGGGGTTTCTTCGCGCTTGGTCGAGCGATGCCGCACGCTGTAGCCGGCGCACAAAGTATAGCGCACGCGATGGCGCAAACCCGCCCGCGCCCAAAAAAAATTACAGCACCGTGCCGTTTGCAGCGCCTGCTGGAGCGGCGATTTCGCTCCCGCGCGCTGTACCGGTAGTTTTTATACCGCGCGGCCGTTTTAGCGCGCCTGTTGGAGATGCTCTAAATTTAGAACAAAGACCTCCCTACCATATCCTCAGTCAAGCGACGTACCTTGGGCAGCAGAGGGCACATGAGTGAGGAGTTGTCTTTCCGAGGGATCTTCCGGGATATAGTGGGTGTTTGTTTTCTTTCGTGTGGTTATAAATATGGCTTTTTCAATCTATGGTTCTCATCTCATCTTTACCGATAATTGCCGCCCTGTTGCGCTGGTCCTTTGAGCCTTAGCATGACAACTGATGCGCGTGAGACACACGTCCGTTGGGAACCCCAAGAGGAAGGTGTGATGTGCACAGCAGTAAGTTTTCCCTCAGAAAGAAACCAAGGTTTATCGAACCAGTAGGAGCCAAGAAGCACGTTGAAGGTTGTTGGTGGCGGATTGTAGTGCGGCGCAACACCAGGGATTCCGGCACCAACGTGGAACCTGCACAACACAATCACAGTACTTTGCCCCAACGTAACAGTGAGGTTGTCAATCTCACCGGCTTGCTGTAAACAAAGGATTAGATGTATAGTGTGGATGATGATGATTGTTTGCGAAGAACACAGTAAAGAACAAGTAGATTGTATTTTAGATGTAAAGAATAGGACCGGGTCCACAGTTCACTAGTGGTGTCTCTCCCATAAGATAAATAGATGTTGGGTGAACAAATTACAATTGGGCAATTGACAAATAAAGAAGGCATAACAATGCACATACATATATCATGATGAGTACTATGAGATTTAATCAGGCATTACGACAAAGTACATAGACCGCTATCCAGCATGCATCTATGCCTAAAAAGTCCACTTTCAGGTTATCATCCGAACCCTTTCCGGTTTTAAGTTGCAAGCAACAGACAATTGCATTAAGTATGGTGCGTAATGTAATCAACACAAATATCCTTAGACAAAGCATCGATGTTTTATCCCTAGTGGCAACAGCACATCCACAACCTTAGAACTTTCTGTCACTGTCCCAGATTTAATGGAGGCATGAACCCACTATCGAGCATAAATACTCCCTCTTGGAGTCACAAGTATCAACTTGGCCAGAGCCTCTACTAGCAACGGAGAGCATGCAAGAACATAAACAACATATATGATAGATTGATAATCAACTTGACATAGTATTCAATATTCATCGGATCCCAACAAACACAACATGTAGCATTACAAATAGATGATCTTGATCATGATAGGCAGCTCACAAGATCTAACATGATAGCACAATGAGGAGAAGACAACCATCTAGCTACCGCTATGGACCCATAGTCCAGGGTGGACTACTCACACATCGATTCGGAGGCGATCATGGCGATGAAGAGACCTCCGGGAGATGATTCCCTCTCCGGCTGGGTGCCGGAGGCGATCTCCTGAATCCCGAGATGGGATTGGCGGCGGCGGCGTCTCTGGAAGGTTTTCCGTATCGTGGCCCTCGGTACTGGGGGTTTCGCGACGAAGACTATATGTAGGCGAAAGGGTAGGTCAGAAGAGACCCACAACAGGCCGGCGCGGCCAGGGCTTGGGCCGCGCCGCCCTAGTGTGTCGCCACCTCGTGGCCCCACTTCGCTTTCTTCGGACTGGAAGCTTCGTGAAAAATAGGACCCCGGGCGTTGATTTCGTCCAATTCCGAGAATATTTTCTTTGTAGGATTTCTGAAACCAAAACAGCAGAAAACAGGAACTGGCTCTTCGGCATCTCGTCAATAGGTTAGTGCCGGAAAATGCATAATAATGACATAAAGTGTGTATAAAACATGTGAGTATCATCATAAAAGTAGCATGGAACATAAGAAATTATAGATACGTTTGGGACGTATCAACAACCTTCCGTTTGACTACTACAGCAAGCTCTACTACAACAAGTTTAATTTCTGCAGCACCTATGAGGGAGGGGCGAGAACCGTGTCGCACCTTTAGCTTGCTCTAGTGTTTGTAATCTTCGCTAGATCACTAGTAGAAAAATGGCCTTTAGTCCGGTTCATATGGGGCTATAGTCTTGGTTGTGCAACCGGGACTAAATACCCGAGACTAAAGCGGGACTAAAGGTCCATCCACGTGGGCTGCGTGCGTCGGGGCAAAAATGCCTCCAGGTGAATTTTTATTTTATTTTTTCCACTCTTTTTTTTATATTTTCCGGAATTTCTATTATTTCAGTTATTTGCATAGTTTAGTCTCTAACTACAATTATCTCTAGTCAAATTATTTACTCGTGGTCAAACTTCCCGCTCGGTCACCCATCCTCCTAGTACTCTAGCACTAGCTAGTACGCTTACTGACGAGTTCCATCCCGTCCCGCATCCAAGTGCTTCGTGTGCATGTATGTGATACTAGTATCATATCAATCCTATTAACATGTTGATCGATGTCACATTTTCTTTATTGTTTGAATTTCAAATAATTATTTTAATAAACAAATGTAATGATGTAATAATAATCTTGAATAAGTAAATAAACATTAACTTTGTAATTTGTATTATTTTTTAAAAAATAATTTTTTAAATATTTATTTTTTGCCAAACCTAAAACCAAAAAATTTGAAAATCTAAAAATTGGGTAAAAGTAATAGTAATCTTTATGCAGGATGCAATTATTAATTTTAATTTTTTGAAAAATAAAAAAAATATATAATCCCTAATTTATGGCAAAAACTAAAATCTTCCTGCTTTCGTATTTTTATTTGGAATTTTGAGAATCTATAAATTGGCTAACCGGGTAAATCCAGGGGGTGAAGGGTACGTGGGGAGTAAAAAAACATACAAGAATCTGAAAACATTTTATTTTTTGAATTTTCTACCATTTTCTTTTGTATTTTCCAAACGAAAAAAAGGCGATCCAGGGGGAGGGGGTGAAGGTTGCGTTGGGAGTAAAAAACTCGAAAAAACTTTTAGTCCCGGTTGGGGATACCAACCAAGACTAAAGGGTACATCTTTAGTCCCGGTTGGTACCAACTGGGACAAAAGAGGCATGCGCCGGCAGCAGCCTGCCATAACCCTTTAGTCCCGGTTGGTGACTAAAGGTCTACCCTTTATTCCCGACCGGAGAATTAGTCCCGGTTCTCCAGCGGAACCGGGACTAAAGACCCCATTAGTCCCGGGCCAAAGTATTTGAGGACTAATGGGTTGGGATGGAAGGCCAATTTTCTACTAGTGGATGGTCCAAAAATGTACGTGTAATTTTCATTATTTTAAAGCTCTTTATAATAATTTTGATGATTATTAATAGGTCGGTGGATTTTTCACAAAAAATAAAGAAATAAGAAGAGGTAACCACTAGTGCAATAACTTGTTCATTTCATACAAAAATTAGGTTGCAACCCGTGTTTCCGTGGTACAAAAGTGTGCTAGCTACCATGTGCAAATTTGTACGAATAAATGGAGATATTTGTTGCGTATAGAAGTGAAATATCAAGGAATTTAACTTTGGGTGTTAAAATGCTAACCATCAACAAATATCAAGGTGAAAAACCGAGAATGGTCCATGCCGTCGCGTACAAATTCACAACCACTGTAGGAAAAATATTTCAAAAGGTTAAAAAACATGTAAAAAATAAAGAAATTACAAGTAGGACAATATGATCTGCCATAGCGCTTGGAAGCCGCATGGCTTCCATGCCCCCCTACCGCTACCAGCGCATTTGCTTTCTTCTTTCCCTTCTTTGCTTGGCCTGACATGGGACATCGGAGCTACAGGGTGCCGCTTAGCATTAGATCGATACTCGAAATGGTGATGTTTTGGTCATAGGTCCATACTCGATTAGGGGATGTTGATCACATGCCGGTACTCTTCTTTTTTGCCAGCATAGGTTGGTCGTTGTTTTGCCGTCACTCGGTATGAACTAGTTGCTCTTAGCTAGTTGGGAGAGCTTGCTAGTTGGTTCACATGTGGCCACCATATGGACTAGTCACTCCGTCTACAAATAAGTGTATTTCAAAAGTTTGTCCCAATTTAGAAAAGAAAATGTAAACTATATGTGCTAAAATATTACAGAAGTAATACAGTAATAATATACATTATGTATATTTTTTGAGAGAATTTTGGGTATTCATCTGCACACCCATGACCCATGGTGGATCCCTCCATGCATATAGCAGGTCCCTCCGTGAATAAGTGTACAATTCGCTGGCTTCTGTATTAAGTTAAATCTTGTAAGGTTAACCAACTTCTAAAAAACTATAACGTTATATTAGTATATTATGAAACTATATTTAAAGATAAATTTAGTGATACTGATGTTGTGTCTCTTGATAAATATTGCCGATGTTAGACAAAGGCTAAAGGTGGAATTACGATTGTGCCGTACGTGGACGTGTTATGATTGAATTGGGACAGAACATTCCGAAGCTTGCGCGGCTCACGTGGACATGCACTTTTGCTCGGTGTTGCACGTACTGTACCAATCTGCAAGGGTCCAACAAGGCGATAAGGCGACAGCGACTTGGCTGTGGGTAGGATTTTGTATAGACCTCGTCGACGGTCGATGGATAGTCGAGCAAGCATGGAACCTTCTTAGACTCTTCCATGGTTCACGTGGCCTGAAGGAAGCATGTGCATGCATGCAACGTACGCAGACCTGACTATATATCTATCTCAGTGCGTGGTTGCATGGGTGCTCTGCTCCGGCGCAGCTGGATGCCATCACAGGAGATGTCATCACTCATCTACTAGCTTGTTTCCCCGCCGGAGATAGGAGCTAGTCTAATTAACAAGACCCGCAAGGCACCATCGACACGGCGGGCGGCGCCATTATCCGGCCAGCCATACGTCATTCGTGTTTCGCTCTAATTCAGGCGGACAACGAATAGTGCGGTCTGCCCTGCGCTGCGATGCGGACCTCCGTTCGAGTTTAACTCCCGTATTTGGTGGGATCAATAATGCGCGCGCGGGCGCGCGCGGTGGCGTCAGCCGTCAGGGCCGCCGACCGGAGCGGACGCGTGTCGATCGCGGCAGACCAGCCCGCTCCGGTGCCGCCGTCCGCCGGTCAGACTCGTGTCGCCTTGTTCCCGAGCCACCGGAGGGGCCAGAGCTTTGCTCGCCATGGTTGGCGCGTCGTCACGCCGACAACACATGCATGGCACGGGTAGGGACCGGCAACTCCGCCTCGAGGGTGTCTGACCGTTCTGTCCCATGCTTGCCATGCATCGTCGATCTGTGGTCACCACCGGTATGTGTGTGTGTCCGAGATATTTCTTATTCCAAAAGCAACCCAAACCACAGCACTTGGCCATTCAGCTCCATCGCGATCATATATGTGTGATTGTGTGGCCTGCATGATCCCTCGAGTTTTCACGACGTGCTCCAACTCGATCGAATGAATCCGTCTTGTACGTACCAAGCCATGGACGCAGGATGTGCCACGTCGTCGTCGACGGCCACTGCTTTGCATGGATGCACTGGAATGCAAGACCGACATCTCGGTGGGCCACCCGCAGGGCGCATGCAGGCTGCTGGGTTCTGTATGGGCATTGCACGTACGTACGGACAAAGTCTTCAGTACTAGAGTAGTTCTAGCTTGCACCCCAGAGGCAAATGTCACCTTCCAAGGAGCAAGACTGCATGCACGTCGTTTTATTAGATTTTGATTTATATATAGCAACAAAGTCTTCGAGGATCGAGATGTTTGCCTAATTTTCAGGCGAATCAAGCTAGGATTATCTTGTTGTCTCTCAATTTGGTGCACATTTGATGTGCCAAATTGTACTCCCTCTCATCCATAGTAAGTGTCACAGATTTTATACTAAGTTAGTACAATTTTTATACTCCCTCCGACCCGGATTAATAGGCGTGGCAGTGTTTTAATTTGATTTTACAAAAACCCCCTTAATAGTTTAAATTCATTTCAACAAAGGTCCAAGCCAAAGGGTCTTCTTCTTCCTTGCGTCGGGGCAGACAGCACGCTGCTGCCGTCGGCAGCTCCCCGGCGAGATGGAGTCGAGCGGATCCGCTAGCAGTTGGGAGGCTCCCGCGGAGGAGTGCTCCCCCGGATCCACTTACCGTTTCACCGCCCAGGCCAGCTGCTTTCCCTTTCCCTTCCCCCAACGGCAACTCCGCCATCGAGCACGGCCGCCGTCGGCCGTCGAGCTCCGGCCTCCTCTTTCTCGACACCCACTACGCCGCCGCTCCGCCTCCGTTGGACGCACTCGCCGCCGCCCCGTCCGTGCCCGTCGGCGCTGCCCCTTCCGCGTCTCTCTGCGCCGTGGTCCAAGACGTCGCCCTCCTTGGACACACCTTTGCCTCGGTGAGAAACCTGCAACCCATTTCGTTGAACATTGTTGCTGAAATCATGTGTGAATTCTTCAGAAATACTGAAAGCATGTGCTAAGGACTACTGCATTCTGATAGAGAGTGTTGTAAGCTAAGGGTGTACTGGTGGAAACAACAAAACTTGCCTTCAGATGTGTCTCTTGGAGGCACAGTACATCAAAATTCTCCCTCTGAGCCAGGGCAGAAAACTGTCCTGACCTCACAACATTTTTCACCCCATTGACATTATTGGACAAAATCTTCATATGCTTGGTGTCGTCGCCCATTGGCTGAGGCCTCATGGTTCTCGGATTGTATGCGACCCATCCTGGTTGCTTCTTACTGTGTGCAAGCTTAGTCCAAGGCTCCTGCCTGCTCGCCATCTTAGCCTAGTTCCAAAAAACCATGTGTTTGTACCAACATTTTTTGACAGTTTGACAAACAATATCACGATTAAGGTTACCCGGGGTCAGATATATCAAGTTAATTCATAAACAAATTGCAGAGTTACCTAGGTCTAACTTCCCTTGTCAATTCAATCCCCACAAAAAGTGTATGCACAACCAATTATGCAATGTAAAGGTGGAGTATATTATGGCTGAAACAAGATGGAATATATAATTGTGTTTGCTGTAATTGTTTACAGTACTGGCATAAATATATGTGTCAAATTCTGGCATATGCCAAGAGCTAGGGACTTAAGGAGATCACAAAATGTTCACTGCCGTTTAAATCTGCCACCTCCAGTTTAATTGATCTGAATACAAACACATTACGCTCAGACTTCACATGATTTAGATGAAAATGAAAACCAATCATTTCTATAGAACAGGACGTAAGGTGCACAAAAGAAAATCCCCAATGTCCATCACACCTACTCAAGTGCTCAAGGCATAGACGAAAATAAGCAATAATACCAGGCAGCAGTTCATAGCGCCTAATTTAAACCTAACAATCTAAATGACTGAACTGAACTGAATCAAAGGAATATTTGCATAGAGGCATGACATGGACAATCAAGACTTACCCCAACAAGTAAATGCAGCCACTTGGTCCCTTGACATGCTTCTGGACAAACGGAATTCCTGTCCCAAAGCCACAAAGTTAAATATATTCTCATCCAGAGCACCTTGCCAAGAGCGAAAAAATGTTACGGAGTAGAAAACCTATAACTGCCAGAACTCAAAACACAACGAACTTGTATGTACCAAGTTGGAGCTGTTCATTGTCGTTTCCACCATATGTACCAAGCTGCAACAGCCACAGTTTACTTAAGATATGGATTCCCTGTTTAATGAACTCATATGCACAAATAAAAATTGAACTCCTATGCAAGATATGGATTTATAGTCCATTTCGTGTCTTAATATGCATCCATGATAAACCGAAGAAGGACAAAGTGCAGAATGTTTCTTCAATCAGAAGTGCAGCAAGTACCTTCATGTTAACAGACAACTAAAGTTATTCCCAATTATTTAGCTTCAAAGCATAGAATGCTTGCACCACATTTATTTGCTTGAGCTGGAACTTATGCTTCCTGGAATCTGTACATGCAAGTAGGGAATAAATGTGTTATCTCTAACTTCTAGCTACATAAATTTTATGGTTGTAATGACTCTGGTCTATCTTTTCTGCAGCTCGCCCAGTCCACAATAGGAGAAAATGGTCCTCCTCTTCGATATCAATTTAACTCCTCCACAAGAGCAGGATGATGCATGGAGGGATCTGGATCTCGACTTCAGTCCGCATACTCCAGAACATGCTACTCAGCTAGGACATGTTCCAGAAGAAGAACACCAAGAACAAGAACATGCTGCGGAGCCACAGATTCTAGAAGAAGAACAAGAACATGGTGCGGAGCCAGAACAGATTCTAGAAGAAGAACAAGAACATGGTGTGCAGAGGCACCATAAAGATATGCCGGAGAGTTATAAATTTGCTGCATATATTGCACTGAAAGCTCTAGGCAATGATATACCCGTGGTGAAGGCGGATAAAGAAATTGTCGCTCAACTTTTGGGAATAAGTCTTAGATCTGTTGAGAAGACATGGAAGAAGGCCATAGATAAGAGGGCAGAAATGAAGTGCTTGATTTCTCAAACAAGCGGAAGGGAAGATGCGGAAGAAAGAGGAGAGAGCTTAATCTCGACGAAAGGGTGCCTAAAGTTCCACTAAACAAAAGGGGTACATTGAGGGCGCTAGCAAGGTCCCTTGATGTCCCTTTCTCGACACTACAAAGAAGGTTGGCATGGGGCGATTTAAGGCGCCATACTAATAGTCTGAAGCCATATCTATCTTTGGAAAATAGACTCAGAAGACTTCTATATTGCATCTCAATGATAGATGAACCATCAATAACAGATGCAAAGCTTATCTTCAAAATGATGGGGAACATAATGAGTATGGATGAAAAATTGTTTGATATGACAAAGCGTAATCGAACATATTACCTAACTCCAGAAGAACCGGATCCAGTTCGCACTATCCATAACCATAACAACATCGGTAAGGTGATGTTCCTAACTCTGGTTGCAAGACCAAGATTTGATGAACAAAGTAATATGACATTTGACGGAAAGGTCGGAATTTGGGCTTTTGTCATAGAGGATGTGGCCAAGTACAACTCAAAGTATCAGACAAAAGGCGATTTGATGCTAAAGAATCTCAATGTTACTAGAGACGTGATGCGGGAATACCTCTGTGAGAAGGTAATTCCAGCAATTGTTGAAGTATGGCCCGACGATGGAGACGTGGGAACCATATGGATACAACAGGACAATGCAAGAACACATGTTCCGCCTGATGATCCTATTTTTCAAGCCGCCGTAAAAGCTTCAGGATTGGATATTAGGTTGACTTTTCAACCTCCTAACTCCCCGGATGTGAATGTTCTGGATCTCTGCTTCTTTAGGTCAATCCAATCCTTGGCATTTGAGAGTGCACCTGACACTCTCAAAGAACTGATAGAATCAGTAGAACAAGCTTACGATGCATATGACGTGAATACACTTGCCAAAGTGTATGTCACCTTGCAGTCTATCCTTGTGCAGATTATGAAAAACCAGGGTGGAAATACATACAAGCTAATTCACATGGGCAAGGACAAACTGATAAAGGAGGGAAACTTGCCTGACACACTAGAGGTTGATAGCGAACTATATGAAGAAACCTTAAAGTTGATAGAGGAATATGAGAAGCAACTAAAGGAGGAAGAGGAGAAAATGATCAAGGCTGCACAAGCAAAGAAAGCATCAAAGAGAAAAGGAAGATCCCAGTTAATTGTGGACGATGACACTATTATCGCAGCAAAAGAATATAGCACATGGTTGAAGGACCCATCAAGCATTATCCGTCCATCGCGTCAAGTCAAGACTGTATGTCAATATCCTATTGCTTGTAATTATCTGTATTAAGATAGGTCTAAACTGATGCATCTTACTCACATAATTTTATGTCTACTACTTACAGAAACTTGACCTCATCCGGGAAACACAAATATGCAATACAGCCAAGAATAGAAGAAGAGAAGCCTAAGCAGGAGAAGAGGAAGGGAAAACAACCAATAATAGAAGAAGATAAGCCTAAGGAGAAGAAGAGGATCAAGATCAAACAAATGTAAAGTACAAGCATGGTATATTGCAACAAATTGTAAAGGTGAAAGATGGTTGTAATTGTGTTGGCTGTAAAGTATAAAGTATAAGCATGGAGTATATAATTGGTCGACCAAGGATAAGCTCGGCTAAAGATGGCACAAACAAACGGCTAGTCCTCCTAAAATAGCTAGCATAAGTAGCTTGTTTAGTACATGTAATAGCTTGTTTAGTACATTGAAAAAGGTGAAAGATGGCTGAAACAAGGTGGAGTATATAATTGTGTTGGATGTAATTGTTTGAACATTATGCAATATTTGTTCACAGGCAGTGAAACTAATTAAGTTTTACAGGGAAACCAAAGGGGAAACAAGCTCTTACAGTGCTCATGCAACCCCTTGGACTTCAGAAACCTACATCAGGAAGATGAAAGTTCTGGTATCAACAAAGATGAATAACAAACAAAATCCTGTAACAGGCATATAAAATATCAGACATGTCAAACGACAAACTGCAGAATGTCAGAGTTTTTACCTCTAACCAAACTGAATTAGTCTCACCGCCTCTGAACAAATATTGCCCAACAAATATCGTGTCCCCTGGCTTTAGAGCCTGCAAAGAACCAAATGATAGCTCTTATTTACATGAGTGAGTGCGTAAATATGAGTAGGAATTGGGATCTGCATGTAGCTACCGCCACACAAGTAAATGCATACAGTGCAAGATTGATGGGAGATAATATAAGAGGTTTTACCTTGGCAAGTTCAGAGAAGTTGATCGGCAGCAATTTGGAGGAGGTTACGCAGAAGCAAAGCCCCAAGGCGGTGCCTCCAACCTCCCTTTCCTCCATTTCCTTGCTTCCTAGTTTGAAAGTAATGACCTATGTCTCTGAAGTGTCACGAGCTGACTTTGAACAAAAAAGTGCCAATGTCTCTGAAGTCACCAATGTAATCACCTCCCTAGATCATACGAAGAGCAGAATTATCAGCAAACTTTCCGGTGAATCGGACATAGATCATAATGGAACCTCTGATGGAAAACATGACGTGTAATCAAAACCTAGAAGATCAAGCACATAGATGTGGTTTTCAAAGTTCAGGCCCTAAAAACTATTGCCAGCGACAACTGACTCAACTCAAAAAAGATCATGTAACTATCAGGCAAATGTTCAGCTTCAAGACATACCATCTCTGTATTTTCTCCCGCATTTGATCACTTGCTACACTCGTAGTAGAAGCAAATAATTCATCTTGAGGTACACAAAGTTGATGGGCAGAAATTTGGAGGAGGTTACGCAGAAGCAAAGCCCCAAGGCGGCGTCTCCAACCTCCCTTTCCTTGCTTCCTCGCATTGCAAGGACACTTGCTCCTTCTCTGCCCAAATGCAACTGCAGCAACATCACCTCTCGCGCCAGCGCCTTTGACCCGCCGCAAGCTGCAGCACCACCTCGCCACGCGCGCTCACGCCATATCGTTGCTCCCTGCAGCACCACCTCGCCACGCGCGCTCTCGCCAGCTCATGCCTTGTCCTCGTGCCTCTCCTCTTGCCAGCGATGGAGAGCGCGGTGTTTGCGGCGGCCTCCTTGAGTGGAGCGAAGTGGAGGACGCGGTGGAGGAGGTCATCGATGTGGTGGCGCAAGAGGATGCGAGGAATCCTCTGGATTCGCCCCGCCGGCCATGAGCACCGCCGCCGGAGCCGGCAAAATCAGATGCTTGGGGGCAAAATCAGACGCTTGGCCGCAAAATCTTTGCGTTCTGGTTGGTGAAAGGCAGAGGATGGAAGGCAGGGAGACGATGGGGAAGGAAGGCGGCCGGTGAGGGACGAGCGGAGCAGGCGGCGCGGGCGAGGCGTGGTGGTCGACGGTGGAGCAGCGGGGAAAGGGGACGAGTGTTACGGACGTGTGTTGACTGTTTGTCGGGAATATTAGAAGGGGTGTTTTGTAAAAAGGACATCACGTCCAATAATCCGGGTCGGAGGGAGTATTAAATTTTTGATAATTATTATGGATCAGAAGGAGTATGTTTTCATGGAATCAAGTCAACAAACCGTCTGGGCATGCAGTCTTGCTGGATGGCCCCTATAGGAGGCTACTAGCAAAAGATAGTCATCTCCATCTTCATTAGGTGGGAGGTTTGCAAGGACCGCAACTCCTAGGTTTCTAACAATCGTTTGACTATGTGGGTGGACATTTTTTTAGCAAGTCAAAATCGAGGGGGTTTTGTGGGTAGGGGTTGACATTAAACCATCTTGAGGTTCTTTTGCGGAAAGAGTACGCTCTTGTTTTAGACCACGGCTTCTCTCAGTCATGTCATGTTTTTTTGTTGTCAATCTTCGTGCTTCTTTGTTGAAAACCCAAAGACATTGCGCCAACTATTTGCAGTCACTTCAGGTTGATTATTTTTTGTGTCAAAAAGGGGGCTCAACCAAGATTTTTGGATCAACAACATTGACATATAACCTCTGATGTGGGCATTACCCTTTGGGTACCCGACATTGGGCTACCTCTTTTGCCCCAACAAGGGACCCATGAGGATTGCCATGATCCAAGTTGGGCAATATGTCGGTTGCAACAGAGAAGACTTACAAGCAAACGGATTGTTGACGAACAAGGCAAGAAGACGTCGATAAAGGAAATGATAGATTAGATCTTGATGTAACCTAGTCAAGTTTGGACAGAACTCTCGGGACCTGGCCTCCTATATAAAGGCCAGAAGAGGGCATGCCGAAGAACACACTTACGCAACCAACGTAACCCTAGAAACCTTGCTTCCCGGCGAGTTCACCATAGCAGTCTATCGGCTGCCCCATTGTAACCTATTTTCATCGATAAATCAAGATCAGACAAGAAGGAGTAAGGGTTTTACCTCATCGAGGGCCCTGAATCTGGGTAAATCTCGCTCCTTGTTCGTTTGGTATCCGATGTCTAGTGTTAACCTGCAGGATTTCTTCAACCCTAAGCCCCTCATGGTGGGAATTGCCGAGGAGCTCCCTCCTCAACCCCGAGATGAATATTTAGCATATCATTTAGTTCTTCAACCTTTGGGTTATTTTTAAGGGATTTCTATTTTTATGCTCTCGGGTTCTTAGTTGTACTCAGTTTTTGAAGGAGATATGCCCTAGAGGCAATAATAAAGTGGTTATTATTTATATCTTTATGTTTATGATAAATGTTTATATATCATGCTATAATTGTATTAACCGAAACATTAGTACATGTGTGATATGTAGACAAACAAGAAGTCCCTAGTATGCCTCTTAAACTAGCTTGTTGATTAATGGATGATTAGTTTCATAATCATGAACATTGGATGTTATTAATAACAAGGTTATATCATTATATGAATGATGTAATGGACACACCCAATTAAGCGTAGCATAAGATCTCGTCATTAAGTTATTTGCTATAAGCTTTCGATACATAGTTACCTAGTCCTTATGACCATGAGATCATGTAAATCACTTATACCGGAAAGGTACTTTGATTACATCAAACGCCACTGCGTAAATGGGTGGTTATAAAGGTGGGATTAAGTATCCGGAAAGTATGAGTTGAGGCATATGGATCAACAGTGGGATTTGTCCATCCCGATGACGGATAGATATACTCTGGGCCCTCTCGGTGGAATGTCGTCTAATGTCTTGCAAGCATATGAATAAGTTCATAAGAGACCACATACCACGGTACGAGTAAAGAGTACTTGTCAGGAGACGAGGTTGAACAAGGTATAGAGTGATACCGATGATCAAACCTCGGACAAGTAAAATATCGCGTGACAAAGGGAATTGGTATCGTATGTGAATGGTTCATTCGATCACTAAAGTCATCGTTGAATATGTGGGAGCCATTATGGATCTCCAGATCCCGCTATTGGTTATTGGTCGGAGTGAGTACTCAACCATGTCCGCATAGTTCACGAACCGTAGGGTGACACACTTAAAGTTGGATGTTGAAATGGTAGTACTTGAATATGGAATGGAGTTCGAATATTTGTTCGGAGTCCCGGATGAGATCCCGGACATCACGAGGAGTTCCGGAATGGTCCGGAGAATAAGATTCATATATAGGATGTCATTTTATGTGAATAAAATGTCGCGGAAGGTTCTATGGAAGGTTCTAGAAGGTTCTAGAAAAGTCCGGAAGAAACCACCAAGGAAGGTGGAGTCCACATGGGACTCCACCTCCATGGCCGGCCAACCCTAGTGGGGGAGGAGTCCCAAGTGGACTCCCCCTTAGGGGGCCGGCCACCCCCCACATGGGAGGTGGAACTCCCACCTTGGTGGGAGTCCTAGCTTGGCTAGGTTTCCCCCTCCTATGGAAGGTTTTTGGTTCGGGTCTTATTCGAAGACTTGGACACCACCTCTTGGGGTTCCACCTATATAATGAGGGGCCAAGGGGAGGGGGCCGGCCACCCCAAGCACCACAAGGTGGCCGCACCACTAGATGGCCGGCGCCCCCTCCCAAACCCTAGCCGCCCCTCTCTCCTCTATAGTTCCCGCACGCTTAGCGAAGCTCCGCCGGACTTCTTCACCACCACCGACACCACGCCGGTGTCGGATTCAAGAGGAGCTACTACTTCCGCTGCCCGCTGGAACGGGGAGGTGGACGTCGTCTTCATCAACAACCGAACGTGTGACCGAGTACGGAGGTGCTGCCCGTTCGTGGCGCCGGAAGCGATCGTGATCAAGATCTTCTACGCGCTTTTGCAAGCGGCAAGTGATCGTCTACCGCAGCAACAAGAGCCTCATCTTGTAGGCTTTGGAATCTCTTCAAGGGTGAGACTCGACCCCCTCGTTGCTACCGTCTTCTAGATTGCATCTTGGCTTGGATTGCGTGTTCGCGGTAGGAAAATTTTTGTTTTCTATGCAACGTTATCCTACAGTGGTATCAGAGCCGTGTCTATGCATAGATGGTTGCACGAGTAGAACACAATGGTTTTGTGGGCGTTGATGCTCTTGTTATCTTTAGTTGAGTACTTTGCATCTTTATGGCATAGTGGGATGAAGCGGCTCGGACTAACTTTACATGACCGCGTTCATGAGACTTGTTCCTCGTTCGACATGCAACTTGTATTGCATAAGAGGCTTTGCGGGTGTCTGTCTCTCCTACTATAGTAAAGATTCAATTTACTCTTCTATTGACAACATTAGTATCAACGTTGTGGTTCATGTTCGTAGGTAGATTAGATCTCTCTCGAAAACCCTAAACCACGTAAAATATGCAAACCAAATTAGAGACGTCTAACTTGTTTTTGCAGGGTTTGGTGATGTGATATGGCCATGATGTGATGATGAATATGTATGAGATGATCATTATTGTATTGTGGCAACCGGCAGGAGCCTTATGGTTGTCTTTAATTTTCATGTTGAGTAGTATTTCAAAGTAGTTGTAATAGTTGCTACATGAGGTGAACAACCATGAAGACGGCGCCATGAACCTTGACGCTACGCCGACGATGATGGAGATCATGCCCGTTGATGATGGAGATCATGTCCGTGCTTTGGAGATGAAGATCGAAGGCACAAAGACAAAAGGGCCATATCATATCACATATGAACTGCATGTGATGTTAATCCTTTATGCATCTTATTTTGCTTAGATCGCGACGGTAGCATTATAAGATGATCCCTCACATTAATATCAAGATAATAAAGTGTTCTTCCCTCGTATGCACCGTTGCATTGTTCGACGTTTTGAAGCATCTCGTGATGATCGGGTGTGATAAACTCGACATACAACGGGTGTAAGCCATGTTGCACACGCGGAATACTTGGGTTTGCTTGACGAGCCTAGCATGTACAGACATGGCCTCGGGACAATGGAAACCGAAAGGTTGAACACGAGTCATATGGATGATATGATCAACATGTTGATGTTCACCATTGAAACTACATCATCTCACGTGATGATCGGTTTTGGTGTAGTGGATTTGGATCGTGTACCACTTTACAACTATGAGGGATGTTGTATTAAGTGGGAGTTCATTAGTAATTAGATTAAAACATGAACTAATTATCATAAACATAGTCTGAGTAGTATTTTGAATTAATTTTGTAGTATTGGCATCCGTTTACTACTATGCGCTAGTCTTATAATTGAGATAGAAATACTGTTAAAATCTGACTAGAAACTTTACGGATTAGTACCGTATTGTTAATGAATCAAGAAATGATTAAGTCCTATTGCAAACATTTAGTGAAACTCACTTTGTTGATTCAGAGAGCTATGGTTTCAATTAGTACCTAAAGTTATCTTGTCTCCGTGAAACTTGAAGTTCAAATCTGTTTGAAAAGTAAGGAGCTGAAAATTTAGTTTTCAGAAATAATCAAGGTACGAGATATATGTGATATCTAAGACCTTATTGCAAGATGATAGAATATAAATTTGGTGAGACTACATAAACTCATAAGTTTTATGGGAATGTACGAAGGTTGAAGACGCAAGGCGTCCCAATCCTCCAACTATTGGGGCACTAACAATATTCGCATATCCATGAAGTGATTGTCCTTAGTATGCACCGTTGCTAAGACTCGTCGTTTCGAAGCATCACGTGATGATCGGGTGTTATAGATTCTACGTGTGCTTCCAACGGGTGCAAGCCAGATTTGCATATGCGAATACTAAGGTTTAAACTTTATGAGCCTAGCATGTACAGACATGGTCTCAGAAAGTTATCATGAATTGATGGATAAAATTATGAGTGAAATTGTTCATCGTATTACAAATTTACTAATAGTGAAATCTGAAACACTTGTCATATGATGATCAACTTCAAAGTAAGAACCTCAAGGTTATTGGTATTTGACCAACAAACCTAGAAGTTATTGATGTTGAAATGTTTTTCTGAATAATGAGGAAAGCTAAAAGAGAAACTGCAAAAGATATTTTGGCAAAAGAAAAGAAAAGACTAGAAAGTCTAGCTCAGGTGTATATAAATGATATACATGTTATGGTTGTATTCCTAGTTAAGTCACACAATGAAATTCTTGGGTATTAATACCATATTGGTTGGTATGAAGTGTCATACAAAACAACGCAATACAAGAATACAATGGCCTAAGTGACTGACAAGGAATATGATAGGAATGCACGTCTGGAACAAAATAAAGTGTTATTATGTTCGTCGTTGGTATTCTATCTAGCCCTTAGAATTTATAATAAAGAACTTAATAATTGTTATTTTGCTCTGGTCAAATGAAAACAATGAGTTGTTCAAATTATGACATTACTCCATGTATGATGGATAAGTTATTATAAATCTTAATGGTGAAACACACATACATAACACTGACGCTAAAAATGCCATAAGGCAAATGATTTGAATTCCACTTATTTGTGGAACCGCAATTTAGGTCATGTTAGAAAGGATCGCATGAAGGAACTCCATGCAAATGGATTTTTGGAGTCATTTGATTTTTGAATCGTTTGGCGCTTGCAAATCTTTTCTAAAAGAGAATGACTAAAATACTGTTCATAGGCCAAGTTTTGAACGGGCAACTAACTTAGTGAAAACATACATAATGATATATGTGGTTCACTGGGCATAGTTGTGTGCGGAAGATTCTTCTACTTCATGAAAACTTTCAAACAATGAATTGAGTATATATGTGGATATATTCAATAAGGAAAAGTTTGAAACATTTGAATAGGATTCAAATAAATTTCAGCATGAAGTGGAAATCATCGTAATAGAAATCAAATATCTATGATTGGATCATGGTGGAAATATTTGAATTACAAGTTTTAGCGAACATCTAAGAGAGTTATGAAATTGTTCTACAACTTACGTTTCTTGGAGTATCATAGTGATGATGAAGTATCCAAGAGATATATCCAAACTTTGTTGGATCAATGATGAGATAAAATATTGATGCCATTATATTTTTGTGGATTATGCTTTAGTGACTACCGCTTTTACACTGAATAGAGCATCATCATGATCCGTTGAAATGACACCATACAAGTTATGGCATGGGTATAAACCCTAATAGTCAACCAAAATCGGATGAATGTCTTTGTTGGTTATCCCAGAGATTTAATTGGGAATTCTTCCCACGAGACAAAGACAAAAGTTTTTGTCAATGTTTCTTATTTCCGAGAAATTGTTTCGAGTGAAGTATTTGAGTGGGAGGACAATATAATTTGATAAGGTTTATGAACCTGAGCATAATGATCAGAGTAGCGCAGCATCGGAATTGGTTTCGGAAGCGGCCACGACGATCATGGCTCTCATGACTACAAAGTGTTTTAGCCATGGAGATCGAAGTACATATTGAATCTTGTAGGTATGGTTTACTTTGTGATCAAATAAATGATTTGTGGACAAAGGATTGATTTTGAACAATGATAAACCAACTACAAAACAAAGAAGTTATGATGGGCCCTGACTCCATTAAAATGGCCATGCGCCATGAAATCCAAGATAGATGAATACTTTATGAAAGTAAATGGATCTATGAAATTGATAGACTTGGATGAAATATCCTTGAAGAAAGCTTGACTTATCGAAAAATTGTTTACGACAAAGTTCAAAGAGTTGAATACGATAAGATTAGATCTTCCGTAGCAATGCTTATAGTCTATGTGGATTATTCTAGTAATCACTACATATTTCTTTTATGAGATATGCTAGTAGGATGGCAAAATACACTACTTAACAGAAGTATGTATACAAGATACAACCAAGAGTTTTGCTGGTCCGTGGAATACTAGATAGGTATACAAGCTTCAATTGGATGAAGTAAGTATCACGGAGTTGGAATCTTCACCAGATGAAATAGTCAAAGAGTTTTTGATTTCATCAAAGACGATGAAGAGGCTTGCATTTGCAAGAAATTAAGTGGGAGCGCTAAGACACATTTATAATACTTTATGTAGGTGACATATAGTTGGTTATAAATGATGTAATTATATACTTGATTAAAAAGGTTTCATTGAGAATTAACTTCAATGAAAGAATATGGACTGAAACAAATTTAGTGTCAAGATCTATGAAGATAGATTGAAACACATAAATAAGTTTAAGTCAAAGTACATATGATGGATATTGAAGTAGTTCAATATAGAAAAATTAAGAAAATGTTCTTGTCATGTGAAGGTTTAACAAGACTTGAGTGTATCTGACACTCAATGAGTAAAAACACATGAGTGATTATAGATCACGAATAATATGTACATAATCAGATATTATGTGCTATAAAGTGTTATGAGCATATACCAGAATGATTCATATGATGATCATTGGACAACAGTAAGAATATCCTTGAGTACTTTAGAAGAACTAAGGATATATATATATATATTTGTATGAAGAAATGACAAACAAATCGCTGTAAGGTGTTACACCGATATTGGTTTTGTCACATATAAAATATAATTTCAATCTCAAATTAGACTAAGTGTTGTTTAAAAGGTAGCACAATGAGCTAGAAGTTGTCTATGCTAGATTTAGAAGAGTTCTAAATATTGTGACGGAATCTACAAAAGAAGGCAGAGTATGTCATTGTTTTGACAATGACAAAGGATGTTAAGTCAAGAGGTTCTTTGAGAACTTGGTGTATTTCCGACAGAGTCAGAACTTTGAAGCTATATTGTGTGTGACAATATTAGTGACATATTTCAGACCGCGGAATTAAGGTTCCACCAGAAGACCAAACATATTTAAGGCCGACTCATTTGGAAATGAGTGATGCGTTGAGACGCAAATGAATTACAAAATACATACGTTTCTGAGCATGTCAGATCCGTTGACTAAAAACCTCTCCCGTGAGCAATACATGATAAAACACCATAAGGCCAAGGTGTTATATCTTTACAAATGTAAACTAGATTATTGACTCTAGTGCAAGTGGGAGACTGAAGGAGATATGCCCTAGAGGCAATAATAAAGTGGTTATTATTTATATCTTTATGTTTATGATAAATGTTTATATATCATGCTATAATTGTATTAACCGAAACATTAGTACATGTGTGATATGTAGACAAACAAGAAGTCCCTAGTATGCCTCTTAAACTAGCTTGTTGATTAATGGATGATTAGTTTCATAATCATGAACATTGGATGTTATTAATAACAAGGTTATATCATTATATGAATGATGTAATGGACACACCCAATTAAGCGTAGCATAAGATCTCGTCATTAAGTTATTTGCTATAAGCTTTCGACACATAGTTACCTAGTCCTTATGACCATGAGATCATGTAAATCACTTATACCGGAAAGGTACTTTGATTACATCAAACGCCACTGCGTAAATGGGTGGTTATAAAGGTGGGTAGGAAAGTATGAGTTGAGGCATATGGATCAACAGTGGGATTTGTCCATCCCGATGACGGATAGATATACTCTGGGCCCTCTCGGTGGAATGTCGTCTAATGTCTTGCAAGCATATGAATAAGTTCATAAGAGACCACATACCACGGTACGAGTAAAGAGTACTTGTCAGAGACGAGGTTGAACAAGGTATAGAGTGATACCGATGATCAAACCTCGGACAAGTAAAATATCGCGTGACAAAGGGAATTGGTATCGTATGTGAATGGTTCATTCGATCACTAAAGTCATCGTTGAATATGTGGGAGCCATTATGGATCTCCAGATCCCGCTATTGGTTATTGGTCGGAGTGAGTACTCAACCATGTCCGCATAGTTCACGAACCGTAGGGTGACACACTTAAAGTTGGATGTTGAAATGGTAGTACTTGAATATGGAATGGAGTTCGAATATTTGTTCGGAGTCCCGGATGAGATCCCGGACATCACGAGGAGTTCCGGAATGGTCCGGAGAATAAGATTCATATATAGGATGTCATTTTATGTGAATAAAATGTCGCGGAAGGTTCTATGGAAGGTTCTAGAAGGTTCTAGAAAAGTCCGGAAGAAACCACCAAGGAAGGTGGAGTCCACATGGGACTCCACCTCCATGGCCGGCCAACCCTAGTGGGGGAGGAGTCCCAAGTGGACTCCCCTTAGGGGGCCGGCCACCCCCCCACATGGGAGGTGGAACTCCCACCTTGGTGGGAGTCCTAGCTTGGCTAGGTTTCCCCCCCCCTATGGAAGGTTTTTGGTTCGGGTCTTATTCGAAGACTTGGACACCACCTCTTGGGGTTCCACCTATATAATGAGGGGCCAAGGGGAGGGGGCCGGCCACCCCAAGCACCACAAGGTGGCCGCACCACTAGATGGCCGGCGCCCCCTCCCAAACCCTAGCCGCCCTCTCTCCTCTATAGTTCCCGCACGCTTAGCGAAGCTCCGCCGGACTTCTTCACCACCACCGACACCACGCCGTTGTGCTGTCGGATTCAAGAGGAGCTACTACTTCCGCTGCCCGCTGGAACGGGGAGGTGGACGTCGTCTTCATCAACAACCGAACGTGTGACCGAGTACGGAGGTGCTGCCCGTTCGTGGCGCCGGAAGCGATCGTGATCAAGATCTTCTACGCGCTTTTGCAAGCGGCAAGTGATCGTCTACCGCAGCAACAAGAGCCTCATCTTGTAGGCTTTGGAATCTCTTCAAGGGTGAGACTCGATACCCCTCGTTGCTACCGTCTTCTAGATTGCATCTTGGCTTGGATTGCGTGTTCGCGGTAGGAAAATTTTTGTTTTCTATGCAACGTTATCCTACAGTTTTCCCCAGCTCCTTAGTTTTTCCTCAGTTTTCCCCAAGCCCTGGTCTGAAACCCGCAGAAGGAGCTCTGACGGGAGGATTCCCATTTAGTTGACCGTTCCGTGCCGACATGTGGGGCCGTCGTGTGAGGCCGCGTCGCGTGGGCTGGTAGAAAGGGACCGATGGGACAGGACGAGACCATGTTTGGTTGTACGTGTGAGAGCTGGGTTTTGTCTCTCTCGGCCCAAATTGGCATTTTTAAGAGCATCTTTTCCCCTCTTTCTCTCTCTGTCTTTTTTCACCAAATTATTATCAAATCTAGAGAAGCTTCCATTTCTGTCTTTCTTCAATTATTTGTGCCTTTTGGCCCTCGTTTTTTGCCCAATATGGCAGCAAATCTAGTACTCCCTCTGGTCCATATTAATGACCTCACCTATCTTGGTTCATATGTATCTAGTTAAATCTAGAAGCAAATCTCGATGCTAATGTACGATAAATTCACACCGTCATAATAAATCGAGAAAACAAAGTAGGGCCAACAAAGTATAGTAGAATAGGGATAGATAATAGGGATAATCAGCCAACATAATAACAGGTTCTAGGTTCTTCACAACACCAACATAAACATAATAACAAAATAAAAAGCTGCTTTGCAGCAGCACATGTCCTGGACTCCGCCTATTCCAACCCCACCTGGCTCTTCCTCCAGTTCTTGCTTCCCTGTCCCTTGATCTTGGACACCTTGGGCTTGATCGAAGGCATGCGCCCGGCGGCGATCTCCAGCCGCTGGAAGTTTCGGAGGTGAATGCCGAGCGCCTAGTGCTTGGCGCGGAAGGCGTAGACGTTCACTGTCGCGCCGACCTTGTGGAAGGTCCTTCCGATGTCCTCGGCATGCGTGAGGAGGCAGTTGAAGTCGGTGCCGCCGAGTCTCCTAGTGCAGAAGGAGCACTTGTAGACACCTTTGGTGAAGTAGGAGGTGAATTGGCCGACCTGCAGCCTCCGCAGCACCTGCCGGGCCTTGGTGTGCTGATCCTCCTCGTCGCTGCCGACATCGCTGCCAGACACCTAATCCATATCAAACGGAAACTATGAGTGAATGAGTTGCAACGATGACGTAACATGCATGATAAAAAAAAGTTAGAAAAAACAGAGGCAGTCTCAGTTAGAGTGAACACGATTATATATCTACAGGGATGGGGTCAGCGAACCAAAGCTCATACACAACATATTTGTACACAGCAATGGTTCGCTGAACCCGCTCTGTAAAAACTTGTGCCCAACGATTCATCATAGGAAAAGAAACAAATTCCAGATCTGAATTTGAACAAATTCCAGATTATTTGCGAAAACAATTGATATCTTTTGATTCGTGCATAAATTAACTGATTGAGATTCCATGATTACTTGCACAAATTAACCGAACGGCCGAACCTCAAACCTTAACCCCAAATCTTAACTGATTGAGATCTCATGATTACTTGCATAAATCAAGAAGGGATCAAATCAAAATGGAATAAAATCGGCGCAAATATTAACCCAATACTCATCCTACCTACAGATCGGCACTAATAGTTACTAGGGAACCAGCAAAAATAGGGTTGAAAAAGGAAAGGGGAACAACAAGGGAGCAAACCGTAGTTACCTCGTTCCAAGGGTCGTCCATGCAAGTGTCGTAGGGGTTCGATGGACGGATGTACGACACTGCTCGTAGGGGTCCCAATCCGCGGGATCTGACCGCCACGGCGGTAGCCTCCGATGCACCGCGGGAGCCGCCAATGCACCGCGGTGGCGACGGCCGAAGAGGGGACGACGTCGAAGACGAGGCGCCGCATGTAGAGGGAACAGTCACGAGGATGAAGGACGGATTCACATTCTCCTTGTCCATCGCCGGCAGAGGAGAGGGAGAGGGTTTTTGCTTTGGAGAAGATGATGGGACGTGAGAGGCAGCGTTGCATGAGGGAGTGAGAGTGACAGTGATAGTGCGAGGAGGCGAACAGGGAGAGGCATCTATAAAGGCGAGGGGTCCTAAATGCGACCCCCCGTCCTACGCATCCACCATTGCACGTCTGCACGTCTTCGACTTCTGCACCATGACACGCGTCCACGATTGCACATCTTCAACTTCTGCACCGCGACCCGCGTCCTACGTGTCAACAATTGCACGTCTTCCACTTCTGCACCGCAACACGCGTCCTCGAGTCTAACCCTGGAAATTTAGATATACTCAGGTATACCCTCGAGTCTTATACTAGCATTTTTTGTATGCTCAGTTTTCCCCTTGAGTGCTAATACTGGCTAGTGCAATATACTCAGTTTTACCCTCAAGTGGCTGGTCAACAGAGAGTCAACAAATGAGATTAAGCTATCTAATTGAGTCATTTCATGCGCAAAAAATTCCAAAAAAGATAAAACCATAGTGGCACTTACTCATGGAGTCTTCTTACGCGACCTGCCACGTTGGGAACCATAACAATCATAGATAAATCAAGTTTTACCACAAATTACCACTTCTCAAATCACCTAGTAGCTATGAAGGTGCATGGCTTTCCACAATAAGCCCTTCCCAAAACAGCTTTCCCCAAAACATACTTTGTCTGAATGAGGCCACAATTTTCACACTCATGTATATTTGTATTGCAAATAGTTTGAGGTAGGCCAAGATGGGTTTCATTGTAAAAAACACGTATTTTTCATTTTTTAAATCTCATATTTGAATCCCTTAGTCTGTTTACTACTCACGTGCCCTTGGTTTCTTGATACTACTCAGTTTTGCCCTCTTCCTTCACAAATTCTCACAGACGTCCAACATTGCCCTGATTGGTCTAGCCCTTGTCACGCGGATCGTGCCCACCGACCGTTGATCGTATGATCTAATGGGCAGGATAACCCCTCTCTCTCTCGATCGCCACCACCCTCTCTCTCTCTCGCTAGCTTCCACCGTCTATATATGCTAAATACCCAGTTTGCCACCGGATTCAGCAAGTTTCGTTTTTTGTATTATTTTTCACGTGATAAAAATTATAAACTCTTTTAGGCATTACTTTTCACGCAAAAAATGATAAACCATCACCGATTTCTTGTAGCCATTACTTTTCACGCAAAAAATGATAAACCATCACCGATTTGTTGTAGCCATTACTTTTCACGCAAAAATGATAAACCATCACCGATTTCTTGTACTCCCTCTGTACCGGTTTATAGGCCTATTACGTGTTTCGAGAAAACTTTGATAATTAATTTGGTCAAACCAATATAATTTATAAAAAATTATACCATTGGATTCATATGCAAAAGAAGTATCCAATGATATAATGTTTGTGATATATATTTCATATTTTGTTGACCAAATTAATGGTCAAAGGTCTTCTCAAATCACGAAATGTGCTTATAAACCGGTATGGAGGGAGCCATTACTTTTCACGCAAAAAATGATAAACCATCACCAATTTGTTGTAGCCATTACTTTTCACGCAAAAAATGATAAACCATCACCGATTTGTTGTAGCCATTACTTTTCACGCAAAAAATGGTAAACCATCACCGATTTGTTGTAGCCATTACTTTTCACGCAAAAAATGATAAACCATCACCGATTTCTTGTAGCCATTACTTTTCACGCAAAAATGATAAACCATCACCGATTTCTTGTTGCCATTACTTTTCACGAAACTAAACAATCTATCTATCTCTGTATTTGAAGTTTGGGAGGGTTCACCATCTACTTATGTTAACTTTCGAGGTTTTGACCTGAAAATCAACTAGGTATTATAAAGGGAAATAAAAGTTCAAAAAAATGTAAAAATGAAACAATCTACCTATCTTTGTATAGAAGATCATCTGTATGAAATTTGAGGTCATTTAGAGAAGGTCGAAAAAACCTAACTTGTTACAAAAGCTGGTTTCAGTGAGACCAAACGGCATGCGCTTAAGCAAAGTGATTTTTTCGAACATCTCCAAATGACCCCAAATTTGCCATACATGATGCCATACGTGTAACAACAAGGAATATCTAAAAAGTGTCAAAAACTTTTGCCGAACCGTATAGCTCTATCAAAAAGAACCTCACCATGGTGCCAGTAAAATTTTTAGTTACAAACTTTCGTATTTTACCTAACCTTCAACATGAAACTTGTTTCAAATTCATTTTGGCGTACAAGAAACAAATCCCACCTTGATTCGAGCACCACAACCTCCAAACGATGCCGATGCCGATATCGACATGGTCAGAACGGCTATGCTCGCCGCCACTGCTAGGTCACCGTCGGGATGGACCCTCAATCCCGTCCCCTCATTCGATCACTGACACACCAGAGATATCGCCGAGGCCAATGCCGAACGTACATGTTGATGCCAATGCCGAACATGCACGCCGCTGTGGGCACGGCCACGCCGCCCCGCTATGCTGGACGCCACAGACCACCGCGAGGTCTTTCCCTTCGCCACCACACTCCCCTAGCACCCATCTATACACGCTAGAAAGGAGAGACACTATTTTTCTCTACATTGCTCACGTTCGTGTCCGACACCGTCAGTCAAAGTGTTGAGGAAGTCATCAATGTCCTCGACCATTTCTTCTCTTCTTTGCATGGTTAAACTCATCAAGTTCATATCTATCTAATGCGTCTGGTCTCGCCTCATGCAGTTCTTTGTGGACGTCGATCTCATCTCGGCACCCCGCATGCCACCTCCTCCGTGCCATCGTTGTAGAGCTCCGTTTAAAAATCTATTCCTACCCGTGTATTGCCCCTTGTATCAGCGTCATGGCCCCACTTGTCATTCGATATATCGAAGCCCCACTCGTCCGTGTTTTGGTCAGGGATACGACGATGCTTACGGTCAAACAAAGATGGATGGTCTGACGTGTCTTTGCGGGCTCTACGTGGCCCCACAAGTCAGCAGATAATGGTCAAAGTTGTTGACCCGTCGGGCAAACGGCCATGCTAGCACTTGTGAGGGTTTCAGACAAGGACTTGGGCAAAACTGAGGAAAAACTAAGCGGTTGGGGAAAACTGAGCACAACTAAGGACCCGAGGGCACGAAAATAGAAATCCCTAATTTTAATAAGTACATCTCCACGAAACAACACCATATGATATCACTTGGAAAACGACTTAAGCGGAATTATCAGCGGCTTTGTCGATCACTCGATCGCACCACACCCAAAATGCCCATAGCAATTGCTTAATTCACAACTACCGCCACCGCCAACCTTATGCTCGTAGTTTTGACAAAGAGTCGAGTCATCTATCCTCGAGGAGCACCACGGGTACTATAGCATCACCGCCCATTGGCGAGGAAGAGTCGATTTAGTTTTCACGGACAACTAGGGCAAACTTAATCTCTCAAGCAACTTCACATGTTATTCGCTGAGAGCATCTCCAATGGGGCGATCCAAGCCGATGATTCTCACTTCTAGCAATAATTAGAGTTCGTGTAATCCTACGCAATTAGTGGTGTTCATCATCCAACAAGAGAGTGTAGAGTATGCATTTATCTATTTTGTTATGTGATCAAAGTTGAGAGTGTCCACTAGTGAAAGTCTAATCCCTAGGCCTTGTTCCTAAATATCGCTATCGCTACTTGTTTACCGTTTTATCGTTACTATCATGCATTACCGCTTGTTTATCGTCCGGCAAAGCACTTTTCGGTGCCGCAGCACGCTTCATACTTATTTATACCACCCGTATTTCACTATCTCTTCGCGAACTAGTGCACCTATTAGGTGTGTTGGGGACACAAGAGACTTCTTGCTTTGTGGTTGCATGGTTGCATGAGAGGGATATCTTTGACTTCTTCCTCCCCGAGTTCGATAAACCTTGGGTGATCCACTTAAGGGAAACTTGCTGCTGTTCTACAAACCTCTGCTCTTGGAGGCCCAACACTGTCTACAAGAATAGAAACTCCCGTAGACATCAGGCCTGCTGCCACCGGCTGGTAGGACAAAAGATGTTGTGCAAGTTTCTCATTGCGAGCACGTACGACTATAATTGGAACACATGCCTATTGATTGCTTTGTACTTAGACACCGTTTTATTATTATCTGCAAATGCCCTGCTTGATTGTTACATGAGTTTCTCTCATCCATGCAACGCCCGTTATCCGTCCCCGTGCCTACGTATTTTAATCTGTTTACTATAATCACTACTGCTGTCTCTTCATCTGCTGTTATTTCACTACCTATCGCTATAAACTGTTACTATCGATTAACTCTTGCGAGCAAGTCTGTTTCCAGGTGCAGCTGAATTGACAACTCCTGTTAAGGCTTTCAAGTATTCTTTGTCTCCCCTTGTGTCGAATCAATAAATTGGGTTTTACTACCCGCGAAGACTGCTGCGATCCCCTATACTTGTGGGTTATCAAGACCGTTTTCTGGCGCCGTTGCCGGGGAGCATAGCTTTATTTGGAAGTTCACTTGGATTGATATTGTTCGCTGCAATTCTCCATCATGGGTAAAACTCGCGATCCTAAAGTCGCCATATTACCATCCACTACAAGAAAAGGTACAACTCTGAGTACCTCTGCTCTTGATTCACCATCTGTGATTGATAAACTTGTTTCACCGCCACAAGCTTCACTTGCTGGTACTTCTGCTGAATCTGAAAACTCTTATGATATTGATAATGTTTCTGCTGTGCTTGATGATAGTGGTTCATTGGGATCCTTTCTAGATGCTACAATTGCTAGGTCTAGACAAATTGAAAATACTGAAACTCCTAATGATACTACACCTGTTAATTCACCTGAACTTGATTATTCTAGTGATGATCCTGATGAAGATTATGTGGAGCTTAATGATGATTTAATTAATAGATGCAATGCTACTGCTGATGCAAGTAAAATTAAAAAGTTTCTCACACAATATACTGTTAGACATAAGTTATCTCCTGATCCTAAATTTGCCACATCTCCTATATGCATTAAGGATAAAGATTATGATTTTCTCTTGATCTATCTCATATAGCTATTGTAGAGAAAGCACCCTTTTGTGGTACTGAAAAAGAAAGTGCTGTAGAACACATGATTGAACTTTCTTCTATGAGTAGTTTGTTTTCTGATGATATCAAGATGCGTACTTATTTTGTCGCTAAATTTTTTCCTTTCTCATTAAAGGATGATGCTAAAACTTGGTATAATAATTTGCCTCCTGGTTCTATTAAAAGTCCAACTGATTTGCGTGATGTTTTCTTTCGAAAATACTTTCCTGCTAGTGCTCAACATGTTGCTTTACAGAAAATTTATAGATTTGACCAGGGAGATGAAGAGAAATTGCCTGAGGCTTGGGCAAGATTTTGTTCTCTTATCAGAGCTCGACCTGGACATGATTTAGAAAAGAATGATCTACTTGATATATTTTATAGTGGATTAACCATTGAGTCTAGGGCATACCTGGATAGTTGTGCTGGTTTGTGAAAAGAACTCCGGATGAAGCTGAAGAATTATTGGCTAAAATAGGCCGGAATCATGATGATTGGACTACACCTGAACCAACTCCAACGCCAATATTGAAGAAGAGGGGTTTAATTAAATTGAATGATGAAGATATGAGGGAAGCCAAGAAGTCTCTCAAGGAGAAAGGTATTAAATCTGAAGATGTGAAGAATCTACCTCCCATAGAAGATATATGTGAGATAATTCCCCTTCATCCATGATTGAGGTAAACTCCCTTCAACGCTTTACTAGGGAAGATATTCCGTATTCAAAACCTCCTGCGCAATGCTTAGATGAGTTTGATAATTATATTGTTAAGCAAGAAAATTTTAATATGAGAGTAGAGAATCATCTAATGGAAAATTCTCAAGCTATTAGCAATTTGCATGATATTGTGGAGAGAACCTCCAATGATGTTAAGATGCTTGTTAAACATTTTCAAATGGTTCAAACTCAAATTGATCAACTCACTAAAGTGCAAAATGACTTATTACAAAATAATTCTAAAAAGAAACATGCTTATGAAGTAACAACTAGAGGTGGTGTCTCTACCCAGGATCCTCTATATCCTGAAGGGCATCCCAAAAGAATTGAACAAGATTCTCAATGCATTGAACCTAGTGCTCCTTCTAAGAAAAAGAAGAAGAAACATAAAAATGTTGTAGAATCCTCTGAACATGTTAATGATCCTAATAGTATTTCTATTTCCGATGCTGAAACTGAAAGTGGTAATGAACATGATAATAATAATGGTAATGATAAGAATGATGTTTCTGATAAAGAAGAAGTTGAAGATGAACCTGAAAAGCAAGATAAAAATAAAAAGTATACTAAAGAAGATTTTATTGCTAAGAAACATGGTAATGAAAGGGAACCTTGGGTGCAAAAGCAAATGCCTTTTCCTGCTAAGAAACTAAAATCAAAGGAAGAAGAACACTATAATAAATTTTGTGATTGGATGAAACCTTTATTCTTGCAAATCCCTTTGACTGATGCTATTAAATTGCCTCCTTATTCAAAGTATATGAAAGATATTGTTACTAACAAAAGGAAAATCCCCAATGAGGAAATTTCCACTATGCTTGCTAATTACTCTTTCAATGGCAAAGTTCCAAAGAAGTTGGGCGACCCAGGTATACCTACTATTCCTTGTTCTATTAAGAATAATTATGTTAAAACTGCTCTATGTGACTTGGGAGCCGGTGTTAGTGTTATGCCTTTTTCTCTCTATAAGAGACTTTACTTAGATAAGTTGATACCTACTGATATATCTTTGCAAATGGCTGATAAATCTACTGCTATTCCTGTTGGTATATGTGAGGATGTTCCTGTTCAAGTTACTAATAACTGCTTGATATTAACTGATTTTGTTGTGTTGGAAATGCCTGAAGATGATAATATGTCTATTATTCTTGGGAGACCTTTTCTTAACACCGCAGGGGCTGTTATTGATTGCAATAAAGGAAAGGTTACTTTCAATGTTGATGATAGGGAGCACACCGTCTATTTCCCCAAGAGGATTGAAAAAGCATGTGGAGTTAATACTATTTCTAATGTGAGAACTATCAAAGTCGGAACTATCGATTGTCCAATATATGAGCCTAAAGAAGAATATCAAACTCTTGTGATTGGATCCATATCAATACAATTCAAGGTAACATGATTGATTTGAGGTTTATTTCTTCTTATGCTATGTAAAATTTATTTGGTGGCAAGACTTGATCAACCTTGTTAACAAATACTTTTTATATGCATAGAGGAGGTAAACAACATTTCTTTCTTCCTCCACTTGTTCTACTTGCTGTAGCACTTTTGTTTTGCAAAGTTCTTTAGTTAATTGGAGATTTCAAAAATTTTCCTGCCCAGTAATAATAAATACCCAGAAATGTGCATTTTTCAAAGTTTTCAAAAATTCACAAAAATTATACCGTTGGTCCTATTTTTCGACGAGGCACCTGGGAGCACCTGGGGATGACCAGTGGGGCACCCCAGGTGGCACCAGGCGCGGCCAAAGAAGGGCGCGCCACCCTGGTGTGTGGGCCCCCCTTTACCCCACTTTAGCATCTCTTCCTCCCACACTTCTCTCTCCCGAAAAAATCGACACCAGCTTCCTCTCACTCGTGTTTTTGCTCAAGAACTCCAGATTTCTCGATCTCTTTGCTCAGCCCAGATTTCTGTCTGAAATTTGGCACATTTGCTCTTCGGTATGTGACTCCTCCAACCCTCCAAGTAGAATTTTGTTTAGTGGAGTATATCTTGCATATTTTGCTGCTGTAGGTAACATGTTTAGTGAGCTTGCATGCTGGTTCTAAGTGGTAGAAACTAGTTTTGATGCATGATTAGTACTCTAGCAAGTTCCTATGGTAGTTTTCCTCAATTATATGTCACCAAATCAAGTTTTATATTGTTTGTTGAAAAATTTCAGAAAATGGAAGGGAGTAGGCACCAACTCAACCAACAAGAATTGGAGGTGCAACAGGTCATGAGAGTTCACCGAGAAGAAGGAGTATACCCCGCTTACTACCCGTGCGTGGATTTTATGAGAAGTGCAGGGATTTTGCAAGATGTTCAAAGACTAATCTCTCGTGCAGGGTTGGATGATTTTGTTGATGGTGAACCATGCCAATATGCAAAACTGACTATGTCAGTAGTGCAAGATTTTAAATTCAATTGGTCACGATCTAACCCCATGGTTCAGTACAAAATTTATAATAAAACTGTCAACTTGCCATTCAATGATTTTTGTGCAGCAATCAGAGTGCCGCAATGGGGATCATGCGAGAAGATAAAGGGATCGCCGCAAGAGTTCTTGGATCTCTTCAAGATGATTTGTCATGGGAGAAGCTTCTCAGAGGATGGTGGTAAAATCAGTAGCATTCATTTCCCAGCTATTCGTTACTTTGCTTATTTCATCACCAAGTGCGTTCTAGCAAGAAAGAATGGAAGTAAAATATCTATCCAGGATCTAGCCTTTCTAGCTGCTGCATTACAAGGTGATAGGACTTACAACTTGGGTGCTTTGATAGCCAATAGACTTGCTACTAACCGTGAGAAGGGAGGAATTTGTGGAGGTCTCATCGCCTCTCGCTTATTAGCTATGCATGGTGTAGAACCTCACCATCTTGATATTCAACTTCCCATAGAGAAACTTGACATAGTCTCCATGATTAAGCATGAATTTGTTTCTGATTCGTCTAACTTGAGCAACCTGTCTTATAGAATAACATTTTACAAGAAAGCTTGGAGAATAACTAAGAAAATTGAAAAATTAGTAGGATTGCCTGCACCTGCTCTGTTTAACCTTGATTCCAGGGAGGATTGGTCAGTCACGGAAAGTGCAGTTAATGCATACATAGAGGGAGGAGGCCATCGTGCAAGAGGCAACACGGAGGAGGCCGAGGAACACCTCGATTCGTCATCCGATGCAGCGAGTTCTTCGCATCCACAAGCTGGGCATGAGGAACCTCCATGTTTTTCTTCTGCATCGGTACCTTATTATGACTACTCCATGTATGATCCACCGACGTGGAACCCAGACCCTTGGGTTGATCTCCACTTAGGCCAAAAGCCTAAGCTTGGGGGGAGGTATACCGGCATCACTCATTCTTTGCATATTATGGTTGCTGGATACTTGTACATACTTGTTTAGTTTCTTTGAGTGGTTTTCTAATGAGAGGGAGATGATATTTGGGGAAGTGCTGCCTGAAAACAGATTCTGGACTGTTACCAAAAATTCGTACGCACAGCCAGAACGTTATTTTGAGATGCCAATTTTTGTGCATGTTGCCCAGGTTGTTATCTAACTTTCATTAGTTGAACACTTTTCGAGCTGAGCAACGGAAGATTTTTGTAAAAATCGATTTCTGTACTGCTGTCAGGTTTTGGCAGATTTCTGCCATCTTGCTTTTCTGTGTTTCTTTTAGTTTTCATTTTCTTGTTCTTGCTTTGTTTCTTTCCTAAAACACAAAAAGACCAAAAATATTTCTGTTGTTTCTCTTCACCACTTGTTTATCTTGATTTCTTGCATTTGTCTTGCTTTATTTGCTATTGCTAGTTTGCTATAAGAAAACCCAAAAAGATTTTGCTTTGTTTGCTTGTTTCCTTTTGTTCTTGTTCTCAAATTCGAAAACACCAAAAATATTTGCTGTTCTTCTTTGGTTTGTAAAGTTCATTATGAGTTCAATGGTCTTCGGTGGCTGGAGCGTGGTTTTCATTTCATATTATCCAAGCTACACAAGTGAAAAAGCAATAATGACGATATTCGACAATCTGATTGTGGTGAGAGGCTGGTATGAACTCTATTTGTTTTAATTTTTGTACATATACTCATCCATGTGAGCATGCTTAGTTGGTTCATGTGAGGTATATGTCATTTGAGAAAGTCTAGTAGTTCATGATCTCTCATGTTTAGCTCCAATTTATTAATATGAGTAGCATGTCATGGATGTTTGCTTGCATTGTTTTATTCATAGATAGGTATGATATTGTGGTATCCTCCTCTGAATAATTCGTTTGAATTAACTTGGCACATGCTCACGCATGCATATGACTGAACAAAAGTCAATTAAGCCTCGATGATTTACATTGCTTCAGAGTTCTTGTATCACTTTTATGCCTCGTTAATTTATTTTGCCGCAAGCATGATTATGACAGTTACTGCTCTCTTGATTTGTCGCTCCCTAGTCTTTTGCTAGCCTTCACTTGTACTGAGCGGGAACGCTGCTCGTGCTTCCAAACACATGAAAACCAAGTTATTCCAGTGTCCACCATAAATACCTATGCATGGCATTTCAAACCATTTCAAGTAAATTCTCATGTGCTACCTTTAAAACCTTCAAAATGCTTCTCAATTTGTGTTACGTTTCATAGCTCATGAGGAAGTATGTGGTGTTTAACTTTCAACCTTGTCATTTACTCTTGACGGATTTTCATATGGACTAGTGGCACATCCGCTTATCCAATAATTTTGCAAAAAGAGCTGGCAATGGGGTTCCCAGCCCCGATTAATCAACTTTCACTAATAATTCTCTTCACATGTTTTGCTCTGATTCATCAGTAAGCAACTTAATTTTGCAAATAGACACTCCTCCATGGTATGTGATTGTTGGAAGGCACCCGAGGATTCGGTTAGCCATGGCTTGTGTAAGCAAAGGTTGGGGGAGTGTCACCCATAATAAAACTAAAATACATGTGTAAACAAAAGAGAAGAGGGATGATCTACCTTGCTGGTAGAGATAACGTCCTTCATGGGAGCCGCTCTTGAAAGTCCGGTTGATGAGGTAGTTGGTGTACCCATTACCATTTGTTGACAACAACAAACACCTCTCAAAATAATTTTACTCCTGCTTTAAAAATGAAAAGCTCTAGCGCATGTTAATCCCTGCTTCCCTCTGCGAAGGGTCAATCTTTTACTTTTATGTTGTGTCTCCATCCTTTCTTTGAGCACTTTCTTGAGAGCACAACTGTCATTCTTATTATAATATGCTTGTCTCAAAATATGATTGATTGTGGTATAACTTTGATGCTTTTATCTTTGACAATCACTATTTCTAGTCTTTCTATGAACTTCAGAGGTGCCCGAGCATTTATGTTTTGCTGATCAAATATGGGCAAGCGAGATACCACTCTATCATACTCTTTTATGAACATTGCAATCCTGCTTATATACATGATTCATGATGCTTATTATTAATTGTTGGTACCTTTCCATGATTGATATAGCTATTAGATGATCTTATTTGCATGTATCTTATTATGAACTGCCTAAGTGTTAGCCATAGCATGAGAATATTTACATCATATGAACAAATGTGTTCGTGAAATTTCTTTTATCGCTCAGTTGTTAACTGAATTGCTTGAGGACAAGCAATAAGCTAAGCTTGGGGGAGTTGATACGTCCAAAACGTATCTACTTTCCCGAACACTTTTGCTGTTGTTTTGCCTCTAATTTGTGTTTTGGATGCAACTAACACTTGACTAACGCTGTTTTCAGAATCGTCTGTTGTTCTCGTCACAGAACCAACTTTCAGAAAACCCGGAATTTATACAGAAGGCCCTATTTTCCCAATACTTACTGAGAGCATGGGCAAGCCAGGTGGGGGCACGAGGGCCCCACACACTAGGCCGGCGCGGCCCAGGAGGGGCCCGCGCGGCCCTAGTGTGTGGCGGCCTCGGCCGGCCCCCGACGCCCTCCTTCGGACTACTTATCGGCCTCGACCTAAAAACGCACGGAGAGAAGTCGGTCGCGAGAAACCTCCGAACGCCGCCACATCGCGAAACTCCGTCTCAGAGCCAAGTCTCCGTTCGCACTCGGACGGGGAATTGGAGGAGATCATCGCCATCATCACCACCGACGCCTCTCCATCGACCATCCATGTTTCCCCCATCCATGTGTGAGTAATTCCCCGCTGTAGGCTGAAGGGGATGGTAGGGATTGGATGAGATTGGTCATGTAATAGTGTAAGATTGTTAGGGCATAGTGCCTAGTGTCCGTAATTGGTACTTTGATGATATTGTTGCAACTTGTTATGCTTAATGCTTGTCACTAGGGCCCGAGAGCCATGATCTCAGATCTGAACATGTTATTATTTCATCATGATATTCATTGTTTATGGTCTTACCTGCAAGTTGTATACACATGTCGCTGTCCGGAATGGCCCCGAAGTGACAGAAATCGGGACAACCGGAGGGGATGGTAGTGATGTGAGGATCACATGTGTTCACGGAGTGTTAATGCTTTGCTCCGGTGCTCTATTAAAAGGAGTACCTTAATATCCAGTAGATTCCCTTGAGGCCCGGCTGCCACCGGCTGGTAGGACAAAAGATGTTGTGCAAGTTTCTCATTGCGAGCACGTACGACTATAATTGGAACACATGCCTATTGATTGCTTTGTACTTAGACACCGTTTTATTATTATCTGCAAATGCCCTGCTTGATTGTTACATGAGTTTTCTCATCCATGGAACGCCCGTTATCCGTCCCCGTGCCTACAATATTTTAATCCCGCTGTTTACTATAATCATTGCTGTCTCGTTACTCGCTATCGTTATTTCACTACTCACTCGCTATAAAACTCTATTACCGATAAACTCTTGCGAGCAAGTCTGTTTCAAACTGAATTGACAACTCGCTAAGGCTTTCAAGTATTCTTTGTCTCCCCTTGTGTCGAATCAATAAATTGGGTTTACTACCCGCGAAGACTGCTGCGATCCCCTATACTTGTGGGTTATCATTGAGTCCCATCATATTTATCGGTACCTAACGCGTCCGTTAGATTTTTCTTCGTATCTGTTGATACGGAAAGTAGCAAACCGACGCCGAGACGGCGCCACGCCGCCGTAACGGATCTGTCTTACCTTCGCAAAGTTTTGCGGCATTCAGAAATTGTTCGCAACTTTGGCGCTCCGAGAATATATTGTCGAGTGCTTATTCGGCTGTTGGAATAGCACATTTTATTGAGTCAACGGATGACTTACATTGCTCTCCCGATGGGAGTATTTGTCGAGTTATTTGTATAACTCGAAATATACTCACTTCTTCTTTCTTTTCCTCTATTTTTTATAATTTCATCGGGCACGCGAACAGCGTTCCCGATGGGAGTAGCCCCCGAGGCTACAGCCAAGGACTAGTACTTGGTTGTAGGCTCAACATTCTAATGCCTCATGTCGCTATATTGTCATTCTTTCTCGAAGTTTTATATCTGTCGGGTGCGCGAACAGCGCTCCCGATGGGAGTAGCCCCCGAGGCTATGAACAAATGTTTGCATTTGGTCATAGGCTCTCGCTATTTCTATTTTGCCATACACGAATATTTCTTTTTTTCCAAAGTAGCCCCCGAGCATTTGAGCAAAAACTTGTATTTGATCAAAGGCTCTCGAGATAAACACAATCTTCTCATTGTCGCTGTTCTTGTTCATAGCCGAGATTTTCTTTTACCAATGTGACATCAGTGCTGACGACAGCCACGACCAATGTATCGGGAAGACGCGAGAACCGCTGTCTCTCTGCCTTGCGGGCCCAGAAATCCTATCAATTTGACACGTCGTGCAAGTGGGGGACACACGTCCTCCGCTTTTCCTGGCGCACGTACTGTAGCTCCTGTGCTTTCTCGTCTGTATGAAATTACTTTTTACCCCTTGTCCACGTGTACACCATCTGTCCCGCAATCTCTCAATCCAACGGCACGTCGATTCACCACACCTCTATATAAAGGTATCGTCTTCCTCCTCTAGTCTTTTCGCTCGCGCCGCACCTCTGTTTCTCCTCTACAAAATCCTCCATTACTCCTATTGCTTCAAGCGCTCAATCCACTCCATTCTCGTTGAAGCCATGCCACCCTCGCGACACACTAGCATAGCACTCCGGAATCTACCAATGGCCGCCGAAGATCTGGAGTGGGAGAGATCCAAGATCTCCAGCCAGGATATGAACCTGCTGAAGAAGCTGGGGTTCACCAAGAAGGAGAACGCACTGCGCTTCCCCAAGGAAGAGAGCTATCCATCGCCTCCAATGGAGTATCGGGTCAGTTTTGTTGACCACCTCATTGATACGTCTCCAACGTACCTATAATTTCTGATGTTCCATGCTTGTTTTATGACAATACTTACATGTTTTGCTTGCACTTTATAATGTTTTTATGCATTTTCCGGAACTAACCTATTAACGAGATGCCGAAGGGCCAGTTCTGTGCTTTTGGTTCCAGCAATGTTCGGGCAATATTCTCGGAATTCGACGAAACGAAGACCCAACATCTTATTTTTCCCGAAACCTTCCAGAAAGTCAAGGGGGACCAGAGGGGTGCCCTGGCGGCCCCACACGTGTGGGCCGCGCGGCTCCACCCTGGCCTCGCCGGCCTAGTGTGAGGAGCCCCCGTGGCCCCTCCGACTCCGCCTCTTCGCCTATTTAAGCCGTCCCGACCTAAAAACGCGATACCGATTGACGAAACTCCAGAAAGACTCCAGGGGCGCCGCCACCATCGCGAAACTCCGTTTCGGGGACAAGTCTCTGTTCCTGCACTCGCCGACGGGGAAGTGCCCCTTAAGCCATCTCCATCAACGCCACCGCCTCCATCATGCTCCGTGAGTAGTTCCCCCATGGACTACGGGTTCTAGCTGTAGCTAGTTGGTACACTCTCCCCATGTACTTCAATACAATGATCTCATGAGCTGCCTTACATGATTGAGATTCATCTGATGTAATCGGTGTTGTGTTTGTCGGGATCCGATGGATTGTCACCATATACTTGTTCCTATATGACATTGGAAGTAGTATCAACTATTTTCTGGTGCCATTGCCTCTGTGTTACTATTACTGCTGCTGTGTTATCACACATTACTCTCTCATATTACTGCCGCTTTCACATCACCCCCGTTACTAGTGCTTTTCTAGGTGGAATTGACAACTCAGTTGTTAAGGCTTATAAGTATTCTTTACCTCCCCAATCAAATTGGGCTTTACTTCCCTCCCTGGAGACCCTATACTTGTGGGTTATCACTCATCCGCGGTCTTTCTCCCCCTATCCATGAATTTCTTCGGGGTCTCCTCTTTGTCTATGGGCTTCAGCTGCATCAGCTGACGCCCAATTCCATCCTCCACGTGTCGATTTTTATCACACTGTGTGAGTGCTTCCTCGGGGTCCAACCTAATTGGGCTCTGTGGAAGCGTATCTTCTGCCTCCGCCGTAATGGCTCCCACGGCGTCGCCTATAATATCGGCGGCGTTGTTATCTGTGTTCGTTCTGACGTCGATTACTTCGACGTCAAATTCCCCGACTCCGTCCAAGGGTGGCGCAAGAGATGGCTCTATGTGCACGAAGAGAGTTCTGATTCAGTGGAGTACAACATTGCTCCTTTTGATGGAAGAGCCAAGATTCTTCGCCGCCGATCCTGGGACGCTGAAGCTACCGAAGAAGAGAAATCGGCGACAGAGGCGCTGATGACTCGCATCCATGAGCTCCAGAACACCGTGGCAAGGAATTGTCGGGTATCCAAATCACCGCCTACTTCCTTAAGATTAGAGTGCAGGCTCGCAAAAATCCCCTTTGGATGCCGGTGATGAGGATGTCGAGAATCTCTCCAAGGAACTTCCCGTGAAGGACTTAGAGAAGCTGATCCGAAGGATTTCAAAGCTTAGCAAGAAGGACACTATTCCATCTTCTTGACGTATTGCGCCATACAGTGGCGCCAATCCCCTCCCCGAGGTAATTTTTCCTCTTAGTTGCTATATTGTCTCCTCGAGTTTTACTGTTTTATCGACTACTGTCTTGCTAACTTTTTTGCATAACTTATTTTTTATCGACACTCTTTCTTTATCTCAGAATCACCCCGTTCTTGCTTCGCTTCCTCCTCTTCCTGAGGGTGGAGAAGTTGAAGATCGTACCGTTGTCGATGATGACAACCAAGGCACCTCGCGCCCTGAAAGTGAAGTCGCGGGTTCTCACAAATCCGCGGCTTCTTCTGAAAAAGACGCTGAGTCTGAGGCCACTGCCTCGACACACTCCCTTCCTCCTGCTGTTTCTCCAAGGAACAAGAGGAAAAGGGATGAAGTCGAAGATTCCGGCACCTCCAAAGCCGAAGAAGCTGGTCCTTCGATAAGAAGGCAGCTTTCAATCCATACACCGATGCCCTCGTCAGCTCGTAAGTTACCTTTGCTTCTTACTGTTTTGCTTTTGATGTTTCTTGTCTATCTTGCTTCTTATACTGCCATTTTATTGTAGTGGTGACGAGGAAGAAACACAAGCTATTGACGTGACTGCTCGAACGAGTACGTCGCGTACTTTAGTTGTCTCAGAAGTGCACGTTGAAGGAGAAGAATCTTTGCCTCCTCAACAAAACATCGAACAGCCTACTCCTCGCAAGCCCCTGTGTCCCTTCGCCAAAAAGGGCAAGGGTTGAATCAGTCACGAGCCTGCCTTACAATTGGGTGGTTCCACGACTCCTCTTTTTGATGATGTAAGTCCCTTCTCTTTTTTGTGCTAAGTTTTTTCCGACGCTCTCGACTTTTTCGTTGTTTGCCTCGTTTGTGCTTTGCTCGTCGAACTTTTTACTATATTGACGCTTTTCTTCTCTATCTTTCGTATTAGCCTTTGATTAAGGAATTCCTCCGCATCGGTGCCAATTCGTCGGGTACCGTGAATATGCTAGCAAAGCTGAAGGTAATGTCTTTGCTACGCCTCCTAGCACACGACTTCTCACTCCTTTCTTGTCGTGATTTTGACTGGTTTTGACTATGTTGGCAGAAAATCTTGCGGAAGCCAACAAGCGTGCTGATGCACTTGCTCAAAAATTGGAGCAAAGTGAAAAGGCTCGTAAGAAGGCTGAAGCAGATGCCAAGAAGGCCAAGGCCGATGCTGAAAAGGCCAAGGCAGATGCTGAAAAGGCTAAGGCAGATGCTGCTGGTGTTGAAGATCTTCGGAAGAGGCTTCACGACGCAGAAACTGCTTTGAGCGACAAAGTAATTGAGCAAGTTGCTCGAGAAGGAAAGATCCCCAGCCGCTTGGAGTCACAGAGCTGACATTTTGTTAGTAAGTGCTTGAATCCTTGTGCATTTTCTCGGGTTACTTCATATTTTCCAAGCATTCTTTATTTATGAGCTACCCTTTGCTTGTTTTCAGGGAGAACTCATCAAGAGTACGAAGTGGATGGTCCTGAAGGCGACGAACTTCTCGACGCGCTGACCCTTCTCGAAATCCATGGGGACGAAGCGCGTGAAGGCCTTGCTGACGCTGAGGCAGGTCTGTCGAAGCTTTTCCCCTACTTCTTCCCGAAGAAAGAGGAGCCCAACACTTTTGTTGCTCTTGCCAAAGCTTCAACGTACCGCAAGATCTTGGGCTCAAACTTCGCCAAGAGGGCCTGAAGATTGGTGTTGAAGGCACCATCGCCTTGGTTGCTGATAGCCAGCAAAACGTCGATTGGACCAAGGTTGGCGACATAAGGGAGATGGAAACGAAGAAATGGCAATCTCTAATTAAAGCTGCCAAGCCTCCCTCAAAACCAATCCTTTCCTTCCTTGGTGTTAAACCAACTCCTGCTCCAAGCGCATCCAAGCCGGAGGTCAAGTAGACCACCCTTTTCTTTTCTTTTTTCTTTTGATGCTATCGCCAAAGTGTCTTTGGCGACGCCTGCCCCACTAGTTTGTTAGGGCTTTCTCCATTGTAATGTCTTGTAAATATTAATGGAATTCTATCTTGCTTGATGATTGATGTCGAGCCTTTTCTTTCAGTTGACGTTCGATAACTATACTTCAACTCCTGCTCCTTCCGATATTTTGCCTACTTCTCGCGCGAAGAAAGCGCTTGTTAACACTGAGCTTGATGAAGATTCCTCGAGTAAGAATTTTCCACAAGATTTGGAAGAACTTCGTCAACAACTTCAATATGCGAAGAAGCAAACACTTGTGATGATGGAGCAATCTCGCAAAGCATCCGAAAAAGAGAGAATTGCACTTCAACAAGCTCGAGAAGCCATAGCTGCCAAGGAAGCCGCCGTTTCTGAAGCTGAAAAGGAAACCACTCGAGAAAATTTTATACTCGACTTGATGAATGAGGCCAGTGTGGATATGTCAGGTATGCTTTTCCAAATCAAAACTTCTTTCGTCTTCCCATATCCTTTTTTTTGAAATTCCTGCCGTCGTTAAATAGGTTCCTTTCTCGACGCTGCTGCCGAAGACGAAAGGGTAAACACAAGGACCAATCTTCTCGTTAACCTTTCTCTTGACCATGGTTCTCTGTTGGGCCACTCCGCAAGGGACCCGACGATTGTTAGGTTTCAAGACCGCGCCTGTCAGGTTCGCGAGTTCCTTGATTTCTGCACCAGAACATTGTCCCTGGTTTACAAGACGATGTTTCCTCGGAACGAGGCGCCCGACACTCTTCTTGGTTTGATGGAGAAATTTCGGGATGCTCCTCGTATCCATAACTTTGTGCGAGCTCAACTATCTGCCGGTGCCAGGTTTGCTATGATGATGATCAAAATCTGCTATCCCAAGTTTGACATGAGTCAAATTGTTACCAAGTGCTTAGCCAAGATGGCGAAAAGGAAAAGGGATGTTAGCAAACTTGAGGATCATGTGACCCCTGTTGCAGAAGATATGATGGATGAACTTCTTCGGATGGACGCTGAGTTCTTCGTAAGGGGAAGCTATGCTGAACATAGTACTCGTGCTGTAAATACTGGACGGATGACCATAGATAATATACTGCGCCGCAATTGACTCTTTTTTCCTAGCTGTCGAGTTTTGCATCTTGTATGTTGTAAACATATTCTATATTGTAAAGTTAGTAAATATTTCTATTTTTCCTCATCAAGCCCCCGAGTGTTTCGGTGGTAAATCTCTTTATTGTGTATGCGAGGTTTTAAACCAAGGCAACCAAATTCTTATTGAATATACTATATTTGCGGGTATGAGCCCCCGAGTGTTTTGTTCTTTTTCTGATTGCTATTTTGTACCTTTTTATCTGGCGAGGTATTTGGTACCAAGGCAAAATATTTTTGCCAGTTAAATTCATCTATATTGTATATATATTGTAACTTCGAGGCGTAAGCCCCCGAGCATGTCGAAGAAAAAGATATATATCTCCACTATCTTTATTATATTGCAGCACCGCGAGCCCGCCTCATTAAAAACCTTTTCCGGCCCCACTCGGTGCCCCGAAAAAGGAAAAGAGTGCGTCTGAAAACTCGCGGGCGTTTCAGTACATTGTATTTTTACAAGGAGGGCTATATTTCGGCACTAAGCGTAGAAACGCCTTAGCTGCGCCACGTTTCAGGGGTTTTTCTCGGGAACCCCTGTCTTCTTATCTTTGATCCTGTATGCTCCTCCTTCGATGACTTCCGTGACGATGTAAGGGCCAAGCCATGGTGACTCGAGTTTTTCAGTACTCTGTTGATTGAGTCGTAGAACTAGATCTCCCACCTAAAGGACCTTGGTCTCAAACGTCGACTGTGATAGTTTTTCAGGTCTTGCTGGTACTTGGTGACCCGTGATAGCACTTCATCTCGAGCTTCGTCAAGTGCATCGACATCGTCCTCTAATGCTCTTCTTTCCTCATCATACTCTGTGACTCTTGGGGAATCATGCTCTATTTCTATCGGCAGTACTGCCTCTGCTCCATGGACCAGAAAGAACGGAGTCTCCTGCGTCGCTGTATTTGGCGTTGTTCGAATACTCCATAATACACTTGGCAGCTCTTCTGGCCACGTATGCCGAGCTTTTTCCAATGGCCCCAACAAACGCTTCTTGATGCCATTGCAGATGATGCCATTGGCTTTCTCGACTTGGCCATTGGTTTGAGGATGCACAACTGACGCGAAGTGCAATTTGATGCCTACTTCTGCGCAATACGCCTTGAACTCCTTGGATGTGAAGTTGCTACCATTGTCCGTGACGATGCTGTGAGGTACTCCAAATCGAAAAACAATGCTTTTCACGAACTTTATTGCTGATGCCGCGTCTGGTGAATTTATCGGCTTTGCTTCTATCCACTTTGTGAATTTGTCGACAGCGACGAGCATGTACTCGTATCCTCCTGGCGAAGCTTTGTGTAACTTTCCCACCATATCGAGACCCCACTGAGCAAAGGGCCAAGATAAGGGTATTGGCATCAACTCTGCTGCCGGAGAGTGAGGTTTTGCGGCAAATCTCTGGCACGCGTCACAAGTTCGTACTATCTCCTTCGCGTCCTCAATTGTCGTCAGCCAGTAAAATCCAGCTCGGAAAACCTTGGCTGCAATAGCTCGACTGCTCGCGTGGTGACCACATATTCCTTCGTGCACGTCCTTCAAGATTGTCCTTCCTTCTTCGGGTGTGACGCACCTTTGTAACACACCCGAAATACTTCGCTTGTACAACTCCCCTTTGACCACCGTGAAAGCTTTGGATCGTCTAATAACTCGCCTTGCTTCAACTGGATCATCAGGTATGGTTTTCCTTAGGATGTATGATATGTACGCCTGCATCCATGGAGTTTGCACCATCAGAACTAGATCCTATTCCTCTTCTTCTTCCAATGCTTCTTTCGCAGCCCCCGAGGATTTCTCATCCTTCTCCTTCTTTTTTGATTTCTTCGGCTTTGTGGATCTCTCTGTTATCTCCTCCCAGAACACGCCTGGAGGAATCGCGAGACACTGCGACCCGATGTTTGCAAGAACATCGGCTTCATCATTGCTCAGCCTGCTGATGTGATTTACTTCGCACCCATCAAATAACTTCTCGAGCTCGTTGTACACTTCCTTGTATGCCACCATGTTGTCATTGACTGCATCACACTGGTTCATGACTTGCTGAGCCACCAATTGTGAGTCGCCAAAGATTTTTAATCGGGTTGCGCCACAAGCTTTCGCCATCTTCATCCCATGTATGAGAGCTTCATATTCTGCTTCATTGTTAGATGCGTTTGGGAACGTCATCCGTAGGACATACTTCAGTTTGTCGCCTTCAGGTGATATGAGTATCACCCCTGCACCGGCTCCTTCTACCCTCTTAGACCCGTCGAAGTTCATAGTCCAAGTTCTCGACAAATCTGGAGGTCCTGTATTTTGCAATTCCATCCACTCTGCGATGAAATCTGGCAGAATTTGCGACTTTATTACTTTTCTTTTTTCATACGTGATGTCCCGAGGAGAAAGTTCTATTCCCCAAAGGGAGACACGACTGTAGCTTCTGGATTGTTTAGTATACTAGTAATCAAGCACGTGCACATGCACGTTTGATGCAATGCTCCAATTAAATGCATATATAACAATATGTATAGATATGAGCTAGCCCCTAAGTTTACAGCAACCTCCGTAAGCTGCAAAAAATTATTTTTGGGATCAACAATGCAACAGCCAGTCTTCCATTGTTTAAGTGATAAATCATAGATTGTCAGTTCGGATAAATTGCACTCTAGTTAAATATCGGAGTGGTAAATCACTTGTTATCACCATATATATCATGAAACATCTGAGCAGTTTTAAAGATTGTTGTTCGTAGATCCTAGTTGATGTAATAATAAGAAATAAAGGAAACTCTTGCTTGACGCTCTCATAGTACTGGAAGCACTCTCGGCACAATAAAAAAATTGCAAATCATCCTTCCACGCTAAATGTCTGCAGAATACTTATTGCCAAAACAGAGAAGGTTTGAAGATTCTTGTATGTCGTTCCTAGTTGACAACCAAGCATTCTGACTTCAAGCCAAATTTGCAAGTCATTCTTTCATGGTAAATGCACGTAAATAATTATTGTTGCCAATACTCAACAAGCATCAACAAGAGTCTATCAAATAGCTACTTTTCAATTATAGTTTGATCAAGGTATATTGGATAACAGAACATCACTCTTTTTTGAACATCTCTAGCATAAAATTTTAAAAGATACTCACTCCTTCCTCAAAAGGATGTCGCAAATTGCGTCTAGATACATCCAAATAAGAGAAGTCCGCAACATCGTTTTTTTACGGAGGAAGCGGCTAAATCCCAAGCATTAGTTTCAGTTGAGAAAGGAAAAACAAAAACTAAGTCCCTATCTTTATAATACTTTCAATTTTTAATAATACAGCAAGTGAACCTGTACCGTGTAACCAGACAACCAGTTATTGCCTTAGATTTATTTTTAAGACATTACATAGAAGAATAGGATCTCCAGCTAGCACCACCACCAAATTAAAACCATATAAAGATATTTTGTATTTTGTTAATCTATCTCTTATTTTCTCGGAGAATAATTTGCATGTACCTGATTCTTTGGATAGTTCCAATAATCAGGCTGAACATCCGACTTTTGGAGACATGCACATAATCAAAACATCAGCCCTGGTAGCACAAAAGAAAGCTATGAGAAAATACTCCAGGATTAAAATGGATGTATTAATGGATGAGTCTGCTTCGGTGATGAAAACTTCAAATTCTTTCATGCGGCGGATAGAATAATCATGAAGTTGAAATTGTTATCATCCAGAGAATGTTCAATAACAGATTGGCTTCTGAGCTTGTCCAGCAGTTTGAGGATCTTGCCACCTCTTGGTCCCCTTCTGTAAATAAGACAAAAACAACTCTTGAGGCGAGGCCCATAGACTCACTGTAAAAATCAATTGCGCCAAAGCATATCAACAAAGGAATGTATGTATGCTATCTGAATCTTGTAACGCTGCAGAAATTCATCCCATACCAGAAATACTTCTGAGTTCACATGCAACAGAAATTAGAAAATTTAATCAAAAACAGGTAGGGTACTAATTGGTGACTAATCTGTTCATCCTTCTACAGGAAGTTGAAAAGAAATAATGAAATCTGGGATAGGAATCAACACTGAGCATCCAAAAGCAATGACGATGCACCTTGGCTGCTTCGTTGGTGAGCCTGTTTGCCTATAAACAAGAAGGACATGATGAAAAACAATACATTTTGACACATGGTATGTGGTAAAGTTTGAATCAGCAAAGGAAACCTCAATCGTGAACGAAACCCTGGTCAATAGGCATCATCTCAGCGTGGTAAAGTTTGAAAGTTTGAATCACGGAGATGAACACAACCTTGGAAGAGCTTGTCTTAGAGGAGCCGTGGAGGAGCAGGAATCTGGCGCCAGAGAGAAGGTGCAGGGCGGCGGCGTCGTCGCTACGGGGAGGATGTCGACGTGGGGGCAGCGCATGGACGTGGAGGACGGTGGCGCTGTGGACGGAAAGTACAGGGCGGCGGCAGCCTCGCCACGTGCAGGACGGCGGCGTGTTTAGCGCAGGTGGATAACGGCGGCGCTGGGGAGGCGACAGCGCTGGGATCGTTCGGCAGCGAAGCAGAGAAGCGGCGTCGTTTTCGTCCTCAGCCGTGGATGAACGCCGGCTGCCTCCGGGCGGCGGTCGGTGGAGCACATCAGCGGCAGAGGTCGGGACCGTGGCCGGCAGCGAGGCAGCCGGTCGGTGGAGCACATCAGCGGCAGAGGTCGGGACCGTGGCCGGCAGCACAGAGCGCAGATGAATATGCGTCATGGCGGCTTGCAGCGTGCGGCGGCTTGCAGGGGAGGTGTGGGGCGTGCGTTTGGAAGGAGATCGTGGGTAGTTTCCCTTTTTCCTCTCGCGCGGTTGATGATTCGATTAGCATAGATGTGGGCGTCTAACACTGTTTTAGCGCTAATCTAAAGCGTTGAATTGGATAAATGGATGGTTCAGATTGTTTGGATCTGCCGCTCTCGCTCTTTTTATATTAGTGGAGATTGATAAAGGCGCCTCATTGAACACTATTATCGGATGCGCCGAAAAATAGTGGCGCAATTTTCTTGCGGTTGTGAACACTCCATATGCTAGCTTCTGGGTACTCTGTTTTGAAGGCGACAATACTTCACTAATGAAATATACTGGCCTCTGTACTCCATGGAGTTTTCCTTCTTCTTCCCTTTCGACAACTAGCGCCGTGCTGACCACCTGGGGTGTAGCCGCAATGTATAACAGGAGGGGTTCCTTCTCTTTTGGCGCCACCAAGATTGGTGGTTGATGACCCACAAGTATAGGGGGTGTATCGTAGTATCTTCGATAAGTAAGAGTGTCGAACCCAACGAGGAGCAGAAGGTGTTGACAAGCAGTTTCGATGAAGGATTCACTGTAAATGCTCACAGACAAGTATTCAGGGGGTTTTAGTATAACAGATGAATAAAGTACAAGTAAGTAAAATGCGAGAGAAATAATTGCAGCGAGTGGCCCAATCCTTTTTAGCACAAAGGACAAGCCGGTTTGTTTACTTATAATGACCAAACGTTCTTGAGGACACACGGGATTTTAGTCTAGTGCTTTCGCTACATACGGTTAATTAATCTTCATTGTTTTGATAAGTGTTGTGTGGGTGAACCTATGCTAATGTACCGCCCTTCCTAGGACTAATACATACTTGTGATTATACCCCTTGCAAGCATCCGCAACTACAAGAAAGTAATTAAGATAAATCTAACCACAGCCTTAAACTCTGAGATCCTGCGATCCCTCCTGCATCGATATACCAACGGGGGCTTAGGTTTCTGTCACTCCGGCAACCCCGCAATTGGCAAACGAGTACAAGATGCATTCCCTAGGCCCATAAAGGTGAAGTGTCGTGTAGTCGACGTTCACACGACACCACTAGAAGAATAACACCACAACTTAAATATCATAACATTGAATATTACTCAACCATACTTCACTACTAACATTTAGACTTCACCCATGTCCTCAAGAACTAAACGAACTACTCACGAGACATCATATGGAGCATGATCAGAGGTGATATGATAATGAATAACAATCTGAACATAAACCTTGGTTCAACGGTTTCACTCAATAGCATCAATAACAAGTAGAAATCAACACCGGGAGAGTTTCCCCTATCAAACAATCAAGATCAAACCCAAATTGCTACAGCGGTGACGAGGTGCAGCGGTGGGACGAGCGAATAAGATGGGGATGCTGATACGTCTCCGACGTATCGATAATTTCTTATGTTCCATGCCACATTATTGATGATATCTACATGTTTTATGCACACTTTATGTCATATTCGTGCATTTTCGGAACTAACCTATTAACAAGATGCCGAAGCGCCGTTTTCTGCTGTTTTTGGTTTCAGAAATCCTAGTAAAGAAATATTCTCTGAATTGGACAAAATCAACGCCTGTGTTCCTATTTTGCTCGGAAGCATCCAGAACACCCGAGAGCCGCCGGAGAGGGGGCACAGCCCACCAGACCATAGGCCGGCGCGCTGGGGGTGGCCCGCGCCCCCTATGGTGTCGTCGCCGTTGACCTTCCGACGCCGCCTCTTCGCCTATTTAAGGGTCCTCGACCTAAAACTCGATACGGAAAAGCCACGGTACGAGAAACCTTCCGAGCCGCCGCCATCGCGAAGCCAAGATCCGGGGGACAGGAGTCTGTTCCGGCACGCCGCCGGACGGGGAAGTGCCCCCGGAGGCTTCTCCATCGACACCACCGCCATCTCCATCAACGCTGTTGTCTCCCATGAGGAGGGAGTAGTTCTCCATCGAGGCTCGGGGCTGTACCGGTAGCTATGTGGTTAATCTCTCCTATGTACTTCAATACAATGATCTCATGAGCTGCTTTACATGATTGAGATCCATATGATGAGCTTTGTATCGCTACTAGTTGTGTGCTACTCATGTGATGTTATTAAAGTAGTCTATTCCTCCGCATGGTGTAAAGGTGACTAGTGTGTGCACCGTGTGGTTCTTGTCGTAGGCTATGATCATGATCTCTTGTAGATTGTGGAGTTAATTATCATTATGATAGTATTGATGTGATCTATTCCTCCTTCATAGTGTAATGTGGACAGTGTGTGCACTATGTTAGTTCTTGGTTTATTTTGCAATGATCTATTATGCTCTAAGGTTATTTAAATATGAACATTGAATTGTGGAGCTTGTTAACTCCGGCATTGAGGGTTCGTGTAATCCTACGCAATGTGTTCATCATCCAACAAAAGAGTGTATGTAGCACATATGAGAAAGAGTTATTTATTATGCGATCAATGTTGAGAGTGTCCACTAGTGAAAGTGTAATCCCTAGGCCTTGTTCCTAATACTGCTATCGCTGCTTGTTTACTGTTTTACTGCGTTACTACTGCTCATACTTATTCATACCACCTGTATTTCACTATCTCTTCGCCGAACTAGTGCACCTATTAGGTGTGTTGGGGACACAAGAGACTTCTTGCTTTGTGGTTGCAGGGTTGCATGAGAGGGATATCTTTGACCTCTTCCTCCCGAGTTCGATAAACCTTGGGTGATCCACTTAAGGGAAACTTGCTGCTGTTCTACAAACCTCTGCTCTTGGAGGCCCAACACTGTCTACAAGAATAGAAGCTCCCGTAGACATCAAGCTATTTTGGCGCCGTTGCCGGGGAACGAAGGAAAGCTACACATTTCCTCCCTCGTCAACCACGCGTTGTGGACAGCAAGCTATTTTCTGGCGCCGTTGCCGGGGAGGAAAGGTAAAAGGTACTCACACTCCGGATCTCGGCTACTAAGCTATTTTCGCCGTTGTAAGTACTCGAAGCTATTTCCTTTAGATCCTGCAATTGCATCTTTTTGTTTCTTGTTTACACTAGTTTGGCATAATGGACAAGAATGAGCTTCTTATTCTATTTCCTGATTTAAAACATGGATTGTTTGATGCGAAAATTAAAAAACCTATGAAATCTTATTTGCATGCTGGTAGTAATATTAGTATGAACGCTTTGAACACCATTGTTGATAATGATATAGAAAGTTCTAAGCTTGGGGAAGCTGGTTTTCATGATCTTTTTAGTCCCCCAAGCATTGAGGAGAAAATTTACTTTGATGATACTTTGCCTCCTATTTATGATGATTATAATGATATTGGTCTTTTAGTACCGCCTGTTATGGAGGATAAATTTGATTATGATTACAATATGCCTCCTATATTTGATGATGAGAATAATAATGATATCTACTTTGTTGAATTTGCTCCCACTACAACTGATAAAATTGACTATGCTTATGTGGAGAGTAATGATACTTTTATGCATGTGAATAAGAATGCTTTATGTGATACTTATATTGTTGAGTTTGCTCATGTTGCTACTGAAAGTTATTATGAGAGAGGAAAATATGGTTGTAGAAATTTTCATGTTACTAAAATGCCTCTCTATGTGCTGAAATTTTTGAAGCTACACTTGTTTTATCTTTCTATGCTTGTTGCATTATGCCTCATGAACTTGTTTATTTACAAGATTCCTTTTCATAGGAAGCATGTTAGGCTTAAATGTGTTTTGAATTTGCCTCTTGATGCTCTCTTTTGCTTCAAATACTATTTCTTGCGAGTGCATCATCAAAACTGCTGAGCCCATCTTAACGGCTATAAAGAAAGAACTTCTTGGGAGATAACCCATGTGTTATTTTGCTACAGTACTTTGTTTTATATTTGTGTCTTGGAAGTTGTTTACTACTGTAGCAACCTCTCCTTATCTTAGTTTTGTGTTTTGTTGTGCCAAGTAAAGTCGTTGATAGAAAGGTTGATACTAGATTTGGATTACTGCGCAGAAACAGATTTCTTTGCTGTCACGAATCTGGGCAAAATTCTCTGTAGGTAACTCAGAAAATTATGCCAATTTACGTGGGTGATCCACAGATATGTACGCAACTTTCATTCAGTTTGAGCATTTTCATTTGAGCAAGTCTGGTGCCTCAATTAAATTCGTCTTTACGGACTGTTCTGTTTTGATAGATTCTGCCTTTTATTTCGCATTGCTTCTTTCGCTGTGTTGGGTGGATTTCTTTGTTCCATTACCTTCCAGTAGCTTTGGGCAATGTCCAGAAGTGTTAAGAATGATTGTGTCACCTCTGAACATGTGAGTTTTTGATTATGCACTAACCCTCTAATGAGTTTGCCTTGAGTTTGGTGTGGAGGAAGTTTTCAAGGGTCAAGAGAGGAGGATGATATACTATGATCAAGAAGAGTGAAAGCTCTAAGCTTGGGGATGCCCCGGTGGTTCATCCCTGCATATTTCAAGAAGACTCAAGCATCTAAGCTTGGGGATGCCCAAGGCATCCCTTCTTCATCGAAAACTTATCAGGTTCCTTCTCTTGAAACTATATTTTTATTCGGCCACATCTTATGTACTTTACTTGGAGCGTCTGTGTGCTTTTGTTTTTGTTTTTGTTTGAATAAATGCTTGTGTGGGAGAGAGACACGCTCCGCTGGTTCATATGAACACATGTGTTCTTAGCTTTTAATTTTCATGGCGAAGTTTCTTCTTCGTTAATTTGTTATATGGTTGGAATTGGAAAATGATACATGTAGTAAATTGCTATAATGTCTTGGATAATGTGATACTTGGCAATTGTTGTGCTCATGTTTAAGCTCTTGCATCATATACTTTGCACCTATTAATGAAGAAACACCTAGAGCTTGCTAAATTTGGTTTGCATATTTGGTCTCTCTAAAGTCTAGATAATTTCTAGTATTGAGTTTTGAACAACAAGGAAGACGGTGTAGAGTCTTATAATGTTTACAATATGTCTTTTATGTGAGTTTTGCTGCACCGGTTCATCCTTGTGTTTGTTTCAAATAACCTTGCTAGCCTAAACCTTGTATCGAGAGGGAATACTTCTCATGCATCCAAAATCCTTGAGCCAACCACTATGCCATTTGTGTCCACCATACCTACCTACTACATGGTATTTCTCCGCCATTCCAAAGTAAATTGCTTGAGTGCTACCTTTAAAATTCCATCATTCGCCTTTACAATATATAGCTCATGGGACAAAATAGCCTAAAAACTATTGTGGTATTGAATATGTACTTATGCACTTTATCTCTTATTAAGTTGCTTGTTGTGCGATAACCATGTTTCTGGGGACGCCATCAACTATTCTTTGTTGAATATCATGTGAGTTGCTATGCATGTCCGTCTTGTCTGAAGTAAGAGAGATCTACCACCTTAATGGTTGGAGCATACATATTGTTAGAGAAGAACATTGGGCCGCTAACTAAAGCCATGAATCATGGTGGAAGTTTCAGTTTTGGACATATATCCTCAATCTCATATGAGAACACTAATTGTTGCCACATGCTTATGCATTAAAGAGGAGTCCATTATCTGTTGTCCATGTTGTCCCGGTATGGATGTCTAAGTTGATAATAATCAAAATCCAAAATGCGAGCTTTCTCCTTAGACCTTTGTACAGGCGGCATGGAGGTACCCCATTGTGACACTTGGTTAAAACATGTGTATTGCGATGATCCGGTAGTCCAAGCTAATTAGGACAAGGTGCGGGCACTATTAGTATACTATGCATGAGGCTTGCAACTTGTAAGATATAATTTACATAACTCATATGCTTTATTACTACCGTTGACAAAATTGTTTCATGTTTTCAAAATAAAAGCTCTAGCACAAATATAGCAATCGATGCTTTCCTCTTTGAAGGACCTTTCTTTTACTTTTATGTTGAGTCAGTTCACCTATCTCTCTCCACCTCAAGAAGCAAACACTTGTGTGAACTGTGCATTGATTCCTACATACTTGCATATTGCACTTGTTATATTACTCTATGTTGACAACTATCCATGAGATATACATGTTATAAGTTGAAAGCAACCACTGAAACTTAATCTTCTTTTGTGTTGTTTCAATACCTTTACTTTGATTTATTGCTTTATGAGTTAACTCTTATGCAAGACTTATTGATGCTTGTCTTGAAGTACTATTCATGAAAAGTCTTTGCTTTATGATTCATTTGTTTACTCATGTCATTACCATTGTTTTGATCGCTGCATTCATTACATATGTTTACACTAGTATAATCAAGGTTATGATGGCATGTCACTCCAGAAATTATCTTTGTTTATCGTTTACCTGCTCGGGACGAGCAGAACTAAGCTTGGGGATGCTGATACGTCTCCGACGTATCGATAATTTCTTATGTTCCATGCCACATTATTGATGATATCTACATGTTTTATGCACACTTTATGTCATATTCGTGCATTTTCTGGAACTAACCTATTAACAAGATGCCGAAGTGCAGTTCCTGTTTTCTGCTGTTTTGGTTTCAGAAATCCTAGTAAAGAAATATTCTCGAATTGGACGAAATCAACGCCCAGGTTCCTATTTTGCCGGAAGCATCCAGAACACCGAGAGCCGCGAGAGAGGGGCACCCCACCGGACCATAGGCCGGCGCGGCAGGGGGTGGCCCGCGCCCCCCTATGGTGTCGTCGCCTCGTTGACCTTCTGACGCCGCCTCTTCGCCTATTTAAGGGTCCTCGACCTAAAACCTCGATACGGAAAAGCCACGGTACGAGAAACCTTCCAGAGCCGCCGCCATCGCGAAGCCAAGATCTGGGGGACAGGAGTCTCTGTTCCGGCACGCCGCCGGGACGGGGAAGTGCCCCGGAAGGCTTCTCCATCGACACCACCGCCATCTCCATCAACGCTGCTGTCTCCCATGAGGAGGGAGTAGTTCTCCATCGAGGCTCGGGGCTGTACCGGTAGCTATGTGGTTAATCTCTCTCCTATGTACTTCAATACAATGATCTCATGAGCTGCTTTACATGATTGAGATCCATATGATGAGCTTTGTATCGCTACTAGTTGTGTGCTACTCATGTGATGTTATTAAAGTAGTCTATTCCTCCTGCATGGTGTAAAGGTGACTAGTGTGTGCACCGTGTGGTTCTTGTCGTAGGCTATGATCATGATCTCTTGTAGATTGTGGAGTTAATTATCATTATGATAGTATTGATGTGATCTATTCCTCCTTCATAGTGTAATGTGGACAGTGTGTGCACTATGTTAGTTCTTGGTTTATTTTGCAATGATCTATTATGCTCTAAGGTTATTTAAATATGAACATTGAATATGGAGCTTGTTAACTCCGGCATTGAGGGTTCGTGTAATCCTACGCAATGTGTTCATCATCCAACAAAAGAGTGTATGTAGCACATATGAGAAAGAGTTATTTATTATGCGATCAATGTTGAGAGTGTCCACTAGTGAAAGTGTAATCCCTAGGCCTTGTTACTACTGCTCATACTTATTCATACCACCTGTATTTCACTATCTCTTCGCCGAACTAGTGCACCTATTAGGTGTGTTGGGGACACAAGAGACTTCTTGCTTTGTGGTTGCAGGGTTGCATGAGAGGGATATCTTTGACCTCTTCCTCCCCGAGTTCGATAAACCTTGGGTGATCCACTTAAGGGAAACTTGCTGCTGTTCTACAAACCTCTGCTCTTGGAGGCCCAACACTGTCTACAAGAATAGAAGCTCCGTAGACATCAAGCTATTTTCTGGCGCCGTTGCCGGGGAACGAAGGAAAGCTACACCATTTCCTCCCTCGTCAACCACGCGCCATGGGACAGCGATGATGGTGATGGAGATGATGTCCAGCTCGATGACGGTGACGATGGCGTCGATTTCCCCCTCGGGAGGGATTTGCCCGCCGGAGAGCTCTTTTCTCTCTGGTGTTCTCCGCCCCGCAGAGGCGGCTGTAACCCTTCGTGAGGATCCCTCTGTGGCTTAGGTCTTCGGGACGAAGGGTTTCGCGAAGAAAAGGAGGCGAAAGGGGCTGTGGGGCCCCCACACCACATGGTGGCGCGGCCAGGCCATGGGCCGCGCCGGCCTGTGGTCTGGCCCCACCTTGGGTCTTCTCGGCTTCCCCTTCTGGCTCCCTCCGTCATCTGGAAAAATAGGATTTTTGGTGTAATTTCCTTCCACAGTTGATCTTCCGAAATATCGCATCCTGACGGTGCTTTTTCCAGCAGAATCCTGGCTCCGGTGCGCGATCTCCAAATAATCATGAAACATGCAAAATAGATGAAAGAACATAAGTATTGTGCCCCAATATGAAATATATCAATGAATAACAGCAAATTACGATATAAAATAGTGATGCAAATTGGACGTATCAACTCCCCCAAGCTTAGACTTCGCTTGTCCCCAAGCGAAACTGAACTCGGTAAACAGGACCACATGTTTATGGAGTGAAGAGTCGATAAATAAAATACGGACAAGAAGCATCATATTCATTCACACAAGACATTATAGTAAACAACTTCCTCATATAACTCAACTTGAAACAAGTATAAGGTAATCACAAATAAAGGTGCATAAGGAATCATAATTGGTGATGGCAAACTTTGTTCTTGGTCAGAGAACAGTTAACAGATTATACTTATCTATTGAGCAGCGCTCTCATATTAAAGCTTATGGTAAACTTGCATACTCAATCATATTAATCATTGATGACCTTCAAAGCTATATTCATTCAGGTAAAACTTGTACTAAACAAGGAAGAGTAAAGACATGATGAAGCAAATCACAATATAATAGTTTGATCACAACAACTCAAATGCTTGCTTGAGATGGAGGGAAATAGGTTTACTGACTCAACATAAAGTAAAAGACAGGCCCTTCGCAGAGGGAAGCAGGGATTAAATCATGTGCTAGAGCTTTTTCAGTTTTGAAATCATATAAAGAGAATAAAAGTAAAGTTTTGAGAGGTGTTTGTCGTTGTCAACGACTGGTAGCGGGCATTCTAACCCCCTTGCCAAACAGACCTCCAAAGAGTGGCTCCCATGAAGGACGTTATCTCTACCAGCAAGGTAGATCATCCCTCTTCTCTTTTGTTTACACATGTATTTTAGTTTATTTAAGGATGACACTCCCCCCAACCTTTGCTTACACAAGCCATGGCTAACCGAATCCTCGGGTGCCTTCCAACAATCTCATACCATGGAGGAGTGTCTATTGCAAAATTAAGTTGCTTACTGATGAATCAGAGCAAAACATGTGAAGAGAATTATTAATGAAAGTTGATTAATTGGGGCTGGGAACCCCGTTGCCAGCTCTTATTGCAAAATTATAGGATAAGTGGATGAAGCCACTAGTCCATTAGTGGAGGCTGCCTAACAAGACTGAAAGATAAAACACCACATACTTCCTCATGAGCTATAAAACATTGACACAAATAAGAAGTAATAAATTTTGAATTGTTTAAAGGTAGCACATGAAGTATTTACTTGGAATGGCAGAAAATACCATGCAGTAGGTAGATATGGTGGACACAAATGGCATAGGTTTGGGTTCAGGTTTGGATGCACGAGAAGCATTCCCTCTCAGTACAGGTCTTTGGCTAGCAAGGTTAATTAGCAAGCATAAAAGTTGAGGGAAACAAACAAATATACATGTGATAGAAACAATCATGCATCTTACTTGTAAGCACAAACAGTTTTAACTTCAGAATACTAAGCTAAGAACTGATAAGAAAGATAATAACATCTTCTACATGTATTTCCTCTATTCTTCTTAAACTCAAAGTGTTGTTGCTATTGACCATTGCTAAGTTTGCCAAAACCAAATAGATTTACTCAATGCTCCCAAAGTGGTACCAATACTAAAATCAAGATCAATCATATAGTAGAAATTGCAAACTAAAATAAGGTGTGCAATATGTAAATGATAAGACTTCTCATTAATATTTCATAACGATAACTCACACCAAGGGATACATAGACAAACTAAAGGAGAGATACTTCCACACTGCAACCCATCTTATACGATAACTTCCCTACTCATGATATGACACTACTTGATAGTAAAAAGTAAAAGGTAGTGATGATGTGATACCGCGGCACTCCCCCAAGCTTGGAATAAACCAAGGGGATGCCAATACCGATGATGAATTACTCCTTTGGCGATGGTGGTGATGAATTCTCATCAGACTTCCAAGGAAGAGGCTCTCCATCAACAAACGACATCTTGGTCTCGGGAATCCTGAAACTAGCAGCATGACTTATGTGTTTAAACCTGTTTTCATACTCACAATTCTGATTCTGAACGTCATAGAGTTGAGCTTGAAGTTTGTTGGTGGTGTCGTGAAGTGAGAGGATGTCGCCCCATAGCTTTGCAGTTTCCTTCTCGTGTTCAGCAATGAGTTCAGACACAATCTTGTGGAAGATATCCACCTCACGCTCAGCCATCTTCTTGTAGTTGAAGACCTCTTGTTCTAGCTTCTCCATCCTGTCTTCCAAGCTTCCTTCTCCTTTGGGACCCTGAACATCTTTGATCTGCAGCTCCCCATCAACGAGCAGCAACTCCTTGGGATGCATCCTCAGCTCGTCCATGTACAAGTTGCCAAAGTCCTTGCGGAGGTTGTCCTTCGGAGTTCTTGACGAAGACATGACGCCTCTAGATCTGAAGCGAATCCTGGCAGAAACAGCTCGAAACAAAACACGTCGAGAAAACGATATACGGACCTCCAGGGGTCCGGGGGATTATATAGTAAAAATTTCAGAACAAACGGAAAGTACCAGGTCGAACCAGAGTCGGAAAGGGGCGACGAGGCGGCCAAACCACAGGGCGGCGCGGGCCAGGCCAGGCCGCGCCGGCCTGTGGTGGCACGACCTCGTGCGTCCTTTCCACTCCGTTTCGATTTCGTAATTTTTCATATTTTCCAAAAACAGCAAAAATATTGTTCGGAAAGTAAATTGCGAACTTTTCATTACCAGTACTGTTACCTATTCAAAGTCGAGTTCTGGCGGACTGTCAATTTGTCCTTTGATGAAAGCCTCCGGTGTTTCCACTTGAATAATATCAATATCAACATTATAAGAATCACCCGAGATATAATGCTTGAGTCTTTGCCCATTCACCACTTGCGTAGCATTGCCTTGGAGAGAGCTAATTTTAATTGCTCCTGAACGATACACCTCCTCAACAACATATGGTCCTTCCCATTTCGAGAGTAATTTCCCTGCAAAGAATCTGAGACGAGACCGATACAATAGGACTTTATCCCCAATATTAAACTCTCTTTTGATGATCCTTCTATCATGCCATTTCTTAACTTTCTCTTTAAAGAGTTTAGCATTTTCATAAGCTTCACTTCTCCATTCATCTAGAGAACTTAATTGCAGCAACCTCTTATTACCGGCTAGTTTAGGATCTTTATTTAGTTCTCTAACAGCCCAATAAGCTTTGTGCTCTAGTTCTAAAGGTAAATGACAAGCTTTTCCGTAAACCATTTTATAAGGTGACATTCCCATGGGGTTTTTATAAGCAGTTCTATAAGCCCATAGTGCATCCTTCAATTTACTAGCCCAATTCTTTCTAGATTTATTAACGGTCTTTCCCAAAATAGATTTAATTTCTCTATTTGATAATTCTACTTGACCACTAGTTTGAGGATGATAAGCGGAAGCAATTCTATGATTAATACCATACCTAGCAAGAGTTTTTCTAAAACCTCCATGAATAAAATGAGAACCTCCATCAGTCATAATATATCTAGGAACTCCAAATCTAGGAAAAATAATATCTAAAAGCATTTTTAAAGAAGTTTCACCATCAGCACTTTTTGTGGGTATAGCTTCTACCCATTTAGTAACATAATCAACAGCAACAAGTATATGAGTGTTACCTTCTGAAGAGGGAAAAGGTCCCATGAAGTCAAATCCCCAACAATCAAATGGTTCAATAACAAGAGTATAATTCATAGGCATTTCATTGCGTCTGGAGATATTACCAACCCTTTGACATTCATCACAAGATAAAATAAACTTCCTTGCATCTTTGAAGAGAGTTGGCCAATAAAAACCTGATTGTAGAACCTTTTGTGCGGTTCTATCTGCAGCGTGATGTCCTCCATAAGCACTACCATGACATTTACTCAATATCTCTTGTTGTTCATATTCGGGAACACACCTTCGCAGAATACCATCCACTCCTTCTTTATATAAGTGTGGGTCATCCCAAAAATAATGCCTCAAGTCATAAAAGAATTTCCTCCTTTGCTGAGCTGAAAAGGTTGGAGGCAAGTACTTGGAAACAATAAAGTTAGCATAATCAGCATACCAAGGACTGTCTCGCGAGCTCACCTTTATTACAGCCAATTGTTCATTTGGAAAACTATCATTAACAGGAACAGGATCATAAGCAATATTTTCCAATCTAGACAAATTATCAGCAACAGGATTATCAGCACCTTTCCTATCTACAATATGTAAATCAAATTCTTGCAAAAGAAGTACCCATCTAATAAGCCTTGGCTTAGCATCTTTCTTTGTCATAAGGTATCTAATTGCAGCATGATCAGTATGAATTGTAACTTTTGAATCAACAATATAAGATCTAAACTTATCACAAGCAAAGACTACAACTAACAATTCTTTTTCAGTTGTAGCATAATTTCTTTGAGCAGCATCAAGAGTTTTACTAGCATAATGAATAACATTTAATTTTTTATCTACTCGCTGTCCAAGAATAGCGCCTACAGCAAAATCACTAGCATCACACATAATTTCAAAAGGTAAGTTCCAATCAGGAGGTTCAACTACAGGAGCAGTTGTTAAGGCTTTCTTTAGAGTTTCAAAATCTTCCTTACAATCATCATCAAAAACAAAAGGTACATCTTTTTGAAGAAGATTAGTAAGAGGTTTTGAAATCTTGGAGAAATCTTTAATAAATCTCCTATAAAACCCAGCATGACCAAGAACACTACGAATACCTTTAACATCCCTCGGATAGGGCATCTTCTCAATGGCTTCAACTTTAGCTCTATCAACTTCAATACCTCTCTCGGAAATTTTATGTCCCAATACAATTCCTTCATTAACCATAAAGTGACATTTCTCCCAATTAAGAACAAGGTTAGTTTCTTCACATCTCTGCAAAACTTTATCGAGGTTTCGCAAGCAATTATCAAAAGAATTCCCATAGACAGAAAAATCATCCATGAATACCTCCACAATACTCTCACAAAAGCCATGAAAAATAGCAGACATGCATCTTTGAAAAGTAGCAGGAGCATTACATAAACCAAAAGGCATACGCCTATAAGCATAAGTTCCATAGGGACAAGTGAAAGTGGTTTTCTCTTGATCTTTAGTTTTAACAGCAATTTGTGAAAACCCAGAATAACCATCAAGAAAGCAAAAATGAGTATTTTTAGACAATCTTTCTAGCATTTGATCAATAAAAGGCAAAGGGTAATGATCTTTCTTAGTAACCTTATTAACTTTTCGAAAATCAATGCACATTCTATAACCTACAACTACTCTTTGAGGTATGAGCTCATCATTATCATTAGGCACAACAGTCATTCCTCCTTTCTTAGGAACACAATGCACAGGACTAACCCATCTACTATCAGCAATAGGATATATAATACCAGCTTCAAGAAGTCGTAATACCTCATTTCTTACCACATCCTTCATCTTAGGAATTAGACGACGCTGAGGTTCAACAACAGGCTTCGCATCATCTTCCATATTAATGGCGTGTTGGCAAATAGAGGGAGAAATCCCCTTCAAATCATCAAGAGTGTAGCCAATAGCTCCTCGGTGTTTCTTCAATATTTGCAATAATCTTTCTTCTTCAAACTCTGTAAGCTTAGAACTAATAATAACAGGATATATTTTCTTATCATCAATATGAGCATATTTAAGATTATCAGGCAAAGGCTTTAAATCAAAAACAGGATCTTCCTTTGGTGGCGGTGTTGTACCCAAATCTTCCACCGGTAAATCATGCTTGAGAATAGGTTGGCGAAGAAAAATCTCCTCAAGCTCATCTCTTTCTTTCCTAAAAACTTCACTCTCGCTATTCTCCAAATGTTGCTGCAAAGGATTATTAGGAACAAGAACAATAGATGCACACTGCTCCATTTTAAAATCATCACTAGGCAAATCAGCTTTATAAGGAGTTTTGGTAAATTTAGAGAAGTTAAACTCATAAGATTCACCAGCAAATTTAGTCAAAATTTTCTCTTTCTTGCAATCTATAATAGCTCCACAAGTATTTAGAAAAGGTCTACCAAAAATAATAGGACAATAATCACTAGCAGCAGAACCAAGTACCAAAAAGTCAGCAGGATATTTAATCTTACCACATAGAACTTCCACATCTCGAACAATACCAATTGGAGAAATAGTTTCTCTATTAGCCAGCTGAATAACCACATCAATATCTTCAAGTTCACAAGAACCAATTTCATGCATAATCTCCGTGTAAAGCTCATAAGGAATAGCACTAACACTTGCACCAATATCACATAAACCATAATAGCAATGATCACCAATTCTAACAGATAGCATAGGAACACTAACTTGTTTGGGTTTATTAGGATGTGAAACAATATTAGAAGCATCTTCACAGAAAATAATATGACCATCCTCCACATTTTCAGTCACAAGATCTTTAACTATTGCAACAGCAGGTTCAACTTTTATTTGTTCTTCAGGTTCTATAGGTTTCTTTTCACTTTTATGAACCGCACTATTTATAACAGAGTACTCCTTCATTTTAGCAGGGAAAGGAGTTTTTTCAATATAAGCTTCAGGAATAACATGATCAGCAGTTTCAACTACAACACATTTATTAATAGATGAATCAATTTTATCTTTATACGGTTCATGATACTTGTCAAAATTCTTCTTAGGCAATTCATAATGAGAGGCAAAAGCTTTATAAAGATTTGCAGCAACTTGAGAATCAAGACCATATGTAGCACTCATATTACGAAATTTATCAGTATCCATAAAAGCTTCAATGCATTTATAATCATAAATTATACCTGATTCTCTATCCTTGTCGTTCTCCCAACCTTCAGTATTTTCTTGGATCCGATCAAGAAGGTCCCTTTTAAACTCTTCTTTGTTGCGTGTAAATGATCCAGAACAAGAAGTATCCAGCAAAGTCTTGTCTTGAAAAGAAAGTCTTGCATAGAAATTATCAATAATAACATTACCAGGAAGCTCATGAATGGGGCATTTGAGCATTAAAGACTTCAATCTCCCCCAAGCTTGGGCAATACTTTCTCCATCATGAGGCCAGAAATTATATATGCGGTTCCGATCTTTGTGAATTTCACTTGGAGGATAGAATTTAGAATAAAATAAAGGCACAATGTCCTCCCAATCAAGAGAATCACCATTCTTCAGCAATTTATACCAATGCGCCGCTTTACCAGACAGCGATATAGAGAATAGTTTCTTCCTAACTTCATTCATAGCAATACCTGCACATTTGAATAACCCGCATAATTCATGCAAAAACAGTAAATGATCACCAGGATGGACAGTTCCATCCCCTTCATAGCGGTTATCCATAACACGTTCAATAATTTTCATAGGTATTTTATATGGTATTACTTCCTCACCTGGCGCCTCATCCACTACCGTTGCAGTAGTAGTAGATTTTCCAAATAGAAATTGAAGAGAAGATCTCTCCATAATGACTTATAGCAGCAGGCAGAAATAAAATCAGCACAAACAGTAAAGGTTTTCCTTACCAATTCCACTTACCAATAGCGCTTCACTCCCCGGCAACGGCGCCAGAAAATAGTCTTGATGACCCACAAGTATAGGGGGTGTATCGTAGTATCTTCGATAAGTAAGAGTGTCGAACCCAACGAGGAGCAGAAGGTGTTGACAAGCAGTTTCGATGAAGGATTCACTGTAAATGCTCACAGACAAGTATTCAGGGGGTTTTAGTATAACAGATGAATAAAGTACAAGTAAGTAAAATGCGAGAGAAATAATTGCGGCGAGTGGCCCAATCCTTTTTAGCACAAAGGACAAGCCGGTTTGTTTACTTATAATGACCAAACGTTCTTGAGGACACACGGGATTTTAGTCTAGTGCTTTCGCTACATACGGTTAATTAATCTTCATTGTTTTGATAAGTGTTGTGTGGGTGAACCTATGCTAATGTACCGCCCTTCCTAGGACTAATACATACTTGTGATTATACCCCTTGCAAGCATCCGCAACTACAAGAAAGTAATTAAGATAAATCTAACCACAACCTTAAACTCTGAGATCCTGCGATCCCTCCTGCATCGATATACCAACGGGGGCTTAGGTTTCTGTCACTCCGGCAACCCCGCAATTGGCAAACGAGTACAAGATGCATTCCCCTAGGCCCATAAAGGTGAAGTGTCGTGTAGTCGACGTTCACACGACACCACTAGAAGAATAACACCACAACTTAAATATCATAACATTGAATATTACTCAACCATACTTCACTACTAACATTTAGACTTCATCCATGTCCTCAAGAACTAAACGAACTACTCACGAGACATCATATGGAGCATGATCAGAGGTGATATGATAATGAATAACAATCTGAACATAAACCTTGGTTCAACGGTTTCACTCAATAGCATCAATAACAAGTAGAAATCAACACCGGGAGAGTTTCCCCTATCAAACAATCAAGATCAAACCCAAATTGCTACAGCGGTGACGAGGTGCAGCGGTGGAGACGGCGGTGATGATGATGAAGATGATGGTGATGGTGATGGATATGATGTCCAGCTCGATGACGGTGACGATGGCGTCGATTTCCCCCTCCGGGAGGGAATTTGGCGGATTCCTGCCCGCCGGAGAGCTCTTTTCTCTCTGGTGTTCTCCGCCCCGCAGAGGCGGCTGTAACCCTTCGTGAGGATCCCTTTGTGGCTTAGGTCTTCGGGACGAAGGGTTTCGCGAAGAAAAGGAGGCGAAAGGGGCTGTGGGGGCCCCACACCACATGGTGGCGCGGCCAGGCCATGGGCCGCGCCGGCCTGTGGTCTGGCCCCACCTTGGGTCTTCTCGGCTTCCCCTTCTGGCTCCCTCCGTCATCTGGAAAAATAGGATTTTTGGTGTAATTTCCTTCCACAGTTGATCTTCCGAAATATCGCATCCTGACGGTGCTTTTTCCAGCAGAATCCTGGCTCCGGTGCGCGATCTCCAAATAATCATGAAACATGCAAAATAGATGAAATAACATAAGTATTGTGCCCCAATATGAAATATATCAATGAATAACAGCAAATTACGATATAAAATAGTGATGCAAATTGGACGTATCAGTGGTGTCGAGATTGCGCGTTTAAGATCCTCGAAAGCTCTATCTGCCTCTTCGTTCCACTGGAACTTCTCTCCTTGTTTGATTAGAGCGTAGAACGGTAACGCCTTTTCTCCCAGCCTGGCGACGAATCTGGTTAAAGCTGCGACTCGCCCAGTTAGCTGCTGTATTTCTTTCAACTTTGTTGGCTTCCTCATTGTTACGATAGCTTGGATTTTTTCGGGATTAGCTTCGATCCCTCTTGCTGAGACTAGGAACCCGAGAAGTTCTCCTGCAGGGACGCCGAAAGAACACTTCGTCGGATTCAACTTGAGACAAAATTTGTCGAGGTTGTCAAAGGTTTCCTTCAAGTCCTCGATTAACGTTGCCCCCTTTTTTGATGTTATGACGACATCGTCAATGTATACTTGTACGTTTTTCCCAATCTGTGTTGCACTTCTGCATCATCCGCTGATATGTTGCTCCCGCGTTTTTCAGACCAAAAGGCATTGTTCTATAGCAAAACACGCCGTAAGGTGTTATGAACGCTGTTTTGACTTCATCTTCTTCTTTTAATCTGATCTGGTTATAACCAGAATAAGCATCCAGGAAGGAAAGACGTTCACATCCTGCCGTGGAGTCGATAATTTGATCGATCCTCGGGAGGGGAAAGTGATCCTTTGGACAATGTTTGTTGAGACACGTAAAGTCGACACACATGCGAAGGACTTTAGTGTTTTTCTTCGGGACCAATACTGGGTTTGCGACCCACGTGGCCTCTGTATGCAGCTCCTTGATGAAACCAGCTTCTCTTAGTCGATCAATCTCTGACAGCATAGCTTTGCGGTTTGGCTCCGAAAAACGCCGCAAAGGTTGTTTTATTGGTCTCGCTAGTGGATCCAAGTTTAAGTGGTGCTCGGCAAGTTCCCTGGGTACTCCTGGCATGTCAGCTGGACACCATGCGAAGATTTTCCAGTGCTCACGGAGGAACTCGACGAGCGCGCTTTCCTATGCGAGGTCCATGTTTGTCGCGATGGACGTCGTTTTCTTCGGATCTGTCGGGTGAATCTGCACCTCCTTAGAATCTTTTGCGGTGTTGAAGGTTGATTCCTTGTTGGGTCTCCCTACATCTGGCAGCACATCATAGTCAGTTGTAAGTCTCGACGCCATGTATTCTGCTTCCCGAAAGTTTCTGACGGTCGATGAAAATCCTTGTCACATTTATCGGCTAGCGCGAAGCTTCCTTTGACTGTGATTGGTCCCTTAGGTCCAGGTAACCTCCAAAGCAGTACGTGTAATGTGGTACCGCCATAAACCTGGCATATGCTGGTCGTCCCAACAAAGCGTGATACTGCGACGGGAAATCCACAACTTCGAATTCCAACCTTTCTATCCTGTAGTTTTCTCGGGTCCCAAACTGAACGTCGAGATTGATCCTCCCCAATGGGTAACTTGGCTTCTCTGGTGTGATGCCATGGAAACGTGTGTCGGTTGGTTTCAAATTTGCTAGGGAGATGTTCATCTTCCTTAGCGTATCTGCGTACATAAGGTTTAAGCTGCTGCCGCCATCTATAAACACTCGAGATACATCGAATCATGCGATCACTGCTGGTAAGATAAGTGCTGACTGCCCTGGTCGAGGAACTTGCTGCGGGTGATCCGCTATTGTGAAGCCAATGTCTTGCCCTGACCAATTTAAGTACTCAACCGTTGGTGGAGGCATCTTCTCTGCCATGAACACTTGCCGCGAGATTACCTTCTGCGCCCTATTGGATGGCCTAGCTTTCTGAATCATCGAGACCGCACCATTGGAGTTAGGATCAACATATGGAGGTGGGTGTGGTGCTGCCGCTATTCTGAGCTGATGTCGATTTTCGTCCGTGATCGCGGGAGGAGGTGGTAAGTGGATCTCACTCCTGGGCCCCTGGGGGTTTCTATTTGTTGCTTGAGCATTGGCTATCCCTGCAACCCGCAGCATTGCTTGAAAATTGCGGCAGTCTTTCTGCAGATGTCCTGACTGCCTTTTCCCATTGCTATCGAGATAAAAATGCATCTGGCATGGCCCGTTCATCATATCTTCGGGAGTTACAAAAGGTCTTTGAAACCTTGACCCGCTATTTTGCCTGTTATTTCGAGAATCATCTCTATTGTCGCCTTGCTGCTCATTACTCCTTTGATAGTTGTTTCCTCCATTGTTTCCTCGAAACCCAGCCGATATTTGGCCAGGAGCACCGTAACTCGAAAATTGTCGAGGAAATCATCGTCTATTTTGAAAATTTCGACTGCGGTCCTCCTCTGGTGACCTGTGTCGTTTATTATGTACTGCATCTTCGCCATCTTCCCATCTGTTTGCTATTTCCATTAATGCTGATATTGTCCTTGGGTTTGTTCTTCCCAAGTCCTCCACAAAATCTCCTCGTCGAACTCCTGCTACAAACGCATCTATCGCTCTCTCGTCAGATATGTTTTCTGCCGAGTTTTTGATGATGTTCCACCTCTGAATGTACTTCCTCATTGATTCATCATGCTTTTGTCGACATGACCTCAACTCCTCTAGTGTCGCAGGTTTCTTGCAGGTTGATCGGAAATTCTTGATAAACACATCCTCAAAACTTTCCCAGCTGTCGATGGACCTGGGGGAAGCTTCTTTATCCACGATCTGGCGGCTCCGCTCAGATGTATCTGGATGCTCTGCATGGCTGTTGCTCTGGTTCCACCTATCAATTTTACCGTCTCGAGGTAATCGACTAGCCAATCCTCGGGATCTTGCAGGCCATCAAATTTCTTAAAACTATCGGGTAGCTTGAATCCTGATGGGACTCGAGTTTTTCGGACCCGTCTCGTGAAACACGGGAGTCCACACATATCCTCTTCAGCAAGTTCTGGTGAATGCCGATGTTCCCTTCTTTCTTGTCGCGCTCTATCTACCCTGGCCTGAGTCGCCGTGTCCCTGGCTCCACTTGCTCTTGGTGGATCTTGCACTGCTGCAGTAGGTCTCGGGCTATTTTGTCTTGCAGTTCCTTCGGGAGGTGTGGCTGCGAACGCTGCTCCCATGGCTCCACATCCTGCCATGGCCATGTTATACAACGCTTCTCTTGGATCCCCGGGAGGTGGCCTGGACGCTAAGATGAAAGCTTGCGTTGCCATGTATCCTGCTTCCGGTGTTTTTGGGATGATATTCCCCCTCGTGTCGATTGACATAAAAGACATATCGAGGTTTTGAATTAAAGTCTCTCTTTTAGCCTCAGGTATATTTTGCAGCCTAGATCTTGCTCTCCTTCGAGCTTCTCTGTGACTATCTCCCGAAGTTCCTGATTGTCGACTTAACTCCGCTCTTCGCCTGCTTGACGCGGAAGCTGCCTCCTTTCTTCTATTCAGAGCAGCTGTCTGTTTTTCCAATTCTCTTCTAGCTCGAGCAAGCCTATATTGGTAGGCCTGCAATTCTTCAATCGTAGCAGTTGTCGCCATTGGTTCTGAACCATCCATAGCTCTTGCGGCTCTATCCCATGCTGCTTGTGGGAGTTGAACCCTAATACGTGGTGTAGGCCCGACATATTTATTGCCCAAACCTCGCCTTAGGTCAGAGGGATCGACATATGGATTTCCCAATTCGTCGAAAGCCTCTGATGTCTCCTCCTGATCGCGACTTGCTTCTCCAATGGCATAAATCTGATGATATTTTGGATTCTGAACCTTGCTGGGTTTGGTGACACCATCATAGAGATTGGTGAAGACCTTTCCAATAGTGATGGATTTGTCGATGAAGTTGAAGCTGTCGGTGTTTCTCGAGTCATCGGTTATATAGGAGTCCGCGGATGACTCGAAAGACATGTCGCTGAAGATCTTGGCGAGTTTTTCACTTGCCTTGGTGTTGATGAAGCGTGACGACGAAATCTCCTCGCCTGACTCGATGGATGATGCTGAGCTTGAAAATCAGGATCAACCGCCGATAATCCCGACGAGATCGGAACTTCGAGACGATACGCTCCTTCTTTCTCGACGCGGAAGTGAAACTTTCCGAACGTCATCTCCATGGGCTCCTCCAGATACGCATATGCATCCAAACGGGAGGGCGGGTGAGGAATAAAATCAACGAGACCAGTTTCGATCTGTTTACCTCTGTCCATGATGTTGCTTGCTACAGACGAAGTCGACGATCTTGAACGTGCCATCGAGATCAGCTCCTTGTTGCCTCTAGATCCCACAGACGGTGCCAATTGACAAGGTATTAACTTGTCAATGCCTACAAGTAGTAGACTAGGGTTTCGTTGGATGTAGAGGGCAAGTAGATCTCGAAGGTTTCAGCCGAAAAGTACTCGACGATATGAAAACTAGGGTTTGTGAGACAATGATTCGATGCTTTCTTTGTCCCTCGACTCCCCCTTATATAGGAGGCGGAGCCGAGGGATTCGTGATACACAAGTTTACAGAGTCCGGGAGGGTTTCTAACTGATACGTCTCCGACGTATCGATAATTTCTTATGTTCCATGCCACATTATTGATGATACTTACATGTTTTATACACACTTTACATCGTTTTGATGCGTTTTCTGGAACTAACCTATTGACGAGATGCCGAGTTGTTGTTTTCTGCTATTTTTGGTTTCATAAATCCTAGTAAGGAAATATTTTCGGAATCGGACGAAATCAACACCGAAGATCTTAAAATTCCCGGAAGCTTCCAGAGCACCGGAGAAAGGCCAGAGGGGAGCCAGGGGGCCCCACCCCACAGGGCGGCGCGGCCCCAGGGGGCGCGCCCTAGTGTGTGGGCACCCCGTGGCCCCTCCGACTCCGCCTCTTCGCCTATTTAGTCGTCCCTGACCTAAAACCTCGACCCCATTCGACGAAACCAGAGAAAACCTTCCAGAGCCGCCGCCATCGCGAAACTCCAATTCGGGGACAGAAGTCTCTGTTCGGCACCCTGCCGGGACGGAGAATTGCCCCCGGAGTCATCTCCACCGCCGTCTCCACCGCCATCTTCACCGCCATCGCTGCCTCCATGATGAGGAGGGAGTAATTCACCCCGGGGCTGAGGGCTCCGCTGTAGCTATGTGGTTCATCTCTCTCTTTATGTGATCTAGTTGAATATCATCTATGTGCTACTCTAGTGATGTTATTAAAGTACTCTATTCCTCCTCCACGGTGTAATGGTGACAGTGTGTGCATCGTGTAGTACTTGGCGTAGTCTATGATCATAATCTCTTGTAGGTTATGGAGTTAATTATTACTATGATAGTATTGATGTGATCTATGCCTCCTTCATAGTGTGATGGTGACAGTGTGCATGCTATGTTAGTTCTCGGTGTAATTGTGTTGATCTATCTTGCACTCTAAGGTTATTTAAACATGAATATCGAATATTGTGGAGCTTGTTAACTCCGGCATTGAGGGTTCGTGTAATCCTACACAGTTAGTGGTGTTCATCATCCAACAAGAGGGTGTAGAGTGGTTCTATTATGTGATCATTGTTGAGAGTGTCCACTAGTGAAAGCAGGATCCCTGGGCCTTGCTTCCAAGCATCGAATCTCCGTTTGTTTACTGTTTTGTTGCATGTTTACTCGCTGCCATATTTTATTCAGATTGCTATTACCACTCATACTCATCCATATTACTTGCATCTCACTATCTCTTCGCCGAACTAGTGCACCTATACATCTGACAAGTGTAATAGGTGTGTTGGGGACACAAGAGACTTCTTGCATTGTGATCGCAGGGTTGCTTGAGAGGGATATCTTTGACCTCTTCCTCCCTGAGTTTGATAAACCTTGGGTCATCCACTTAAGGGAAACTTGCTGCTGTTCTACAACCCTCTGCTCTTGGAGGCCCAACACTGTCTACAAGAATAGAAGCGTGCGTAGACATCAAGCTATTTTCTGGCGCCGTTGCCGGGGAGGAAAGGTAAAAGGCACTCATACTCCGGTCCCAGGTAAAGTACTTTTCTGTTGTCGTTGTGTGTATGCTCGAAGATATTTCCTTTAGATCCTGCAATTGCATCTTTTTGTTTCTTGTTTACACTAGTAAGGCATAATGGAATACAACTATGAGCTTTTTAATTTATTTCCTAAGTTAAGACATGAATTGTGTGATGCAAAAATTAAAGAACCTATGGAGCCTCAATTGCATGCTAGTAGCAATGTTATTAGTATGAACGCAATCACTGCTAATGCTATGGATAAGTCTAAGCTTGGGGAAGCTAGTTTTTGTGATCTTTTTAGTTTCCCATCTTTAGGGGAGAAAATTTGTTCTGATAATGCTTTATCTCCCATATGCGATAACTCTAATGATGCTTGTCCACCAACTGCAAGTACTGCTTTCAAGATACCCATGAAAATTATTGAACGTGTTATTGATAACCGCTATGAAGGGGATGGAACTGTCCATCCTGGAGATCATTTACTGTTTTTGCATGGATTATGCGGGTTATTCAAGTGTGCAGGTATCTCTATGGATGAAGTGAGGAAGAAGCTATTCTCTTTTTCGCTGTCTGGTAAAGCGGCGCATTGGTATAAATTGTTGAAGAATAGTCATTCTCTTGGTTGGGAGGAAATTGTACCTCTCTTTTATTCTAAATTTTATCCTCCTCATGAAGTGCATATTGATAGGAATTATATTTATAACTTTTATCCTCGTGATGGAGAGAGTATTTCTCAAGCATGGGGGAGATTGAAGTCACTAATGCTCAAATGTCCCATTCATGAGCTCCCCCGTAATGTTATTGTTAACAATTTTTATGCGAGGCTTTCAGGACAACACAAGGACTATCTGGATGCCTGTTCGGAGGGATCTTTCACAAGCAAGGAGGTTGAAGCTAGGTGGGATCTTCTTGATCGGATTGAGGAGAATGCTGAAGGATGGGAGAACAACAAAGGTGAAGAGTCAGGTATAAATTATGATTATGAATGCATTGAAGCTTTTATGGATACTGATAAATTTCGAGATATGAGTGCTACTTATGGTCTTGACTCTCAAGTTGCTGCAAATCTTTATAAAGCCTTTGCTTCTCATTTTGAATTGCCTAAAAAGAATTTTGATAAGTATCATGAACCTTTTAAAGAGGCTTGCATGAAGGATGAAATTGTTGTTAATGATTGCAATAAGCATGCTCAAACTCCTAAGAATGCTATTTCCTATAAGCATGTTAATTTTTGTGGAATGCATAGACCTTGTGGAATTAATCAAATCAAAGATGAATATTGTATCCATCATATTAATGAAAAAACTAGAAAGTGGGCTAGGGCTCTAGATGATCTTGGTAAAAAAGTTTGTGCCCTCTATCCTTTTATTTGTGAAGTTTGCCATGAAGTGGGTCATTTTAATTTTCAATGCTCCACCAATGATAATTTGAACCCAATGAGTGCTGCAAATTTGTATTGTGATGATGAAATTACTCCTAATCAGCATGATGAACTCACTTTATTTTTGTGGTGTGAAGAGTTATCAAGGAAAATTTCTTTGTTAGATATTAATGATCTTGATATTGATGATGTCCTGCATGGGTGTTTTTCTTATTGCATTGATAATAGCCATACAAATACTTACATACAAAATATTTTAGAAGATGACACCTTGCCAAAATATGATAGGACCGCTGTGTGTTTTGAACTAATTAATGAAAAGGAGGAATCCTCCCAAGTTTCTTCTATTGTTTCTAAAAGTAAATCAGGTTATGCGGACAAGCCACCCTTCAAGCCTCTTCCTCCTAAAGAAGGGAACGAGGAGAAGGAGGAGAAGAAGAAGAAGAAGGGAACGAAGAAGAAGAAGAAGAAGAAGAAGGAGAATAAAGAGAAAGAGGTAACGGCATATCCCCGCGTGAATGAGATAACGCTAGGTAACCGTAAGTATGTTGCTCCTAATGATTATTATGATAATGAATCTGAATACAATGATCTTCCTATGCCCTTTACATACATTAGTGATCATGATTTGAATGAGCACACTACTTTTGATATTGCAAATCTCTGGGAAACTAATTCTGAAAATGATGATGATAATAATTGCCATAGTATCAGTGCTATCCATGCTTCCTCCCATAATGATATAGAAAGCTCTAAGCTTGGGGAAGAGGTGTTTGAAAATCCTTTTGCTACTGATCATTATGTGTTTGATACATCTCCTTCTAATAACAATGATGGTATGGTCACAGATAAACCGACTGTGAAAGATAACTATTCTATTTCTTATGATGACACTGTGCCTCCGACCTTTAATGATTATTATAAAGAATGCTATGATATAGGTTATAACTATCCTTATGAAACTTGTCATAGTTATGATTGGATTGCCAAAAACAATTCCCTTAATATGCAACTTGTTTACCATGTTCAAATTCTTGATAATAATCCTGCTCCAATTACTATTAATGAGAAGAATTCTTCTTATGCCAAAATTAATGATACTTCTATGCATATGAACCATGATAAGAATGTTTTAAGTGATGGGTATATTGTGGATTTCATCAATGATGCTACTGAAAGTTATTATGAGAGAGGGAAACATGGGTATATGCATCTTAATAATATTAAGTTTCCCTCTTTATGTTGAGAATCTTGAAGTTACTCGTGTTTTATCCTCTTATGCTTGTCACTTTGTTCTTCATGAATTCATTTGTGTACAAGATTCCTTTTCATAGGAAGCATGTTAGGCTTAAATTTGTTTTGAATTTGCCTCTTGATGCTCTCTTTTGCTTCAAATACTATTTCTTGCGAGTGCATCATTAAAACTGTTGAGCCCATCTTAATGGCTATAAAGAAAGAACTTCTTGGGAGATAACCAATGTGTTTATTTTGCTACAGTACTTTTATTTTGTATTTGAGTCTTGGAAGTTGTTACTACTGTAGCAACCTCTCCTTATCTTATTTTATTGCATTGTTGTGCCAAGTAAAGTCTTTGATAGAAAGGTTGATACTAGATTTGGATTACTGCGCAGAAACAGATTTCTGTCTGCACGAATCTGGGCTGAATTCTCTGTAGGTAACTCAGAAAATTATGCCAATTTACTTGAGTGATCCTCAGATATGTACGCAACTTTCATTCAATTTAAGCATTTTCATTTGAGCAAGTCTGGTGCCTCTTTAAAATTCATCTTTACGGACTGTTCTGTTTTGACAGATTCTGCCTTTTATTTCGCATTGCCTCTTTTGCTATGTGGGATGGATTTCTTTGTTCCATTACCTTCCAGTAGCTTTGGGCAATGTCCAGAAGTGTTAAGAATGATTGTGTCACCTCTGAACATGTGAATTTTTGATTATGCACTAACCCTCTAATGAGTTTGTTTCGAGTTTGGTGTGGAGGAAGTTTTCAAGGGTCAAGAGAGGAGGATGATATACTATGATCAAGAAGAGTGAAGAGTCTAAGCTTGGGGATGCCCCGGTGGTTCATCCCTGCATATTTCAAGAAGACTCAAGCATCTAAGCTTGGGGATGCCCAAGGCATCCCCTTCTTCATCGACAAATTATCAGGTTCCTTCTCTTGAAACTATATTTTTATTCGGTCACATCTTATGTGCTTTGCTTGGAGCGTCTGTTTTTTTTTGTTTTTGTTTTTGTTTGAATAAATGCTTGTGTGGGAGAGAGACACGCTCCGCTGGTTCATATGAACACATGTGTTCTTAGCTTTTAATGTTCATGGCGAAGGTTGAAACTGCTTCGTTAATTGTTATATGGTTGGAAACGGGAAATGCTACATGTAGTAATTGATAAAATGTCTTGGATAATTTGATACTTGGCAATTGTTGTGCTCATGTTTAAGCTCTTGCATCATATACTTTGCACCCATTAATGAAGAAATACATAGAGCTTGCTAAAATTTGGTTTGCATAATTGGTCTCTCTAAGGTCTAGATAATTTCTAGTAAAGAGTTTGAACAACAAAGAAGACGGTGTAGAGTCTTATAATGTTTACAATATGTATTTTATGTGAGTTTTGCTGCACCGGTTCATCCTTGTGTTTGTTTCAAATAACCTTGCTAGCCTAAGCCTTGTATCGAGAGGGAATACTTCTCGTGCATCCAAATCTTTGAGCCAAACACTATGCCATTTGTGTCCATCATATCTACCTACTACATGGTATTTCTCCGCCATTCCAAAGTAAATTGCTTGAGTGCTACCTTTAAATTTATATTCTATCTTTATAATATATAGCTCATGGGACAAATAGCCTAAAAACTATTGTGGTATTGAATATGTACTTATGCACTTTATCTCTTATTAAGTTGCTTGTTGTGCGATAACCATGTTTCTGGGGACGCCATCAACACTTTGTTGAATATCATGTGAGTTGCTATGCATGTTCATCTTGTCTGAAGTAAGGGCGATTTTCATGATCAAATGGTTTGAGTATGCATACTGTTAGAGAAGAACATTGGGCCGCTAACTAAAGCCATGATTCATGGTGGAAGTTTCAGTGTGGACAACTAATCCTCAATCTCTTATGAGAATTTTAACTGTTGTTGTATGCTTATGCATTAAAGAGGAGTCCATTATCTATTGTCTATGTTGTCCCGGTATGGATGTCTAAGTTGAGAATAATCAAAAGCGAGAAATCCAATGCGAGATTTCTCCTTAGACCTTTGTACAGGCGGCATAGAGGTACCCCTTTGTGACACTTGGTTGAAACATATGCTATGCAATGATAATCCGTGTTAATCCAAGCTAATTAGGACAAGGTGCGGGCACTATTAGTATACTATGCATGAGGCTTGCAACTTGTAGGATATAATTTACATGATGCATGTGCTTTATTACTACCGTTGACAAAATTGTTTCTTGTTTTCAAAACCAAAGCTCTAGCACAAATATAGCAATCGATGCTTCCCTCGTCGAAGGGCCATTCTTCTACTTTTATGTTGAGTCAGTTCACCTATTTCTCTCCATCTCAAGAAGCAAACACTTGTGTGAACTGTGATACGTCTCCGACGTATCGATAATTTCTTATGATCCATGCCATATTATTGATGATACCTACATGTTTTATGCACACTTTATGTCATATTCGTGCATTTTCTGGAACTAACCTATTAACAAGATGCCGAAGAGCCAGTTGCTGTTTTCTGCTGTTTTTGGTTTCAGAAATCCTAGTAACGAAATATTCTCGGAATTGGACGAAATCAAGACCCAGGGTCCTATTTTGCCACGAACCTTCCAGAAGACCGAAAGGGATACGAAGTGGGGCGACGAGGCGCCGCCACCATAGGGCCGCGCGGCCAGGGGGCCCGCGCCGCCCTATGGTGTGGGCCCCTCGTCAGCCCTCCGACTCCGCCCTTCCGCCTACTTAAAGCCTCCGTCGCGAAACCCCTGATGCGAAAAACCACGATACGGAAAACCTTCCAGAGACGCCGCCGCCAATCCCATCTCGGGGGATTCTGGAGATCTCCTCCGGCCCTGCCGGAGAGGGGATTCATCTCCCGGAGGACTCTACACCGCCATGGTCGCCTCCGGAGTGATGAGTGAGTAGTTCACCCCTGGACTATGGGTCCATAGCAGTAGCTAGATGGTTGTCTTCTCCTCATTGTGCTTCATTGTTGGATCTTGTGAGCTTCCTAACATGATCAAGATCATCTATCTGTAATACTCTATGTTGTGTTTGTCGGGATCCGATGGATAGAGAATACCATGTTATGTTAATTATCAAGTTATTACATATGTGTTGTTTATGATCTTGCATGCTCTCCGTTATTAGTAGAGGCTCTGGCCAAGTTTTTGCTCTTAACTCCAAGAGGGAGTATTTATGCTCGATAGTGGGTTCATGCCTGCATTGACACCTGGGACAGTGACAGAAAGTTCTAAGGTTGTGTTGTGCTGTTGCCACTAGGGATAAAACATTGGCGCTATGTCCGAGGATGTAGTTGTTGATTACATTACGCACCATACTTAATGCAATTGTCTGTTGCTTAGCAACTTAATACTGGAAGGGGTTCGGACGATAACCTGAAGGTGGACTTTTTAGGCATAGATGCAGTTGGATGGCGGTCTATGTACTTTGTCGTAATGCCCAATTAAATCTCACTATACTTATCATGACATGTATGTGCATTGTTATGCCCTCTCTATTTGTCAATTGCCCGACTGTAATTTGTTCACCCAACATGCTTTTATCTTATGGGAGAGACACCTCTAGTGAACTGTGGACCCCGGTCCATTCTTTAATACTGAAATACAAATCTGCTGCAATACTTGTTTTACTGTTTTCTCTGCAAACAATCATCTTCCACACAATACGGTTAATCCTTTGTTACAGCAAGCCGGTGAGATTGACAACCTCACTGTTTCGTTGGGGAAAAGTACTTTGGTTGTGTTGTGCAGGTTCCACGTTGGCGCCGGAATCCCTGGTGTTGCGCCGCACTACATCCCGCCGCCATCAACCTTCAACGTGCTTCTTGGCTCCTCCTGGTTCGATAAACCTTGGTTTCTTTCTGAGGGAAAACTTGCTGCTGTGCGCATCATACCTTCCTCTTGGGGTTCCCAACGAACGTGTGAAATACACGCCATCAAGCATATTTTCTGGCGCCGTTGCCGGGGAGATCAAGACACGCTGCAAGGGGAGTCTCCACTTCTCAATCTCTTTACTTTGTTTTTGTCTTGCTTTATTTTATTTACTACTTTGTTTGCTGCATTATATCAAAACACAAAAAAATTAGTTGCTAGTTTTACTTTATTTACTGTCTTGTTTGCTATATCAAAAACACAAAAAAATTAGTTTACTTGCATTTACTTTATCTAGTTTGCTTTATTTACTACTGCTAAAATGGCCACCCCTGAAAATACTAAGTTGTGTGATTTCACTAGCACAAATAATAATGATTTCTTATGCACACCTATTGCTCCACCTGCTACTACAGCAGAATTCTTTGAAATTAAACCTGCTTTACTTAATCTTGTTATGCGAGAGCAATTTTCTGGTGTTAGTTCTGATGATGCTGCTGCCCATCTCAATAATTTTGTTGAATTATGTGAAATGCAAAAATATAAAGATGTAGATGGTGACATTATAAAATTAAAATTGTTTCCTTTCTCATTAAGAGGAAGAGCTAAAGATTGGTTGCTATCTCTGCCTAAGAATAGTATTGATTCCTGGACTAAATGCAAGGATGCTTTTATTGGTAGATATTATCCCCCTGCTAAAATTATATCTTTGAGGAGTAGCATAATGAATTTTAAACAATTGGATAATGAACATGTTGCTCAAGCTTGGGAAAGAATGAAATCTCTGGTTAAAAATTGCCCAACCCATGGACTGACTACTTGGATGATCATCCAAACCTTCTATGCAGGACTAAATTTTTCTTCGCGGAATTTATTGGATTCAGCTGCTGGAGGTACCTTTATGTCCATCACTCTTGGTGAAGCAACAAAGCTTCTTGATAATATGATGGTTAATTACTCTGAATGGCACACGGAAAGAGCTCCACAAGGTAAGAAGGTAAATTCTGTTGAAGAATCCTCTTCCTTGAATGATAAGGTTGATGCTATTATGTCTATGCTTGCGAATGATAGGACTAATGTTGATCCTAATAATGTTCCATTAGCTTCATTGGTTGCTCAAGAAGAACATGTTGATGTAAACTTCATTAAAAATAATAATTTCAACAACAATGCTTATCGGAACAATTCTAGTAATAACTATAGGCCATATCCTTATAATAATGGTAACGGTTATGCTAATTCTTATGGGAATTCTTACAAAAATAATAGGAATACACCCCCTGGACTTGAAGCTATGCTTAAAGAATTTATTAGTACACAAACTGCCTTTAACAAATCTGTTGAGGAAAAGCTCAATAAAATTGATATTCTTGCTTCTAGAGTTGATAGTCTTGCCTCTGATGTTGATCTTTTGAAATCGAAAGTTATGCCTAATAGGGATATTGAAAATAAAATTGTTACTACAGCAAATGCCATCCAAGTTAGAATTAATGAGAATATAAGATTAATGGCTGAATTGCGTGCTAGGTGGGATAGAGAAGAAAATGAAAAACTAGCTAAAGAGAAAAATGTAGCTAAAGTTTGGACTATTACCACCACTAGCAATGCTAATGATTCACATGTTGCTGCACCTCCTACTATCAATGGTAAAATAATTGGTGTTGGCAATGTTTCTACTCCTAGTGCAAAGCGTACAAAATTACCTGAAACTGCTAAAACTGAAACTGTGATAAAACTGCTGAATTTTTTTCCAACCTTGGGGATGATAATCCCATTGCTTTAGATTGTAATGATTTAGATTTTGATGATTGCCACATCTCTGAAGTTATAAAGTTCTTACAAAAACTTTCTAAGAGTCCCAATGCTAGCGCTGTAAACTTGGCTTTCACAAAACATATTACAAATGCTCTCATAAAAGCTAGAGAAGAAAAACTAAAACTTGAAACTTCTATTCCTAGAAAGCTAGAGGATGGTTGGGAGCCCATCATTAAAATGAGAGTCAAAGATTTTGATTGTAATGCTTTATGTGATCTTGGTGCAAGTATTTCTGTTATGCCTAAAAAAGTCTATGATATGCTTGACTTGCCACCATTGAAAAACTGTTATCTGGATGTTAATCTCGCTGATAATGCTAAAAAGAAACCTTTGGGGAGAGTTGATAATGTTCATATTATGGTTAACAATAACCTTGTCCCGTTGATTTTGTTGTCTTGGATATTGAATGCAATGCATCTTGCCCCATTATATTGGGAAGACCTTTTCTTCGAACCGTTGGTGCTACTATTGATATGAAGGAAGGTAATATTAAATATCAATTTCCTCTCAAGAAAGGTATGGAACACTTCCCTAGAAAGAGAATGAAGTTACCTTATGATTCTATTATTAGAACAAATTATGATGTTGATGCTTCATCTCTTGATGTTACTTGAGTTACACTTTCTGCGCCTAGCTGAAAGGCGTTAAAGAAAAGCGCTTATGGGAGACAACCCATGTTTTTACTACAGTATTTTTGTTTTATATTTGAGTCTTGGAAGTTGTTTACTACTGTAGCAACCTCTCCTTATCTTAGTTTTGAGTTTTGTTGTGCCAAGTAAAGTCTTTGATAGTAAAGTAAGTACTAGATTTGGATTACTGCGCAGTTCCAGATTTCTTTGCTGTCACGAATCTGGGTCTACCTCCCTGTAGGTAGCTCAGAAAATTAAGCCAATTTACGTGCATGATCCTCAGATATGTACGCAACTTTCATTAAATTTGGGAATTTTCATTTGAGCAAGACTGGTGGCCTAATAAAATCCATCTTTACGGACTGTTCTGTTTTGACAGATTCTGCCTTTTTATTTCGCATTGCCTCTTTCGCTATGTTGGATGAATTTCTTTGATCCATTAATGTCCAGTAGCTTTATGCAATGTCCAGAAGTGTTAAGAATGATTGTGTCACCTCTGAACATGTTAATTTTTATTGTGCACTAACCCTCTAATGAGTTGTTTCGAGTTTGGTGTGGAGGAAGTTTTCAAGGATCAAGAGAGGAGTATGATGCAATATGATCAAGGAGAGTGAAAGCTCTAAGCTTGGGGATGCCCCGGTGGTTCACCCCTGCATATTTCAAGAAGACTCAAGCGTCTAAGCTTGGGGATGCCCAAGGCATCCCCTTCTTCATCGACAACATTATCAGGTTCCTCCCCTGAAACTATATTTTTATTCCGTCACATCTTATGCACTTTGCTTGGAGCGCGGTTTGTTTTTGTTTTTTGTTTTGTTTGAATAAAATGGATCCTAGCATTCACTTTGTGGGAGAGAGACACGCTCCGCTGTAGCATATGGACAAGTATGTCCTTAGGCTCTACTCATAGTATTCATGGCGAAGTTTCTTCTTCGTTAAATTGTTATATGGTTGGAATTGGAAAATGATACATGTAGTAATTCTAAAATGTCTTGGATAATTTGATACTTGGCAATTGTTGTGCTCATGTTTAAGCTCTTGCATCATATACTTTGCACCCATTAATGAAGAAACACTTAGAGCTTGCTAATTTGGTTTGCATATTTGGTTTCTCTAGAGTCTAGATAATATCTAGTATTGAGTTTTGAACAACAAGGAAGACGGTGTAGAGTCTTATAATGTTTACAATATGTCTTTTATGTGAGTTTTGCTGCACCGTTCATCCTTGTGTTTGTTTCAAATAACCTTGCTAGCCTAAACCTTGTATCGAGAGGGAATACTTCTCATGCATCCAAAATCCTTGAGCCAACCACTATGCCATTTGTGTCCACCATACCTACCTACTACATGGTATTTATCCGCCATTCCAAAGTAAATTGCTTGAGTGCTACCTTTAAAATTCCATCATTCACCTTTACAATATATAGCTCATGGGACAAATAGCTTAAAAACTATTGTGGTATTGAATATGTACTTATGCACTTTATCTCTTATTAAGTTGCTTGTTGTGCGATAACCATGTTTCTGGGGACGCCATCAACTACCCTTTGTTGAATATCATGTGAGTTGCTATGCATGTCCGTCTTGTCTGAAGTAAGAGAGATCTACCACCTTAATGGTTGGAGCATGCATATTGTTAGAGAAGAACATTGGGCCGCTAACTAAAGCCATGATTCATGGTGGAAGTTTCAGTTTTGGACATATATCCTCAATCTCATATGAGAATAATAATTGTTGCCACATGCTTATGCATTAAAGAGGAGTCCATTATCTGTTGTCCATGTTGTCCCGGTATGGATGTCTAAGTTGAGAATAATCAAAAGCGAGAAATCCAAAATGCGAGCTTTCTCCTTAGACCTTTGTACAGGCGGCATGGAGGTACCCCATTGTGACACTTGGTTAAAACATGTGCATTGCAAAGATCCGGTAGTCCAAGCTAATTAGGACAAGGTGCGGGCACTATTAGTATACTATGCATGAGGCTTGCAACTTGTAAGATATAATTTACATAACTCATATGCTTTATTACTACCGTTGACAAAATTGTTTCATGTTTTCAAAATAAAAGCTCTAGCACAAATATAGCAATCGATGCTTTCCTCTTTGAAGGACCATTCTTTTACTTTTATGTTGAGTCAGTTCACCTATCTCTCTCCACCTCAAGAAGCAAACACTTGTGTGAACTGTGCATTGATTCCTACATACTTGCATATTGTACTTGTTATATTACTCTATGTTGACAATTATCCATGAGATATACATGTTACAAGTTGAAAGCAACCGCTGAAACTTAATCTTCCTTTGTGTTGCTTCAATACCTTTACTTTGATTTATTGCTTTATGAGTTAACTCTTATGCAAGACTTATTGATGCTTGTCTTGAAGTACTATTCATGAAAAGTCTTTGCTTTATGATTCACTTGTTTACTCATGACATTACCATTGTTTTGATCGCTGCATTCATTACATATGTTTACAAATAGTATGATCAAGGTTATAATGGCATGTCACTTCAGAAATTATCTTTGTTATCGTTTTACCTGCTCGGGACGAGCAGAACTAAGCTTGGGGATGCTGATACGTCTCCGACGTATCGATAATTTCTTATGATCCATGCCATATTATTGATGATACCTACATGTTTTATGCGCACTTTATGTCATATTCGTGCATTTTGGAACTAACCTATTAACAAGATGCCGAAGAGCCAGTTGCTGTTTTCTGCTGTTTTTGGTTTCAGAAATCCTAGTAACGAAATATTCTCGGAATTGGACGAAATCAAGACCCAGGGTCCTATTTTGCCACGAACCTTCCAGAAGACCGAAAGGGATACGAAGTGGGGCGACGAGGCGCCGCCACCATAGGGCCGCGCGGCCGGGGGGCCCGCGCCGCCCTATGGTGTGGGCCCTCGTCGCCCTCCGACTCCGCCCGCCTACTTAAAGCCTCCGTCGAAACCCCGATGCGAAAAAACCACGATACGGAAAACCTTCCAGAGACGCCGCCGCCGCCAATCCCATCTCGGGGGATTCAGGAGATCTCCTCCGGCACCCTGCCGGAGAGGGGATTCATCCCGGAGGACTCTACACCGCCATGGTCGCCTCCGAGTGATGAGTGAGTAGTTCACCCCTGGACTATGGGTCCATAGCAGTAGCTAGATGGTTGTCTTCTCCTCATTGTGCTTCATTGTTGGATCTTGTGAGCTTCCTAACATGATCAAGATCATCTATCTGTAATACTCTATGTTGTGTTTGTCGGGATCCGATGGATAGAGAATACCATGTTATGTTAATTATCAAGTTATTACATATGTGTTGTTTATGATCTTGCATGCTCTCCGTTATTAGTAGAGGCTCTGGCCAAGTTTTTGCTCTTAACTCCAAGAGGGAGTATTTATGCTCGATAGTGGGTTCATGCCTGCATTGACAGTGACAGAAAGTTCTAAGGTTGTGTTGTGCTGTTGCCACTAGGGATAAAACATTGGCGCTATGTCCGAGGATGTAGTTGTTGATTACATTACGCACCATACTTAATGCAATTGTCTGTTGCTTAGCAACTTAATACTGGAAGGGGTTCGGACGATAACCTGAAGGTGGACTTTTTAGGCATAGATGCAGTTGGATGGCGGTCTATGTACTTTGTCGTAATGCCCAATTAAATCTCACTATACTTATCATGACATGTATGTGCATTGTTATGCCCTCTCTATTTGTCAATTGCCCGACTGTAATTTGTTCACCCAACATGCTTTTATCTTATGGGAGAGACACCTCTAGTGAACTGTGGACCCCGGTCCATTCTTTAATACTGAAATACAAATCTGCTGCAATACTTGTTTTACTGTTTTCTCTGCAAACAATCATCTTCCACACAATACGGTTAATCCTTTGTTACAGCAAGCCGGTGAGATTGACAACCTCACTGTTTCGTTGGGGCAAAGTACTTTGGTTGTGTTGTGCAGGTTCCACGTTGGCGCCGGAATCCCTGGTGTTGCGCCGCACTACATCCCGCCGCCATCAACCTTCAACGTGCTTCTTGGCTCCTCCTGGTTCGATAAACCTTGGTTTCTTTCTGAGGGAAAACTTGCTGCTGTGCGCATCATACCTTCCTCTTGGGGTTCCCAACGAACGTGTGAAATACACGCCATCAACTGTGCATTGATTCTTACATACTTGCATATTGCATTTGTTATATTACTCTATGTTGACAATTATCCATGAGATATACATGTTACAAGTTGAAAGCAACCGCTGAAACTTAATCTTCCTTTATGTTGCTTCAATACCTTTACTATGAATTTATTGCTTTATGAGTTAACTCTTATGCAAGACTTATTGATGCTTGTCTTGAAAGTACTATTCATGAAAAGTCTTTGCTTTATGATTCAGTTGTTTACTCATGTCATTACCATTGTTTTGATCGCTGCATTCATTACATATGCTTACAATAGTATGATCGAGGTTATGATGGCATGTCACTCCAGAAATTATCTTTGTTATCGTTTACCTGCTCGGGACGAGCAGAACTAAGCTTGGGGATGCTGATACGTCTCCGACGTATCGATAATTTCTTATGTTCCATGCCACATTATTGATGATACTTACATGTTTTATACACACTTTACATCGTTTTGATGAGTTTTCTGGAACTAACCTATTGACGAGATGCCGAAAGGCCAGTTGCTGTTTTCTGCTGTTTTTGGTTTCAGAAATCCTAGTAAGGAAATATTTTCGGAATCGGACAAAATCAACACCGAAGATCTTAAAATTCCCGGAAGCTTCCAGAGCACCGGAGAAAGGGGGGAGAAGGGGGCCCCACCACGGCGCGGCCCAGGGGGCGCCCCTAGTGTGTGGGCACCCCGTGGCCCCTCCGACTCCGCCTCTTCGCCTATTTAGTCGTCCCTGACCTAAAACCTCGACCCCGTTCGACGAAACCAGAGAAAACCTTCCAGAGCCGCCGCCATCGCGAAACTCCAATTCGGGGACAAGTCTCTGTTCCGGCACCTGCGGGACAGGGAATTGCCCCGGAGTCATCTCCACCGCCGTCTCCACCGCCATCTTCACCGCCATCTGTCTCCATGATGAGGAGGGAGTAATTCACCCCCGGGGCTGAGGGCTCCGCTGTAGCTATGTGGTTCATCTCTCTCTTTATGTGATCTAGTTGAATATCATCTATGTGCTACTCTAGTGATGTTATTAAAGTACTCTATTCCTCCTCCACGGTGTAATGGTGACAGTGTGTGCATCGTGTAGTACTTGGCGTAGTCTATGATCATAATCTCTTGTAGGTTATGGAGTTAATTATTACTATGATAGTATTGATGTGATCTATGCCTCCTTCATAGTGTGATGGTGACAGTGTGCATGCTATGTTAGTTCTCGGTGTAATTGTGTTGATCTATCTTGCACTCTAAGGTTATTTAAACATGAATATCGAATATTGTGGAGCTTGTTAACTCCGGCATTGAGGGTTCGTGTAATCCTACACAGTTAGTGGTGTTCATCATCCAACAAGAGGGTGTAGAGTGGTTCTATTATGTGATCATTGTTGAGAGTGTCCACTAGTGAAAGCAGGATCCCTAGGCCTTGCTTCCAAGCATCGAATCTCCGTTTGTTTACTGTTTTGTTGCATGTTTACTCGCTGCCATATTTTATTCAGATTGCTATTACCACTCATACTCATCCATATTACTTGCATCTCACTATCTCTTCGCCGAACTAGTGCACCTATACATCTGACAAGTGTATTAGGTGTGTTGGGGACACAAGAGACTTCTTGCATTGTGATCGCAGGGTTGCTTGAGAGGGATATCTTTGACCTCTTCCTCCCGAGTTCGATAAACCTTGGGTGATCCACTTAAGGGAAACTTGCTGCTGTTCTACAACCCTCTCTTGGAGGCTGATACGTCTCCGACGTATCGATAATTTCTTATGTTCCATGCCACATTATTGATGATATCTACATGTTTTATACACATTATATGTCGTATTTATGCATTTTCCGGCACTAACCTATTAACGAGATGCCGAAGAGCCAGTTGTTGTTTTCTGCTGTTTTTGGTTTCAGAAATCCTAGTAAAGAAATATTCTCGGAATTGGACGAAATCAACGCCCGGTCCTATTTTCACACGAAGCTTCCAGAAGACCGAGGGGGAAAGGAAGTGGGGCCACGAGGCGCCGACACTACAGGGCTGCGCGGCCTGGCCCTTGGCCGCGCGGCCCTGGCGTGTGGGGCCCTCGTGTGGCCCCCCGTGTTGCCCTTCCGCCTACTTAAAGCCTCCGTGACGAAACCCCCAGTACCGAGAGCCACGATACGGTAAACCTTACTGAGACGCCACCGCCGCCAATCCCATCTCGGGGGATTCAGGAGATCGCCTCCGGCACCGTGCCGGAGAGGGGATTCATCTCCCGGAGGAATCTTCACCGCCATGGTCACCTCCGGAGTGATGAGTGAGTAGTTCACCCCTGGACTATGGGTCCATAGCAGTAGCTAGATGGTTGTCTTCTCCTTATGTGCTTCATTGTCGGATCTTGTGAGCTGCCTAACATGATCAAGATCATCTATCTGTAATTCTATATGTTGTGTTTGTCGGGATCCGATGGATAGAGAATACTATGTTATGTTGATTATCAATCTATTACCTATGTGTTGTTTATGATCTTGCATGCTCTCCGTTATTAGTAGAGGCTCTGGCCAAGTTTTTGCTCTTAACTCCAAGAGGGAGTATTTATGCTCGATAGTGGGTTCATGCCTCCATTAAATCTGGGACAGTGACAGAAAGTTCTAAGGTTGTGGATGTGCTGTTGCCACTAGGGATAAAACATTGATGCTATGTTTAAGGATGTAGTTATTGATTACATTACGCACCATACTTAATGCAATTGTCTGTTGTTTACAACTTAATACTGGAAGGGGTTCGGATGATAACCTGAAGGTGGACTTTTTAGGCATAGATGCATGCTGGATAGCGGTCTATGTACTTTGTCGTAATGCCCAATTAAATCTCACAATACTCATCATATCATGTATGTGCATGGTCATGCCCTCTTTATTTGTCAATTGCCCACTGTAATTTGTTCACCCAACATGCTATTTATCTTATGGGAGAGACACCTCTAGTGAACTGTGGACCCCGGTCCATTCTTTTACATCGAATACAATCTACTGCAATACTTGTTCTACTGTTTTCTGCAAACAATCATCATCCACACTATACATCTAATCCTTTGTTACAGCAAGCCGGTGAGATTGACAACCTCACTATTTCGTTGGGGCAAAGTACTTTGGTTGTGTTGTGCAGGTTCCACGTTGGCGCCCCTGGTGTTGCACCGCACTACATCTCGCCGCCATCAACCTTCAACGTGCTTCTTGGCTCCTACTGGTTCGATAAACCTTGGTTTCTTACTGAGGGAAACTTGCTGCTGTACGCATCACACCTTCCACTTGGGGTTCCCAACGGGCGTGTGCTTTACGCGTCATCAAGCTAAATTTCTGGCGCCGTTGCCGGGGAGATCAAGACACGCTGCAAGGGGAGTCTCCACAATCCAATCTCTTTACTTTGTTTTTGTCTTGCTTTATTTTATTTACTACTTTGTTTGCTGCATTATATCAAAACACAAAAAAATAGTTGCTAGCTTTACTTTATTTACTGTCTTGCACTCTATATCAAAAACACAAAAAAATTAGTTACTTGCATTTACTTTATCTAGTTTGCTTTATTTACTACTGCTAAAATGGCTACTCCTGAAAATACTAAGTTGTGTGACTTCACAACCACAAATAATAATGATTTCTTATGCACACCTATTGCTCCACCTGCTACTACAGCAGAATTCTTTGAAATTAAACCTGCTTTACTGAACCTTGTTATGAGAGAGCAATTTTCTGGTGTTAGTTCTGATGATGCTGCTGCCCATCTCAATAATTTTGTTGAATTGTGTGAAATGCAAAAGTATAAAGATGTAGATGGTGATATTATAAAATTAAAATTGTTTCCTTTCTCATTAAGAGGAAGAGCTAAAGATTGGTTGCTATCTTTGCCTAAGAATAGTATTGATTCATGGACTAAATGCAAGGATGCTTTTATTGGTAGATATTATCCCCCTGCTAAAATTATATCTTTGAGGAGTAGCATAATGAATTTTAAACAATTGGATAATGAGCATGTTGCACAAGCTTGGGAAAGAATGAAATCTTTGGTTAAAAATTGCCCAACCCATGGACTGACTACTTGGATGATCATCCAAACCTTTTATGCAGGACTGAACTTTTCTTCGCGGAACCTATTGGATTCAGCTGCTGGAGGTACCTTTATGTCCATCACTCTTGGTGAAGCAACAAAGCTTCTTGATAATATGATGATTAATTACTCTGAATGGCACACGGAAAGAGCTCCACAAGGTAAGAAGGTAAATTTTGTCGAAGAAACCTCCTCCTTGAGTGATAAGATTGATGCTATTATGTCTATGCTTGTGAATGATAGGACTAATGTTGATCCTAATAATGTTCCGTTAGCTTCATTGGTTGCCCAAGAAGAACATGTTGATGTAAACTACATTAAAAATAATAATTTCAACAACAATGCTTATCGGAACAATTCTAGTAATAACTATAGGCCATATCCTTATAATAATGGTAACGGTTATGGTAATTCTTATGGGAATTCTTACAACAATAATAGGAACACACCCCCTGGACTTGAAGCTATGCTTAAAGAATTTATTAGTACACAAACTGCTTTTAACAAATCTGTTGAGGAAAAGCTCAATAAAATTGATATTCTCGCTTCTAAGGTTGATAGTCTTGCCTCTGATGTTGATCTTTTGAAATCGAAAGTTATGCCTAATAAGGATATTGAAAATAAAATTGTTACTACAGCAAATGCCATCCAAGTTAGAATTAATGAGAATATAAGATTAATGGCTGAATTGCATGCTAGGTGGGAAAGAGAAGAAAATGAAAAACTAGCTAAAGAGAATAATGTAGCTAAAGTTTGGACTATTACCACCACTAGTAATGTTAATGATTCACATGTTGCTGCACCTCCTACTATCAATGGTAAAATAATTGGTGTTGGCAATGCTTCTACTCCTAATGAAAAGCGTACAAAACTAAAACTGCTAAAACTGAAAAACTTGTGATAAAACTGCTGAAATTTTTTCCAACATTGGGGATGATGATCCCATTGCTTTAGATTATAATGGTTTGGATTTTGATGATTGCCACATCTCTGAAGTTATAAAGTTCTTGCAAAAACTTGCTAAGAGTCCTAATGCTAGTGCTATAAACTTGGCTTTCACAAAACATATTACAAATGCTCTCATAAAAGCTAGAGAAGAGAAATTAGAACGTGAAGCTTCTATTCCTAGAAAGTTAGAAGATGGTTGGGAGCCCATCATTAAGATGAAGGTCAATGACTTTGATTGTAATGCTTTATGTGATCTTGGTGCAAGTATTTCCGTTATGCCTAAGAAGATTTATAATATGCTTGACTTGCCACCATTGAAGAATTGTTATTTGGATGTTAATCTTGTTGATAATGCTATAAAGAAACCTTTGGGGAGAGTTGATAATGTTCGCATTACCGTTAACAATAACCTTGTCCCCGTTGATTTTGTTGTCTTGGATATTGAATGCAATGCATCTTGCCCCATTATATTGGGAAGACCTTTTCTTCGAACTGTTGGAGCTATCATTGATATGAAGGAAGGTAATATTAAATATCAATTTCCTCTCAAGAAAGGTATGGAACACTTTCCTAGAAAGAGAATGAAGTTACCTTTTGATTCTATTATTAGAACAAATTATGATGTTGATGCTTCATCTCTTGATAACACTTGATATACACTTTCTGCGCCTAGCTGAAAGGCGTTAAAGAAAAGCGCTTATGGGAGACAACCCATGTTTTTACTACAGTACTTTATTTTATATTTGAGTCTTGGAAGTTTTTTACTACTGTAGCAACCTCTCCTTATCTTAGTTTTATGCATTGTTGTGCCAAGTAAAGTCTTTGATAGTAAGGTTCATACTAGATTTGGATTACTGCGCAGAAACAGATTTCTTTGCTGTCACGAATTTCGACCTGCCTCTCTGTAGGTAGCTCAGAAAAATATGCCAATTTACGTGCGTGATCCTCAGATATGTACGCAACTTTCATTCAATTTGGGAATTTTCATTTGAGCAATTCTGGTGCCATTTTAAAATTCGTCTTTACGAACTGTTCTGTTTTGACAGATTCTGCCTTTTATTTCGCATTGCCTCTTTTGCTATGTTGGATGAATTTCTTTGATCCATTAATGTCCAGTAGCTTTATGCAATGTCCAGAAGTGTTAAGAATGATTATGTCACCTCTGAACATGTTAATTTTTATTATGCACTAACCCTCTAATGAGTTGTTTCGAGTTTGGTGTGGAGGAAGTTTTCAAGGATCAAGAGAGGGAAATGATGCAATATGATCAAGGAGAGTGAAAGCTCTAAGCTTGGGGATGCCCGGTGGTTCACCCCTGCATATATTAAGAAGACTCAAGCGTCTAAGCTTGGGGATGCCCAATGCATCCCCTTCTTCATCGACAACATTATCAGGTTCCTCCCCTGAAACTATATTTTTATTCCATCACATCTTATGTACTTTGCTTGGAGCGTCGGTTTGTTTTTGTTTTTGTTTTTGTTTGAATAAAATGGATCCTAGCATTCATTGTGTGGGAGAGAGACACGCTCCGCTGTTGCATATGGACAAATATGTCCTTAGGCTTTACTCATAGTATTCATGGCGAAGGTTGAATCTTCTTCGTTAAATTGTTATATGGTTGGAATTGGGAAATGCTACATGTAGTAATTCTAAAATGTCTTGAATAATTTGATACTTGGCAATTGTTGTGCTCATGTTTAAGCTCTTGCATCATATACTTTGCACCCATTAATGAAGAAATACGAAGAGCTTGCTAAAATTTGGTTTGCATATTTGGTCTCTCTAAAGTCTAGATAATTTCTAGTATTGAGTTTTGAACAACAAGGAAGACGGTGTAGAGTCTTATAATGTTTACAATATGTCTTTTATGTGAGTTTTGCTGCACCGGTTCATCCTTGTGTTTGTTTCAAATAACCTTGCTAGCCTAAACCTTGTATCGAGAGGGAATACTTCTCATGCATCCAAAATCCTTGAGCCAACCACTATGCCATTTGTGTCCACCATACCTACCTACTACATGGTATTTCTCCGCCATTCCAAAGTAAATTGCTTGAGTGCTACCTTTAAATTTCCATCATTCGCCTTTGCAATATATAGCTCATGGGACAAAATAGCCTTAAAAACTATTGTGGTATTGAATATGTACTTATGCACTTTATCTCTTATTAAGTTGCTTGTTGTGCGATAACCATGTTCTGGGGACGCCATCAACTCTTTGTTGAATATCATGTGAGTTGCTATGCATGTCCGTCTTGTCTGAAGTAAGGGAGATTTACCACTCATTTAAATGGTTAGAGCATGCATATTGTTAGAGAAGAACATTGGGACGCTAACTAAAGCCATGAATCATGGTGGAAGTTTCAGTTTTGGACATATATCCTCAATCTCATATGAGAATATTAATTGTTGCTACATGCTTATGCATAAAAGAGGAGTCCATTATCTGTTGTCTATGTTGTCCCGGTATGGATGTCTAAGTTGAGAATAATCAAAAGCGAGAAATCCAAATGCGAGATTTCTCCTTAGACCTTTGTACAGGCGGCATAGAGGTACCCCTTTGTGACACTTGGTTAAAACATGTGTATTGCGATGATAATCCCGGTAATCCAAGCTAATTAGGACAAGGTGCGGGCACTATTAGTATACTATGCATGAGGCTTGCAACTTGTAAGATATAATTTACATGATACATATGCTTTATTACTACCGTTGACAAAATTGTTTCATGTTTTCAAAACCAAAGCTCTAGAACAAATATAGCAATCGATGCTTTCCTCTTTGAAGGACCTTTCTTTTACTTTTATGTTGAGTCAGTTCACCTATTTCTCTCCACCTCAAGAAGCAAGCACTTGTGTGAACTGTGCATTGATTCCTACATACTTGCATATTGCACTTGTTATATTACTTTACATTGACAATATCCATGAGATATACATGTTATAAGTTGAAAGCAACCGCTGAAACTTAATCTTCCTTTGTGTTGCTTCAATACCTTTACTTTGATTTATTGCTTTATGAGTTAACTCTTATGCAAGACTTATTGATGCTTGTCTTGAAGTACTATTCATGAAAAGTCTTTGCTTTATGATTCATTTGTTTACTCATGTCATTACCATTGTTTTGATCGCTGCATTCATTACATATGCTTACAATAGTATGATCAAGGTTATGATGGCATGTCACTCCAGAAATTATCTTTGTTATCGTTTACCTGCTCGGGACGAGCAGAACTAAGCTTGGGGATGCTGATACGTCTCCGACGTATCGATAATTTCTTATGTTCCATGCCACATTATTGATGATATCTACATGTTTTATACACATTATATGTCGTATTTATGCATTTTCCGGCACTAACCTATTAACGAGATGCCGAAGAGCCGTTGTTTTCTGCTGTTTTTGGTTTCAGAAATCCTAGTAAAGAAATATTCTCGGAATTGGACGAAATCAACGCCCGGTCCTATTTTCACACGAAGCTTCCAGAAGACCGAGGGGGAAAGGAAGTGGGGCCACGAGGCGCCGACACTACGGCGGCGCTGGCCCTTGGCCGCGCGGCCCTGGCGTGTGGGGCCCTCGTGTGGCCCCGCGTTGCCCTTCCGCCTACTTAAAGCCTCCGTGACGAAACCCCCCGAGAGCCACGATACGGAAAACCTCGAGACGCCGCCGCCAATCCCATCTCGGGGGATTCAGGAGATCGCCTCCGGCACCCGGGAGGGGATTCATCTCCCGGAGGACTCTTCACCGCCATGGTCGCCTCCGGAGTGATGAGTGAGTAGTTCACCCCTGGACTATGGGTCCATAGCGGTAGCTAGATGGTTGTCTTCTCCTTATGTGCTTCATTGTCGGATCTTGTGAGCTGCCTAACATGATCAAGATCATCTATCTGTAATTCTATATGTTGTGTTTGTCGGGATCCGATGGATAGAGAATACTATGTTATGTTGATTATCAATCTATTACCTATGTGTTGTTTATGATCTTGCATGCTCTCCGTTATTAGTAGAGGCTCTGGCCAAGTTTTTGCTCTTAACTCCAAGAGGGAGTATTTATGCTCGATAGTGGGTTCATGCCTCCATTAAATCTGGGACAGTGACAGAAAGTTCTAAGGTTGTGGATGTGCTGTTGCCACTAGGGATAAAACATTGATGCTATGTCTAAGGATGTAGTTATTGATTACATTACGCACCATACTTAATGCAATTGTCTGTTGTTTACAACTTAATACTGGAAGGGGTTCGGATGATAACCTGAAGGTGGACTTTTTAGGCATAGATGCATGCTGGATAGCGTCTATGTACTTTGTCGTAATGCCCAATTAAATCTCACAATACTCATCATATCATGTATGTGCATGGTCATGCCCTCTCTATTTGTCAATTGCCCGACTGTAATTTGTTCACCCAACATGCTATTTATCTTATGGGAGAGACACCTCTAGTGAACTGTGGACCCCGGTCCATTCTTTTACATCGAATACAATCTACTACAATACTTGTTCTACTGTTTTCTGCAAACAATCATCATCCACACTATACATCTAATCCTTTGTTACAGCAAGCCGGTGAGATTGACAACCTCACTGTTTCGTTGGGGCAAAGTACTTTGGTTGTGTTGTGCAGGTTCCACGTTGGCGCCGGAATCCCTGGTGTTGCGCCGCACTACATCTCGCCGCCATCAACCTTCAACGTGCTTCTTGGCTCCTTGGTTCGATAAACCTTGGTTTCTTACTGAGGGAAACTTGCTGCTGTACGCATCACACCTTCCACTTGGGGTTCCCAACGGGCGTGTGCTTTACGCGTCATCAAGGCCCAACACTGTCTACAAGAATAGAAGCGTGCGTAGACATCACTAACCCATCCCGCAAGATTACAAACAATGACTCCTATTACAACTCTAGCTTTCCTTAATAGTATCTTGGGCTTCCGAATCTTCTTATCCTTCGGGTTGTGGGCCTTCAGTAAACCCCGGGTACCATCTTCGGCAGGCCCATTGGGGATGCCTATGTCAGCATCCCCTTCTTCATCGACAACTTATCAGGTCACCTCTAGTGAAACTATATTTTTATTCTGTCACATCTTATGTACTTTACTTGGAGCGTCTGTGTGCTTTTATTTTCGTTTTGTTATCATAGTTCTCTGAATAAATTGGATCATACCTTGTGTGGGAGAGAGACACGCTCCGCTTTTTCATATGAACACTGGTGTTCTTAGTTCTATCTTTAATGTTCATGGTGAAGGTTGAAACTGCTTCGTTCATTGTTATATGGTTGGAAACAGAAAATGCTGCATGTGGTAATTGGTATAATGTCTTGAATAATTTGATACTTGGCAATTGTTGTGCTCATATAGATCATGTTTAAGCTCTTGCATCATGTACTTTGCACCTATTAATGAAGAACTACATAGAGCTTGTTAAAATTTGGTTTGCATGAGTCTAGATATTTTCTGGTTAAGGTGTTTGAACAACAAGGAGACGATGTAAAGTCTTATAATACTTACAATATGTTCATATGTGAGCTTTGCTGCACCGTTTTATACTTGAGTTTGCTTCAAACAACCTTGCTAGCCTAGCCTTGTATTGAGAGGAATTCTTCTCGTGCATCCAAATCCTTGAGCCAAATACTATGCCATTTGTGTCCACCATACCTACCTACTACATGGTATTTCTCTGCCATTCCAAAGTACATTACTTGAGTGCTACCTTTAAAATTCTATTCTTTGCCTTTACAATATATAGCTCATGGGACAAATAGCCTTAAAAACTATTGTGGTGAAGAATATGTAGCTATGTATCTTATTTCTTATAAGTTGCTTGTTGAGCGGTAACCATGTTTCTGGGGACGCCATCAACTCTTACACCTTTGTTGAATATCATGTGAGTTGCTATGCATGTTCGTCTTGTATGAAGTAAGGGCGATTTTCATGATCAAATGGTTTGAGTATGTATATTGTTAGAGAAGAACATTGGGCCGCTAACTAAAGCCATGAATCATGGTGGAAGTTTCAGTTTGGACAACTAATCCTCAATCTCTTATGAGAATATTATATGTTGTTGAATGCTTATGCATTAAAGAGGAGTCCATTATCTGTTATCTATGTTGTCCCGGTATGGATGTCTAAGTTGAGAATAATCAAAAGCGAGAAATCCAATGCGAGCTTTCTCCTTAGACCTTTGTACAGGCGGCATAGAGGTACCCCTTTGTGACACTTGGTTGAAACATATGTTATGCAATGATAATCCATGTTAATCCAAGCTAATTAGGACAAGGTGCGAGCACTATTGGTATACTATGCATGAGGCTTGCAACTTATAGGATATCTTATACATAACACATATGATTTATTACTACCGTTGACAAAATTGTTTCTATGTTTTCAAAATGAAAAGCTCTAGCACAAAAATAGTAATCCATGCTTCCCTCTGCGAAGGGCCTATCTTCTACTTTATTGTTGAGTCAGTTTACCTACTTATTTCTATCTTAGAAGCAAACACTTGTGTCAACTGTGTGCATTGATTCTTACATGTTTACCTATTGCACTTGTTATATTACTTTGTGTTGACAATTATCCATGAGATAAACATGTTGAAGTTGAAAGCAATTGCTGAAACTTATATCTTCCTTTGTGTTGCTTCAAAGGTTCTTACTAAGAATTTATTGCTTTACGAGGTAACTCTTATGCAAGTATTATTGATGCTTGTCTTGAAAGTATTATTCATGAAAAGTCTTTGCTATATGATTCATTTGTTTACTCATTATCTTCACCATTACTTCGAATCGCTGCATTCATCTCATATGCTTTACAATAGTATTGATCAAGATTATGATAGCATGTCACTTGAAATTATCCTTGTTATCGTTTACCTACTCGAGGGCGAGTAGGAACTAAGCTTGGGGATGCTTGATACGTCTCAAACGTATCTATAATTTCTTATGTTCCATGCTACTTTTATGATGATACACACATGTTTTATACACACTTTATGTCATTATTATGCGTTTTCCGGAACTAACCTATTGACGAGATGCCGAAGGGCCAGTTGCTGTTTTCTGCTGTTTTTGGGTTCAGAAATCCTACAAAGAAAATATTCTCGGACTCGGACGAAATCAACGCCCAGAACCTTATTTTTCCCGGAAGCTTCCAGAGAGCCAGAGAGGGACCAGAGGGGAGCCCTGGGGGCCCCACACGTGGTGGTGGCGCGGCCCAGGGGGGGCGCCCCCTAGTGTGTGGGACCCCCGTGGCCTCCGACTCCGCCTCTTCGCCTATTTAAGCCGTCCTGACCTAAATCTTCGACACGGATTGACGAAACACCAGAAAACCTTCCAGAGCCGCCGCCATCGCGAAACTCCAATTCGGGGGATAGAAGTCTCTGTTCCGGCACTCTGCCGGGACGGGGAAGTGCCCGGAAGGCATCTCCATCGACACCACCGCCATCTTCATCGACGCTGCTGTCTCCTATGATGAGGAGGGAGTAGTTCTCCCCCGAGGCTAAGGGCTGTACCGTAGCTATGTGGTTCATCTCTCTCTTTGTGATCTAGTTGAATATCATCTATGTGTTACTCTGGTGATGTTATTAAAGTAGTCTATTCCTCCTCCATGATGTAATGTTGACAGTGTGTGCATCATGAAGTAATTGGTATATGTTATGATTGTGATCTCTTGTAGATTATGAAGTTAACTATTACTATGATAGTATTGATGTGATCTATTCCCCCTTTCATAGCTGATGTTGACAGTGTGCATGCTATGTTAGTACTCGGTATAATTGCGTTGGTCTATCATGCACTCTAAGGTTATTTAAATATGAACATCGAATGTTGTGGAGCTTGTTAACTCCGGCATTGAGGTGCTCTTGTAGCCCTACACAATTAATGGTGTTTGTCATCCAACAAGAGAGTGTAGAAAGTAGTATTTGTTTATTCAGTTATGTGATCAATGTTGAGAGTGTCCACTAGTGAAAGTATGATTCCTAGGCCTTGTTTCCAAACATCGAATCTCCATTTATTTACTGTTCTGTTGCATGTTTACTCGCTGCCATATTTTAATCAGATTGCTATTACCACTCATATACATCCATACTACTTGTATTTCTCTCTCTTCGCCGAACTAGTGCACCTATACATCTGACAAGTGTATTAGGTGTGTTGGGACAGAGGACTTCTTGTATCGTAATTGCAGGGTTGCTTGAGAGGGATATCTTTGTCCTCTACCTCCCTGAGTTCGATAAACCTTGGGTGATTCACTTAAGGGAAACTTGTTGCTGTTCTACAAACCTCTGCTCTTGGAGGCCCAACACTGTCTACAGGAATAGAAGCGTGCGTAGACATCACCAATACAAAGAGTGAAGAATAGATTCAAGATGGGTCAACACATGAAGCATGAAGAATGTGCCACATGAAGTCATGTGGTATGGTAAGCCTTGTCAATTATGCTTCATGAACTAACCCATCATATATGTGCCCTTGTGTTGTCTATGTGGGTTAGGTATCTTTCCATGGGCATGCATCAAAAGGAAGATCTCATATAGCCCATGAGAGGATGACATCAAGTTGTGATCGTCATCAAGGTTAAGTTGGGCAAGTTCAAGTTGAGCATCTCAAGAGGATCATATGCTTGAAGCTTGCCGTCCATTTGGTGATAATGGACATGTGAAGATGTGCATCAATGGAGCTATCCCATCATGGTGTATGGGGGAGCATTTGTGAGTCTTCACGAAGCAACAATGATAAAGTGAGGCATTCCGGCTTGAATGAAGAATGAAGCATCATCATCAAGATCAAGCGGAATGCTCAAGGCAAAGGTATATATGGCCTTGCTAGGTTTTCCTTTTACCGGTCTCAAGGTGGTTGTTGGAAGACCGGATTATAGGATAGATAGCCGCACTATCAAGAGGGGCTTTCGGTTAGGTAACTTGATCACATCGTCTTAGGGAACTCAATCCTTTGCATACTTTGCATATCCCTATTGCTTCTTGGTGTTTCTCAGTGTGAGGTTCTTGAGCTTGTTGCTAGCTTTACAACAAGCCCAAGTTCATCGAAAACGGAATCCGCATGCATCTTCTATTGCGTTTTCGAGTTTGGACGCCTCCACCGTTTCTTGACGGTGGGAGACTCCCTCTCTAGTATCATCTAAAAATATCCTGTGAGGAGTCTCCATATTCGCCGTTATCTTTCCAACAAAATTGGTTTCATGTCAATCGGAGTTCAGGAGCATTTTCTATTTTAAAGAAAAAGAAACGGTTTTTCAGGGGTCCCGAATTCCGGTCTGTGGCCCGGTACACCGGGTGCTGCTACCGGAACTGTCGGTAGCCAGCCCGGTACACCGGGTGCTGCTACCGGAAAAGTCGGTAGCCAGCCCGGTACACCGGGTGCTGCTACCGGGCAGTCCGGTCGTCGCCCAGTCGCCGGGGTCAGCTACGGGTTGCTCGACTCTGCCTCAAACGACTAGTTTTCTCAGCCCAACTTTTCCGCAACGGTTATATTTGCTCTTACACTATAAATAGGCTTTCTTCCACCTTGGGTATGTTAAGTTCTTCCACTCTCTTTCCTCCATTGTTGTATTTGAAGAACTTACCCTATCTCTTGATTCCCCCATGATTCTTGCTCATTCTTGAGGGATCTAAGAGAGGAGATCTAGATCTACAACTCCACCAATCCATTCCTCCTCTTTGTGAGGGAAACTCTTGGGATCTAGATCTTGGAGTCATTTGTTGATTTTCTCTTTGTTCTTCCTCTCTAATCTCATCCTAGCATTTGTTGCTTTGGTGGGATTTGAGTGTGAATGATTTGAACACCTCTAGTGTTCTTGCTTTACATCATTGCATAGTGTTGAGCTCTCCACCACGATTAGTTCGAGTGAGAGACCGTGAGCTTGTTACTCTTGGAGGGAGACCTCCTAGTTGGCTTGGAGGTTGGTGCTCCGGTGATCTCTTCAAAGAAGATTGTGAAGAGGCCCGGGCTTCTCCTTCGTGGAGCTTGTGAAGTGGTTTTGGAGCTTGCCATCTCCGGAGTGGAGGAAAAGCTAACCATAAGGAAAGGGCCATTATCCTTCGTGGGTTTGGCTCGGAGAAGAAGGTGAGCCTTCGTGGCGTTGGGGAATCCTTCATGGGACCTCCACCTCTCCAAACGTGACGTACCTTCTTGCAAAGGAATGGAACACGGGAATACATCTTCGTCTCCGCGTGCCTCGGTTATTTCTATACCCGAGCTTATTTTCCTTGTGATAGCCATCGAGCTTGAAGCATTTATTATATCTTGCTATCACTTGTTGTTCATATATATTGTGCCTATCTTGCTTAGCTCTAGTTGTTGTTATTGCACTTAGTTAATCCTAGCATATTTAGGATTTGTGCTTGTAAACTAAACGTTAGTTTAATTCTGCATTCTTACAAGCCAAATCCGTAAGAGTTTTTAAACGCCTATTCACCCCCTCCCTCTATGCGACGTCTCGTCCTTTCAGCCGTTGACATAGACACTAAGTTGAGCATGCCATGGACTCCAGACACTATATACAAACCGAAATACTAATAGTAGTCAACATTGATCAATGTTGGATATGTCCCAACACCAAAGACACCCTAAAGAGCAAATTAATATGAACCCAAACAAACAATCTTCTTGCCCCCCTATCTCAGTGGCTCTACTGTGCCCATTGGCTACATATGTGTTTGCATTGAGGCTCTACTTGAATTGATAGAGACATTCTTCAATGTGATAGTGTTTTAAAAAGTGTAACTTTGGTTGTAGTCAACGAAAAGCGTGACTTCTATCTATTATATATTAAAAGCAAAATACGGATGCTTAATAGAGCGACGAGGTTAATCCACATCATCTGAATTATTATAGTTGTTAGATCAAAAATATATGGTTTAGATTTAATGAGAGAATATTAGTCACGTAACTGTGTAGGTCCAGTTTGATACGTTTATATCTGGAAGCTTAATTTATGCGTACTCTTAACTTATGATGGACTCCCGCTTTTTTTTTTACTCTGATTACCTTATGGACACGTAAAGTTATTTTTCTCAAGGAGGATCACGTACGAAGTGGCCTACACGGACTCTTTTTTTTTCTTTTTCTTTTGAGCTTCCGTATTTGGTTGTAGATGGAAAGAAATTTTTGAATGGAATTAATCCCGTACTAGATAAGTAGGTTTAGCCAAACAACCATATATTATTTGATGAGATTCCCTAATATGCAAGTTATATCTAGCTTATGCCAAAAAAAAAAAGTACGATCTAGCACCTTTTCGGTAGGAATTAACACTCCGCTCCAGAAAAGGATATGTACAAACCAATCTAAGAAGTACGTAAAATAAGAATTTTAATATGTTAGAACCCACAATTATATTTTCTATGGAACATGCCTAAAAAAAACAAATACAGGACCTTTATAAAAAAATATGCATGCCACTTATGAATGTATTAAATAAATATTTTTGAAATCTATTAGTATATACTAAAAGCAATATACATATCTAAAATAGAGATACAACGTGCTTCCACATATATAAAATAATCCAATATGTTAAATCCACATTAATCATAAATATTAACAGTGAAGATTTAAAGTGTATACACATAAAATATTTCCTCATCTGACCAACTGGCACGATCGTGGTACACTGATATAAGAAGACGAAGGTGTTCGTATCTTATTACTCCAATTAGCAAATATATGTTTTTAATGTTTTTTCTATACTAGATGTCTAGGTGGCGCATGATTTTACATGAGCAATGAGAAATTGATAGAGATTAAATTTGAAACATTGCATGAAAACTCCATATTTTATACCAAAAGGGCGGTTTATCCTTCTTAATTAGCACATGGGCTATCTTTTTTAGTTAGCACACATATTAATCATTTTGTATTAGCTCTGTCTTACATCTTTCTAGGCATCGTACAAATAAGCCCTCTATAGACTGAGTTCGTATAGTAAGAATAAGGGGTTGTAACATATGCACCCGGGAGCCGAATTGAATTTCCTTTTCGGGAATGGTGTTTTGGCACATGGGAGCATATGCTCCCTTTATTTTGAAATGCATGTTACATACATTTTGAAATTTCAAAAAATTGAAACGAAAAATTCGAACGTACATCTTCACGTGCTACGCGCTCACAAAGTCGTTTCATAAAAATCCGACTTGTCGTGTGACGTGTGTAAAAAAAATTCAATGCTGAAAATAAGGCTTTTTAGGAGATAAATTTTCTCTTTTTTACACAGACCACAAAACATATTGGTTCCTCGCGAAACTTGACGAACGTACGTATATTGTGGAGATGTACATGCAGAATTTTTTGTCAAAAATTTTCGACATTTCGAAATATAATTTTTTGATAGAGGGAGCATATGCACCGGGAGCCGAATTGAATTTCCTTTTCAAGAAATAAAAGGGCATTATAAGATTAATCTAGGCAAGCGTCAATGAGATAGAATGATCGAAAATTTGGATGAGAACACTGACAATTATATCCTACTTAGCGAAACGACATGCAAAACTAGATTTAGCATTTACGCGTGAAAATATCCTCAAATGTCTCTAGGTAAAAATCAACAAACATGAATGTTGAAATGTGTCAATGAAAACTAGAAAAACACGACTTTTATATACGAAAAATGTTCACATGAGGGTAAGAAAGGAACACAAGGTTTCTGAGGTTGGACAATCTTGAGGAACAAAGGCCTTTACATATTTCCGAATGGAATTTCCGTAACATTGTTAAAAATCGCTTGCAGCACCTTTTGCTTTGCAAGCAAGATTACTGGAAAAAGAGATGTACCGCTCGCTGGGCTCGTTTAGGTGATGAAAATACCTCCTTCTTCCACTCCATGGCAACTATTCGGTACAGGAAAAATACCATTTCGTCTCTAGCGAGGGAGGATGGTTCGGTGGCAGTGGAACATCATGAGAAAGCTGGCCTGTTATGGAATGCATTCAAGGAAAGACTAGGTGTCTCACTGCCTATTTCATCTTCGGTTGATTTCTCTCATTTCTTCACTCCTTTGGCTGGTTTGGAGGTTCTGTCTAGACCTTTTTCTCATGAAGAAATTGATCAAGTGGTGTCTCATATGCCTAGTGATAGATCACCTGGACCTGATGGGTTTTCTGGTCTCTTTCTTAAGGTTTGTTGGCCGGTTGTCAAGTATGACTTCTATCGCCTTTGCCAAGAGTTTTGGGATTGTACTGTGAACTTACAAAGCATTAATGATTCTTTCATAACCTTAATCCCTAAAACTCTTTCTCCGGAGGGTCCTAATGATTTTAGACCGATCTCATTGCTCAACATTTGTCTGAAACTGATCACCAAAATCCTGGCCAATAGATTGCAAGATGTAATTCTGAAATTGGTTCACATTAATCAATATGGTTTTCTACAATCCAGAAACATTCAAGACTATGTTGGTTGGGCATATGAATACATTCATCAATGCAAGCAAGGGGAGACTGAAACCGTTATTCTGAAATTGGATTTTGCCAAAGCATTTGACACTGTAGAACATGAGGCAATTCTGAAAGTGTTTGCTTCCTTTGGATGTGATCAAAGGTGGTTAACTTGGTTAAAGATGTTAATGTCCAGTGGGGTACCTCGGAGATTCTTTTGAATGGTGTACCGGGAAAGAAATTTTTTTGTCGCAGAGGTGTTCGACAAGGTGACCCCCTCTCTCCTTTATTATTTGTTGGCGTGTCTGAGCTATTACAAGCCATGGTGAATGAGCTATTTCAGTCTGGGGTCTTACATGCACCTCTTAATATCCCGAACACGGATTTTCCTATTGTGCAATATGCGGATGATACTTTGTTAATTCTTCAAGCTTGTCCAATTCAGTTAGTTGCTCTAAAAAGGGTGTTGGAGGATTTTGCTCAAGCTACTGGTCTACGAGTTAATTATGCCAAATCTTGTTTGGTCCCTATCAATGTGTCTGATGCACACTTACAATCTCTTGCTGCTACGTTTGGCTGTGTGGTGGGCCAACTTCCATTTACCTATCTTGGACTACCTTTAGGTATTTCTAAACCTACTATCCAAGATCTTTCACCCCTTGTTGGTTTGGTGGAACGAAGGTTAAACGCTAGCGCCCGTTTCCTTGGATATGGTGGTCGATTGGAGTTTGTTAGATCAGTGCTTTCCACGCTACCTTCTTTTTATATGTCTTCTCTTAAAATCCAAAAAACAGTGATTAACATTTGTAATCGGGCGCAAAGACACTGTCTTTGGGCGAAGGATGAAGACGCCTCTTCCGTGAACGCCTTAGCTGCATGGTCTCTAGTTTGCCGCCCCAAGAAACACGGGGGGCTTGGAGTGTTAAATCTCGAGCTTCAGAATAAAGCACTTCTTATGAAACAACTAAACAAATTTTACTCCCGAGCGGATGTGCCGTGGGTCAAACTGGTCTGGAGTCTATATGGAAATAGTGTACCTCACACTAAATCTCGAAGAGGTTCGTTCTGGTGGAAAGATATTTTCAGTTTGGTGGATGAATACAGGAGTATCTCAAAGTGCAAAATCGGCAATGGGTCTTCGGTTTTATTTTGGAAGGATTTCTGGGCCAACGGCGAGATTCTGTGTGACAAATATCCGCGACTTTTTTCATTTGCTCTGGATGAAGATGTCTCAGTGGCCTCGTTGGTTTTAAAACAGGATATATATTCTTGCTTTTGCCTGCCACTTTCGATTGAGGCAGCACAGGAACTACAGGAGGTTATTCATTTGGTGGAGGCTATATCAATTGATGGTACTGTTATAGACCAGAGAACTTTCGTCTGGGGAGCCAAGTACACACCTTCTAGATACTATAAATTCCTGTTTGAGCAAGTTCCTAGTGATGAAGCGTTGGATGCTATTTGGTCTTCTAAAGCTTTACCTAAACTTAAGGTATTCCTCTGGCTGCTGATACGTGATCGTCTAAATACTAAAGATATCATGCTACGTAAGAATTGGAAGGTGGATTCAGGCCTGGAATGTGTGTTTTGCAGTACTGCAAATACTGAGACAAGAAACCACCTGTTTTTCGAGTGCGAATTCGCCATAAACTGTTGGAATGCAGTAAACATTCAATGGACTATGAATCTTCCCTTTTCGGATATGTTTCGCTTGGCTCGGGATACCTTTCAGGGTCCTTGTTTTTTGGAAGTAGTGGCTTGTGTTTCTTGGAATATTTGGAAGGTGCGAAATGACTCTATCTTCCAAGCAATTCCAGCCTCCTTTAGTCGTTGGCGAAATGGTTGTCAAAGTGACATGATGGTGCATCAGTACAGAGTAAAGGCCACTGCAGTCCAACCTCTTATTGACTGGGTGTTATCTTTTCTTGTCTAGTGGAAATGCTTTTTCTCTTTCATTTTCTGCCGCCTTGATGTAATTCCTTAATCTTTTGGACAGTGTGTCTTTGTACATTTTGGTTGGTATATATATGAAAATTTACACCGTAGGGGATTCCCCTACGGTAAAGGTGTCAAAAAAAAAAGACTCTGAATGTACAAATCTATTTTTGATAGAAAATTTCAAGGCCTATTTATAGGAAAAATACTATATGTCAATTCAACAACAAAATTTGTTTGTCTATTCCATATGAAAAAAAAATCATCTGTTTAAGTAGACCCTAAAGGTTACTAGGAGCACACCATAGTCAGTGGCGGAGCCAGGATCCAAAAGCTGTGATGTCAAGCTTGAGTGTGAAGATTTTTCTTTTATAACACACTTATTTTTTATTTTTTCTGATAAAAACATAACACACTTATGTAGACAAACTAAACAAGAGCACAAAATAAAACAAGAGCACAAAAGATAGAGAAATCTTTGATTCATACAATTAATAAGGCACTCTATTTTTCATGTTTTTTCTTTGAGCAAGAATTACTCCAAATATATATATAATGATTTTTGGTATAAATTAGCATCGTGGGAAAGTGTTTTTCAATACGAATCCAACGACACTAATTATGTAAAATATAATCAATTTTTTTTTGTTAGAGTACTTAATTTTTCGGTTAAAGTTTATCTTAAAATACGCGTGCGCCGTATTCATCAAAACGGAGCTAGTAGAACCAGAGGCCTGCTCATTCCCATGGCGTCACGGTCAATTAGGCTTGCAGATTGATTTGGGGATTTAAGGTCGGATGGATTAGAAGTTTAGGAGCCAATAGATTTTGAGGATTTACAGGCTACACGGGATTACAGGAAGCTGCTGATATGGAAGAGAGAGATACCCTCCATTGAATCAGGGTAATTACTGGTGCCTCTTATGTTCGTTTTGCTTGCTCAGCTGAATAATACTCACAGCACATGATAAGTGGCTCATTGCTAGAGTTTTTAGCGCTTAGCCGTGGGTATGCATAGCCAGGGTTCTTGGACTTGGCAAAAACCTGTGTAGTCGCTTGACTACACAGCCACAACGTGGCTCCGCCACTGACCATAGTATTTTATCAGAATGAGCCAATTTCACACGAAACAAAACTATTGGGGCTTTGGTCAATAAAAAACACAACCAAAGATATTTTTTCATTAAATCACACTTATTAGGTAATGTTGTTTTACCTAATCAGAAACTTGCAATATAATTATTTTAATAATGTTTATGACAACCAATGCAAAATTATCAGGTTTTTCAAGGAGGCGATTCTCTCTAGGGTTTTTCATGCATACTTGAACAATCATGAGCCAAATTGTTTTGGAAATTTTCCTGTTTTTCAAATTTGGCCAAGCTAGTTAACAAAATCTGGTAATTTAAAATCAAGTGTTCTGGTTTCGTTTTGGTTGAAAGAATAAATAAACATAATCTTCAAACATTTTGGTCAAACTACAGTTGGGTCGTCGAGAAAACAAGGGAAGAAACCGGGCACCTTTTCCACGTGGACCTGTCAAGTGGGATGGGACTCGTCGGACAGATTGCTGAATGGACTGAATCATGAGTTTTGCGTTCATTTTTCTGAGGCGATTCGTGGCTTGGTGATATTTCCCGTCACCTCCAAATGTTTGTCATGTTTCCTGTTTGTAAATGAATTTGGAAAAATCTGAGCCGATTCTAGCAAAACCGTTACAAAAGAGAAAGCGCCTTGTGAGTTAAGCGCTCTGATGAGGCGAGCAACAATTATTGCGACGAAAATTCCACGTCGCGGTGGCGCTGCCCAGCTCCAGATACCGCATGCACGCAGTTTGCGTTTCTAGCTCACACTGGCCACGCCAAAAATCCGAGCTAAGGAGAGCACCTGGCAATGGCCTATATATACACCCCGATCAGATCGATGACCGCAAGCACAGACGTGAAGCAGAACGAAGCGCCTCCCTCCCCTGTCTCGTACGTGCTCTCGGCTAGGTTCACGGTACCTCCCCTGTTTCCCGCTCTGCTTTAACCTATCAATGGTGCCCGACATCATCGACCCGATCCCGCTGGCGAAATGCCGGAAAGAGGCAAGTGTAGTGCCGACGGTGGACCTGTCGGCGCCGGGCGCGGCGGCGGCCGTGGCGGACGCGTGCCGCGGCGTGGGCTTCTTCCGTGCGACCAACCACGGCGTGCCGGCCGCCCTCGCCGACGCGCTGGAGGCCCTCGCCGCGGCCTTCTTCGCGCTGCCGCACGATGAGAAGATGGAGCACGCGTCGGCGCGGCCCTTCGGGTACGGCAGCAAGAGCATCGGCTCCAACGGCGACGTCGGGTGGCTGGAGTACCTGCTCCTCTCCGTCGCCACCGGGTCGGGTTCCTCCACCCTGCCACCGCCGCTCCGGGCGGCGCTGGAGGAGTACACTTGTGCGGTGAGGGACGTGGGCGGGCGGGTGCTGGAGCTGATGGCGGAGGGGCTGGGGCTGGACCGGGGTGCGCTTCGCCGGATGGTGGCGGGGAAGGATGGAGAGGAGAGCGGCGCCGGCGAGATGGTGCGTGTGAACCACTACCCGGCGTGCCCCTTGGCGTCGGGAGTGACGGGGTTCGGGGAGCACACGGACCCGCAGATCGTCTCCGTGCTCCGCTCCAATCGTACCGGGGGCCTCCAGATCATGCTCCGCGACGGCCGTTGGGTCCCCGTGGCCCCCGACCCCGACTCCCTCTTCGTCAACGTCGGGGACTCGCTCCAGGTAGGTACCACACGCTGAGCTGCCGCGCCGTCTCCGGCCGTTTAGTATTTTGCAACAGTGTACATGCATGTTCTATTTGGCCCACCTTCGGTTCTTGTCAAGGAGTGTGTGTGCATGGTGTGCAATTTGCAGCTAAGAACTCATTGCCGTGCGAGTGTGCGACCCGACCTGTATACAGAAGATCTTTATCTGAGAAACTTTCCTGTGATTGATGGAGCAGGTGCTCACGAACGGGCGGTTCCACAGCGTGAAGCACCGGGTGGCGGCGCCGGAGGCCGGGAAGCTGGCGAGGCTGTCGGTGATCTACTTCGGCGGGCCGGCGGCGTCGCAGCGGATAGCGCCGCTGCCGGAGTTGCTCAAGGAAGGGGAGGAGAGCCTGTACAAAGACTTCACCTGGGGCGAGTACATGAAGGCCGCCTACAAGACTCGCCTCGGCGACAACCGCCTAAGCCCCTTCGAGCTCCACCACTGCAGCAGCAGCAATGCCGTCCAGCCGCAGCCGCCTCCTCACGTAGCACCAGTTCACTAGCTACGTAGTTAGCCTCTTCTATTTCTGTGTAATCTTTTTTTTTTCGCGAATATATTTCTGTGTAATCTATCCAGGTGTACATATGTGGTAACTAAAGGTAGTACAAAGTTTTCACTTGCTTGGCTAGCTAAGCCCAAAATGCACCGGCACATGGTACCACCTTCCTAACCCTATTTGCCATGGCAACGAAAGCCTTTGTAACTTCCACTACTACTAGTGGTTTGATAACGACTTGCCGCATGTCACTGCCCTGTGTACCTTAAATAGCTAAGGCGCACTTTTTTGTTGTTGTTGTTGAGAAGTTTACCGGTCCATTCATAATCAGGGCAACAAGAACACCAAAAAGTAATAAAATAGTATAAATGATCTTTAAACCACCTAGCGACTACAAGCACAAGAACGAGTCGAAGGCGCGTTGCCGTTCTCGTCCATCCCTTAATGGAGCCAGGCAAACATTCTCTAAATAGAGGTTTTTTTTACATATGTCATATAGCAGGTTCTTGTAATAAACATACGGAAAGTTGTTGTGGTAAGATCCCAAAGGATCATCGCCACAAGAGCAGCCATGCATCACCGATGAAGAGAAGCGTAGATTAGAAAAAACACGAATCTAATCCAACGAGATCCGCTAGAAACAAAATTCTACAAGCCATCTAGCGACGCTAGATGCATCACCGAGACGGGGGCTAGACGGAAGGACTTTATTCCATCTTAAGGAAATCGCCAACGCCACAAGTAGGACCGGAACCCACCATGCATGTCTCTATGGCCCGGACGCAAATTAGATCGGCGACGGCTCCAGCGGGAGGCATGGAACCCTAACCGCATGCGTCTATCTCTCATGAATGAAGGGGTATCTAGTGCGGACCCTAATTAACTAGGCACACCTCAATTAAATCTCGCAGTAGTGTGATTCCCTAATATTTCTGTAGTTAGCCTCTTCTATTTCTGTGTAATCTTTGTTTTTGCGAATATATTTTTGTGTAATCTATCCAGGTGTACATATGTGGTAACTAAAGGTAGTACAAAGTTTTCACTTGCTTGGCTAAGCCCAAAATGCACCGGCACATGGTACCACCTTCCTAACCCTATTTGCCATGGCAACGAAAGCCTTTGTAACTTCCACTACTACTAGTGGTTTGATAACGACTTGCCGCATGTCACTGCCCTGTGTACCTTAAATAGCTAAGGCGCACTTTTTTTTTGTTGTTGAGAAGTTTACCGGTCCATTCATAATCCTCAGCAGGGCTACAAGAACACCAAAAAGTAATAAAATAATATAAATGATCTTTAGACCACCTAGCGACTACAAGCACATGAACGAGTCGAAGACGCGTTACCGTCCTCGCCCATCCCTTAATGGAGCCAGGCAAACATTGTCTAAATAGAGATTTTTTTACATATGTCATATAGGAGGTTGTTGTAATAAACATACGGGAAGTTATCGTGGTAAGATCCCAAAGGACCATCGCCACAAGAGCAGCCATGCATCACCGATGAAGAGAAGCGTATATCAGAAAGAACACGAACCTAATCCAACGAGATCCGCTGGAAACAAACTTCTACACGCCATCTAGCGACGCTAGATGCATCACCGAGACAGGGGCTAGATGGAAGGACTTTATTCCATCTTAAGAAAATCGCCAACGCCATAGGTAGGACCGGGACCCCACCATGCATGTCTCTATGGCCTGGAGGCAAATTAGATCGGCGATGGCTCCAGCGGGAGGCATGGAACCCTAGCCGCATGCGTCTATCTCTCATGAACGAAGGGGTATCTAGTGCGGACCCTAATTAACTAGGCACACCTCAATTAAATCTCGCAGTAGTGTGATTCCTATGTACCAATTCAAAAAAGGGTTTTAGCACGTTGTTCTAGTAAATTAAAATGTCTTATAATTCGGTACCGAGCGAGTAGTGTGTTTCTCTGTGTATCGTTAGTATGGCTTTCTCATACCATGATTACCATCTTACTGACTAATTAATCTCACAAACTTTGTTTTGGAACTCCTATTTAATTTTGAGTGTCAATAGATTTTTATCCAGTGGCGGTTGGTTGAGGCCGAGCACTTATCAGGGGTAGGGTTGAAAATGAAAGGAAAACTTTCCGTCCGTTTTCGAAGAAAAAGGAAATGGAGAGCAAAAAAGGGAAAAGGAAATGGCATTTTGCGGAAAACGAAAGGAAACGGAAGAATCATAAAAGGAAACGGAAATGAAAACGAGGGAGCTGTTTCCGACGGAAACGAAAACGGCAAAGGAAATTCCGGATAAATAAATATGAAAAGTTTCCGCAAATGTAACCTAGAGAGGTCCATGTTCTTGGTAGGCCTATATTTACACATGAAACTAGGCCTGCAGGCCACCTACTAATTATAGACAGCCGCCTACAGTCTCGACGACTCATCTCTGTTTGGGACGATTCCACAAGACCTAGTCCCAACTCCCAAGCGATCGCAGCGATCGCGGCTTCTTCCTACAAGACGAGCGATTAGGCGGCCAAGCGACTGCCCGCGAACAGTCTTACTGTCGACGCAAAAATATTTATGTGAACTTGCGCTTGTCTAAGTGTTACAGTTGCAGCATAGGAAAAAACACAAGATGTTTTCCAAACAATGAGACCTATGCCCTAGTTGTCAATGAAATAAAAAGGAAATTTTCATGGAGTTCGGGCACAATGGACTTTCCTTTGAGAGCTGCATGTAGAACAGAGTATGTAAATAATTTCCTATGGTTCTCAATCCTACAAACCGAACAGTTTCCACATAAAAATACTGTATCAAATAACTATGAGGTACTATCATTCAAAAATTCCTATGAAACTATTTCGAACCAAAGAGGCCCTTAACAGGATCTCGAATTCTTGGTACAGCTGGACTGTGCATCATCATCACGCGATGCACTTCATCCGCAGCAGCAAAAGAAGCCTGAACCTGTAAACCCCAGAGTTACGAAGATACCTCAACTCAGGAAAAACAACACCAAATCATGTACAACAATTGTGACCTACTGCTGCTGTAAACAGCAGCGCCAACACAACTGTACACAAACAAATACACGGCTGCTACACAACCGTTTATCTGACCGACTCCCCCGTTTACTCTACTACCACAGGCACAAATGACGCACCATGCACCAGCAATATTACACAGAAATAATTGGCAGTACAAGAAATCTGGTGTCAGCTATCAAGGCATCGGATCCCTCTGCGCTCCAGGTGGAGCCGTCGGCATCGGGAAGTTGAAGGAACAGTAGGTTCCGCCGAACTGGGGAGCCTCCACATATGGACTCTGGCACAACAGAAAAAAATAAATTGGTCAGAAAGAGTTTGCACGATATTAACTCTGGCCCAAGTTAGTTTTGAAAAGAAAAATAACTCTGGCCCAAGTTTCAATACAACTCCATAGAGTCATGATAATGTGTTTATAATGGGAAAAGGAACAACAATTTTGAGGAATTGCATATATGTTGAAATGTAGGGCAACTACCTGAGTAAGAGGAGGGTTAGGGACAGGATTAAATACAGACTCCTGTTTTGGTGAAGAATCAGGGGAGCCACCGGCATTGTCATTCATGTTATCTATATTCTTCATTTGAGACGTTTCACCCTCAACACTATTGACCTTAACCCCCTACATGGAAAAGAAATAAATAAAAGTCAGTAATAGAAATGTTACGACATTATCAAAACGTGAATAGAACAAATGAACGAGCATTACCTGGAAAATTTTCCCTAAAGTTTTCAGTCCTTTGGCACGAAGGCGCAGGTCTTCCTTCCTGGCATTAGGATCTTGAAGCACCTAATATTGACACATGTCACAAATCACTCCTAGTACGCTACATCGGTTATCTTTTTTTCTAGTACTCAAGAATACAAGGCACATAAACATGCATGAAAGGTGACAGGTGAGCTGAGACAGACCATCTGGCAGACATGTGATATAGTGGCTTCTATGTCAGCAACATTAAGCTTCCACAAGGAATCAACCATAACTTTTTTGTGGTTCTCCATGTACATTTCAAGTTCTTCCTCCGTGGTATGGCCCTCAGCACCCAGCTGCTTCTTCAAGTCTTCTTGCAGCTGCATAAGAGCTATTGCACCTGCAGAATCACAAGATAACCAGATTTTATTACCAACATTATACTAGCATGAACATGGACGATGCCCGAAGCTGCATCATATGCTTTCGAGATACACCAATTAAAACAACACACAAAATACTGATGGGATACTTTACCTGCTGCAGCTGTTACTTGGGATTTGATAAAATGGCCTTTGTCTCTGAACCATTCAGCTACAAAAGGAACCCCCAGATATATTGCTTTCTTTCCAAGTTCTTTTGCAGCTTGTCTCGAATATACATAGCCAATAGTGTTCAACATAACAAGCCCATATGCTGCAGGACAACGCAAATGGGACCAACAGCGAGAGAAACTTCAGATTACAGATATCAAGGGCATACCCAACAGAGAGCATATGGATATGGGAGAACAGAAACAACAATTTATAATAAAGCGCAAGCATTGAATATTTACAAATAGCTTTGGCAAATACGGCTTAGACTAAGTATTATATTTTCATATACTTCAGAAAGAGGGAAAATATTAGGACTATGGAGTATAGTGTGACATCCTGCCCAAGAGGCTTAAAAGGATTGATAGACTACTCATACAAAGAAAATGCATCTTTGTAGCTCGTCTCCAAAGAACCTCTCGGTTAGGAACAATTTGGGATGGGTGCCCTCCTAGGAAGTTCCATGGGGTGCGCTGGAAAGACTTATGGGGATAGTCTAAAGATGGGGTGTTACATATAGGTAGGTATGTGCATCCTTTGCTTTGGACCAGATGGAAATAATAATGTGATTCATTAAAATATTATTTTTAGTTAGCACATATGAGAGGTTACAAAATTACAGCTCCTTCGAACATACTGACTGCTGCTAAATTCTTACAGAAACAGGTAGGGCAGGAAAGGGAGTAAAGGAAAAGGATCCAGAGTTGAAGGCGGAAGGGAGCAAACCTGCGTCACTAAGTCTGGACACCTCAGCCTCAGCAAGCCGAACAAATTCCTCTTTATTTCCTTGAACATAAAGGTGCAGCCGGTTTTTAAGTATCTCTGCAAGTTTTTCTTCTCTTTCCTTTTGAACATCCTGCAGTTGCAGTTTACCATTCAGCAGAATAGGGGTAGAAATAGAAAAGAGTATGAAATGCAATAAATTATGGATGGAAAGGTGAACATCCTGCAGTTGCAGTTAACCATTCAGCAGAATAGGGGTAGAAATAGAAAAGAGTATCAAATGCAATAAATATGGATGGAAAGGTGGCCAACAACAGAACTAGTGGTCATAGAGTCGGCGCATAATGAATGATCATGGAAATTATCTATACAAAACATACTAAAAGAGCAAACCTGCATTTTTTCTGCCAACTTTTTTGTGTCGATATTTTCATCGTCCCCAAAATTATCAAGTGAAGCCATTGACGCCATTGCCAATTGACCAATATAATCCTCAAAAAGCTCACTACCGAATAGCATCGCAAAAATTGCTGCTGGATCAATTATTCCTTCCCTGTAGAATGTCAACAAGCAAGCTAGTTAGAATATGATTCTCAGAAGTTCAGTTGAAACTTGCATCTTTTGGATGGTAGAAGACTATTTCCCTCTGGTTCTCTACGAAATCTCCGACTAACAGTATGCGCTTTGCAACAAGTGGGAAGCCTACATCCCTTAAGTTTTGAGTATAGTTTGTAACTACTAGATGATGCAGTTATGAAAGGCAGACATACGTTGAGATGCCAGATTTTCCATGGGCATTATAAGTTTGGCGCTGTGCCGGGTCACTAAGCACTTGGTATGCCTCACCTAGTTCCTGCAATAAGAATTTATCTGAGTAAACAATAGTCTTATACAGAAGAAAGTTATTCACACATCATACTGTTCTTTCTCATGTCAATAGCATCAGTTCACATTTCAAAATTAGCATGATAAATAATTATAATACTTAACGATATTCAACAGATTCATTAATTTGTGTATCAATGTTTCCTATAAGTATGTATTTACAGCTAACTACAGTAGTCCATAGTGAGAACAATGCTTTATAAAAATACAAAAGTTCATGTGGCATATTACTAGTGTATCACATCGTAGCCTCGCAGTCATTACGGGTATGTTTCGTTTGAGCCCAAACCAGCCGTGCCAAATTTTTGGCTTGACCAACGGCCAACGCAAGGGCATAGCCAAAAATTTGGTGAGCTCTGATTGTTTGAATTGCAGCCAGCACTACGTACCAACTTTTTGACAAAACGATTGGGCGTCTGTTTGGTTGCAGCTAATTTACTTGGTTAAGGCAACAAAGGGCATACCAGGGTTAAAAAAAATAGATCAACACGAAGCTTCAAGGAAGGGGCAAACATAAGCTATGGCCACCGGTAAGTATCTGGATTCCATTTCGTTGGTTTTAGGCAAAATCCACCATTGTTTGCCATGGATTAGCAGAAGGGATTTCTGAGTGCCCCCTCTATTATCAACAATTCGAAAATCCTATTTACAAGTTTTAAAAAGAATCTGAAAAACGAATCTGGATGTAGTCAATGATGTATCGAACAAACACGACAAATCTCAACTTGAAAAACATTGTATTTTGAGCTACACAAAAATGACGAAAGTGTGGGTCTGAGTATAGTGAACAATGCTTATTTTCAAAACTCCAAACCGTATCAGATTTTGTCATTTTTATGTAGCCTAGAATATAAAGATTTTGCATTGCCATTTTGCACACTTGTAGTATAAATCATTCACTACATCCAGAATTTTTTGAAACAGGTAAATATGAATTTCGATTTTTTTTTAAATATAGAGGGAGCACTGGAGCTCGGGAGCCAAAGAAAAATGAATTTGGAGATGCTGGAGAGGCAACGCAGGAACAAGAAACCACACAGGATGGGTTCTGTTTTACTTTCTCATTTTTATTTTACGGTGGGTAAATAGATCCGGAAGGAAATTTATCAGAGCATCACAAAAAGAGAATTGGCTGCCAATTTTTTGGTAAAGGATTTCAGCGCCCTCAGATCGCCAACCCGTTGGCGCATGCATGGGCTGAGCCGGGCGAGCCAAAATATCGGTGCCCATCCAAACAGACGCCAAAAGTCGTGGGCGTGCCAACTTTTTGGTAAGGCAAGTGTTGGCTCAAAACCAAACAGTCCCTAATTAAAGACAGATTACTGCCAACCTTGCTTGCTGGCTTACACCAACTTGGTTCTTGAAATGGTTAATCTGTCTATTCAGGTTCCAAAGGCTTAGCTAGATCTTTCAGCTTAATATAGCAATACTAGTAAGAGCAAAGTTCGTAGTGATGACTGCAGCTTCAGTTGCTCTAAGTGTATGATTTCCTTAAAATGAGGAAACCTGATCAGGCAGCTGTCCAAGGAGAAGAGACTCACAGCTGACAACTAACATTCAACTCTTTCATGCATGAGCGATGTACGACTAGCTGATGAAGATGCGACCCCATTAAGGTTTGTTACTGAAGATTGCTAACTATGTCCTAATCTATATTACCAAGCTTATCTTCTTGGGCAGTTCACATGGTTAAGTCGACTGAAGCTTGGTAGTAGATTCTTTCACATCGATCCACAGTAATATGAGGGGTACAAGGTGTCAAAACATTAGTTATGTGTCCAGGCACGGCTTATGATTTGTGAAGGCATGCATATATTTCTGAAATATCTATTTTTAGTGAAGCGACAAAAAAACACAGGTGGTGACAGATGGTGATTTGCAATTGGCTGACGAGTGTTCGGCAATGTTGTTCTTTTTTACAAAAACAAAGGCCTCAAAGGACAAAGCAACATGTTACAAAATGGTTTATCAGTGTTGTCACAAGGTTCGCTATTTCCTGATAGTAAGGTATATAAGAACTACAACAAAAATTACTGATTCGTTAAAGGTTTATGTCAGCAGGTAAATCAAAAGTGCTGGAGTATTTAACATTGTTTCTCGCAATAGTATAGTTTGATTATACCCTTAACTCAACGAAAATGTGTCCTCAAGGGTAACACTTAACAGCTATTGATGAGCAAGGAAGGCAAAACACCATCGAGAACAACAGACTAGCCAAACAAACACCTGCTCACAAAACCGAATTGGGGGCACTTGGCATTATCCAAAGTCATGGCCTCTTGACACCAACAGGTACGCCTCTAATCGGATAGAATCGAGGATCTACACTACCGGATGAGTGCTCGAGTTATTTGGTACAGCAGCTCAGCAGATGTGAGCTGGACAAAAGGGTAGGTACACCGTAGAGTACACACAAGGAGAAAGCAAAGCCATGGCAAAACAGTTTACCTGGAACTTCCCGGCGGCCTGCGGATCGTTCGGGTTCTTGTCAGGATGGACCTGCCTCGCCTGCAGCACACGGCCAGGAATCAGATGTACGTAGAAGAAAAAAAACAGCAGCGAAGCAAGCAGGCTGGAGGAGGAGCCGTGCGGGGGAGTACCTTGATGTAGTAGGCCTTCTTGATCTCGGACTCGGAGGCGCTCGGGTCCACCCCGAGCACGTCGTAGTAGCCCGTCTCCTTCACCATGGCCGGCAGCGCCGCTCCTGGAGCTTCGATCTCCGCTTCCCGATTCGGTTTCTGGCGGGCGCGGATCCACCGGCTGCTTGACTGTTTTAGCTCGCGGGGGCGGACGGTGGGGCGCCCGCCGGTGGACGGGGACGGGGACGGCGGGACGCTGGCTGGCCGGGGGTGGGAGAGAGGACGGAGGAGCTGTGGTGGTGGTCGGGGCTTTTGGATTTCTGCCACCTGCAAAGCGCGTGGTGTCGGGGGAAGAAGTTCTTATTTTCGCTGGAAGTCTACCACGATACCACGAGCAGCCAAGTTGGATTCGGGTCAGGGCGTGAATCGCGGGGGACTTAAAATCGTAAAGAATGACAAGGCGTTTTGGACCCGGAGCATATGGTTTTTGAAAGACAAAGACACAAGGTAGAGTCTTCGAGAGAAAGGCCGGTATGTACTGGTAGAATCATAAACATGAAAGAATAGCAACTAGTTAAAATAAGTTCCCAATCAGAAGAGACTTTGCACCACTAGAATCGTATATATGGAAGAACAATCACATAAAGAGGGTCTTGGATACAACCAAATAGTTTGTAGCTATTGGAGGAGGTGGTTTCCCTAATTCCCATAGGGAAGCATGGAAATGCCTAGTTCATCTCATATCATCTAGTCTGTCCTTTAGGTTTCTATGTGGAAAGGGGGGCTATATATAGGCATCCACGAACACAAGGGGTTTAGGGGCATAGAGGGAATATTCTAAGGGGATACATGGTCCTAACCCAAATTGACTTGAGGCAGGCGCATCACTTAGGTCGGAGACTCCGATCTTGGTCTTCATGGACCGGAGACTCTGGTGTAAGACTCTGGTAGGTGCGCGAAGTATTCGAAACCGCCAAATAACGTGAGGCAATCGGTGTCGCTAGGCTCGGTCAGCTTGGGTCGGAGACTCCGGTGTTGTCCAGGCCGGTAACTCCGGCGCGGTGTAGATTCGATGAGGTCGGAGACTCCGGTGCTTGTGGACTGGAGACTCCAGTGTAGCTTTGCTTGGAGCCTTTTCCTTCTTCTCTTCCATGCTTCCATAACCTCTGTCTTGAGTCCTCGAGCATCCATGGTATCCTCGATTGTAGGTACGCATAAAGAAGAAGATTCATCTTTGTGTGACGTGTTGGCGTTGACGTACATGATATTGTGAAGACCAAAGGCCTGGCTACATCATCTCCCCCCGCTTGAAAAAGAGTCGTCCTCGATAATAACTCTTCATGAATGTGTGTAGGAGGTTGATGGAAACAACTCTTGAATGTATCTTCATTTGTCATGAACCATATCAATAGCACAATAAAAACGAAGCAACACAAAGTAGTCGATGTTTGATGGTAAGTATCTGTGTTAGCAAGAGAACGCAAGTAGAACCGTAAGTGGAAGGAGGTCACCTTATCGAAATGCCGATGTGCTATCATTGAGAGATCATGTGTAGTAGCAGTGTTAGCTTCGAACCTCTCATTGAAACACTTGCGGAGGTAGCTCTTTAGAGCTCGTTTCGTCAACTCATGATCCGTAGAGGTTGACTTGTATTCATTTGTACCGTCACACAACAAAGACCAAGAAAAAATGTGTGTGTGTGTGATAGAGGAGCACATCATGAATGACATGTCCATTCTTGTTCACACAACCATTAGCACAACACAAATATACCAAGCATAATGCATATGCAAGGTCAATGTGTAAGAACTACTCTTAAACATCATCCAAATGTAGGAACACAAAAACTCCAATGGTGAGAATTCCATGATGTCCATATCATTTAGAAACTCATTTGCATTATTGCATTCAAAGCATCGGAAAAGGAAACTGTTCAAAATCCTTGAAGCAATAAGAGGATAATTTGGCAAAAACACAAGAGGAAGGGTGCCCAAAATATCATCAACATGTGTGCACACAAACCATCAGAAGAGAAATAGTTCATCGTATTTGGTGCAACTGAAAGGACGAGATGTTGCCTAGAGGGGGTGAATAGGCATTTTAAAAACAATTGAAGATTTGGCTTGTAAAAATGTGGAATCATACTAACGTTTATTTTATTTTACAAACACAAAACCTTAATAAGTTAGGCTCAATGAGGTTCTCCAACAACTTAAGGTAAGCAAGATAGCACAATATATATAACACAAGTGATAAGCAAGATATACGTACTTCAAATTCGATGGCTATCACCAGGAAATAAACTCGGGTATAGAGATAACTGAGGCATGCGAATATGAAGATGTATTCCTGTGTTCACTTACACGAAGTAAGTTATGTCACATTGGAGAGATCCGGGTTACCATGAAGGTCTCCCGAACGCCATGAAGGCTTACCTTCTTCTCCAAGCCCCCTCACGAAGACAAGGGCCCTTTCCTTATGACGAGCTTTTCCTCCACTACGGATATGGCAAGCTCCACAACCACTTTAGAATCTCCAAAAAGGAGAAGCCCGAGCATGTTCACAATCTTCCACGAAGAGTTCATCGGAGCACCAACTGCCAAGCCAACTAGGAGGTCACCCTCCAAGAGTAACAAGTTCACCGTCTCTCACTTGAACGAATCACAATAAACACTATGCAAAGATGCAAAGTAAGAACACAGAAAAGATTCTCAAATCATTCACACTCAAATTTCACCAAACCAACAAGTGCTAGGGGGAATTGGAGACGAATAACAATGGTTGAGACCAACTAATTACTCCAAGATCGAGATCCCAAGGGTTCCCCTTACCTAGAAGATGAATTCATTGGTGGAGTTGTAAATCTAGATTTCCTCTTCCAATCCCGTCAAAAAGATGCAAGACTTATAAGAGGGATGGGAAGGAACCAAGCTTTTCAATATCAGAAATGGAGTTGTATTTTTGTGCCTAAGAACCCTAGAAACATTGGGGAACACTGACGGAGCTACATGTAGACCATATTGCGTTGTGGCCCAGTCTTCCGAAAATGAAGGAAAAAATTACCAGGGTCTAAACTGTGGGCTCTCAACGGTAGAAGCTACTACAACCGGTCCCGTCCTAGTTAGCTATGGTGGAATTTCCCTAGGACCGATGCTAGATTCCTCTATTTTGTGTGTTGTGTCTTCTCCACTCTCTAGGTCGTTCCCCAATTTCCCCATGGCTGTTGGCTAGGTCTTCTCCCTCCACCCAAAATCCCCATATTATAGTCTCATATTTTTCATTCCCCTTCACCCGTTGGTTCCAGCTAGCTCAAACACGAGTTCCGAAGCTATCCCTTCACCGGTTTGCAATTTCTTGAAAGTTCTGAAGCTGGAGCATCAGATCAACATATGCAAACAGTCAAACACGAGTTTCTCTTCTTCTATTTTGTTTACAAATCATTAATCTGACTGGATTGGAGATATGCTGAATCAATGTGCTGCATCCGCGAGTGTCGATTGGAGTTTTTTTTTTGTGTATTTTGCCACACATCATTTGATAATTTTAGATTTTAGAAGCTTTGCATAAAACGGTTAATTTGTTGTTTCTAAATTTAGTAAGCGTGTGTTCAAGATTAAACCATCAACCATGGAGTCACGTTACAAAAGAACACGAACCTGAAGCTACCGAGTCTGAACATGAAGCTCCTAGACCTTTGGCCCCTCCTTTGTTATGTGTCTAGCTCCGCCACTATTGGGGAAGAAGACCCCTTTTATACCCCTTCAAGAAAAGTGAACGTTAGAGTAGTTTTCATGCGCGTTCGAAACCAGTTCGAAATTCCGGGTCAAATTATGGGCACAACATAGAAGGCTCACAAAACTCGAAATGGATTCGGAATGAACTCAAAGAATTCTGAGTTTCCCGGAATTCTACTAGGAATTCCAAGCTTGATCCGGATATCGTGGGACAGAAAAATACCCATACGAAAAATTCAGTATCTTTTGCATTCAGACTCCGATTTTAGCTAACTTGGGCTTTTTGAAAATATAAGAACAAGATATATGTAATAGATGCTATAAAATCCAAGAAGGAGCAAGAAATTAAATGGAAAAGGTGGGTATATGTGGAACCTCTGAAAATGAAGAACCGATAAAACCTCCAACCTGAAAAACGCAATATAAGATGCGTATGAATTCTTTTTTCGATGAATTTGGGCTTGCTGAGAGGCTAGAAATAAGCTAATAAACCTCACACAAAGAAACACCAAGAAGCACCAATAATAGGGGATGCAAATCATGCAAAGGATTGAGCTCTCTAAAACGATGTGATCAAGTAACCCAACCGAAACTCCTCTTGATAGTGTGTCTATCTATCCTATATCCCGGTCTCCCAACATCCACCTTGAGACCGGTAAGAGGAAAACATAGCAAGGCCATACCTTTCCATGCACATTCCGCTTGATCTTGATGATAACGCTTCAACCCTTGTTCAAGACGGATACCTTCATTAAGGCACGTCTTCACATGTCCATTATCCCCAAATGGATGGCAAGCTTCTAGCATATGATCTTCTCGAGATGTTCATCTCAAACTTTCCCTTCTCAACCTTGATGACGATCATCACTAGATGCCATCCTCTCACATGCTATATAAAATCTTTACTTTTGATGCATGCTCATGAAAAGATACCTAAACCACATAGACAACACAAATACCATATATAATGGGTTAATTCAGGAAGCATAATTGATAAAAGCTTACCACACCACAAGGTCCCATTTGGTACATTTAGCCTTGCAGTCATTTCTAACCGTTACTTTGGGTCATATGCTTTGGGGCCCGTCGCCGAATCCCTGTGAACTGGTAGTGTCGGCTGTCTCCATGCATCGCGCCCGCTTGTCGGGAGCGATGACACCGATGACCCACAAGTATAGGGGATCGCAACAGTCTTCGAGGAAGTATTACCCAATTTATTGATTCGACACAAGGGGAGACAAAGAATACTTGTAAGCCTTACCGGAGTTGTCAATTCAGTGCACTGAAACAGACTTAATAAGGTTTCTCAGTAATGTGAGTTTATGGCGATGGAAATAGCGAAATAGCAGCAGCGGTGAAACAAAGACAGCAGTAGTGATTATAGTAAACAAGAGATTAAAATACTGTAACAGGGACGGATTTAATGGGCGTTGCATGGATGAGAGAAACTCATGTAACAATCAAAGCATGGGCATTTGGATAATAATAAAACGGTATCCAAGTACTAATCAATCAATAGGCATGTGTTCCATATTTAGTCGTACGTGCTCAATGAGAACTTGACAACATTCTGTCTACCAGCCGGTGGCAAGGCCTCTAGGGAAACTCTAAGGTACTCCTTTTAATAGAGTACCGGAGCAAAGCATTAACACTCAGTGAACACATGTGATCCTCACATCACTACCATCCCTCCCGGTTTCTTGGCCACTTCGGGGCCATTGGTTCCGGACAGCGACATGTGTATACAACTTGCAGGTAAGATCAATAAACAACGAATATCTTCATGAATCAATAACATGTTCAGATCTGAGATCATGGCACTCGGGCCCTAGTGACAAGCATTAAGCATAACAAGTTGCAACAATATCATAAAAGTGACATCTACGGATACTAGGCACTATGCCCTAACAATCTTATGACTATTACATGACCAATCTCATCCAATCCCTACCATCCCCTTCAGCCTACAGCGGGGGAATTACTCACACATGGATGGGGAAACATTGCTGTCGATGGAGAGGCGTTGGCGGTGATGGCGGTGAAGATCTCCTCCAATTCCCCGTCCGCGGGTGCCGACAGGAGGCTCCCGCGACGGAGTTCGCGATGTGGCGGCGTTCGGAGGGTTTCTGGCGATGTCGACTTCTCCCCGTGCGTTTCGGGTCGAAACCAATAAGTAGTCCGAAGGGGGCGTCGGAGGCCGGCCGAGGGGCCACACCACATGGCCGCGCGGGCCCCCCGGGCCGCGCCGCCATGTGGTGTGGGCCTCGGGCCTCCACCTCCTTCGCCCTTCTGGCTCCGTCAATATTTTGGTAAAATAGGGCCATCGAAGAAATTCCGAGGATTTTCCGAAAGTTGGATTTCTGCACAAAAACGAGACACCGGAGTTCTGAAAACAGCGTTAGTCCGTGTTAGTTGTATCCAAAATACACAAATTAGAGGCAAAACAATAGCAAAAGTGTTCGGGAAAGTAGATACGTTTTGGACGTATCAACTCCCCCAAGCAGCTTATTGCTTGTCCTCAAGCAATTCAGTTAACAACTGAGCGATAAAAGAACTTTCACGAACACATTTGCTCATATGATGTATATATTCTCATGCTATGGCTAATACTTAAGCAGTTCATAATGAGATACATGCAAATAAGATCATCCAACAGCTATGTCAATCATGGAGAGGTACCAACAATTAATAATAAGCACCATGAATCATGTATATAAGCAGGATTGCAATGTTCATAAGAGAATATGATAAAGTGGTATCTCGCTTTGTATTTGATCGGCAAAACATAAATGCCGAGGCACCTCTTGAGTTCATAGAAGGACTAGAAGTAGTGATTGTCAAAGATAAAAGCATCAAAGTTATACCACAATTAATCATATTTTGAGACAAGCATATTATACTAAGAATGACAGTTGTGCTCTCAAGATAGTGCTCAAAGAAAGAATGGAGACACAACATAAAAGTAAAAGATTGACCCTTCGCGGAGGGAAGCAGGGATTAACATGCGCTAGAGCTTTTCATTTGTAAGCAGGAGTAAAATTATTTTGAGAGGTGTTTGTTGTTGTCAACGAATGGTAATGGGTACACTAACTACCTCATCAACCGGACTCACAAGAGCGGCTCCCATTTATTTATTTTTGGGTGGCACTCCTTCCAACCTTTCTTTCACAAACCATGGCTAACCGAATCCTCGGGTGCCTGCCAACAATCACATACCATGAAGGAGTGCCTTTTTATTTAAGTTTTATTATGATGATGACACTCCCCCAACCTTTGCTTACACAAGCCATGGCTAACTGAATCTTCGGGTGCCGTCCAACAATCACAAACCATGGAGGAGTGTCTATTTAAGTTAATTCATTCGGGACTGGGAATCCCATTGCCAGCTCTTTTTGCAAAATTATTGGATAAGCGGATGTGCCACTAGTCCATATGAGAGTCCGTCAAAAGTAAATGACAAGGTTGAAAGCTAAACACCACATACTTCTTCATGAGCTATGAAACATTAACACAAATTGAGAAGCATTTTAAAGTTTTAAAGGTAGCGCATGAGAATTTACTTGGAATGGTTTGAAATGCCATGCATAGGTATTTATGGTGGACACTTTTGGAACAACTTGGTTTTCAGGTGTTTGGAAGCACGAGCAGTGATACCGCTCAGTACAAGTGAGGGCTAGCAAAAGACTAGGGAGCGACAAATCAAGAGAGCATAATCATGCTTGCGGCAAAATAAATTAACGGAGGCATAAAAGTGATACAAGAACTCGAAGCAATATAAATCATCGAGGCTTAATTGACTTTTTGTTCAGTCATATGCATGCGTGAGCATGTGCCAAGTCGATATAAATGAATTATTCAGAGGAGGATACCACAATGCCATACTTAGTTATGAATAAAACATTGCAAGCAAACATACATGACATGCTACTCATATTAATAAATTGGAACTAAGCATGAGAGACCATGAACTACTAGACTTTCTCAAATAACATATACCTCACATGAACCAACTAAGCATGCTCATATGGATGAGTATATGTACAAAAATGAAAGCAAATAGAGTTCATACCAGCCTCTCACCACAATCAGATTGTCGTAGATCGTCATTATTGCCCTTTTCACTTGTGTAGCTTGGATAATATGAAATGAAAACCACGCTCCAGCCACCGAAGACCATTGAACTCATAATGAACTTTACAAACCAAAGAAGAACAGCAAATATTTTTGGTGTTTTCGAATTAGAAACAAGAACGAAAGAAAACAAGCAAACAAAGCAAAATCTTTTTGGGTTTTCTTATAGCAAACTAACGATAGCGAATAAAGCAAACTAAGAGCAAGGTACCAAATAAACAAATGAAGAGAAACAACAGAAATATTTTTGGTCTTTTTGTGTTTTAGGAAAGAAACAAAGCGAAAACAAAAGAATGCAAACTAACAGAAACACAGGCAGGATGACAGAAATCTGCCAAATCACAGCATACAGAAATCGAATTTAACAAAAATCTTCCATTGCTCAGACCAAAAAGTGTTCAACTAATGAAAGTTAGATAACAACCTGGGGAACATGCTCAAAAATTGGCAACTCAAAATAACGTTCTGGCTGTGCGTACGAATTTTTTTGGTAACAGCACAGAATCTGTTTTTGGACAGCACTTCCCCAAATATCATCTCCCTCTCATTAGAAAACCACTCTAGAGACTAAACAAGTATGTACAAGTATCCAGCAATCATAATATGCAAAGAATGAGTGATGCCGGTATACCTCCCCCAAGCTTAGGCTTTTGGCCTAAGTGGAGTTCATTCCCAATGAAGTGGTGTCTTCGTAATATGACGAAGAACGCCGGTTCCATGTATGTGCTGGAGGAAACGTCGGGGTACGTGACGGTGTAGTCGTAGGAGGGCTCGGCGTTCTCGGAGTCATGTTGCTGGTGGAACTCTTGTATCTTCATATGTTCCTCCACCACCTCCTTTGTTAGCGACCATGATTGCCTGTCAATATTAAACAAACCCTGCTGGGGAAGAGGGATTTCTTTCTCATTCCCATCAGCAAACAACATTTTATAGACAATATTATCTATAGTGGAGTTAGTAGTAACAAAACGATGGCTCTTCATAGCAGCAATATCTAACTTCCTAGGGGTTAATGGTACATCATTAGAATCAAGAGGAATATCTAGATGTGTTAGAATGCGTGATGCAATAGTTCCTCCAAAAATAGGCCCCCTGCTAGACAAGCGGCGAGCAAGAACCAAGATGATAAGGTGTCTCTCCAGTAAGTGCAACATTCAAGAAAGCAAGATGGTAGCTAGAGATGTTACTAGTATTTTCTCTACCCAAAATGCTAGTACTAATGTAATATGCGAAATACTTAATAGCGGGGAGTTGAATGTTTCTTATCTTCCCTCGCTGGATGGTGCGGCAATCATCCCCGGTGATCCCTCGGTAGAGCTCCAACAAGTCCCGGGGGTTGTCATCAATCCTCCTTGCTGTACCTACAGGGGCAATACCCAATGCACCACAAAATTCCTCCAATTTCATGGTAACAGGAATATCATAAATCTTGAATGCGACTGTCGGCTCATATTCCGTGTTGTGGAACTTGAAGCTCTCAACGAAAATCTTGGTGAGCCTGTAATATTGTCCCCTCTCGTCTCCCACGTAGGTGGCTAGGCCTGCCCTGTTGACGAGGGTGAAGAAGTCATCCATTAACCCTGCATTGGTTAGAAACTCATAACAAGGGAAGGATGAAGCATTAGGGGCCCCTTGGTCCTCCTCGGGCGCGAAGCTAGGCGCGATGACGTCCTCATTGTAGGATCGCCTAATTTGCGTAGACGCCCTTGAGGGCCTACCGGTGCTGGTTGTTGCTTTCTTGAACAACTCTCCAAACTTAAATTTCTTCATCTTCCCCTTCTGAAATTTTCAACAATCATTATAAAATTTGATTTCAAGGTGTGTAATTGAAGGGAACTACTATAGGAACTTGCTAGAGTACTACACATGCATCAAAACTAATTTCTACCACTTAGAACAAGCATGCAAGATCACTAAACATGTTATCTACAGCAGCAAAATATTCAAGATATACTCAACCAAATGAAATTCTAATTGGACAATCAAAGGAGTCACATACCAAAGAGTAAATGTGCCAAATTTCAGACAGAAATCTGGGCTGAGCAAGGAGATCGAAAAATCGCGAGTTCTTGAGCAGAAACACGAGTGAGAGAAACTTGGTACGAGTTTTTCGGGAGAGAGAAGGTGCTGGGAGAAAGAGATGAAGAAGTGGGGCAAGGGGTGGCCACACCACATGGTGGCGCGGCCCCCTTGCTGGCCGCGCCGCCCTATGGTGTGGCGCCCTGGTGCCCCACAGGTCATCCTCTGGTGCTCCAGGTGCCTCGTCGAAAAATAGGACCAACGGTGTAATTTTTGTAATTTTTAGAGAACTTCGAAAAATGCACATTTCTGGGTATTAAATTAATGATTACTGCGCAGGAAAATGATTTCTAAAATCTTAAACAACTAAATCATATTGCAAAACAAAAGTGCTACGGCAAATAAAATAAGTGGAAGGAGAAAGAAAGAAAGAAGTGTTGTTTAGCTCTTTTATGCAATAAAATATACTTGTTAACAAGGTTGATCAAGTCTTGCTACCAAATAAATTTTATATGACATAAGAAGAAATAAACCTCAAATCAATCATGTTACCTTATATTGAATTGATATGGATCCAATCACAAGAGTTTGATATTCTTCTTTAGGCTCATATATAGGACAATCAATGGATCCCACTTTGATAGTTTTCACATTAAAAATTGTATTGACTCCACATACTTTATCAATCCTCTTGGGAAAATAGACAGTGTGTTCCTTATTATCAACATTGAAAGTAACCATGCCTTTATTGCAATCAATAACAGCCCCTGCAGTATTAAGAAAGGGTCTTCCAAGAATAATGGACATATTATCATCTTCAGGCATTTCCAACACAACGAAATCAGTTAATATCAAGCAATGTTGAGTAACTTGAACAGGAACATTTTCACATAAACCAACAGGAATAGCAGTAGATTTATCAGCCATTTGCAAAGATATATCAGTTGGTATCAATTTATCTAAATCAAGTCTCTTATAAAAGAAAAAGGCATTACACTAACACCTGCTCCCAAATCACATAGAGCAGTTCTAACATAATTATTCTTGATGGAACAAGGAATAGTCGGTATACCTGGGTCGCCCAACTTCTTTGGAATCTTACCATTGAAGGAGTAATTAGCAAGCATAGTTGAAATTTCCTCATTGGGGACTTTCCTTTTGTTAGTAACAATATCTTTCATATACTTTGAATAAGGAGGCAATTTAATAGCATCAGTCAAAGGGATTTGCAAAAATAAAGGTTTCATCCAATCACAAAATTTATTATAATGTTCCTCCTCCTTTGATTTAAGTTTCTTAGCAGGAAAAGGCATTTGCTTTTGAACCCAAGGTTCTCTTTCATTACCATGTTTCTTTGTAATACAATCTTCTTTAGTGTACTTTTTATTTTTAGCATGCTTTTCAGGTTCTTTTTCAATTTCTTCTTTATCAGGAGTATCATTCTTATCATTATCTTCCTCATGTTCATTACCACTTTCAGTTTCAGCATCAGAAATAGAAATACTATTAGGATCATTAACAGGTTCAGAGGATTCTACAACATTCTTATGTTTCTTTTTCTTTTTCTTAGATGGAGCACTAGTTTTAATTGGTTGAGAATCTTGTTCAACTCTTTTGGGATGCCCTTCAGGATATAGAGGATCCTGGGTAGAAGCACCACCTCTAGTTGTTACTTCATAAGCATGTTTTTCTTTAGAATTATTTCCTAACAAGTCATTTTGCACTTTAGTAAGTTGATCAATTTGAGTTTGAACCATTTGAAAATGTTTAACAAGTATCTTAACATCATTGGAGGTTCTCTCCACAATACCATGCAATTCACTAATAGCTCGGGAATTTTCCATTAAATGATTCTCTACTCTCATATTAAAGTTTTCTTGCTTAACAATATAATTATCAAATTCATCTAAGCATTGAGCAGGAGATTTTGAATACGGAATATCTTCCCTAGTAAAGTGTTGAAGCGAGTGTACCTCAATCATGGATGAAGGGGGAATTGTCTCACATATATCTTCTATAGGAGGTAAATTCTTCACATCTTCAGGTTTAATACCCTTCTCCTTAAGAGACTTCTTGGCTTCCCTCATATCTTCATCATTCAATTTAATCATACCCCTCTTCTTCACTATCGGTGTCGGGGTTGGTTCAGGTGTAGACCAATCATCATGATTCCGGCCTATTTTAGCCAATAATTCTTCGATCGTCTGAGTTCTTTTCCTGAAAACACAACCAGCACAACTATCCAGGTATGCCCTAGACTCAATAGTTAGTCCACTATAAAATATATCAAGTAAATCATGCTTTTCCAAATCATGGTCAGGCTGAGCTCTAATAAGAGAGCAAAATCTAGCCCAAGCCTCAGGCAATTTCTCTCCATCTTCCTGGTCAAAATTATAAATTCTCTGCAAGGCAGCATGTTGAGCACTAGCAGGAAAGTATTTGCGGAAGAAAACATCAAGCAATTCTTTTGGACTTTTAATAGAACCAGGAGGCAAATTATTATACCAAGTTTTAGCATCATCCTTTAATGAGAAAGGAAAATTTTAGCGACAAAATAAGTACGCATTTTAATATCATCAGAAAACAAGCCACTAAGAGTAGATAACTCAGTCATGTGTTCAACAGCACTTTCTTTTTCAGTACCAAAAGGGTGTTTTCTCAACAATAGCTATATGAGATAGATCAAGAGAAAAATCATAATCTTTATCCCTAATGTTTATAGGAGATGTGGCAAATTTAGGATCAGGAGATGGTTTATATCTAACAGCATGTTCTGCAAGCAACTTTTTAATTTTTCTTGCATCAGTAGTAGCCTTGCATTTTTCAATAAAATCATTATCAAGCTCTACATAATCTTCATCAAGATCATCACTAGAATATTCAACAGACTCAGGTGAATTAACAGGTGTAGCAACATTTTCATTAGGAGTTTCAGTATTTTCAATTTGTCTAGACTTAGCAATTGTAGCATCTAGAAAAGATCCCAATGAACCACTATCATCAAGCACAGCAGAAACATTATCAATATTATGAGAATTTTCAGATTCAGCAGAAGTACCAGCACGCGAAGCATGTGGCGGTGAAACAAGTTTATCAATCACAGAGGGTGAATCAAGAGCAGCAGAGGTACTCAGAGTTGTACCTTTTCTTGTAGTGGATGGTAATATGGCGATCTTAGTATCGCGAGGTTTACCCATAATGGAGAATTTGCAGCGAACAATATCAATCCAAGTGAACTTCCAAATAAAGCTATGCTCCCCGGCAGCGCCAGAAAATAGTCTTGATGACCCACAAGTATAGGGGATCGCAACAGTCTTCGAGGGAAGTATTACCCAATTTATTGATTCGACACAAGGGGAGACAAAGAATACTTGTAAGCCTTAACAGTGAGTTGTCAATTCAGCTGCACCTGGAAACAGACTTGCTCGCAAGAGTTTATCAGTAGTAACAGTTTTATGGCAGTGAAATAGCGAAATAGCACGACGGTGAAACAAAGACAGAGTAGTGATTATAGTAAACAGCAGGATTAAAATACGTAGGCAGGACGATTTAACGGGCGTTGCATGGATGAGAGAAACTCATGTAACAATCAAAGCATGGGCATTTGCAGATAATAATAAAACGGTATCCAAGTACTAATCAATCAATAGGCATGTGTTCCATATTTAGTCGTACGTGCTCGCAATGAGAAACTTGCACAACATCTTCTGTCCTACCAGCCGGTGGCAGCCGGCCTCTAGGGAAACTGGATATTAAGGTACTCCTTTTAATAGAGTAGAGCAAAGCATTAACACTCCGTGAACACATGTGATCCTCACATCACTACCATCCTCCGGTTGTCCCGATTTCTGTCACTTCGGGGCCATTGGTTCCGGACAGCGACATGTGTATACAACTTGCAGGTAAGATCAATAAACAACGAATATCTTCTTGAATCAATAACATGTTCAGATCTGAGATCATGGCACTCGGGCCCTAGTGACAAGCATTAAGCATAACAAGTTGCAACAATATCATAAAAGTGACATCTACGGATACTAGGCACTATGCCCTAACAATCTTATGACTATTACATGACCAATCTCATCCAATCCCTACCATCCCCTTCAGCCTACAGCGGGGAATTACTCACACATGGATGGGGGAAACATTGCTGGTCGATGGAGAGGCGTTGGCGGTGATGGCGGTGAAGATCTCTTCCAATTCCCCGTCCCGGCGGAGTGCCGAACGGAGACACGCTCCCGCGACGGGTTGCGATGTGCGGCGGTCGGAGGGTTTGGCGATGTCGACTTCTCCCCGTGCGTTTTAGGTCGAAACCAATAAGTAGTCCGAAGGGGGCGTCGGAGCCGGCCGGCCACACCACATGGCCGCGCGGGCCCCCCCCGCCGCCATGTGGTGTGGGGCCCCTGGGCCTCCACCTTCGCCTTCTGGCTCCGTCAATATTTTGGTAAAATAGGGCCATCTGAAAACGAGGATTTTCCCGAAAGTTGGATTTACGCACAAAAACGAGCAGAGCAGTTCTGCTGAAAACAGCGTTAGTCCGTGTTAGTTGTATCCAAAATACACAAATTAGAGGCAAACAATAGCAAAAGTGTTCGGGAAAGTAGATATTTGACGTATCACACCCCTAATTCGACGGTACAGTTCAGACTTAATTAGGGATACACTCTAGTTCGGGATTTGGGTTTTCTAATTTTGATCATTTCCATTCTAGCTTCCCCATTGCAACTGCGAGGATATGCATGCCGAGATAATGCTATGTGTTGAAGGGTTGAACATCGTTGTTGAGAGAAGAAAAGGAGGAAGCGATGATGTTTGAAGGATAAAAGATGGAGATGGAACTACAATTGACATATATTTTCCAAAAAACATAAGATGAAGGCAGAGTCAGACAAGTTGAAGATGAAGAAGATTAAAAAAATATGTTCGGGACACGGAAAATAGGCTTCATTATGCTTTGGTTGTCGTATAATCTTAATAGGTGTTGTAATAGCACTTTCAGGTTTATATAGGTGTGATACGTCTCCAACGTACCTATAATTTCTTATGTTCCATGCTAGTTTTATGACAATACCAACATGTTTTAGTCACACTTTATAATGTTTTTATGCATTTTCCGGGACTAACCTATTAACAAGATGCCGCAGTGCCGCTCCTATTTTCTGCTGTTTTTTATTTCAGAAAAGTTAGTTTACGAATATTCTCGGAATTGGATGAAACAAAATCCACGGCCCTATTTTCCACGGAGTCTTCTAGAACACCGAAGGAGAGACGAAGAGGGGCCACGAGGTGGGCACGCGTAGATGCACACGTCCGTTGGGAACCCCAAGTGGAAGGTATGATGCGTATAGAAGCAAGTTTCCCTCAGTATGAAACCAAGGTTTAATCGAACCAGTAGGAGCCAAGAAGCACGTTGAAGGTTGATGGTGGCGAAATGTGATGCGGCGCAACAAATGGATTCCGGCGCCAACGTGGAACCTGCACAACACAACCCAAGTACTTTGCCCCAACGAAACAGTGAGGTTGTCAATCTCACCGGCTTTCTGTAACAAAGGATTAACCGTTTTGTGTGGAAGATGATTGTTTGCAAGAAAACAGTAAAACAAGTATTGCAGTAGATTGTATGCTATGTAAAGAATAGGACCGGGGTCCACAGTTCACTAGAGGTGTCTCTCCCATAAGATAAAGCATGTTGGGTGAACAAATTACAGTCGGGCAATTGACAAATAGAGAAGGGCATAACAATGCATATACATGATATGATAAATATAGTGAGATTTAATTGGGCATTACGACAAAGTACATAGACTGCATCTATGCCTAAAAAGTCCACCTTCAGGTTATCATCCGAACCCCATTCAGTATTAAGTTGCAAAGCAACAGACAATTGCATTAAGTATGCTGCGTAATGTAATCAACAACTACATCCTTAGACATAGCATCAATGTTTTATCCCTAGTGGCAACAACACAACCTTAGAACTACTGTCACGATCCCAGGTGTCAATGAAGGCATGAACCTACGAGCATAAATACCCCTCTTGGAGTTAAGAGCAAAAACTTGGCCAGAGCCTCTACTAATAACGGAGAGCATGCAAGATCATAAACAACACATAAACAATAGATTGATAATCACCATAACATAGTATTCTCTATCCATCGGATCCCGACAAACACAACATATAGTATTACGGATAGATGATCTTGATCATGTTAGGCAGCTCACAAGATCCAACAATGAAGCACAATTAGGAGAAGACGACCATCTAGCCTACTGCTATGGACCCATAGTCCAGGGGTGAACTACTCACTCATCACTCCGGCGATCATGGCGATGAAGAGTCCTCCAGGAGATGAATCCCCTCTCCCGCAGGTGCCGGCGATCTCCGAATCCCCGAGATGGGATTCGCGGCGCGGCGTCTCTGGAAGGTTTTCCGTATCGTGGCTCTCGATGGGGGTTTCGCGACGGAGGCTGAGCGAAAAGGGTAGGTGGGGGGCTCACGAGGGCCGGATGACGGCCGCGCGGCGGGGGCCGCCGCGCCCCTGGTCGGCCACTCGTGGCCCCACTTCGTTCTCTTCGGTCTTCTGGAAGCTTCGTGCAAAATAGGACCCTGGGCGGTGATTTCGTCCAATTCCGAGAATATTTCCTTACTAGATTTCTGAAACCAAAAACAGCAGAAAACATGAAGCTGGCTCTTCGGCATCTTGTTAATAGGTTAGTTCCAGAAAATACGTAAATACGACATATAATGTGCATAAAACATGTAGGTATCATCAATAAAGTAGCATGGAACATAAGAAATTATCGATACGTTGGAGACGTATCAGCATCCCCAAGCTTAGTTCTGCTCGTCCCGAGCAGGTAAAACGATAACAAAGATAATTTCTGAAGTGACATGCCATCATAATCTTGATCATACTATTTGTAAACATATGTAATGAATGCAGCGATCAAAACAATGGTAATGACATGAGTAAACAACTGAATCATAAAGCAAAGACTTTTCATGAATAGTACTTCAAGACAAGCATCAATAAGTCTTCATAAGAGTTAACTCATAAAGCAATAAATCAAAGTAAAGGTGTTGAAGCAACACAAAGGAAGATTAAGTTTCAGCGGTTGCTTTCAACTTATAACATGTATATCTCATGGATATTGTCAACATAAAGTAATATAACAAGTGCAATATGCAAGTATGTAGGAATCAATACACAGTTCACACAAGTGTTTGCTTCTTAAGGTGGAGGAGATAGGTAAACTGACTCAACAATAAAAGTAAAAGAATGGTCCTTCAAAGAGGAAAGCATCGATTGCTGTATTTGTGCTAGAGCTTTTATTTTGAAAACATTAAACAATTTTGTCAACGGTAGTAATAAAGCATATGAGTTATGTAAATTATATCTTACAAGTTGCAAGCCTCATGCATAGTATACTAATAGTGCCCGCACCTCGTCCTACTTAGCTTGGACTACCGGATCTTTGCAATGCCATGTTTCAACCAAGTGTCACAAAGGGGTACCTCCATGCCGCCTGTACAAAGGTCTAAGGAGAAAGCTCGCATTTTGGATTTCTCGCTTTTGATTATTCTCAACTTAGACATCCATACCGGGACAACATGGACAACAGATAATGGACTCCTCTTAAATGCATAAGCATGTAGCAACAATTATTATTCTCATATGAGATTGAGGATATATGTCCAAAACTGAAACTTCAACCATGATTCATGGCTTTAGTTAGCGGCCCAATGTTCTTCTCTAACAATTTGCATGCTCCAATCATTAAGGTGATAGATCCTTCAGACAAGACGGACATGCATAGCAACTCACATGATATTCAACAATAGTTGATGGCGTTCCCCAGAAGCATGGTTATCGCACAACAAGCAACTTAATAAAGATAAAGTGCATAAGTACATATTCAATACTACGATAGTTTTTAAGGCTATTTTGTCCCATGAGCTATATATTGCAAAGGTAAATGATGGAATTTTAAAGGTAGCACTCAAGCAATTTACTTTGGAATGGCGGAGAAATACCATGTAGTAGGTAGGTATGGTGGACACAAATGGCATAGTAGTTGGCTCAAGGATTTTGGATGCATGAGAAGTATTCCCTCTCGATACAAGGTTTAGGCTAGCAAGGTTATTTGAAGCAAACTCAAGGATGAACCGGTGCAGCAAAACTCACATAAAAGACATATTGTAAACATTATAAGACTCTACACCGTCTTCCTTGTTGTTCAAAACTCAATACTAGATATTATCTAGACCTTAGATAGACCAAATATGCAAATCAAATTTTAGCAAGCTCTATGTATTTCTTCATTAATGGGTGCAAAACATATGATGCAAGAGCTTAAACATGAGCACAACAATTGTCAAGTATCACATTATCCAAGACATTTTAGAATTACTACATGTAGCATTTTCCAATTCCAACCATATAACAATTTAACGAAGAAGAAACTTCGCCTTGAACATTATGAGTAAAGCCTAAGGACATATTTGTCCATATGCAACAGCGGAGCGTGTCTCTCTCCCACAAAGTGAATGCTAGGATCCATTTTATTCAAACAAAAACAAAAACAAAAACAAACCGACGCTCCAAGTAAAGAACACAAGATGTGATTGAATAAAAATATAGTTTCAGGGGAGGAACCTGATGATGTTGTCGATGAAGGGGATGCCTTGGGCATCCCCAAGCTTAGACGCTTGAGTCTTCTTAAAATATGCAGGGGTGAACCACGGGGGCATCCCCAAGCTTAGAGCTTTCACTCCTCTTGATCATAGTATATCATTCTCCTCTCTTGACCCTTGAAAACTTCCTTCACACCAAACTTCAAGCAAACTCATTAGAGGGTTAGTGCACGATTAATAATTCACACATTCAGAGGTGACACAATCATTCTTTACACTTCTGGACATTGCATAAAGCTACTGGACATTAATGGATCAAAGAAATTTATCCAACATAGCAAAAGAGGCAATGCGAAATAAAAGGCAGAATCTGTCAAAAACGGAACAGTCTGTAAAGACGAATTTTAAGATGGCACCAGACTTGCTCAAATGGAAAAATCAAAACTAATGAAAGTTGCGTACATATCTGAGGATCACGCTCGTAAATTGGCATTTTTTCGAATTTTCTACAGAGACTTGTGCCCAGATTCGTGACAGACAGCAATGCTGTTTCTGCAGCGATCCCAAATATAACATCAACTTTGACATAAAAACTTTACTTGGCACAAAAACATGATAAGGAGAGGTTGCTACAGTAGTAAACAACTTCCAAGACTCAACAAAACAAAAATTGCTGTAGTAAAATAAACACATGGGTTATCTCCCCAGAAGTTCTTTCTTTATAGCCATTAAGATGGGCTCAGCAGTTTTAATGATACTCTCGCAATAAATAAGAGTTGAAGCAAAAGAGAGCATCAAGAAGCAAATTCAAAACACATTTAAACCTAACCCACTTCCTATGAAAAGGAATCTTGTACACAAATAAATTCATGAAGAACAAAGTGACAAGCATAGAAAAGCAACACAAGTGCAATTTCAAGATTCTCAACATAAAGAGGGGAAACTTAATATTATTAAGATGCATATAACCATGTTTCCCTCTCTCATAATAATTTTCAGTAGCATCATGAACAAACTCAACAATATAACTATCACATAAAACATTCTTGTCATGAGCCACATGCATAAAATTATTACTCTCCACATAAGCATAATCAATTTTATTAGTTGTAGTGGGAGCAAATTCAACAAAATACCTATCACTATTATTCTCATCACCATAATCATCATGTATAGGAGGCATATTGTAATCATAATTAATTTTCTCCTCAATAGTAGGTGGACTGAAAATATCATATTCATCATTGCAAACATCATATATAGGAGGTAAAGTATCATCCAAGTAAATTTTCTCCTCCATGCTTGGGGGACTAAAAATATCACAACCAGCTTCCCCAAGCTTAGAATTTTCCATAGCATTAGCAACAATGGTGTTCAAAGCATTCATCGTAATAACATTGCCATTAGCATACATATAAAGTTCCAAAGGTTTTTTAATTTTCTCTTCAAACACATCATGTCCTAATTCAAGATAAAGTTCATAAAGATCTCTAATTTTTTGTTGTTTTCCATTAAGCCTAACTAATAAAAACAAGTACAGAGCTAGACATGATAACAAAATAAATTAAATGCAAGTAACTAATTTTTGTGTTTTTGATATAGAGAACAAGACAGTAAATAAAGTAAAACTAGCAACTAATTTTTTGTGTTTTGTTTAGGTGCAGCAAACAAAGTAGTAAATAAAATAAAGCAAGACAAAAACAAAGTAAAGAGATTGGGAAGTGGAGACTCCCCTTGCAGCGTGTCTTGATCTCCCCGCAACGGCGCCAGAAATTTAGCTGATACGCGTAGATGCACACGTCCGTTGGGAACCCCAAGTGGAAGGTATGATGCGTATAGAAGCAAGTTTCCCTCAGTATGAAACCAAGGTTTAATCGAACCAGTAGGAGCCAAGAAGCACGTTGAAGGTTGATGGTGGCGAAATGTGATGTGGCGCAACAAGGGATTCCGGCGCCAACGTGGAACCTGCACAACACAACCCAAGTACTTTGCCCCAACGAAATTGAGGTTGTCAATCTCATGCTTGCTGTAACAAAGGATTAAGCGTGTCGAGTGGAAGGTGATTGTTTGCAAGAAAACGTAAAACAAGTATTGTAGTAGATTGTATGCTATGTAAAGAATAGGACCGGGGTCCAGAGTTCACTAGAGGTGTCTCTCCCATAAGATAAAGCATGTTGGGTGAACAAATTACGTCGGGCAATTGACAAATAGAGAAGGGCATAACAATGCATATACATGATATGATAAATATAGTGAGATTTAATTGGCATTACGACAAAGTACATAGACCGCCATCCAACGCATCTATGCCTAAAAAGTCCACCCTCGGGTTATCATCCGAACCCCATTCAGTATTAAGTTGCAAAGCAGACAATTGCATTAAGTATGGTGCGTAATGTAATCAACAACTACATCCTTAGACATAGCATCAATGTTTTATCCCTAGTGGCAACAGCACACACAACCTTAGAACCTACTCACGATCCCCGGTGTCAATGAAGGCATGAACCCACTATCGAGCATAAATACCCCTCTTGGAGTTAAGAGCAAGAACTTGGCGAGCCTCTACTAATAACGGAGACATGCAAGATCATAAACAACACATAAACAATAGATTGATAATCACCATAACATAGTATTCTCTATCCATGGATCCGACAAACACAACATAGATATTACGGATAGATGATCTTGATCATGTTAGGCAGCTCACAAGATCCAACAATGAAGCACAATTAGAAGACGACCATCTAGCTGCTGCTATGGACCCATAGTCCAGTGAACTACTCACTCATCACTCCGGAGCGTTCATGGCGATGAAGAGTCCTCGGGAGATGAATCCCCTCTCCGGCAGGGTGCCGATCTCCTGAATCCCCGAGATGGGATTCGCGGCGGCGTCTGAAGGTTTCCGTATCGTGGCTCTGATCTGGGGTTTGACGGAGGCTATTTGTAGGCGAAAGGGTAGGTCAGGGGGCTCACGGGGGCCCAGGATAGCACGAAGCCGCGCGGCCAGGGGCCCCGCTGTGGTCTGGCCACCTCGTGGCCCACTTCGTCTCTCTTCGGTCTTGGAAGCTCGTGTAAAAATAGGACCCTGGGCGGTGATTTCGTCCAATTCCGAGAATATTTCCTTACTAGGATTTCTGAAACCAAAAACAGCGAAAACAGCAACTGGCTCTTCGGCATCTTGTTAATAGGTTAGTTCCAGAAAATGCGTAAATACGACATATAATGTGCATAAAACATGTAGGTATCATCAATAAAGTAGCATGGAACATAAGAAATTATCGATACGTTGGAGACGTGTCAGTGGCCACCACAGCGCGGCGGGCCACCTCTCGGCCGGCCTGTGGGTGGGCCTCAGCTCTCGGGCACCCACCGATGCTGCCCCTTCGCCTATTTATTCTTCCTGACACGAAAACCCTAGTACCGAGAGCCACGATACGAAAAAAAGTTCCAGAGACGCCGCCGCCGTCAACCCTAACTCGGGGGGTTCAGAAGATCGCCTCCGGCATCTGAGAGGGAATCATCAGGAGGGCTCTACATCACCATTGATACGCGTGAAGCACATGTCCGTTGGGAACCCCAAGAGGAAGGTGTGATGCGTACAGCAACAAGTTTTCCCTCAGTGAAACCAAGGTTATCGAACCGTTAGGAGATGAAGGCCACGTGAAGGTTGTTGTGGAGGAGTGTAGTGCGGCGCACACAAGTGATTCGGCGCCAACGTGGAACACAACACAATCACTGATCTTTGCCCCAACTTAACGTGAGGTTGTCAATCTCATGAAAACAAAGGATTAAACGTATGGTATGGAGAATGATGTTTGTTTGCGAAGAACAACGAGAACAGAGATTGCAGTAGATTATTTCAGATGTAAAAGAATGGACCGGGTCCACAGTTCACTAGTGGTGTCTCTCCAATAAGATAAATAACATGTTGGGTGAACAAATTACAGTGGGCAATTGATGTCTACGGTGCTTCTATTCTTGTAGACAGTGTTGGGCCTCCAAGAGCAGAGGTTTGTACAGCAGCAAGTTTCCCTTAAGTGGATTACCCAAGGTTTATCGAACTCGAGGAGGAAGAGGTCAAAGATATCCCTCTCAAGCAACCACAAATCACAAAGCAAGAAGTCTCTTGTGTCCCCAACACACCAAATACACTTGTCAGGTGTATAGGTGCACTAGTTCGGCGAAGAGATAGTGAAATACAAGTAATATGGATGTATATGAGTGGTAATAGCAATCTGAATAAAATATGGCAGCGAGTAAACATGCAACAGAACAGTAAATAAACGGTGTTTGTATTGGAAACAAGGCCTAGGATCATACTTTCACTAGTGGACACTCTCAACATTGATCGCATAATAAATACTTCTTCTCATATGTGCTACATACACTCTTGTTTGATAATGAACATCATTCGTTGCGTAGGATTACGAACCCTCAATGCCGGAGTTAACAAGCTCCACAATATTCGATATTCATGTTTAAGTAACCTTAGAGCATAATAGATCATTGCAAAATAAACCAAGAACTAACATAGAGCACGCACTTGTCCACATTACACTATGAAGGAGGAATAGATCACATCAATACTATCATAATGATAATTAACTCCACAATCTACAAGAGATCGTGATCATAGCCTACGACAAGAACCACGGTGCACGCACTAATCACCTTTACACACGTGGAGGAGGAATAGACTACTTTAATAACATCACATGAGTAGCACACAACTAGTAGCGATACAAAGCTCATCATATGGATCTCAATCATGTAAAGCAGCTCATGAGATCATTGTATTGGAGTTCGGAGAGAGAGATTAACCACATAGCTACGGTACAGCCCCGAGCCTCGATGGAGAACTACTCCCTCCTCATGGGAGCAGCAGCAGTGATGAAGATGGCGGTGGAGATGGCAGCGGTGTCGATGGAGAAGCCTTCGGGCACTTCCCGCTCGGCGGGTCCGGAGCAGACTTCCCCCGAATCTTGATTTCGCGATGAGCGGCTCTGGAAGGTTTTCTCCGTGTCGTGGCTCTCTCGTAAGGGTTTCGATGCAGGGGCTTTAAATAGGCGAAGGAGGCGCGGGAGGGTCGAAGGGCGACCACACCATAGGGCCGCGGGCCCCTGGCCGCGCCACCTATCATCTGGGCCCACGGGGCCCCCTCGCGACTCTCGGGTGTTACGGATGCCAGACAAAATAGGAACCCGGGCGTTGATTTCGTCCAATTCGAGAATATTTCGTTACTAGGTTTAAAACCAAACAGCAGGAACTGGCACTTGACATCTTGTTAATAGGTTAGTTCGAGAAAATGCACAAATATGACATAAAGTGTGCATAAAACATGTAGGTATCATCAATAAAGTAGCATGGAACATAAGAAATTATCGATACGTTGAGACGTATCACATCAAGCTTAGTTCTGCTCGTCCAGTAAAACGATAACAAAGATAATTTCTTAAGTGACATGCCATCATAACCTTGATCATATTGTAAACATATGTAATGAATGCAGCAATCAAAACAATGGTAATGACATGAGTAAACAACCGAATCATAAAGCAAAGACTTTTCATGAATAGTACTTCAAGACAAGCATCAATAAGTCTTGCATAAGAGTTAACTCATAAAGCAATAAATCAAAGTAAAGGTATTGAAGCAACACAAAGGAAGATTAAGTTTCAGCGGTTGCTTTCAACTTATAACATGTATATCTCATGGATATTGTCAACATAAAGTAGTATAACAAGTGCAATAAGCAAGTATGTAAGAATCAATGCACACAGTTCACACAAGTGTTTGCTTCTTGAGGTGGAGAGATAGGTAAACTGACTCAACATAAAAGTAAAAGAATGGTCCTTCAAAGAGAAAGCATCGATTGCTATATTTGTGCTAGAGCTTTGGTTTTGAAAACATAAAGAGAGCATAAAAGTAAAGTTTTGAGAGGTGTTTGTTGTTGTCAACGAATGGTAATGGGTACTCTAACTACCTTGCCAGACAAACCTTCAAGAGCGGCTCCATTTTATTTTATTTTTGGGTGGCACTCCTTCCAACCTTTCTTTCACAAACCATGGCTAACCGAATCCTCGGGTGCCTGCCAACAATCTCATACCATGAAGGAGTGCCTTTTATTTTAGTTTTATTTGACACTCTCCCCACATTTGCTTTCTCAAGCCATGGCTAACCGAATCCTTCGGGTGCCGTCCAACGATCACATACCATGGAGGAGTGTCTATTTTGTTAATTAATTTGGGACTGGGAATCCCATTGCCAGCTCTTTTTGCAAAATTATTGGATAAGCGGATGAAGCCACTAGTCCATTAGTGAAAGTTGCCCAACAAGATTGAAAGATAAACACCACATACTTCCTCATGAGCTATAAAACATTGACACAAATAAGAGGTAATAACTTTTGAATTGTTTAAAGGTAGCACTCAAGCAATTTACTTTGGAATGAGAGAAATACCATGTAGTAGGTAGGTATGGTGGACACAAATGGCATAGTGGTTGGCTCAAGGATTTTGGATGCATGAGAAGTATTCCCTCTCGATACAAGGCTTAGGCTAGCAAGGTTATTTGAAGCAAACTCAAGGATGAACCGGTGCAGCAAAACTCACATAAAAGACATATTGTAAACATTATAAGACTCTACACCGTCTTCCTTGTTGTTCAAAACTCAATACTAGAAATTATCTAGACCTTAGAGAGACCAATTATGCAAACCTTTAGCAAGCTCTATGTATTTCTTCATTAGTAGGTGTAAAGTATATGATGCAAGAGCTTAAACATGAGCACAACAATTGCCAAGTATCACATTATCCAAGATATTTTACCAATTACTACATGGCATTTTCCAATTCCAACCATATAACAATTTAACGAAGAAACTTCGCCATGAATATTATGAGCTAAGAACACATGTGTTCATACGAACCAGCGGGCGTGTCTCTCTCCCACACAAGGATGAACTTATTCAGAGAACTAAGATAACAAAACAAAATAAAAAGCACACAGACGCTCCAAGTAAAGTACATAAGATGTGACCGAATAAAAATATAGTTTCACTAGAAGAAAATAAGTTGTCGATGAAGAAGGGGATGCCTTGGGAATCCCCAAGCTTAGATGCTTGAGTCTTCTTAAAATATGCAGGGATGAACCACCGGGGCATCCCCAAGCTTAGACCTTTCACTCTTCTCGATCACATTATATCACCCTCTTCTATTGACCCTTGAAAACTTCCTCACACCAAACTTCAAGCAAACTCATTAGAGGGTTAGTGCATAATCAAAATTCACATGTTCAGAGGTGACACAATCATTCTTAACACTTCTGGACATTGCACAAAACTTCAGAAAGTTAATGGAACAAAGAAACTCATTCAACTTAACAAAAGCGGCAATGCGAAATAAAAGGCAGAATCTGTCAAAAATAGAACAGTCCGTAAAGACGAATTTAAAGTGGCACCAGACTTGCTCAAATGGAAAAACTCAAAACTAATGAAAGTTGCGTACATATCAGGATCACGCTCGTAAATTGGCAGATTTTTTCGAATTTTCTACAGAGAACTGTGCCCAGATTCGTGACAGACAGCAATGCTGTTTCTGCGCACCGATCCCAAATATAACATCAACTTTGACATAGAAACTTTACTTGGCACAAAAACATGATAAGGAGAGGTTGCTACAGTATTAAACAACTTCCAAGACACAAATATAAAACAAAGTACTGTAGTAAAAAAACACATGGGTTATCTCCCAAGAAGTTCTTTCTTTATAGCCATTAAGATGGGCTCGGCATTTTAATGATGCACTCGCAAGAAATAAAAGTTGAAGCAAAAGAGAGCATCAAAAGGCAAATTCAAAACACATTTAAGTCTAACATGCTTCCTATGCATAGGGTCTTGTAAATAAACAAGTTCATGAAGAGCAAAGTAACAAGCATAGGAAGATAAAACAAGTGTAGCTTCAAAATTTCAGCACATAGAGAGATGTTTTAGTAACATGAAAATTTTTACAACCATATTTTCCTCTCTCATAATAACTTTCAAGTAGCAACATGAGCAAACTCAACAATATAACTATCACATAAAGCATTCTTATCATGAGTCTCATGCATAAAATAATTACTACTCCCAACATAAGCATAGTCATTCTTATTAATTGTAGTAGGAGCAAATTCAACAAAGTAGCTATCAAATATAGGAGGTATATTGTAATCATAATCAAATTTATCCTCCATAACAGGTGGTAACAAAAGACTACTATCATTATAATCATCATAAATGGGAGGCAAAGTATCATCAAAGAAAATTTTCTCCTCAATGCTTGGGGGACTAAAATATCATGCTCATCAAAACCAGCTTCCCCAAGCTTAGAACTTTCCATATCATTAACAACAATGGTGTTCAAAGCATTCATATTAATATGTTCCATGGTTTTTTTAATCTTTCACCATGCCCTATCCAAAGAAGATAGAATAGAAAAGCTGTTGTCATTGTGAACACTACTTTGTGTGAAAATTCAACTTATAAATGAATCCAGTTCGAAACACTTAATGGCGCTCAAAAGAGACAGTAATGACAGAAATGAGTGACATAGTTTCTTGCTACAGGACACTACCCACAGGCAAGAAGAGCAGATGATGCTCCTCATGTAAGTATTCCTAAGAAGCAAGTCCTAACAAGCCAGCAGAGAGAGATGTTTTAGTATGGAGCATGAGTGGGATTGTAGAGAGTAGATAGGAGGGTTCCATATGAATCATCAGGAAGTATCATCAAAGCAAGGGGAGCTTGTAGTCCAACAATGGTGTTCAAAGCCCAAAGCATATCCATGTCTTAAATCAGAAGCTCATTGTTGTGCCTAACTAGTGTAAACACCAAACAATTTAGTCTTATTCAACAGTGTAGTATGGTGTCATAGTGCTTGATGTCAGTATAGTGAAATGGATCAAGGCTATGAGGTCAAAGATAAATATGAAGTGTGTCTAGCACTAGTTCAGTGAAATACTATATGAGTGTAATAATATATACAACATTTATTGGAAACAAGGCCTAGGGATCATACTTTCACTAGTGGACACTCTCAACATTGATCGCATAATAAATACTTCTTCTCATATGTGCTACACACACTCTTGTTTGATAATGAACATCATTCGTTGCGTAGGATTACACGAACCCTCAATGTCGGAGTTAACAAGCTCCACAACATTCGATATTCATGTTTAAGTAACCTTAGAGCATAATAGATCATTGCAAAATAAACCAAGAACTAACATAGAGCACGCACTGTCCACATTACACTATGAAGGAGGAATAGATCACATCAATACTATCATAATGATAATTAACTCCACAATCTACAAGAGATCATGATCATAGCCTACGACAAGAACCACACTGCACGCACTAATCACCTTTACACACGTGAGGAGGAATAGACTACTTTAATAACATCACATGAGTAGCACACAACTAGTAGCGATACAAAGCTCATCATATGGATCTCAATCATGTAAAGCAGCTCATGAGATCATTGTATTGGAGTACAGAGAGAGAGATTAACCACATAGCTAACAGCCCCGAGCTCGATGGAGAACTACTCTCCTCATGGGAGCAGCGGTGATGAAGATGGCGGTGGAGATGGCAGCGGTGTCGATGGAGAAGCCTTCCGGGGCACTTCCCCGCTCCGTGCGGAACAGACTTCTGCCCCGAATCTTGATTTCGCGATGGCGGCTCTCGGAAGGTTTTCTCCGTATCGTGGCTCCTCCGTAGGGTTTTCGATGCAGGGCTTTAAATAGGCGAAGAGGCGGCGCAGGAGGGTCGAAGGGCGACCACACCATAGGGTGGCGGGCCCAGCCTGGCCGCGCCACCTATCATCCGCCCACAGGCCCCCTCCGGCGCTCTGGATGCTTCGGGCAAAATAGGAACTCCGGCGTTGATTTCGTCCAATTCCGAGAATATTTCGTTACTAGGATTTCTGAAACCAAAAACAAGAAAACGGAACTGGCACCGCAATAGGTTAGTTCCAGAAAATGCACAAATATGACATAAAGTGTGCATAAAACATGTAGGTATCATCAATAAAGTAGCATGGAACATAAGAAATTATCGATACGTTGGAGACGTATCAGCAATTGACAAATAAAGATTCATATACATATCATGATGATCACTATGATATTTAATCAGGGCATTACGACAGAGAACATAGACCGCCATCCAGCATGCATCTATGCCTAAAAAGTCCACCTTTGTTAGCATCCGCACCCTTCCAATATTAAGTTGCAAACAATTGCATTAAGTATTGCGTAATGTAATCAACACAAATATCCTTAGACAAAGCATTGATGTTTTATCCCTAGTGGGAACAGCACATCCACAACCTTAGAACTTTCACACTGTCCAGATTCAATGGAGGCATGAACCCACTATCGAGCATAAATACTCCCTCTGGAGTTACAAGTATCAACTTGGCCGGAGCCTCTACTAGCAACGGAGAGCATGCAAGAACATAAAAAACACATATATGATGATCAATAATCAACTTGACATAGTATTCTATATTCATCGGATCCCACCAAACACAACATGTAGCATTACAAATAGATGATCTTGATCATGTTAGGCAGCTCACAAGATCTAAACATGATAGCACAAGAGGAGAAGACAACCATCTAGCTACTATGGACCCGTAGTCCAAGGATGAACTACTCACGCATCACTGAGGCGGGCATGGTGATGTAGAGCCCTCCGTGATGATTCCCTCCGCAGGTGGAGGCGATCTCTGAATCCCGAGATGGTATTGGCGGCGTCTCGGAACTTTTTCCGTATCGTGGCTCTCGGTAATAGGTTTTCGCCAGAGTTTAAGTAGGCTGGCAGCGCAGAGAGGCACCCGAGGGGCCCACCCCATAGGTTGGCGCGGCCCTCCCTGGCCGCGCCGCCTATGGTGGCGGCTCCTCGTGGCCCCACTTCGTATCCCTTCGGTCTTCTGGAAGCTGTGGAAAAATAAGACCTTGGGCGTTGATTTCGTCCAATCCGAGAATATTTCCTTTGTAGGATTTCTGAAACCAAAAACAGCAGAATGAATCTGCCGGCATCTTGTTAATAGGTTAGTGCCGGAAAATGCATCAAAACATCATAAAGTGTGAACAAAACATGTAGGTATTGTCATAAAACTAGCATGGAACATAAGAAATTATAGATACGTTGGAGACGTATCAAGCATCCCCAAGCTTAGTTCCTAGTCGCCCTCGAGTAGGTAAACGATAACCACCAACATAATCTTGATCAACATTATTGTAAAGCATATGAAGTGAATGGAGTGATTCAAAGCAATAGATTGCTAACAAAGAGATAATGACTAAACAATGAATCATATAGCAAAACTTTTCATGAATAGTACTTTCAAGACAAGTATCAAAAAGACTTGCATAAGAGCTAACTCATAAAGCAATACATTCAAAGTAGAAGGTTTCGCAACACATAGGATGATTAAGTTTCAGCAATTGCTTTCAACTTGTAACATGTATATCTCATGGATAATTGTCAACATAAAGTAATATAACAAGTGCAATAAGTAAACATGTAAGAATCAATGCACACAACACAAGTGTTTGCTTCTAAGATAGAAAGAAGTAGGTAGACTGACTCAACATAAAGTAAAAGAATGGCCCTTCGCAGAGGAAGCATGGATTACTATTTTTGTGCTAGAGCTTTTGTTTTGAAAACATAGAAACAATTTTGTCAACGGTAGTAATAATTCATATGTGTTATGCATAAAACTTCCTACAAGTTGCAAGCCTCATGCATCGAATACCAATAGTGCCCGCACCTTGTCCTAATTAGCTTGGATTTACATGGATTATCATTGCATAACATATGTTTCAACCAAGTATCACAAAGGGGTACCTCTATGCCGATGTACAAAGGTCCAAGGAGATAAATCACATTTGATTTCTGTTTTTGATAGATCTCAACTTAGGACATCCATCCACAACATAGAAAAACAAAGATAATGGACTCCTCTTTAATGCATAAGCATTCAACAACGAGATAATATTCTCATAAGAGATTGAGGATGAATGTCCAAACTGAAAACTTCCACCATGATACATGGCTTTGGTTAGCGGCCCAATGTTCTTCTCTAACATATGCATACTCAAACCATTTGATCATGATAAATCGCCCTACTTCAGACAAGACGAACATGCATAGCAACTCACATGATATTCAACAAAGGTGTAAAAGTTGATGGCGTCCCCGAAACATGGTTACCGCTCAACAAGCAACTTATAAGAACTAAGATACATAGCTATATATTCATCACCACAATAGTTTTTAAGCTATTTTCAATGAGCTATATATTGCAAAGACAAAGGAATGAAATTTTAAAGGTAGCACTCAAGTAATTTACTTTGGAATGGCAGAAAAATACCACATAGTAGGTAGATATGGTGGACACAAATGGCATGGGTTTTGGCTCAAGGTGTTTGGATGCACGAGAAGCATTTCCTCTAGTACAAGGCTTTTAGCAAGGTTGTTTGAAGCAAACACAAGTATGAACAGGTACATCAAAAATTACACAAGAACATATTGCAAGCATTATAAGACTCTACACTGTCTTCCTTGTTGTTCAAACACTTTTACCAGAAAATATCTAGACCTTAGAGAGACCAATCATGCAAACCAAATTTCAACAAGCTCTACGGTAGTTCTCCACTAATAGATTTAAACTACATGATGCAAGAGCTTAAACATGATCTATGAGAGGTCAAAACAATTGCCAAATATCAAATTATTCAAAACCATATGAAGCATTTTCTGATTCCAACCAAATAGCAATCAACGAAGCAGTTTTCTTCGCCATGAACATTAAAGCATAACTAAGAACACAAGTGTTCAAATGAAAAAGCGGAGCGTGTATATCTCCAATACAAGGATTGTGAGATCCAACTTTATTCAAACCAAAACAAAAATAAAAGCAAAAGGACGCTCCAAGTAAAGAACATAAGATGTTATGGAATAAAAATATAGTTTCACTAGAAGTGACCTGATAAGTTGTTGATGAAGGGATGCCTTGGGCATCCCCAAGCTTAGATGCTTGAGTCTTCTTAAAATATGCAAGGATGAACCACGGGGCATCCCCAAGCTTAGACTTTTCACTCTTCTTGATCATATTGTATCATCCTCTTCTCTTGACCCTTGAAAACTTCCTCCACACCAAACTTAAAGCAAACTCATTAGAGGGTTAGTGCATAATCAAAAATTCACATATTCAGAGGTGACATAATCATTCTTAACACTTCTGGACATTGCACAAAGCTACTGAAAGTTAATGGAACAAAGAAATCCATTCAACATAGCAAAAGAGGCAATGCAAAAATAAAAGGCAGAATCTGTCAAAACAGAACAGTCCGTAAAGACGAATTTTTATGAGGCACTTAACTTGCTCAGATGGAAAAACTCAAAACTAATAAAGTTGCGTACATATCTGAGGATCACGCACGTAAATTGGCAGATTTTTTTGATACTTCTATAGAGAGAAGGACGCGAATTCGTGACAGGCAGCAATTCTGTTTCTGCGCGGAAATCCAAATCTAGTATCAACTTTACTATAGAGACTTTACTTGGCACAAAAACATGATAAGGAGAGGTTTCTACAGTAGTAACAACTTCCAAGACTCAACAAAATAGTAGTAAAATAAAACCATGGGTTATCTCCAAGAAGTGCTTTTTTTAACGCCTTTTAGGCGCAGAAAGTGCAAATCAAGTATTATCAAGAGAAGAAGCATCAACATCATAATTTTTCTTACAAACACAACTTGTTGCAGAGAGTACCTTAGATGCTCCATTATCTAAATTTCCCAAGGTGGTACTAAGGGTTTTATCAATTTTAGGCCTATAATAATTCTTTGGTTTAGGCACCTTAGAGACATACATGACTTTTTGCTCTTTACCCACATATGCTTTCTCCTTAAACTTAAGAGAAGAAAAAGTTGAACCCAAGGTTCCCATAGCTTTTTCAAGTTCACTAATCCTATTGGTTTGATTATCATGGATAACACAAGTTTCTAGGATAGCAATTCTTTCATTAATTCCTCCTAGGGATTTATCAAGTTTATCAGTATTATCAAGTAATATTCCCAATTTAGTCTCAACACTTGGAAAATTTTTCTCTATGGCTTCCAACTTCTTCATGACATCCTCAAGAGAGATTTCAATTTTAACTTCATTAACAGTGGTGTTCCAACTAGACTCTCAATGATGCAACTAGCTTCTAAAGCGGAGTACCTAGGAAATTACCTCCCGAAAGAGTATCAAGAACATACCTATTCCAGCTAGATATACCAACATAAAAGTTCCTAAGAAGGATAATAGTGGAGTGTTTCTTAATGCACCTATGATGAGCATTACTAATTGTACAAGCATCTTTAAAACTTTCCCCACCTTGTTGCTTAAAAGAACGAACTTCAACTTCAGGATTACTCATTTTAGCAGTAATAAAGGTAAACTAAGCAAACAAAGTAAAGTAAAAACAAGTAACTAATTTTTTTGTGTTTTTCATATGCAAGTAAACAAGACAAAGTAAAGCAACTAATTTTGTTTTTGTTTTTGATATAAAGCAAACAAGACAAATAAAAAAGTAAAGCAAGACAAAAACAAAGTAAAGAGATTGGATGTGGAAGACTCCCTTGCGTGTCTTGATCTCCCAAGAGCGCCAAAAAGAGCTTGATAACGCGTGAAGCACACGTCCGTTAGGAACCCCAAGAGGAAGGTGTGATGCGTACGGGCAAGTTTTCCCTCCGCAAGAAACCAAGGTTATCGAACCAGAGAGATGAAGGCCACGTGAAGGTTGTTGGTGGAGGAGGCAACACCGTGATTCGGCGACGTGGAACCTGCACAACACAATCACACTTTGCCCCAACTTAATGAGGTTGTCAATCTCACCGCTTGAAAACAAAGGATTAAACGTATGGTGTGGAGAATGATGTTTGTTTGCGAAGAACAACAGAGAACAGAGATTGCAGTAGATTGTATTTCAGATGTAAAAGAATGGACCGGGTCCACAGTTCACTAGTGGTGTCTCTCCAATAAGATAAATAACATGTTGGGTGAACAAATTACAGGTGGGCAATTGACAAATAAAGATTCATATACATATCATGATGATCACTATGAGATTTAATCAGGGCATTACGACAAAGAACATAGACCGCCATCCAAGCATGCATCTATGCCTAAAAAGTCCACCTTCAGGTTAGCATCCGCACCTTCCATTAAGTTGCAAACAACAGACAATTTCATTAAGTATGGTGCGTAATGTAATCAACACAAATATCCTTAGACAAAGCATTGATGTTTTATCCCTAGTGGCAATAACACATCCACAACCTTAGAACTTTCTGTGTCCCAGATTCAATGGAGGCATGAACCCACTATCGAGCATAAATACTCCCTCTTGGAGTTACAAGTATCAACTTGGCCAGAGCCTCTACTAGCAACGGAGAGCATGCAAGAAAATAAACAACACATATATGATAGATCAATAATCAACTTGACATAGTATTCTATATTCATCGGATCCCACCAAACACAACATGTAGCATTACAAATAGATGATCTTGATCATGTTAGGCAGCTCACAAGATCTAAACATGATAGCACAAGAGGAGAAGACAACCATCTAGCTACTGCTATGGACCCGTAGTCCAAGGATGAACTACTCACGCATCGATCCGGAGGCGGGCATGGTGATGTAGCCCTCGGTGATGATTCCCCCTCCGGCGGGTGGAGGCGATCTCCTGAATCCCGAGATGGGATTGCGGCGGCGGCGTCTCTGGAACTTTTCCGTATCGTGGCTCTCGGTAATAGGTTTTCGCCGAGAGTTTAAGTAGGCGGAAGGCAGGGGGCACCCGAGGGGCCCACCCCATAGGGTGGCGCGCCCCTCCCTTGGCCGCGCCGCCCTATGGTGGCGGCCTCGTGGCCCCACGTATCCCCTTCGGTCTTCGGAAGATCCGTGGAAAATAAGACCACGGGCGTTGATTTCGTCCAATTAAGAATATTTCCTTTGTAGGATTTCTGAAACCAAAACAGCAGAAAACAGCAACTTCGGCATCTTGTTAATAGGTTAGTTCCGGAAAATGCATCAAAACATCACAAAGTGTGAACAAAACATGTAGGTATTGTCATAAAACTAGCATGGAACATAAGAAATTATAGATACGTTGGAGACGTATCAACCATGCCCGCCTCCGGACTGAAGCGTGAGTAGTTCATCCTTGGACTACGGGTCCATAGCAGTAGCTAGATGGTTGTCTTCTCCTCTTGTGCTATCATGTTTAGATCTTGTGAGCTGCCTATCATGATCAAGATCATCTATTTGTAATGCTACATGTTGTGTTTGTTGGGATCCGATGAATATGGAATACTATGTCAAGTTGATTATTGATCTATCATATATGTTATTTATGTTCTTGCATGTTCTCCGTTGCTAGTAGAGGCTCTGGCCAAGTTGATACTTGTGACTTCAAGAGGGAGTATTTATGCTAGATAGTGGGTTCATGTCTCCATTGAATCTGGGGAGTGACAGTAACCCCTAAGGTTGTGGATGTGTCTGTTGCCACTAGGGATAAAACATCAATGCTTTGTCTAAGGATATTTGTATTGTTTACATTACGCACCACTTAATGCAATTGTCTGTTGTTTGCAACTTAATACTAGAAGAGGTGCGAATGCTAACCCGAAGGTGGACTTTTTAGGCATAGATGCATGTTGGATGGCGGTCTATGTTCTTTGTCGTAATGCCCTAAGTGAATCTCATAGTAGTCATCATGATATGTATGCTTCTCTATTTGTCAATTGCCCAACTGTAATTTGTTCACCCAACATGCTATTTATCTGATTGGAGAGACACCACTAGTGAATGTGGACCCCGGTCCATTCTTTTACATCGAAATACAACCTACTGCAATCATTGTTCTCTTTTGTTTTCTGCAAACATAATTCTCCACACCATACGTTTAATCCTTTGTTTTCAAGCCGGTGAGATTGACAACCTCACTTAAGTTAGGCAAAGTAGTTTGATTGTGTTGTGGTTCCACGTTGGCGCAATCACTGGTGTCGCACTACACTCCTTCACCAACAACCTTCACGTGATCTTCATCTCCTACTGGTTCGATAACCTTGGTTTCTTACGAGGAAAACTCGTTGTTGTACTCATCATACCTTCCTCTTGGGGTTCCCAACGGACGTGTGCTTTACGTCAAGCGCCTACTTTTAGCGTTTGGGACCTGAAGAAAAGTTGCACCCAGATATTTCTAACTCCCACGTCAACTTCACGCCGTACTTTTCGCGCCGTTGTCGGGAGATCAAGACACGCCGCAAGGGAGTCTCTCACACCCAATCTCTTTACTTTGTTTATTGTCTTGCTTTATTTTATTTTTTGTCTTGTTTGCTTTCTTTATATCAAAAACACAAAAAAATTAGTTACTTGTTTTACTTTATTTAATTCGGTTTTGCTTTGTTTATTTTTATTATTGCTAAAATGAATACTCCCGAGAACACTAAGTTGTGTGACTTCACTAGCACAAATAATAATGATTTTATATGCACTCCTATTGCTCCACCTACTACAAAGAGATTTTATGAAATTAAACCTGCTTTACTGAATCTTGTTATGAGAGAGCAATTTTCTGGTGTTAGTACTGATGATGCTACTGCCCATCTTAATAAGTTTGTTGAACTTTGTGAAATGCAAAAGTATAAGGATATAGATGGGGATATTATAAAACTAAAATTGTTTCCTTTCTCCTTAAGAGGAAGAGCTAAAGATTGGTTGCTATCTTTGCCTAAAAATAGTATTGATTCATGGACTAAATGTAAAGATGCTTTTATTGGAAAATATTATCCTCCTGCTAAAATTATATCTTTGAGAAGTAGCATTATGAATTTTAAGCAATTGGATAATGAACATGTTGCCAAAGCATGGGAGAGACTGAAATATTTGGTAAAGAATTGCCCTACCCATGGACTAACTACTTGGATGATCATCCAAACCTTTTATGCAGGATTAAATTTTTCTTCAAGGAACCTATTGGATTCAGCTGCTGGAGGTATTTTTATGTCCATCACTTTGGGTGCTGCAACAAAGCTTCTTGATGATATGATGATCAACTACTCTGAATGGCACACTGAAAGAACTCCTCAAGGTAAGAAGGTAAATTCTGTTGAAGAAACCTCTTCCTTGAGTGATAAGATTAATGTTATTATGTCTATGCTTGTTAATGGTAGATCTCATGTTGATCCTAATAATGTTCCTTTAGCTTCATTGGTTGCTCAGGAAGAGCATGTTGATGTGAATTTCATTAAAAATAATAATTTCAACAACAATGCTTATAGGAATAATTTTGGTAACAACAACTATAGGCCATATCCTTCTAATAGTGGTAATGGTTATGGTAATTCTTATGGTAATTCTTACAAAAATAGTAGGAGTGTACCCTCTGATCTTGAAGTCATGATTAAAGAATTTATTAGTACACAAACTGCTTTTAACAAATCTGTTGAGGAAAAGTTTGGTAAAATTGATGTTCTTGCTTCTAAGGTTGATAGTCTTGCTCTTGATGTTGATATTTTGAAACTGAAAGTTATGCCTGATGATGTTAAAGATACTAAGTCATTTTCTAAAACAAATGCTATCCAAGTTCGAATTAATGACAATATTAGAATGATGGCTGAATTGCATGCTAGGTGGGAAAGAGAAGAAAAACTTGCTAAAGATAATAATATAGCTAAAGTTTGGACTATTACCACCACTAGTAATGTTGATGCTTCACATGTTGCTAAACCTCCTAATATCAATGATAAAATAATTGGTGTTGGCAATGTTTCTATTTCTACTACAAAGTGTGCAAAATTGCTTGAAACTGCTGAAACTGTTTGTGATAAAAGTGCTGAAATTTTTCAAAGTGTTGGGGACAATGGCACCATTGCTGTAGATCATAATGGTTTTGATTTTGATAATTGTCATATTTCTGAAGTTATTAAGTTCTTGCAAAAACTTGCTAGAAGTGCTAATGCTAGTGCTATAAACTTGGCCTTTACAAAACATATTACAAATGCTCTCATTAAAGCTAGGGAAGAGGAATTAAAACTTGAAGCTTCTATTCCTAGAAAGTTAGAAGATGGTTGGGAGCCCATCATTAAGATGAAGGTCAATGATTTTGATTGTAATGCTTTATGTGATCTTGGTGCAAGTATTTGTTATGCCTAAGAAACTCTATGATATGCTTGACTTGCCACCTTTGGAATGTTGTTATTTGGATGTTAATCTTGCTGATAATGCTATAAAGAGACCTTTGGGGAGAATTGACAATGTTCACATTACGGTTAACAATAACCTTGTCCCCGTTTATTTTGTTGTTTTGGATATTGAATGCAATGCATCTTGTCCTATTGTTTTGGGAAGACCCTTTCTTCGAATGTTGGTGCTATTATTGATATGAAAGAAGGAAATATTAAATATCAATTCCCTCTTAAGAAAGGTATGGAACACTTCCCTAGAAAGAGAATGAAGATGCCTTTTGATTCTATTATTAGAACAAATTATGATGTTGATGCGTCTTCTCTTGATGTTACTTATTTTCACTTTATGCGCCTAAAAGGCGTTAAAGAAAAGCGCTTATGGGAGACAACCCATTGTTTTATTTATGCATTTTTTGTTTTATATTTGAGTCAAGGTGCTTGTTAATACTGTAGAAATACATTTGTATCTTTATTTTGCATTGTTGTGCCAAAGTAAAGTCTTTGATAGAAAGTTGATACTATATTTGGATTTCTGCGCAGAAACAGATTTTTAGCTGTCACGAATTTGCGTTTTTATCTCCGTAGAAGAATCTAAAAATTCTGAAAAAATTCATGCGTAATCCTCAGATATGTGCGCAACTTTCATTCAACAGGAGCTTTTCCATCTGAGCAAGTTAAGTGCCTCGAAAAAATTCGTCTTTACGGACTGTTCTGTTTGACAGATTCTGCCTTTTATTTCGCATTGCCTCTTTTACTGTGTTTGAGTGGATTTCTTTGCTCCATTAAATTTCAGTAGCCTTGGGTAATGTCTAGAAGTGTTGGAATGATTGTGTCCTTGCTGAACATGTGAATTTTTTATTATGCACTAACCCTCTAATAAGATTGCTTTGAGTTTGGTGTGGAGGAAGTTTTCAAGGATCAAGAGAGGAGGATGATATAATATGATCAAGAAGAGTGAAAAGTCTAAGCTTGGGGATGCCCCGTGGTTCATTCCTGCATATTTCAAGAAGACTCAAGCGTCAAAGCTTGGGGATGCCCAAGGAATCCCCTTCTTCATCAAAACTTATCAGTCACCTCTAGTGAAACTATATTTTAATTCCGTCACATCTTATGCGCTTTACTTGGAGCGTCTGTGCTTTTATTTTTGTTTATGTTTGAATAAATTCGGATCCTAGCAATCCTTGTGTTGAGAGAGACACGCTCGCTTTTTCATTTGAACTCTTGTGTTCTTCGTTTTATTTTTCATGATTCATGGCGAAAGCTGAAAGCCGCATCACTTATACTTATTGTTATTTGGTTGGAAACAAAAAATGCTTCATATTGTCTTGAATAATTTGATACTTGGCAATTGTTTTGAGCTCAAGTAGATCATGTTTAAGCTCTTGCATCATGTAGTTTAAATCTATTAGTGGAGAACTACCGTAGAGCTTGTTGAAATTTGGTTTGCATGATTGGTCTCTCTAAGGTCTAGATATTTTCTGGTAAAAGTGTGTGAACAACAAGGAAGACAGTGTAGAGTCTTATAATGCTTGCAATATGTTCTTGTGTAAGTTTTGTTGTACCGGTTTATACTTGTGTTTGCTTCAAACAACCTTGCTAGCCAAAGCCTTGTACCGAGAGGGAATGCTTCTCGTGCATCCAAAAACCTTGAGCCAAAACCTATGCCATTTGTGTCCACCATAACTACCTACTATGTGGTATTTTTCTGCCATTCCAAAGTAAATTCATTCCTTGTTTTTGCAATACATAGCTCATGGGAAAGTAGCCTAAAAAACTATTGTGGTAATGCATATGTCGCTTATGTATCTTAGTTCATAAGTTGCTTGTTGAGCGGTAACCATGTTATCTGGGGACGCCATCAACCTTGTCACACTTTTGTTGAATATCATGTGAGTTGCTATGCATGTTCGTCTTGTCTAAGTAAGGGAGATTTGCCATGAGTGAAATGGTTTGAGTATGCATGTTGTTAGAGAAGAACATTGGGCCGCCAACCAAAGCCATGTATCATGGTGGAAGTTTCTTGGACATTAATCCTCAGAATCTCTTATGAGAACATTATTTTGTTGAATGCTTAAAGCATAAAAGAGGAGTCCATTATCTGTTTTCTATGTTGTCCCGGTATGGATGTCCTCAAGTTGAGATCTATCAAAATCGAGAAATCAAATGCGATTTATCTCCTTGGACCTTTGTATAGGTGGCATAGAGGTACCCCTTTGAGACACTTGATTGAAACATATGTAATGCGATGATAATCCATGGAAATCCGAGCTAATTAGGAAAAGGTGCGGGCACTATTAGTATTCGATGCATGAGGCTTGCAACTTATAGGAAGTTTTATACATAACCCATATGAATTATTACTACCATTGACACAATTGTTTCCATGTTTTAAAAATAAAAATATGTAGCACATGAGTAATCCCTGCTTCCCTCTGCGAAGGGCCTTTCTTTTACTTTATGTTGAGTCAATTTACCTACTTCTTTCTATCTTAAAAGCAAACACTTGTGTCAACTGTGTGCGTTGATTCTTACATGCTTACTTATTGCACGTATTATATTACTTTGTGTTGACAATTATCCATGAGATATACATGTTGAAAGTTGAAAGCAATTGCTGAAACTTAAATCTTCCTTTGTGTTTCTTCAAAACCTCTTATTAAGAATCTATTGCTTTATGAGTTAACTCTTATGCAAGACTTTTTGATACTTGTCTTGAAAGTACTATTCATGATTTTTTTTGCTATATGATTCAGTTGTTTAGTCATTATCTTTTTGTTAGCAAACTATATACCATTGCTTTGAGTTACTTAATTCATCTCATATGCTTTACAATAGTATTGATCAAGATTATGTTGGTAGCATGCCACTTCAGAAATTATTCTTTTTATCGTTTACCTACTCGAGAGCAGTAGGAACTAAGCTTGGGGATGCTTGATACGTCTCCAACGTACCTATAATTTCTTATGTTCCATGCTAGTTTTATGACAATACCAATATGTTTTAGTCATACTTTATAATTTTTTTATGCATTTTGGAGTAACCTATTAACAAGATGCCGCAGTGCCGTTCCTGTTTTCTCTGTTTTTGATTTCAGAAAAGTTAGTTTACGAATATTCTCGGAATTGACGAAACAAAAGCCCATGGCCCTATTTTCCACGGAGTCTTCCGAACACCGAAGGAGAGACGAAGAGGGGCCAGGTGGCCACCCCACCCGGCGGCGCGGCCCCACCTCTGCGCCGGCCCATGGGGTGGGCCCCTCGGGCACCCACCGACGCTGCACCTTCGCCTATTTATTCTTCCTGACGCGAAAACCCTAGTACCGAGAGCCACGATACGAAAAAAAGTTCCAGAGACGCCGCCGCCGTCAACCCTAACTCGGGGGGTTCAGAAGATCGCCTCCCCCCGCCGGAGAGGGGAATCATCACCGAAGGGCTCTACATCACCATGCCCGCCTCGGACCGATGCGTGAGTAGTTCATCCTTGGACTACGGGTCCATGTAGCTAGATGGTTGTCTTCTCCTCTTGTGCTATCATGTTCAGATCTTGTGAGCTGCCTATCATGATCATGATCATCTATTTGTAATGCTACATGTTGTGTTTGTTGGGATCCGATGAATATGGAATACTATGTCAAGTTGATTATTGATCTATCATATATGTTATTTATGTTCTTGCATGCTCTCCGTTGCTAGTAGAGGCTCTGGCCAAGTTGATACTTGTGACTCCAAGAGGAGTATTTATGCTAGATAGTGGGTTCATGTCTCCATTGAATGGGGGAGTGACAGAAACCCTAAGATTGTGGATGTGTTGTTGCCACTAGGGATAAAACATCAATGCTTTGTCTAAAGATATTTGTATTGTTTACATTACACACAGTACTTAATGCAATTGTCTGTTGTTTGCAACTTAATACGGAAGGGGTGCGGATGCTAACCTGAAGGTAGACTTTTTAGGCATAGATGCATGCTGGATGGCGGTCTATGTTTTTGTCGTAATGCCCTAAGTAAATCTCATAGTAGTTATCATGATATGTAAGCTTCTCTATTTGTCAGTTGCCCAACTGTAATTTGTTCACCCAACATGCTATTTATCTTATTAGAGAGACACAACTAGTGAACTGTGGACCCCGGTCCAATCTTTTACACCTGAAATACAACCTACTGCAATCATTGTTCTCTTTTGTTTTCTGCAAGCAAAATTCTCCACACCATACATTTAATCCTTTGTTTTCAGCAAGCCGGTGAGATTGACAACCTCACTGTTAAGTTGGGGCAAAGTTGTGTTGTGCAGGTTCCACGTTGGCGCCGGAATCACCGGTGTTGCGCCGCACTACACTCCTTCACCAACAACCTTCACGTGATCTTCATCTCCTACGGTTCAATAACCTTGGTTTCTACGAGAAAACTCGCTGTTGTACTCATCATACCTTCCTCTTGGGTTCCCAACGGACGTGTGCTTTACCATCACAAGGAGCTACTTTTCTCGTCGTTGGGGACTGAAGAAAAGTTGCACCCCAGAGATTTCTAACTCCCACGTCAACTTCACGCCAGCAAGGTGCAAGTAGTAGATATTTCTAAACAATCCCGATGGTTGAAAACTCAAATAACGTAGAGGCCTACAAATTGGAGAAAAAACTTGGAAATAGTACACACGCCGATTAATATCAAAAAGAACTTTTGCGTATTGTACATAATAAAAATAGTTTCTCTATTACTGATTTTGTGCCATTCTGCAGGCCTATAGTGGCCTAACAACTACAAATCCTACAAACTTTCTCGTATAAATAAGGACCGGCTACCTTATTCGGTCTCATTCCACTCCGCAGCAGCCTCCCTCTAGTCCCCAAAAAACTCACCTGCTCGGAGAGGCGGAAGCTAGCTTTTGGCCAGAGATTTTCCTCGACAAAATGCCGATGACCTACTGGACGGTACGTTGTTCGGGCATGGTCTGGCTCGTCCTCGCCCTCCTCCACGGACGAACCCGTCCTTATGCTCCACCTCGGCCGATTTTGTAAGGTTTACGATCTTATATTCGGCATATTTACCTTATATTTATAGTATGCTTCTACTATATTAATGGATCTATCTATAGATTGTAAGCCCTCTTTGTATCACCGATCTACTCTAAGCACAACTAGATGTTCATATCACAGATCTACCACTCTAGTTACTTGCCTGTTTGTAGCACAAATCTACTCTAGAATGGATCTTAGCTTTTTGTTCGATCTATATGTTCTATTGTATAAGCTAGGTAGATATATAGAGAGTGTGGCATTTTGTAGCTCGGGCCACATGGAGCTTGTTTATTTCAAAAATTGGAAAATAGCATTTAATAGTTTCAAAAAATATGAACAAAAAATCTTGAGGTCGACAATGATGTACTCTACCACTGTGAATAAAAGTAATTCGAAAGACTGAGTAGTTTGGGCTGTACAAAATTCACAAATCTATGGACCTGAAAAAGTGAACCGTGCATTTGAAACTTCCAACGTTTTTCAGAATTTTTCATTTTTCTGTAGCCTCGAATATAATATATTTTATCCTCAGATTTCGCAGCGGTAGAGCACATCATTGGCTACAATTATATTTTTTTTAGAATTTTTTGAAACTTCAAATTGTTGGATTCAAATTTTGCAAAAAAGGAGCCGTGTAGCTCGGGCAACAATTGGGTTTCCGGATATATAGATAAGTACTTTTTATATTTGTTTCACGTTATTAACTTGAGCTTTGTTCTTATAATAGAAATGATATTTTGGTGACACTGCATAGTAATTGGACAGCATCGTCGTTGCACAATCATCTATGAGTAGGAAAACAAATCATTTGAAGTTGCATCTAAAGGTATAATAGATGCCCCCCATGGAGGTCTCACAATGATTTGAGCATGTGGACCGTTGGATCTTCCTATCAGCTAATCTCGGTCGTTCATTGTTGGCTCAAAGTCTGCTAGATAAATCCATGCAACGGACGTATCCTACCCGCCTCAGGCTGCTCAAGGATCCCACCATCGTCCGGGCCCGCCCGTCAGTAGCTGCGGGTGAGGTTGGCTTCGGTCGGCCGTGTCGCACTGGCGCGTGGAAAGATCTCCACTCCCGCAGCTCTCCCGTTGGTCCACAGGCTAGATAAATCCATGCGATTTTCGTGTGTTACCCGGCTCAGGCTGCTTGTGGGCCCCACCATTAGCCAGGTCCACCCGTCGGTCTCTGTCGGAGAGGTCAGCTTCGGTCGGCCGTGTCGTCGGTGGGCGCCGCCGCCCACCCAATCCCCGATCCCATCCTCTCCCCCAATCCCCAGTCCCATTTCTCTCCCCCACAAACCCTAGGCCAGTCTCCACCACGCGATCCACGGCTGCCGCATCCCCTCGCCGAGCCAGCAGGGGCGAGCAGCATCAGGTGGAGCAGCAACTGCAGGGAAGATGCGCGTGGGCGCCGGCGGCGGGAGGGCGCTGAGGAGCGCGGGCTACAGCGGCGCTCCACCTCGCCATGCCCTCCTCTGCGCTTGGGTCGACGTCGATGGCGGACGGGGCGCAGCGGGAGGTGTTGCGGCCCGGGAAGACGCGCGCGTGGGGCCAGCAACGTGAGGGTGCCGAGGAGCATGGCCTGCAGCGGCGCTCCACCTCGCCATCCTCCCGGCCATGGCCGCGCGGGCCGACGAGATGGATGTTGCGGCCATCCTCCCGGCCAGGGCCGCGCGGGCCGACGAGACGGATGTTGCGGCGCTGTTATCCTTAGCGGAGACTGAGAGGAGCTCGAGCCGCACCACAGGGGAGATGCCTAGCCATGGCCGAGCTGAGTCGCGGTCGATCCGCCTGTGCCAACCCCCTTTCTTCTCCTCCCTCCATGCTCGCCCCGACGCGCTTCACCTCTCTCCTCCTCGATGTCGTACCGCAGGAGAGGCCGCCACCGTGAGTTTTTCCTTCTCCCGATTAAATTTTTGGCACGATTTTCATAGATTTTGAGGCTACTTTCTCCTGTGACATCCACTCCTCAGATACTCGGTTGTGGCATCCTAAAACGATTTGTATAATGATCCCGTGGAATTCTAAAATGCTTTACGATATCACATCTGCTCCTCAGATAATCTGAGTTATATTACCTCACCCACATATGTGACTTGAATCTCGGTTGTGGCACTAGCATATGCAAGCTATCATTGATAAATTTATTTTTGTGCTGGATTGAGCAGATTGCGACATTTCTCTGGTTCATCTCTGAAATCAAGTTATAACTCAGAACTCATTCTAGGTAAGCTATCGTGAATTTTATCCTTTCACACTTCAGTTTGTTGCTATTTGGAAGTTGGTTGAGATTCCGTGTCACCGTTTCATGAACATTCTTGTCTTGCTTCCGTTAATCATAGAGATCTTGGTTGATAACCTGTTTATTTGTTGTTGAACTACAAGTAGTTGCTTTTCTGTCCCCCAGTTTATGATTATGATATTGTAAATAATTGTTCAACTAGAAGCCGGTCATATCCATTGGTGGTACTAGAAGAGTTGGCTAGACTTTTATATGTTAGATTAATTAACACTGTGTCTTTTACTAAAATAATTCTTTCATTGCATTATTAAATGCGAAAAAAATCATTGTAGCTAGTCGCTCATTAACTACTTTCATGTTGTCTAACACTGATGCTTCGCAGGTCTACGGCTTGATGGAATAAAAAATTGAGCTCAGTTCTGACTATGAAAGAGTTATCAGATCTCCAAGAAGTGATGAATGGCAAAGAATTGTTTATTCGCACCGATATTTATGAGATATTGTTAGAAGATGAAGATGGATAATAGTAGACGTGTAATTTAGAATTTTGGATCTGTCCCACATGACAATTTTTTAAACAAGTAGTATCCAAGATCACAACGGACAAGAAAAGTCACTTCTACCTTGCAATCTTGAGCTCAGATATGATGCATATTTGACTCGGTAATCTGTGTATTTATATGCATCTTTGAAGTTTTATTTTGTATCCTGAAGGTGCTAATACAAAAGTGTGACTTGAGTACAAAAAATACATTCTTCGGAGAGCCCCCACAGGTGTGTATCTATTTGTTGGTTTACATCATACCCCATGGAAACCATGTTTAGGCCCATGTTTAGATTTATGCATATAATATTGCAAGAGGAGGGTAGTTGCTAAAAACTAGCTGCAGTAGGTACTGGCTTAAACCATCAGTGTGTATGTGGAAACTATTATTTTTCTTATGATTTTTATATGTATATATCTTCCCTCGGTCATGCAGGTTGCTTAGTACTATTTTCCCTTTTATGTTCATATTGATTGACTCAAATTGACACAAAGATTTGCGGTTATCATGCAAATCGATCGTTGTCGGGTGAGCATTACATGTTTATAGTATGCACCAAATCAGTGACGGTGGTCTAAATTCAATCTATATATGGTTCTTAGGTAATTAAAGCATGGCTTGGTTGCTTTCCTATAAGAGACGAGTGATGCAAAAGTTGTACATGATCAGCTGTGTTCAATGGTAGAGAGGTAATTACTCTCTTCTCTTAGCATCACAACAACTTTAAAGGAAGCTGAGCTTTTGTTATGACTTTGTATGATTGTTTTCCTCCTTCTGTTTGCAGTTAGAGTTTGTTTCTTCATGTTGTTGGAGAAAATCAAAGGCACCGATTTTGATTTATGTTCTTTGACTAGGCTATTAAAGGTGCACCCGTGCAGCAGGATGTTATGGCTCAAGGGAAGGGAAGGCAACATAGTGGAGGAGGTATGGCCCTACAAATGAGGCGGCACGTCGCTTGTGAGGTAGTCCCAATCTTCAGGATAGCTCCTTTCTTTTTGTTTCTCCATCTTCAGGTGTGAATGATCTCCACCTTCCTATGGTTCAGTTTTATGCATCTATATTGCTCCTTTGTCCCAACTGTCGTGGTTTTTCGTTTATGTTGGAACCTTACTATTGATGTGTTTATATTCATATATGCAGTCCAACATCTATTGCCTAAAATGCTTCTACTTCTGATTATTAAGTACACATCTCAAAGTTGCCTTTATTTGTTGGCAAGGTTGTTTCTGTATCAATTTAGACATTCAGTGCAATCCAATTCAATGCATTTTTGGTTGCATCACTCTAGCTAAAATGTTCAGAGATGTAACATGTGTCGTATCTGATGATATTGGCCTCATAATATTTGACACTATATATTGTATTTTTGCAGCCGGTCAATGTTATGAAGTATCTGAATAGAAAACTTGGATACTGATATTTCCTTTCATTATTCATTTACTCTTTGCTTATATTAATCTCTCTTGCTCTTCTATCGTGATTCTGATTTATGATATTATTGATCATTGCAGTGTCTATTTTTGTTTAATTCATATGTTATTTACCATTTATAAAGCTCTTTCCTCCTTTTGGAAAGTATAGACACTAGTTCTTTTCCTGTTGTAGGTTTGTACTACAAAATGCTATTTCTACATAATATATCAATCATAGAAGTTATTCATTTTCCACTGTATCTTATATTCGCATATTCCAGAAATCAATTATGAGGCGAAAAAGGCGATGATGGTTCCTAAAGGCATGTGCGACCTAACCGACATGGATTTTGATGCTATCATGATATGCTGGATCGACGGCGCCGGCCAGCTGGACCTATTGGTGTTTGGTAATTTGGCCCTGAGAAGATTTGTTGTCTTCAAATACAGCTAAATGTGAGCCAAATTAACAACCTTTAGTTCTTGAGAGTTTTGTCATTCTTTGGATTAACAATATGCAATAGTGCTTGGGGTTCTTACATTTACCCTCACTTAAATTTGTCTGATCTCTTCATCTTAGCTTTTGTGTTCTCCTATTGCACAATAGTAAATTCTCTATATTCTCTCTGTGAAAACAGAAACACATTATTTATTGCTTTCTAATATTCTAAATGTTTGTTTATTGCTGCAGGTTGTTTGCAAATACTCAGGGATTTATATGCACACAGACTTGGTAAGACTCTCTTTACGAGTATACTACTGCTTCTATTTCCTTTCCCAGACTGTTTTTAGGTTCATTTTCACACATTTCGGGTTTTTGCGACATAAATATAAGATTAGTGAAGCAGTGATACTCATATTATTTTCTGTTACTGACACATCAATTTGCGAGGGTGCCCCACATGCCTCACCTAGCCTGATCGTAGTGAGACACAATGAAACATAAGGTAAATCTCTTCTCATTCTAATACGTTGGATCCCTTATGTCTTGTTTCAGCTAATATTTTTTTCTATTTTTTATTCATTAGAGCTTGTGGTCATTAATTTTTCAACGTTACTAATAATTATGGATCTTCATCATCAAACACAAGGAAAGAGCAACTTAATGAGCCCTCTTCTCAGCAGAGAATCATTAAGTCACTCATTTCAGGTAAGGAGTAGGACATGCAATATGTGACTTGTGTAATTATGTTAGATGTTTTTCCAGCTTCTCATGTTGTGTATAATACTTGGGTTATGAGCATTGATCTGTTTCAGTTAATTATTACATTAGCATTTTCCATCCATCATCTCCCACTTGTTATCCAAGCCTAATGTACTATTTAGTTTATTACTTCTATTGTTGTGTGCTATTAAATTCTATCTACAAATATAATTTTCCAAAACAGTAGATTGATGAGCATACAGATAATTAGGATGAGCCGCTTTTCTTGCCCTCTTCTCATGTTATTAAGAACATACCTACGCGGTGGCCTTTTCTGTTTTGTTAAATTATGCCCCATGAGCATTTCCACACTAAAGTTGCTGACGATTGATGTTCCAACTGCAGCCACATTGCTATGGTGAATGATTATCATGGTATTAACGCAGGAGTACATTGCAAATCCAGAGTTGAGATGATGTGATGATGGGTTCAGAAACATGAAGAATCATTCCTTTTCGAAGGTTAATTGTGTGCTTCAGTTCTTCCAAAGTTTTACTTTCCTGCGAATGAACAATTATATTTAGTTTTATATTGTTTTCTGGTTGGTTCGCACTGATTTTCTCAGTTCTTTCTTCGGCAACCGTGATGATTGAATGCATGAGCTCATGGTTGAGCTATCCCCGCAATTTAGGGGGGACGCCTCTACAATTTTTTTTAACTTAGATGGTCCCATTCATGCTTAATTGTCTGAACTGAGGATGCAAAAATATACATTTGATACTAACAAAATTTATGTGAGAACTTTTAGATTGCATGTTTAGTGTTCATTTCTGAAGAACTTGTATGGAGTTATTGTCTCACTCTAAGCTGAATGATAGAAAGTCTTGCCCAACATATAGTTGTTTTTAGAAATCTTAGATAGACAGTGGTATATTTGAGCTGCTAACTTATTCATGTTAATCATTATTTGATCTAAATATCTGAATTTGCTTCTAAGATAGATACTCAGATTACTTTGTGTTACCCTTTCATTTTTACTGTGTTACCCTTAACCACTATTTATTGATGGTTGGCACATAACTTATATATTTCATAGCTTGGAGATACAAATATTTTGTATTGAATCTGTTATAACGTCTATGTGCTGCTAGCAGCGTAGTTCAATCAGAACAATGCCTATGGTAGGTCATACCGCAATCAGGATGTTGACTGATATCCTTATCTGAAATCGCAATCCTATTTGGAATTTGCAAATCTTGAGTTTGCTTTTTTGTATCATTGACCAATGCACCCAAACTCCTGTGTAACATGTGGTAGTTGGTGGATTAACCTTAGCCTCTGCTTTCTTGCCCATTAGTATGGCATACGGCAAGCCACCGAATGTCATATCTTGGATCCCGAGATATGACATCAAAGTTCAACGACTGAGTCCTATAATGCCAGCACTGTTGAGGCGGTGACAGAGAAGACGTACATGGTTCTTGATGTGCTCGCGACTTCTTTTGAATGTTTAGTGTGAGAGGAGTAGTGGAAGGAACTATCTCATAATGGCTGGTATGCATGGGATTTAATTATTTGGAGCCTGAAGGATTAACCTAAGAATTTTACAACATTGGTCTCTCCATTTTTTTTTCTTTTCAATGACTGCTCCTCCCGTTTCCCCACCCTCTCTCCCATTGCAGATCATCTGGGGTCAACCACCACTGACCCTGTCTACAGCTTGGATCGAGAACCGTCTGCCTAAGCATCAACTCTCCTATGTTTACTCATGTAATGTAGTTAGTTATTTTCCTTGCTGGGATTATATACCATATGTATGAACTGTAGGCTTTGAGCCATCTACCTGAGACCTCATGTATGTATGTACGACATCACTCATGTATTCTCTACGGCTGATTGACTACTTATAATACTTATAAATATAACGGCTTTTGTTGACTAAGATTTCATTTACATCGGTCTGTATTCTAAGAGATGTTGTATTCCATCCGTCCCAAATTATTTGACGCAACTTTGTCTAGCTGGGGCGGAGAAAATACTAATGATGGTATTATACTGAATCTTCTCTTGATGTATTGGCTATGTTATGTTTTTCTCTCTTCGTCAGCTCATATTTTTTCCTAGGTATACGGTTAAATTAAACAGATAAATGTTTAGTTTTCATTTGTTGTTTGCATATATAGTTTTTATAGATAGTTATAAATGTATTTCCATGTACCCATGCTGCTTTTTTACCACTTTTATAAGCCGTAAATCAGTTCGAGTTTCAGGGGGGTCGTGCGCCAAGGCGCACGTTTAAATCTAGTCTATTTAATTTTAACTTGTCTATGCTTATGTCTAACTTCAATGATTCTTTTCTGCAGTTTACCAGTCTCATGCCAGGAATCTAGCAACGAGGAATGTGAGAATGCACACATATGGGGTGGCTATGTGGAGTGTGAATATTGCACTCGATCTCCTCCTCCACCAGATGGCAGAGACACAACAAATAGAAGGTGCCAGCAGAGGCGGGGTGGAGTAGCTGCATCGTTGCAAGAAACACTATTTATGCAGTTATCTCATTCTTATAGCTAGGAATTGAATCTATGTTAGGATACATCATACATGTATGCATGTGTTGTATGAAATGTATAATTAGATAAAAAAAATTGTAATGTATTTGCATGCAATATTGAGTTATGGCATACCGTGTACAACTAGGTATTGAAAAAACATCTGTGACGCTTGCTGAAATCAAACGGCTTGTTGAAACAAACGTTAAATAAACAACATCGTTTGCGATCTTCCAGTCGGCTGACGGTCCAGTACGAAATATCGTATGCGACGGCATGCCCTTTCGCACACGTGTTCTTGTACAAAACCGTTTGTGATACTTCACCTTGTCGTACATGGTTTCAGAATGCGCTCTTGAGGAGGATCGCCTATCCTTGCATAGCAATGGTTAGGTTTATCATGTGCGACAACCTATTTCAGTGTGCAACGACCCGATCTGTACTAGTATGTGTTCTACGATCTCATACCCGCCCGCTCTATCCGATGGATATGATATTTCCTGATTTATAAATCTATGGGAGTATGGGTATATATTTTGTCCCAAACTTGTACCTCTATCGGGTTTTTGCCCGGCGGGTACACGGATCGTGGGCATCCATTGTCATCCCTACTTTCACATCAATTTGATGCTGAACCAATAATATTGAACTTTCACCAAACTTTAGTTTAGGTACGTTCTCATTTTTTTTTTGAGATTGAAAGCTGCGATTTCATTACTCAGAACACAAATCCAGAACAAGTCTATTACAAATGCAATCAGGCGCAACGCCGTGCCAACGCCTATCTAGTTTATTGTCGCAGCCTTTCTTCGCCATTCTATGCGCCGCATCATTAGCCGACCGTCGCACCGCTCGCACCGTTGATCTCGCAAAACCTTGCAGGAGAGACTTTATTTCCATCACCAGTGGACCATGAAGAGATAGGTCCTGCCCTTCCTTGCTTAGTTTCGCCGCCACCACGGTACTATCCGTCTCCAGAATGACCCGATCATGGTGTTCGTCCTTCGCCAGTAAGAGCCCTTGCTTGCATGCCAGTAGCTCGGCGCCTTCCGCATCAGCAACATGAGGGAAAAAACTGCAAGCTCCAGCGATGAAGCTTCCGTCGTGGTCGCGTAGCACAGCGCCACCGCCACCCCAGTTATCTGAATGCTTGAAAGCGTCGTCGACATTAACCTTTATCCAGCCAATAGGCGGCTGGAACCAGTGCTCCATCACCTTGGCTTTTACCCCAGCTCTGCTATGGATACTCACCCACTCCTCAACACCAGCTACGGATCTCAAGGCAATTCGCTTTGGATCTTCCATATTCCTCGACTCCCTGGCATCATTCCTTGCAAGCCATAGATTGTATACCAACATTAGAACCCATGCAGCTGACCTATCGTCAGCCTTCCCTATCCAGTCAAGCAACCACCCTTTGAGAGCAGCGTGGTTTACCAGCCTTCTGGGGGGTTTATCGATGGCAACACCCGTGGCTTCTTCCAGACAACGCCATGCAAGGGCCGAGTGAGAACATTCCCAAAATCGGTGGACTAAACTTTCCTCTTTGCCGCACACTAGACAGACAATGCCGTCTTTGATTCGCCTGCGTTGTAGTTCAGTTCCAACCGCGAGACCATTCTCAATCAACCTCCAAAAATGAATCTTGACTTTACCAAGGACATTCAAATCCCACAAAGCTAGTCTTCCTTTGTGTTGCATACACGACCGGGAAGACTCCAACATACCCGCCTTGGCTCTCTTTAGTTGATTAGCAAGATGATATGCAGATCTTACCGAGAAGATACCCGTTTTTGTATGATTCCAAGCAAGGTAATCGTTTGATCCCACCCTGCCAACCCTTGTACACATAATATCTTTGACATCATGGTCAAAAAATAGAGCTCGCAACTTCTGTTCATCCTAGGCACCACCACCATCCACCAGCAGATCCTTCACCAGAGGAGGACAATCTGGCAGCTTGCACCCCAGTGGGTGTTGTACGTTGTCCCTGGGAATCCATCTATCTTCCATCGTTTTGATACAAGACCCATCCCCAATCCTCCATACTAGCCCCGCTCGCAGCAAATTCCGCCCATGAATAATGCTTCTCCAAGTGAACGAGGCGCGTTTCGAACACAAGGCCGACAGAAAATCAGAACCCTTGTAGTATCTAGCTCTGAGCACCCGCGCACAGAGGGACTCCGGCTCTGTCAACAGCCTCCACCCCTGCTTGGCTAGGAATGCCTGATTGAATGCCTCAAAATCGCGAAAGCCCAGCCCTCTGCGATCCTTGCTACGGCACATCCGATCCCAACTAATCCAATGCACTTTGCGTTTTCCTTTCGCCTCCCCCCACCAGAAATTTGACGAAACCATGCTCAACTTCTTGCATTGCCCTTTATTAAACTGAAAACAACTCATTGGGTAGGCTGGGACAGCCTGTAGTACAGATTTAACCAATATACCTCTCGCTGCCTTTGACATGCCTTGACCCTTGAAACCCCTCACTTTTCCCCAAGATCGCTCCGTAATATATTTAAAGCAGCCCTCCTTGGACCTTCCGACCACCGTTGGCAGCCCTAGATACCTTTCGGATAGGGCCTCGCATGAAATACCGATGGTAGTCTTTAACTCATTCTTCATCGCTGCCTGACAGCCAGGTCCGAAGAAAATAGAGGACTTCTGTAGATTAACTCTCTGTCCACAACTCACCTCATAATCATGCAGTATGTTTTTGAGGGTTAGCATGCTCCCTTCAGAAGCTTCCAGAAACACTATGCTATCATCCGCGAACAGAAGGTGGGTAATGTGCGGCCCCTCCGAACCAAACTGAATGCCTCTTATCAAGTTACTATCTTGAGCTTCCTTTAACAGAGCCGAGAACCCCTCGATGCAAAATAGGAACAGGTAGGGGGAAATAGGGTCGCCCTGCCGGAGGCCACGCGAAGGTGTGAACAAATCAGAGACACCACCATTCAGTTTCACAGAGAACCTGGCTGAAGACACACACCTCATCACCATCCGGACCAAGTCTCAGAGAAACCCAGCTTCAACATCACTTTTTCGAGAAAGATCCACTCAACCCTATCATACGCTTTCATCATATCCAGCTTCACCGCACAAAAAGGGTTCTTCCTTTTCCTTGATCTAATCGCGTGAGTACACTCATATGCAATCAGTACATTGTCAGTTATCAATCTGCCTGGAACAAATGCACTCTGCTCCTCCGAGATGAGAATAGGGAGGATTTTCTTCAGATGATTCGCAGCCACCTTCGAACAGATTTTATATAAGACATTACATAGGCTGATCGGTCTAAATTGGGTAAGAGATTCTGGTGAGTTCACTTTCGGGATCAGAACCAGAACCGTATCGTTGAAATCAGAGGGGCAGTCCCCTCCGGCTAGGAATTATCTCACCGCCGCACACACCTCATTTTTCAGAACCGCCCAGTGGCGTTAATAAAAAAGCGCATGTAGACCATCTGGTCCAGGGGCTTTGGTTGCCCCCATCTGAAAGAGAGCTGCCTCCATTTCTTCGTCCAAGATCACCGCTTCCAACTCGTCATTCATCTCCCTCGACACAAACATCTTCAAATTATCCAGGATACGATCCAGCTGTGCCACACCCTCTGATCGGAACAGGCTGCTGTAGAAGGTCCGTGCCCACTCCCTCATCTCGACATCAGTAGAACAACGGCTGCCATCGTCACGCAGCAAAGATTGAATGGTGTTCTTTCGCTTCCTATGTGTTGCTCGATTCTGAAAATACTTGGTGTTATGATCACCTGCTTTAAGCCAATCTTGGCGGGAGCGTTGGCGATACATCACCTCCTCCCTCTCAAAAATCTCGTGCAGCTCCTTCTCAATCTCCTTGACCTCCAGTGAGGAATTAGAGACTAATGACTCTGTTTTCGCTGTATCAAGCGCTTCTCTAAGTTTTTTAATTTGCATCTGAACTAAACCAAACACATTAAAGCTCCATCCCTTCATATGACCTGACACATCTCGCAACCTCCCCCAAAGGCCCCTCAGACCCGGCCCATTGCTAATACTGCCGCCCCATGCATCTGAGAACATGTTCTCATAGTTTTCGTGTCTGGTCCACATCTCCTCATACTGGAATCCTCTCTGTTTCAGCCGAGGGAGAGCTGGCTTGGCCAATACATTGATAAGCAGCACCATATGATCCGTCTCCTCTGTAGCAATGTGCTGGATGGACGTCTCCGGGTATAAGCTAAGAAAAGAGGACGTGCACGTAGCTCTGTCTAGCCTGGCTTGCACATTCGCCAAACCATCTCTCTTATTGTCCCAAGTAAAAGGATAGCCAGCAAAACCCATGTCACTCAAGCGGCAGTCCGCTAGACATTCTCTGAATGCATTCATTTGGGCTTCACTTCGCTCATGTTGGCCTAGCTGTTCATCCTGAGTTAAGATCTCATTAAAATCTCCCGCGCATAACCAAGGTAGGTCGTCTTGGGACCGAAGATATCGCAGAACCTCCCATGTCTTGCCTCTCAGATCTGTCCGCGGCTCCCCATAGATTCCAGTGAATCTCCAGGAAACGTTATCGCATGTGATCTTGGCATCAATGTAATACTAACACCATGGCCTCACTACCACTTCAATACCATCCCTCCACCAAAGAGCTAAGCCTCCTCCCTTCCCTTTTCCTTCAACACACACTCCGTGACTAAAACCCATAATCCATTGGAGCCTCTCCATGTATTGTTTTTTCTGTTTAGTTTCACTTAAGAAAACCACCGCCGGATTGTAAGATCGTATCAGATCTCTGAGCTCGCCCACAGCCGGGTTCAATCCCAATCCCCGACTGTTTAGGCCCAAAATGATCATTGGGACCGGCGGCCCTGAGCCTCAGGGACCGCCAACGAATTCTCAATTCTGTTGAAAACCGAAGCCACACGCATCGTCTCTTCTGCCCCCATGGGTTCCTCCAACCTATTGAAAACCGAGTTGTTTTGGTTTCCATTTTGCACTTCTTCTGGGATCTCCATGCGATCAAACACCGAGGCCGTCCTCTGGCGTTTCCCAAGACCCTCAGTATCACCTTCCCCGATAACTTGCATCTGAACTAGCATCCAGACCTGCTTCGACCCCCTCTTTCTGTTCACCCTCCCCGGTAGAGCTTGGGGCATCAACACATCAGCCACCTCTGGGGAATTCCTGGGACGCCTCGTGAAAGTTCTGCTTTTGGATACCTTGGGGGCAGTCCCCGCAAGGCTCGGCGCCTGACTTGGACTCACATTTCCTCGCACCCTGTAGTGCTTCTCAGGACTAGTCACTGACTCAAAGTCCTTGTGCTGTTCGAACTCGCCAGTGCGAGATGAACCCGAGAAAGCCTCCTCCCTCATAAGACTACGCTTCGGGGGCAGATCCCTAACTGAAGCACCGCTCCAACCTCTCGAATCAGAGCCGTATGAGCGATTGGCGTAGCTCCCAGAAGAGACAGAGGGACGAGCCGGAACAGGTGGTCGCTGGTTCTTCCTTGGTGAGCCACTCAACCACTCTCCCCACTGCTTGACTTCCTCCCTATTAGCAGAGCACCCATTTCCTTGATGCACCAAACAGCCACAATCAAAGCAGAAGTGTGGAATTCTTTCATATTTTACGTCAAACCAGGTGCCTTCCACCTCCTCATCGTTTTCTCTCAGTTTAACACCGCGAGCCAGCGGTTGATCAACTCGGACCTCAACCCGGATCCTCAAATCCTTGCCCCATGCAATACCATCCTTGTCAACGTCCACCGAAATAAACCTCCCGATCCAGTTACCAATCAACTTTCCATAAACCCTATTCATCATATCCATAGGCAGATCTAGCACTCGGACCCAGACTTCCATTGTTACAAAAACCATATCCGAGGGACGAACTGATCCGGCATAGTTCTTCAGCAAAATAGCATTGAAATCGAATTGCCAGGGGCCATTATACAGAGCATGGTTCCAATCACCCTCCGAGGAGAAACGTACCACAAACCTATTGTCGCCTATGTCTCTGAATTGCGCAGGACGGTGAAGTCCCCAGGCCCTCTCCATAGTCTTCTCCAGCGCCCCAATGACCAGCTTCCTCGGCGAGCAGACTTTCCCTACCACCGCCCAGCGGGGGTGAGGCACCTCCGATGCACCAACCCTTCCAACCACCAGGCCGACTGCTTCTTTCTCCGTGAGGAGCAGCTCACCCAGTTTCGCCGACAAGCCCGCCGCCAGATCATCTCCACCAGACTTGACAGGGGAGCGCGACGGAGCCCGGGACGAACCGCCTCCTCGCGAGATCTCCTGCCTCCTGGACGCCATGACAACACCACCTCCCACCCGACACAGATCTCGGGGGAGTCTCCCACGACGTCGCACGGAGCCTGATCTTGCCGTCAAGATCAACTCCGCCGCCGATCACACCACCCTTGCAGGGGAAAACCTAGCCTAAACGCGATCGCCTCCAAGATCGCCACTAGCGTAACTTCCTCCTGTTTCGGTGGACCCACAATGTGATGGTCCTGACGTGCCGTGCATCGGTACGTTCTCATTCTAAATCCCGTCTGTTGTTGGTAATTCCCATTTTGAAATCGGAAGTGCATTACTCTCGAAAAAAGGAATCCGAAATGCATTCACACAAACAGGTTTCAGCATTCGGAATGGGATGGCCCTGCAACAAATGACGAAAATGCCCCGGAACAGCCACCGGGAACCGGCCTGCGTCGACGGCTACCAACCAGCTTCCTTCTTCCTCATCTCCCCGGCAAATCAGGCGGCGAGCGGCAACGAGGATGGCTCGGGCGGCGTCGTTTCTTCTGCTTCTGACGCTGCTGGCGGCGGCTGACGCGAGGAGGCAGAAGGACGGCGAGAATGCGTGCGACAAGGGGTGGGAGTGCAGCGGCAGCAGGTTCTGCTGCAACGAGACCATCACCGACTACTTCAAGGCCTACCAGTTCGAGGAGCTCTTCCCCAAGCGCAACGACTCCCTCGCCCACGCCGCCGGCTTCTGGGACTACCGGGCCTTCATCACCGCCGCCGCCCTCTTCGAGCCTCGCGGGTTCGGCACCACCGGCGGCAAGGAGATGGGCATGAAGGAGGTCGCCGCCTTCCTCGGCCATGTCGGAGCCAAGACCTCGTGTACGCTTCTGCTCTCTGCTCCTCAATCTAATTCACCCTGATGTCCCACACAGGAATTAAAGAATTGGGGATCTGTCGGTAACAGTTAGTCATAGGCTCCATGAACACTAAACTGGGCTGCCGGGTCTGAACCAGATGTGGATTAGGTGGTTACTCTCCATTTCAGTTTTGTTTTGTCAGAACAGTTTCTCGTGTAGATTTGAAACTTGGCATCTGCAATTTTGCACCTGAATATTGGGGAAAATTAAAGAAAGCAAGCATTTCGATCTGATTTTAAACCCATAAGGGATTCATATAGAGCACCGTTACTACTCTCTCCAATTCAAATTACTTGTCGCAAATTTAGGTAAAATGTTGCCTAAAATCTGTCCAGGTTCGTTGAATCTGCAACAAGTAATTCGGATCGGAGGGAGTAGTACAGTTCTTGTCTATCAAGTTTTACTAGTGCAGTATAATTTTGTACAAGTGATTGAATATCTTTAGCAGATTCAATCTAATTATGTCACTTGGAATATAACACATACATATTTAACATAGTGTCAAATGTATGAGAAACCTAAAGACATAGTCAAGAGTAGCATCTCACAAATACTGGAATGGCTACTCCTGCAGGTGGATATAGTGGCGCCACCAATGGTTCATTGGCGTGGGGTCTTTGTTACAAACGTGAATTGAGCCCAAGCCAGAGCTATTGTGATGACAGCAACGAATTGTACCGTTGTGCTGAAGGAGTCGAGTACTATGGTCGTGGCGCCCTTCCTGTTTACTGGTCAGGCTGATATGTTATTTCTCTCAGTTGTTATTTATTATGAACTAGCTGGGCCAAGCTATTGATTCTGTATCTGCTTGTAAACGATCTGCAGGAACTACAATTACGGTATCGTGGGTAAGGGCATAAAGCAGGATCTGTTGAACCACCCAGACTTATTGGAACAGAATGCGACCCTAGCATTTGAAGCAGCAATCTGGAGGTGGATGACTCCAATGAAGAGGAGGCAGCCATCAGCGCATGATGTCTTTGTTGGCAACTGGAAACCAACCAAGAAGGACACCTTGTCCAAGAGGTATCCTGGCTTTGGTGCTACCATGAACATCTTGTATGGCGATCTCATATGTGGTAAAGGGACCATTGACCGTATGAATGTCATTGTATCCCACTATCAACATTATCTTAATTTGATGGGAGTTGGTGATCAGCAGTCTGGAGATAACTTGGATTGTGCCGACCAAGTTCCATTCAATCCGTCATCAAAGAATCCAGACTCATGAGCAAGTTGCATGTCAGATCTATGTATATTTCCTTGAAGGCACATCCATCTTGCTTCCCAAACTATAGTAATCTTGTATGTGAATCTATAAGGTATATTATTTAGTAGCTCTGAGGACTACTATTGCGTCTCGGAAGTTTGTGATCTACTTATGCAATCTTGTAATCTTCTCTCACTATGTGATTTTACCCTGGAGAAAAATTACATTCTAACATGTGACGCCTTTGTTACTGTCGTGGATATGGTGTCAGCAACACATCTGTCATCGTTCTCTTGTTATGTGGACATGATTCATGTAACAATGATAACTTCTAATCGAACTGTGTGGAGGGATCTTGTTTTACTTTGTTTTCTGAATTCCTTCAGCTACACAGTTTTTTCATCGAATTTTCTCTATTTTGGATTAATATTTTGATGTTAATTTTGTAAGGCACAAACAGTGAAACCAGACTTTGTTGTAAAAGTGTTAATATACATGGAAGCATATGTGTGGAAAATATCCAACATAAAGACAAAAACTCAAAATCTATTGTGAATTTACTGAGATAATATGCGTAGGGAGTTCAGAGGCATATTCTTGCAAAACTACAGATGGGTTGATATTTGCCACTGAAACAGCTTATCCAAGTGCCTTCCTGGGGACCGTCCTCTGAACACCACACATGGGCCTGGATAGCCAGGTACAGATAGACTGACTAGAGAGTTGTGTCTTTTTGCTCTTCCATTTCAGGGCAGTAGAACTCGCATTCAAACAAGGCAAGCAGGAAGGGGATGGAGCTCGCCAACGTCCCCAATCTTGCCTCCTCCTCCAGCTTCTTCTTCTCCAGCTGCACCTGCAGGTAATGCTTGCTTCCCCTCTGATGCTCTCATGCCTACCATGCAATCATGTGTTCATGGAAGACTGATAACATGTACAGAGTGTTATGCTACAGGGGTAGAAGAACTGGGACGGGGGCGATAACTGTGTTTGCTGCTGGTAGTAGGTGCAGTGCTGATTCTGCATGTTCGGAGCTCATTGAGCAGCAAAATGTAGACCCCCTTTCAGGTGTGTGGCAGTTGCTAATTTCTGAGTAAATGACGCTGTTTCATGTCAACAGCAGTGACGCAATCTATCACAGTTCCTTGTTTCTTTGGGGAATCTGCACCATGAACATCGTTGCTGATAGAGAGTAATATACTTCCCAGCAGGAGTTCTCAGGATTCAGGCTAGCTTTGATGGTTGTTTAGTTGCTACAGTTGGACATTTTCCTCACTTCTATTTTCTCTCACAATGAACTTGTACTGCCATCCAGCCATTTGACTAAACAATAGACAGCGAGAATTAAGAAAATTCTTCTAGTTCGTGTTAATGCAATGCTGGCCAATTAATTTTTCCTTGTTTATAACAGTGGCCTCAAGTCCTGCAAATACCCACCGTTATAGAAGGAGAGACTTTGCTGCTGTTGCTCTGCTCCCTTTTCTACTTCCTAATGTTGATATGGCGAGTGCGTAAGTCTTCAGCCACTATTACACTCCTATGTTGCACTTAACTTCCATAGCTATGAGTTCCTAACAAGCAAATGTTATTAACCGACGATTATGTGTGCTTTTCTTCATGGTCAATATGTTCAAGCGTAGACTAGGATCAAAATATAAAATGGATTACAGACCACTCAAATGTACCAGTAATAGTGATTTGCAGAGAGAGTAACCTACTCAAAGTTGTTTATCACTCTTTGAACATAACTATGAACTTTGAGGTAGTTGTTTTTTGCCCTTTAAACATAACTACGAGCTTTGTGATAGTTTTTTCTTGCACTTTAAACATCACTATGACAAATTAGAGAAATTTCCTAATTACGGTTTTACTTTATAGGGCTGAGCTATATGATGGATCAATTATTCAAAACGGCGTGAGAAATGTTTTAACCAAGGTCAAAGCTGCTGGTGTGCTTCGTTTGGTTTTCCATGATGCAGGGACTTTTGATGTTGGTGACAAATCAGGTTAAATCTTATTTGTCTGTTATCAAAGTTTAATAAAGTTTCTGAACAAGGAGTACATGTGCTTAAAGAGTATGGTTCAAGATATCTAAAATATGGATTTCTGCAAAGTAGAAGACAATAGATAAAAGTATTGGTGACAATATCTTGCAGGTGGCATGAATGGCTCCATAATCTATGAAGTTGACAGGCCTGAAAACACTGGACTAAGTAAACCTTTAAAGGTTTTTTTGTTCTTCAGAAAGTACCTTTACAGCACATCTTTCTTCTTTGCTTGTTGTCATAGATAGTGCCATTTCCTACTAGAACACCTACCTTGACATATCTGTTTCATTGCTTTAAAACTGAACAGATACTACGAAAAGCAAAAGAAGGAATCGACCAGGTTCAGCAAGGTATGTACTTCATGCATTGTTTTCTGTATTTAACTTAACCTTTTCTCTATCCTGAAGTCAAACCTATTATTGTTCCGTATAGTGTCATGGGCGGACTTGATTGCAGTGGCTGGTGCCGAGGCAGTTGCACTTTGCGGAGGGCCTGAAATTCCAGTAAGGCTAGGCCGATTAGATTCCAGGTGCAATAGTGGCTTCCTCATTTTTATAGCTTCCCCACAGTATTACCAAACTTTCACCTATTCCAAAGGCGTTTCTGTTTGGTATTTACAATATTCTTCTTATATAACACGTTCCTCATGTAGGACTGCTGATCCTGCTGGTAAACTCCCCGAGGAAACGTTGGATATAGTTGCCTTGAAAACATCATTCAGCAAAAAGGGCTTTTCGTGAGTCCCGCTTTTGTCTAACAACTTCTGTGAATTTCTGTTATTTTTTGCATAGTTCCTAATGAAACTTGGCTCTGGTGGCAAAAGTATAATTTTCCCCAAGATTTTGCCAATTATTCCATAAAGCAGCTCGTGCACATCCGTGTCTAAGCAAATCGATACTTGGCAGGGTACAGGAGATGGTCGTTTTATCTGGAGCACACACAATTGGGGGTAAAGGATTCGGGAATCCAAATGGTTTTGATAACACCTATTTCAAAATACTCCTCGAGAAGCCACAGCCCACTTCATGTAAGTGATTGTGATATTACCACCATGCCTCTAACTCCCTTTGTAAACCATCCTGATGCAATGTGCTTATGTGTGGTGTTCTTTTGTGAAGCTGGCATGCCTATAGGGCTGCCCACGGATTGGGCACTCACTAAAGATGATGAATGCTTAAGGTATTCTCTTGAACCAGACAGCCGACTTCTTTTCAATAAAGAAAAAAATGTCGGAGAAGTTCGTGGTAGTCCTAGCTTATAATATGGTGTAGATCATTTACACTCTTCGAAACACCATTCACTTGCCCTTCTGTTTATCTTGACTGACGACTTAATCTTTATAATACAAGTACCTGGCAATTAACAAGCTTTCTGTTAGACTGAACTTTGTGTCAAGTTAAACAATCTAGGCCAGATGGACTCTTAGCAATTTTATCTGCATCTTTACAACAGTGATCAGCTTACTGACATTGGACATTCCAAACTGGTTGCAGATGGATCAATATCTATGCGGAGGACCAGGATAAATTTTTCGCGGACTTCAGGGATGCATACACCAAGCTTGTAAATAGCGGAGCCTCGTGGAGAACGGCTTAGTTCGAATTAGCAAGTCCCTTTTTTGTCGAAATTTAGGCAGCATTCGGACCTCTGCATCGGTTGATGCACAAAACTGTAGAATTACCAAGTCTGTAAAACTTTGCTCGCAGCATCTGCTTGCGCATTCTTTAGATCTGCGCTGTATATTGATGTGGCTCGTCCGTGGGAGTGATGTATTGGCTCATGGGTGCGTATGCTTCCCTTAGTTTAAACTGCAACTTTAATATATTTTGGAATGTCAAAAAATTTCAAACGAAAAATTCATGTGTACATCTTCATATGCTAAGTGTGCACAAAGTCTTTCCATGAAAAATCAACTTGCCGTTTGGGCTGTGTCAAAAAGACAAATTTTAGTGCTGAAAATATGGCTTTTTGTTAGACTTGTTTTGTCTTTTTTACATCGATCACAAAAATATCAGTTTTTCACGAAACTGCACGAACGCACATAGATTGTCGAGATGTACATGCGGATTTTTTTGTTAGAATCTTTTGACAATTACAAATATGATTTTTGGGTGGAGCGAGCATATGCACCCAAGTGCCGAATTGAATTTCCGCTGGTCTGGAGCTTAGGAAATTTACAGCAAACTAAATTTTGTCTCTCACGCTGCACGCACAATTGTGGCACTACATACAGTGCTGTTGTTAGTCTTTGTTTACACAGATAAACTTCGTACTAAACAATGTCCTTAATGAGTCAACGACAAGAGAAATGAAATGGTTAAAGTTATGTTCAGAATGTACAAAATTGTACCAAAAAACCTGTAAAATGTTCACGAGAGAACACTTCAAATTCACCTCAATGTATCTTTCATTAACTTCTTTAATTTCTACAAGGAGACTCTCATGCTTAGGGCTAAACCCCCACTTAAACCATTACTACTAAAACCAGCAAGGAGCTTTGGAAATTTACAGCAAACTAAATTTTGTCCCTCACGCTGCACGCACAATTGTGGTACTACATAGTGCTGTTGTTAGTCTTTGTTTACACAGATAAATTTGTGCTATTCTCGTACCAAACAATGTCCTTACTGAGTTGACGCCAAGAGAAATGAAAAGGTTGAGGTTATGTTTAGAATGTGTAAAATTGTACAGTACCAAAAATCCTGTAAAAAGTTCACGAGAGAACACTTCAAATTCACCTAGAAAATGTTCGGTGTCTGACCGGGCCTAGCCCACACAAATGACACTAGCCGATACAGAGATGACAGCGAAGCATGTCAGGAACCACACACTGGCGTCCATGTGTACCGATGGCTTCGCATGATTAGCAGAGAGATAAAAAAAAGACGAGATCGATGTAGGCAGAAACCAAACGATAAGCTCGATCAGTGGCTGGTCCTCTCTCTCCGTCCATGCACAGCTAGAGCTGCTTCGGCCAGGGCCAAGAAGAAGCAGACGATGGAATGAGGCCCACGGCGACCACCAGACCTTCCGTCTTCCTCGCGGCGAGACACCAACCACCAATTCCAACGTCGTCAAGGGCAGCAGCAGGAGCACTAGCAGCAGTCGATCCATGCAAGCAAATCAAGAACAGGCAGAAGCGCACCTTCCGGTCATGGCGAGCCGCGTCGGCAGGCAGCAGCAACGGCGGCGGCGATGAGTACGGTACTGGAAAGCAGTCCGTATCGACGGTAGCAGCGACACCGGGAAGGAGGCGGGCGCGGCTGTCGGCGAGGCGGCGGGAGAGCATCAGGCTCCTGGACGTGCTGCCGGACCAGGGCGGCGCGGCGGACGGCATCGGCATCGGCGAGTTCCTGCGGCACCCCGCCGGCGTGGAGTCCCTGCTCAACACCAGGGCGCTGCAGAGCTTCGCTCCGGTGGAGCCGGAGTCTGGCCCGGCCGGCACGTTCAGGTGCACGCTGCAACCCATGGGGTTCTTGGGGTTCCAGGTCGCCCCCGTCCTCGACCTCCGCGTCGCCCCGACCCGCGACGACTGCACCGTCGAGATGCTCTCCTGCAGGGTACGATGTATGGTGAATTATTTTCATGGATCGTTTCTCAAAGCAAATTAACGGTCGCTAAACTGTTTTCAGTTTGTGTTTGGTGACAGTTTGAGGGTTCAGACTCGATTGAGCAGCAGAATGAACTCTTTTCAGGTCTTCTTCCATACTTAATTATCTCTTTTGTGTATTCTAGAAAACAAATTCTCTCTTTTGTGCTAGAGGAGCTAATTGATATTCTCCAAAGGAAATTCAACTCTGTTAGTGGTACAATGGTTTCATCAGTTAGTTAGTATGCACGTTCGCATTTTGCGCAATAGTTTATGCTAGATGTCTCTGCCCAATAGTGCCATCACCATGATCAGTTAGTTGCTCTGTCAAAAACAAAAATCTCTTAGCTTAGTCTATGAAGAACTGTATCGCAAGTACAATTTATCTGAGTTGGAGCTTTGGATGTTGGCAGCGGTTATGAGAAACCACATAACATGGGGAGACAACGGTGAACAGGAGCCATGCTTGGACATCGATGTCAATTTGGAGGTCACTCTGGAGGTGTGCATTCAGATTCAGTTCAGTAATAATACAGTAAAGTACACAATGAGAATGGAATGACAATCTCAGCAGTTTTGTACTGTTAAATTTCACCTTGATGCATGTCACCAACTACCAAGAGATGCTTAGCTGCAAATTATGATCCCAGGTATGAGTAGAGGACACGGATTTCAACAAGCCGAACCCTCAAGTTCTTCATATGTTGATTTTCAGGTGTACACGAAGCCATTCAGCTTGCTCCCGTTGTCAGCTGTGGAGAAACCAGGCAACCTGTAAGGCCCTGTATTCCTTGCAACTTTCTGATATTAAGAACACAAGGGCTCTCCTGAAGTCCCGATGCTTTTGAAAAGTTCGGTAGGCCCATCGAGATGCTTAAGCGCATAATGAACACTTCAGTTTACGCCATTTGATTCCACATTTTGTGAAACTGAATTTTATCATCGTCACTGGATTTCACTAACATTGGCATGCCCTGCATTTTTGGCAGGCTGATGCAAGGCCTGCTTGACAGGCTTGTCCCTTTGCTGGGTGAGCAGCTACTCAAGGACTACCATTCCTGGGTTCAGCAGCAGCCTCGCTCTTCCTCATGAGTGATCACCGAAAGCCTTAAGCTAACACTACTAGGAGATTCCTGGGTTCATGGCTGGATTGATTCAGAAATTCAGCCGGCGGCAGCATCACGAATGATGAGGAAACATTCGTGCATTCATAGGCACCTTGTTAAATTTGTGGCCGTGGGTAATTAATTGGTGTACGTGGATTGATGTTACACGATACAATATACTTGTTGATCAGGAACGGTGATGTCTTCCTGAATCTATGAGGGTTCATGTCTTCCTGAATCAGAATGAGCAATACTAACATTGATCATCACGTTTTCACTAGTATCAGTATATGAGATTCAGGACAACAATGAAAGCTCGATTTGCCTGAAATCGTCCTAGAGCACTAAACGGGAAAGCTAGTTCATTAAAAAAAAATTCAGTGTGCCATTGCGCGATAACAGGAAGGGTGATGTCTTCCTGAATCTATGAGGGTTCATGTCTTCCTGAATCCGAATGAGCAATACTAACATTGATCATCACATTTTCACTAGTATTAGTATATCAGATTCAGGGACAACAATGAAAGCTCGATTTGCCTTCAAATCATCCTAGAGCACTAAACGGAAAAGCTAATTCATCCACACACAAAAAAAAACAGTGTGCTATCGCGCCACAAATGAAAAAATTCCGTCGCCGGGACTTGAACCCGGGTCTCTCGGGTGAGAGCCGAGTATCCTAACCACCTAGACTACGACGGATTTGTGTTGGCTGGTGTTCCGAAAACGTCTAATTACTATATGTACTTACCACAAACATGTACATGAGATGCGCGTCCTTGCATACGAGAGATGTAACACTAATTACTGTATGCACTCACCCACAACGTTGCCACGTATATGTACACGTATGGGCATGACATGCGCATCCTTGCATAAGAGATATGTAGGTAGCCGAATGGTTTTTGCGTTGACACTTCGCATGCACCAAAATTGCTTGCAGCTTAATATATGTTAATGTACTTGTGCGATCGGCAAGGAGATGTCCTCACTCTCCATGGCCTCACCACATCTCCAATCGTACAGATCTTGGACGTATATCAACTACTTTCGCCGTTGGAAAGAAAGAGTAGGTCATGTTGCACCGAAAATGGCTTCAAGATATTGCATTGACCATCAAATTATTGCAAGCATGTTGCTTCAGAAAATCTAGAACTCCTTTCTTTCTAAATGGTCAAGTTGAGAAAGTTTTTGTGGATGCAAATTCGGGAAAGACTCAAATTTGGTTGTTAATTAGTGGTAACATGTTGGCTGTTGTTCGTGTCTACTTTTACCATCTGGCAACCCAAATACAACGTTTCTTAATAAAATATATATGTAAACCATGTTTGAATTCATCATACATATGTCTTGTAATATTGGCCTTACACGATCTTTCATAACAACGACAAGCATGAAAAATGATGATCAACACATTCATATTCAGGGCCTCACTGATCAGATCATGAATACGAAAAATGTAGTATCATACGGTCACTCTATGTTGCATATTGTGGGAATAAAAAGAATGTTAGATTGCTTGTGAGAACATATGAATCTTTCCGAAATATCGGAGTCAATGAAGATTTTCCTTTAAAATGTAGTTCAATTTTTTTCGAAATAAAAATATTATATGGGGATATAGGATCCTACAAATCGAACAACCTGCACAATAGTAAATAAAAAAAGGACTAAAAACCTCCGGGAATCCCCTGAATCAAAGGGACACTCCGCTCTGCCACAAACCCATTATTATCTTGCTAGCAATATCATGCTTGTAAGCCTCAAGATTTATGCTAAGCAAGTTGCCTATGATGTTTTAGCATTTCTAGTCAAAAGACTAAAATATCAAAATTTTGAACAATTCGCGCCTTCCGGCGATTTCGCGCCTTTTCTTCCTTCTCTCTTCCTTTGTTTCCTCTTATGCTTTCCGCAACGAAATCGGATTCGGTCACCGAAGAATTTTTTATGGAACTGAAAATTCATCACAACACTTACATCACATATATAGAACAGTTCCCTTTTCAAGAACTGATTTATTGATGTACATATAATAATTTACAGTTACAGAACAAGAACACACGCATGACCAGATCAGTCTGGTCTTTATTCGGACCTTACACATCCATGGCTAATTAGTGCACTGCAATATAGGACGGCACGCCATGATCACACATATAGTAAACCGAACAGCTACACCGTTGGAGGTGTAGCCCTCATGGCCGCCAATGTCTTCATCCACTGCTCGTCATCCTGCATTAGAATAGCCATCACCTCAGCGATCTGTTCGACGGTGAGCAGGTCGATTGGAGCAAGAAGGTCATACATGTCGCCGTAATCCTCGCTGGTGCCACCTTGTTGATGATAATAACCACCGGCGCCACCACCACCTGCTGCGGCGTGGGTGTTCACCATAGCCTGATATGCGACAGGTCCAGCAGCTGATGCTGGCGCGGGCACGTGGTGCTGAGCGACGAGGGCGTAGAGCTGGAGGGCGTGCGTCTCGGCGATGGCCTTGATGTTGGCGCCGGTGAGCCTGGCGCGCCTCTCCTCGGAGATGTCGGGGCGCGGCGCGGCGGGGAAGTTGTAGTAGCGCGTCGGCGGCGGGGTGTGGCCGTAGAAGCAGAAGAGCGTGGCGTCGTAGGCGAGCGCCGCCTCCTCGGGGTGGTTGAACGTGCCCAGCCACAGCCTGGCGCGGGTGTACGGCACGCGGATCTCCGCCGCCCAACGGCCCCACGGCCGCTGCCGCACGCCCCGAAGCCCCAGGTTCTTGGGCGCCCCCACCGGCACCGGCGCCGGCGGGTTGGAGCGCGCACCGCGGCTGCCGGCTTCCTCCCTCATCATCGCAGCCCAGTTCAACTCCATGCAGGAGCACCTGCAAGAAAGACACTCGTGCGCGGTGAGGAAGAAGAGAGCACACTGTGGTGTGTGTCTGTGTGATGTGCAAGGGGAGGGGCAGTACGTACGGTTTTTAAAGCGGAGCGACGACGCCGACGAGCGGACACGTACGCCGCGCGCCGCTCGCATGCACTACTCATTCATGAGGGGGACGTGCCTTCTATCTGTGCGTCGGCCTTGGTAGGTTTACATTGTAAGGTTGCCCCTTACACCCACCTTTTTTTTTATGAAGTCAATCCATATTTTTGTATATCAAAATTTATAGAGAAAATTGAATATTTGAACCCCCAACTATACGAGAAGTGAAAGTTTAGTCCTCTTTTTTTTTTACCCGAACAGAATGGAACCTGAACTTCAAAAACTATCAACGAAGTTAATCCATACTTGTATCTTTGAAAATTGATGGAGGAAGTACATATTTCTATCTCCAACTGTACAAGAAGTGTGAATTTGATCCATGGATTTTAAAAATTGACAAATCAAACAAGAAACTTTTTAAACTAGATAGATTTGGTCATTTCACTCAGCCCAAATCCGTCCTATTTGGTGGGTTTGGGGTTTGGTTTGTCTGGTTTGAAGTCAAGGGACCAAATATATGTACTTTTCTCATATTTATATGATGCCACTTCAATGTATATGTAAAGATCAAATTGTATGATATTTATGAAGCTAATAGATAGGCGGGCAATTCTCCACACACAAAAAATATATATGGAGGATATTCACGTGCAAGCAGAGTCACTGATCCTAAGTTTTGTAAAAGAAACTTCAAGCCTTTATTTATGCCTATTTTGCGATACATAAGAAGACATAAATATATCTAGGAATGCATATTCATGTCCTTGTTACTTGTTGCTTGTGTTAGGGCAACATCATGGCATTTGCATGAGTCAAATGAACAAGGGGCGGCCATTGAAGACTTGAAAAATGTTTTCCAAGTACGCTCTGATGAATTTGTCGTGGTTATAGAACTATGACGCAAATGTTCCTAAACGTGACATAGTTGTACACCCTCTGATTAGTTGGCCGTGGTTCCTACTATAACACAACAAAGACGTTGGAACATGAAGTAGTTGTACACACTCTTGATAAATTTGCCATGGTTGCAACTATGACGCAAAGACACACGGACATGACGTAGTTGTAGTGTTGTACACCCTCTCGATTTACCTATATCGTGCTCGCGCCATTTGTCATAGATACCTATTCTTCCTTTTGCACTAGGGCATGGTGCCGAGATCAAACTAGACCAATGGTGAGAGTAACCAACGGTGGTATTTAATTACAAGAATGGTGAGGTGGAACTTGGGTTGCCTAGCACACCACTACTAAGCCAAATGTGCAATTGCATGAGCCAAATATGCATGGGGTGGCCATCAAAGACTTGACAAATGTTTTCCACATACGCTCCAGTGTGACATAAATGGGCCTAAACGTGACGTAGTTGTATGCCTTCTGATTTGTTGGTCGTGATTGCAACAATGACGCAAAGACGCCTCACGCCTGAACATGACGTAGTTGTACACCCTCTCGATTAATTGGTCGTGGTTGCAACTATGACGCAAAGACATGTGAACATGACGTAGTTGTACACCCTCTCGATTAATTGGTCGTGGTTGCAACTATGACGCAAAGACATGTGAACATGACGTAGTTGTACACCCTCTCAATTCAAAACCTATATCGTGCAACCCACCTCTTTCATGTACACTTGCGACATTTGTCATGTATATCTATTCTACTTTTTGCACTAGGGCATGATGCCGAAATAAAACTAGACCAACGGTGAAAGTAATGAAGGAGATATGCCCTAGAGGCAATAATAAAGTGGTTATTATTTATATCTTTATGTTTATGATAAATGTTTATATATCATGCTATAATTGTATTAACCGAAACATTAGTACATGTGTGATATATAGACAACAAAGAAGTCCCTAGTATGCCTCTTAAACTAGCTTGTTGATTAATGGATGATTAGTTTCATAATCATGAACATTGGATGTTATTAATAACAAGGTTATATCATTGTATGAATGATGTAATGGACACACCCAATTAAGCGTAGCATAAGATCACGTCATTAAGTTATTTGCTATAAGCTTTTATTACATAGTTACCTAGTCCTTATGACCATGAGATCATGTAAATCACTTATACCGGAAAGGTACTTTGATTACATCAAACGCCACTGCGTAAATGGGTGGTTATAAAGGTGGGATTAAGTATCGGAAAGTATGAGTTGAGGCATATGGATCAATAGTGGGATTTGTCCATCCCGATGACGGATAGATATACTCTGGGCCCTCTCGGTGGAATGTCGTCTAATGTCTTGCAAGCATATGAATAAGTTCATAAGAGACCACATACCACGGGAGTAAAGAGTACTTGTCAAGAGACGAGGTTGAACAAGGTATAGTGTGATACCGATGATCAAACCTCGGACAAGTAAAATATCGCGTGACAAAGGGAATTGGTATCGTATGTGAATGGTTCATTCGATCACTAAAGTCATCGTTGAATATGTGGGAGCCATTATGGATCTCCAGATCCCGCTATTGGTTATTGGTCGGAGTGAGTACTCAACCATGTCCGCATAGTTCGCGAACCGTAGGGTGACACACTTAAAGTTGGATGTTGAAATGGTAGAACTTGAATATGGAATGGAGTTCGAATATTTGTTCGGAGTCCCGGATAAGATCCCGGACATCACGAGGAGTTCCGGAATGGTCCGGAGAATAAGATTCATATATAGGATGTCATTTTATGTGTTTGAAAATGATTCGGAAGGTTCTATGGAAGGTTCTAGAAGGTTCTAGAAAAGTCCGGAAGAAACCACCAAGGAAGGTGGAGTCCACAAGGGACTCCACCTCCATGGCCAGCCCTAGATGGGGTGGAGTCCAAAGTGGACTCCACCATAGGGGCCGGCCACCCCCATGGGAGGTGGAAATCCCACCTTTGGGTGGGAGTCCTAGTTGGGCTAGGTTTCCTCCTATGGAAGGTTTTGTTCGGGTCTTATTCGAAGACTTGGACACCACCTCTTGGGGTTCCACCTATATAATGAGGGGCCAAGGGGGGGGGCCACACCAGCCAGCCGCGCCCTTTAGTGGCCGGCCACCCTCTCCCCAAACCCTAGCGCCCGCTCCTCCACCATATCCCGCACGCTTAGCGAAGCTCCGGATTTCTCCGCCACCGACACCACGCCGTCGTGCTGTCGGATTCAAGAGGAGCTACTACTTCCGCTGCCCGGGAACGGGAGGTGGACGTCGTCTTCATCAACAACCGAACGTGTGACCGAGTACGGAGGTGCGCCCGTTCGTGGCGCCGGAACCGATCGTGATCAAGATCTTCTACGCGCTTTTGCAAGCAAGTGAACGTCTACCGCAGCAACAAGAGCCTCCTCTTGTAGGCTTTGGAATCTCTTCAAGGGTGAGTCTCGATAATCCCTCGTTGCTACCGTCTTCTAGATTGCATCTTGGCTTGGATTGCGTGTTCGCCGTAGGAAATTTTTGTTTTCTATGCTACGTTATCCTACAGTGGTATCGAGCCGTGTCTATGCATAGATGGTTGCACGAGTAGAACACAATGGTTTGTGGGCGTTGATGCTCTTGTTATCTTTAGTTTGAGTACTTTGCATCTTTGTGGCATAGTGGGATGAAGCGGCTCGGACTAACTTTACATGACCGCGTTCATGAGACTTGTTCCTCGTTCGACATGCAACTTGTATTGCATAAGAGGCTTGCCGGGGTCCTACTATAGTGAAGATTCAATTTACTCTTCTATTGACAACACTAGTATCACCGTTGTGGTTCATGTTCGTAGGTAGATTAGATCTTACTCGAAAACCCTAAACCACGTAAAATATGCAAACCAAATTAGAGACGTCTAACTTGTTTTTGCAGGGTTTGGTGATGTGATATGGCCATAATGTGATGATGAATATGTATGAGATGATCATTATTGTATTGTGGCAACCGGCAGGAGCCTTATGGTTGTCTTTAATTTTCATGTTGAGTAGTATTTCAAAGTAGTTGTAATAGTTGCTACATGAGGTGAACAACCATGAAGCCGGCGCCATGAACCTTGACGCTACGCCGACGATGATGGAGATCATGCCCGAAGATGATGGAGATCATGTCCGTGCTTTGGAGATGAAGATCAAAGGCGCAAAGACAAAAGGGCCATATCATATCACATATGAATTGCATGTGATGTTAATCCTTTATGCATCTTATTTTGCTTAGATCGCGACGGTAGCATTATAAGATGATCCCTCACATTAATATCAAGATAATAAAGTGTTCTTCCCTCGTATGCACCGTTGCATTGTTCGACGTTTTGAAGCATCTCGTGATGATCGGGTGTGATAAACTCAACATACAAGTGTAAGCCATGTTGCACATGCGGAATACTTGGGTTTGCTTGACGAGCTTAGCATGTACAGACATGGCCTCGGGACAATGGAAACCGAAAGGTTGAACACGAGTCATATGGATGATATGATCAACATGTTGATGTTCACCATTGAAACTACATCATCTCACGTGATGATCGGTTTTGGTGTAGTGGATTTGGATCGTGTACCACTTTACAACTATGAGGGATGTTGTATTAAGTGGGAGTTCATTAGTAATTAGATTAAAACATGAACTAATTATCATAAACATAGTCTGAGTAGTATTTTGAATTAATTTTGTAGTATTGGCATCCGTTTACTACTATGCGCTAGTCTTATAATTGAGATAGAAATACTGTTAAAATCTGACTAGAAACTTTACGGATTAGTACCGTATTGTTAATGAATCAAGAAATGATTAAGTCCTATTGCAAACATTTAGTGAAACTCACTTTGTTGATTCAGAGAGCTATGGTTTCAATTAGTACCTAAAGTTATCTTGTCTCCGTGAAACTTGAAGTTCAAATCTGTTTGAAAAGTAAGGAGCTGAAAATTTAGTTTTCAGAAATAATCAAGGTACGAGATATATGTGATATCTAAGACCTTATTACAAGATGATAGAATATAAATTTGGTGAGACTACATAAACTCATAAGTTTTATGGGAATGTACGAAGGTTGAAGACGCAAGCGTCCCAATCCTCCAACTATAGGGACACTAACAATATTCGCATATCCATGAAGTGATTGTCCTTAGTATGCACCGTTGCTAAGACTCGTCCGAAGCATCACGTGATGATCGGGTGTTATAGATTCTACGTGTGCTTACAACGGATGCAAGCAGATTTGCACATACAAATACTAAGGTTAAACTTTATGAGCCTAGCATGTACGACATGGTCTCAAAAAGTTGTCATGAATTGATGGATAAAATTATGAGTGAAATTGTTCATCATAGTTACTAATAAGTGAAATCTAGAACACTTGTCATATGATGATCAACTTCAAAGTAAAAACCTCAAGGTTATTGGTATTTGACCAACAAACCTAGAAGTTATTGATGTTGAAGTGTTTTTCTGAATAATGAGGAAAGCTAAAAGAGAAACTGCAAAAGATATTGGCAGAAATAAAGAAAAGACTAGAAAGTCTAGCTCGGTGTATATAAATGATATACATGTTATGGATGTATTCCTAGTTTAGTCACACAATGAAATTCTTGGGTATTAGTGCTATATTGGTTGGTATGAAGTGTCATACAAAACAACACAATACAAGAATACAATGGCCTAAGTGACTGACAAGGAATATGATAGGAATACACGTCTGGAACAAAATAAAGTGCTATTATGTTCGTCGTTGGCATTCTATCTAGCCATTAGAATTTATAATAAAGAACTTAATAATTGTTATTTTGCTCTGGTCAAATGAAAACAATGAGTTGTTCAAATTATGACATTACTCCATGTACGATGGATAAGTTATTATAAATCTTAATGGTGAAACACATATACATAAACACGCTAAAATGCCATAAGGCAAATGATTTGAATTCCACTTATTGTGGAACCGCCATTTAGGTCATGTTAGAAAGGAACGCATGAAGGAACTCCATGCAAATGGATTTTTGGAGTCACTTGATTTTTGAATCATTTGACGCTTGCAAATCTTTTCTAAAGAGAATGATTAAAAACCGTTCATAGGCCAAGAGTTGAACGGGCAACTAACTTAGTGAAAAATACATGATGATGTATATGGTTCACTGGGCATAGTTGTGTGCGGGAGATTCTTCTACTTCATGAAAACTTTCAACAATGAATTGAGTATATATATGTGGATATATTCAATAAGGAAGAAGTTTGAAACATTTGAATGGATTCAAATAAATTTCAGCATGAAGTGAAAATCATCGTAATAGAAAAATCAAATATCTATGATTGGATCATGGTGGAAATATTTGAATTACGAGTTTTAGCGAACATCTAAGAGAGTTATGAAATTGTTCTACAACTCACGTTTCTTGGAGTATCATAGTGACGATGAAGTATCCAAGAGATGTATCCAAACCTTGTTGGATCAATGATGAGATAAGATATTAACGCCATTATATTTTTGTGGATTATGCTTTAGTGACTACCGCTTTTACACTGAATAGAGCATCTTCATGATCCGTTGAAATGACACCATACGAGTTATGGCATGGGTATAAACCCTGATAGTCTTTTCTTAAATTTTGGTATGCATAGCATAAGTAAATAAATTTACAACCAAAATCGGATGAATGTCTTTGTTGGTTATCCCAGATTTGATTGGGAATTCTTTCCACAAGACAAAGACAAAAGTGTTTGTCAATGTTTCTTATTTCCAAGAAATTGTTTCTAGTGAAGTATTTGAGTGGGAGGACAATATAATTTGATAAGGTTTATGAACCTGAGCATAATGATCAGAGTAGCGCAGCATCGGAATTTGTTTCGGAAGCGATCATGACTCCCATGACTACAAAGTGTTTTAGCCATGGAGATCGAAGTACATATTGAACCTTGTAGGTATGGTTTACTTTGTGATCAAATAAATGATTTGTGAACAAAGGATTGATTTTGAACAATGGTAAACCAACTACAAACAAAGAAGTTATGATGGACCCTGACTCCGTTAAAATGGTCATGCGCCATGAAATCCAAGATAGATGAATACTTTATGAAAGTAAATGGATCTATGAAATTGATAGACTTGGATGAAATATCCTTGAAGAAAGCTTGACTTATCGAAAAATTGTTTACGACAAAGTTCAAAGAGTTGAATACGATAAGATTAGATCTTCCGTAGCAATGCTTATAGTCTATGTGGATTATTCTAGTAGGATGGCAAAATACATTACTTATCAGAAGTATGTATTAAAGGTGTATACAAGATACAACCAAGAGTTTTGCTGGTCCGTGGAATACTAGATAGGTATACGAACTTCAATTGGATGAAGTAAGTATTGCGGAGTTGGAATCTTCCAGATGAAATAGTCAAAGAGTTTTTGATTTCATCAAAGACAATGAAGAGGCTTGCATTTGCAAGAAATTAAGTGGGAGCGCTAAGACACATTTATAATACTTTATGTAAGTGACATATAGTTGGTTATAAATGATGTAATTATATACTTGATTAAAAAGGTTTCATTGAGAATTAACTTCAATGAAAAGATATGGACGAAACAAATTTAGTGTCAAGATCTATAAAGATAGATTGAAACACATAAATAAGTTTAAGTCAAAGTACATATGATGGATATTGAAGTAGTTCAATATAGAAAAATTAAGAAAATGTTCTTGTCATGTGAAGGTTTAACAAGACTTGAGTGTATCTGACACTCAATGAGTAAAAAACACATGAGTGATTATAGATCACGAATAATATGTACACAATCAGATATCATGTGCTATAAATTGTTATGAGCATATACCAGAATGATTCATATGATGATCATTGGACAACAGTAAGAATATCCTTGAGTACTTTAGAAGAACTAAGGATATATTATATATATATATTTTTGTATGAAGAAATGACAAACAAATCGCTGTAAGGTGTTACACCGATATTGGTTTTGTCACATATAAAATATAATTTCAATCTCAAATTAGACTAAGTGTTGTTTAAAAGGTAGCACAATAAGCTAGAAGTTGTCTATGCTAGATTTAGAAGAGTTCTAAATATTGTGACGGATTCTACAAAAGAAGGCAAAGTATGTCATTGTTTTGACAATGACAAAGGATGTTAAAGTCAAGAGGTTCTTTGAGAACTTGGTGTTCCGAGTGTCAGAACTTTGAAGCTATATTGTATGTGACAATATTAGTGACATATTTCAGACCGGAATTAAGGTTCAAGACCAAACATATTTTCACTCATTTGGAAATGAGTGATGCGTTAAGACGCAAATGAATTACAAAATACATACGGTTCGAGCATGTCGATCCGTTGACTAAAACCTCTCTCGTGAGCGAAACATGATAAAGCACCGAAAGCCAAGGTGTTATATCTTTACAAATGTAAACTAGATTATTGACTCTAGTGCAAGTGGGAGACAAGGAGATATGCCCTAGAGGCAATAATAAAGTGGTTATTATTTATATCTTTATGTTTATGATAAATGTTTATATATCATGCTATAATTGTATTAACCGAAACATTAGTACATGTGTGATATATAGACAACAAAGAAGTCCCTAGTATGCCTCTTAAACTAGCTTGTTGATTAATGGATGATTAGGTTCATAATCATGAACATTGGATGTTATTAATAACAAGGTTATATCATTGTATGAATGATGTAATGGACACACCCAATTAAGCGTAGCATAAGATCACGTCATTAAGTTATTTGCTATAAGCTTTTATTACATAGTTACCTAGTCCTTATGACCATGAGATCATGTAAATCACTTATACCGGAAAGGTACTTTGATTACATCAAACGCCACTGCGTAAATGGGTGGTTATAAAGGTGGGATTAAGTATCCGGAAAGTATGAGTTGAGGCATATGGATCAATAGTGGGATTTGTCCATCCCGATGACGGATAGATATACTCTGGGCCCTCTCGGTGGAATGTCGTCTAATGTCTTGCAAGCATATGAATAAGTTCATAAGAGACCACATACCACGGTACGAGTAAAGAGTACTTGTCAAGAGACGAGGTTGAACAAGGTATAGTGTGATACCGATGATCAAACCTCGGACAAGTAAAATATCGCGTGACAAAGGGAATTGGTATCGTATGTGAATGGTTCATTCGATCACTAAAGTCATCGTTGAATATGTGGGAGCCATTATGGATCTCCGATCCCGCTATTGGTTATTGGTCGGAGTGAGTACTCAACCATGTCCGCATAGTTCGCGAACCGTAGGGTGACACACTTAAAGTTGGATGTTGAAATGGTAGAACTTGAATATGGAATGGAGTTCGAATATTTGTTCGAGTCCCGGATAAGATCCCGGACATCACGAGGAGTTCCGGAATGGTCCGGAGAATAAGATTCATATATAGGATGTCATTTTATGTGTTTGAAAATGATTCGGAAGGTTCTATGGAAGGTTCTAGAAGGTTCTAGAAAAGTCCGGAAGAAACCACCAAGGAAGGTGGAGTCCCAAGGGACTCCACCTCCATGGCCGCCAGCCCTAGATGGGGTGGAGTCCAAAGTGGACTCCACCATAGGCCACCCCCACATGGGAGTGGAAATCCCACCTTTGGGTGGGAGTCCTAGTTGGGCTAGCCCCCTCCTATGGAAGGTTTTGGTTCGGTCTTATTCGAAGACTTGGACACCACCTCTTGGGGTTCCACCTATATAATGAGGGGGGGAGGCCGGCCACACCAAAGCCACCACCTTGGCCGCCCTTTAGTGGCCGGCCACCCTCTCCCCAAACCCTAGCGCCCGCTCCTCCACCATATCCCGCACGCTTAGCGAAGCTCGTCGGATTTCTCCACGCCACCGACACCACGCCGTCGTGTCGGATTCAAGAGGAGCTACTACTTCCGCTGCCCGCGGAACGGGAGGTGGACGTCGTCTTCATCAACAACCGAACGTGTGACCGAGTACGGAGGTGCTGCGTGGCGCCGGAACCGATCGTGATCAAGATCTTCTACGCGCTTTGCAAGCGGCAAGTGAACGTCTACCGCAGCAACAAGAGCCTCCTCTTGTAGGCTTTGGAATCTCTTCAAGGGTGAGTCTCGATAATCCCCTCGTTGCTACCGTCTTCTAGATTGCATCTTGGCTTGGATTGCGTGTTCGCCGTAGGAAATTTTTTGTTTTCTATGCTACGTTATCCTACAAGTAACCACAGTGGTATTGAATTACAAGAATGATGAGGTTCGAACTTGGGTTGCCTAGCAAACCACTAGTAAGCAACCCAGTATTTTTTAGAAAAGGGATCTAACTAAGGCATGATTTCAATATATCACAACATGTCATCGAGTTCCCCTAGTTTATTTGCTAGAGCATTTTTTACGAAGTCTCCATTTTCTTGAATTTATTTTAAAGCAACACGTCTCTATTTCCTTGAATTTATTTTAAAGCAACTTGTCTCCAAACTATCAGTTGATTGTGAAAAATTGTCTATGATACCTTTGAATTTACATAACCGATATGAGGGACTAGCCTTCATATGTCTAAATAACTCATAGAAGCGTATATCGGGGCTAACAACAATTGGTATGCCGGCATAGATATACCTACATACATTAGATATCAAGTTTATCGATGGTGTAATCGAGATGGTCTCTATTTCAAAAACAAACAAAAAACATAATGGAAGTATTTTGTATGCGTTTATTCTCAGCCATTACAGGGAAACACCAAATTTGGAAAGAGTATTGCAAAATCCTACTTTCTTCATCCATAAAAAATGTCTTGGATTTGTTTAAATTTAGATGTATTCATACACGAAATTACAGGAGGCTATGTTCATCTGTAAACTAATTCTCACCATGTTCATTTGTAGCCATGCGGTGCACGAGCATATATACCAGAGATGCTGAAGTGTACGCCCATATATATACGGATCTACCTACCTACACACACGTATGCGTAGCTGCGTACGATGCACGCGCCGAGTACAAGGACAGTCAGACCTCGCATTTTCTTTTTGTTTTTTGATTGAGGGCGTGTGCGCTCGGTCGCGGCGTCCACCTGGCGTGCCGACTTGGCCGCTTCCTCGCCGCTACGCCCGCGCGTCCCGCGCACCACGTCAGACCCGCGACGTTGCGAGCGAGCGCCGAGCCTACACTGCACCGCGCGGCGCTATATCCCATCGATTTTTTTAATTTATTTTGGCACAATATATTGCATAAACTATGGCCTCCTCCGTAGGCGGCCAACTACTCCCGATTCTCGAAGCATATGAAAAATTCTTTCTTTTTTTTGGCGAAGATTAGCGGCGTATTGTTATGCATGTAGTTATGATGAGGAAATTTATTATGTGACACCGTTATTTTCTAGCGTTTGTGAAAACGTAATGTTCTGTTATCTCTTTGTCATTTACTGGCAAATGTGCCACAAAAATTGTAGTGATACCTAGCAAAAACACAATCGAACAGTGTATTTTAGCAAACGGCGTAAAATAATGATGTCCTAACCGAGGTCATCCAAGTTGATCCACCTAGACTGGTGACCAACCATTTGTGATGAGGACCTAGAGAGAGAGGGAGGGAGAGAGAGAAAGAGAGAGAGGGAGAGAGAGAGAAAGAGAGAGAGAGATGACGAGTGACGAGAAGGAGATGGTGACGAGGGTTAACCTCGGCAATGCCCATAAATCATGGACTTAGGGTTTCGGAAAGAAGACGACGATAGAGATTCCGTGAGCGAGAGTAGGCACACGACATATCCAGGTTCACGTCCCCGCGGTGGAGGATCACTACATCCTGATAGCAATCCAGTATATGATCATAGATGTGTTACAAGGTGCCTCCGTAGGTGGAAGGATTGTATCTAGTCTAATCTTATGCGGTTGATATGTCGTCCTCTAAAGGTGCCTTATCTGGCTTTATATACGCAACCATGCTAGGGTTTACAAGAGCCCTAGTCGACTACGTGTTGGAGTTTCCTTCTTTGAGCTTACCTTGATTTATACGCCTAGCTTTTTGGGCTTTGCTTGTTGCACTATGGGCTTGATGGTCCTTCGACGAAACCGCACCCAGTATAGCGGGTATGCCCACGTCTGATGGCGATCGAGAGGGTGAAGCGTCGAGCGAGAGACTGATGAGATGGCGAGGGGAGGAGAGAATTTATAGCTCCATCATCTCCAATTTCAAAACAAAAATCTTCACTTCTTGGCGCCATGGTGATTCCCTCTGTTGTTGAAAAGTTTGGTCGAAGGTTTTGCTTCGTGCTAAAACACTATATAGCTTATATAGACTCCCGGGGTATAAAATTTAAGTTTCACGAAGCATTGACCATAAATTTAGTTTACTTAATAAAATATGAATTGTATGCCATGAAATAATACTTTCTCCATAACAGTTTATTAGAGTATTACGTATTCCAAGAAAAATTTATTAATTTAATTAATAAAATATAAGATATATATCAATAAAAAATATTCTTTATTAGAAGATTAGATGTAGGACCCAGCCACCTAAATTTAAATCCTTTTAGGTTAGTATTAAGAAAACACTATTGGGGCCTCACCTATCGTATTTCTTTCAAAAAAAATCTTTTAAATATGAATCTAATGTCATACTTGTGGATTAAAGTATTTTCTTGAAGTGTGTAATACATTAATATACCAGTATGAAGGGAGTACTTTTTCTTAAAGTACATATAACCCAAAAGAAAAGGAATGTGTTGGTACATTTCACCTGTCAGCAGCTTTATACATTTCAACGTTTTGTAACCTTTGCGTTGCAAGATTTTAGTTTTATCGGTAATGCCAGAACTATCTACAATAGAAATTAGGTGTATGAATATTGCGAACAAAAAAATATATTCGTTCGATGTCTCCTAATTGAATGCTGTATGGCTTCATGCTGTGCTCCCTGTTATATAAGCTCATAATTCCAACAAGTTGGCGAATGGACATTGCAGACCTGGTCAAGCAGAACACGCGCCAAACGAGGGAAAGAACCAAGCAGCGTTGTGACAGGTCTCAAAAAAAGCAGCATTGTAACATGTGCTTACGAGTATAACCAAGATCGATTTTACATCAGATTTACACAAACATGCCACTTAATTGACGAAGAAACAAAACAGTCCGACTACTAACAATGAATGAGAACAGACGTAATCACGCTGACAAATCACGCTGGGGCTAAACCACAATCTGATGTCTTCCAACTAGGACTCTACCAATATCATTGCAAGCAATGCCCATCCGTTGCAAGCTAGAGTATGTCTATTCCTCACTGTGCCCCTATATGTCCACATATTTCTCACTGTTTGAGCAAAATGAAATGGTTGCTCATCAGCTCATAAAACTGCCACGCAACTCACTCAGAGCTGCCATTCGCAGGGCATATGAACTTGTCGGTAGCGGTAGTCCATCGGCGTGGCGAGGAAGATCCTTCTTGGATAGAACACTGCTGTCTTCAAAGTCATGTGAAAGTTGCAGCTTTGACAAAAGCATCGCAATATTACATGACAAAAACTAATTTCAATGGCACCCAGTCAGTCAAGCAGCAGCAACTGAACCAAGCATGCAAGCTCATGAGTCTACCACTCCACAATGCGATGATGCACATACTCACTGTTCCGTCATGGATCCTCTCTTTGAACCAAACACATCAGGACGGTAAAAAACTTGTATGAGCTACTCTTCAAAAAACATAGTAAAATATGCACATAACAGGATATTGGGGAGAACTCTAGGGAGTCTCTTAGTACTTTACACTATGTTCCAAAGGCAGGCGGCAATGGATAAAATTTAACTTTTATATCAGGCGATATGGCAGATCGTGTGTATCAATCATTATGAACTGTCAACAAGTAGGCAGGCAGTTTGGATAAAGTTTTAACTAGAAATATGGCAGAATGTGCGTATCAATTAATGATGAACTGTCAACAAGTACTTGGACAAACCAGGTTATCAGTTGATTCTACAGTGATAGCAGTTTTTCCTCATACGAAAGAATGTACCAACAGAATGATGGAAATCATGGTAACAGACCATGTCACCAATTAAACTGGTTCTGCCTAAAAAATGTTTAGCTAAGTCTGCTTGTCAATACAACATAAGGGAAGGTTGACATTTCACACAGATAACCGGGAGATGTAGAGGAAGTAGATATGTCCAGTCAGATAGGTCTTATTTGTGATTTGGAAAGATTAAAAAAAAATTGATGCAAGACTGACAGACAAGTATCAATCTGTGGTCCTTCGCTATCCCCATAACTGAGCCTCTTCTCAAACCTAACTATTTTTTAACACTGTTCCCTGAGACTGCTAAGTATGCAGACTAACTTGGAAGAGAAGATATCATGTTGAAAGAATCTACCAAGCAAACATCTCTTAGACTTTTCCTTGAAGAACAAGACTCATTATCAAGCCAACAGACACGAACAGCGCCAATAAAATACCCAACTATCCATGACTTCAAATTGAAGACCGCAAACATGACTAACAGAACCAACCAAGACAAAATCATACAGAGTCTAGGTAATACTTCATAGCAGATGAAAGACATCTAAGACACGTACATAACTGTAATCCATTATAACAAATAGCCATTTCCCCTGAGTACAGTATACACAACAAGCAACCAAATTTCAGGAGGATATTAACAGATGGATGATCTTGATCAAAATCTGTAGTGATACGAAAAGCCATGACTCCAGTTGCCAACTTCAAAACGTTTACCATTAGGTAGCTGACTCAACTATGGTCCCAAGGGGAAGAAACTTGAAACGACAGCAGTGACTACTGACACAGATGGACCCCAGACATTCAGACTGAAACTTGACGACGACGCTGAACCATCTTGACCCTCATAACTGTTCTAGGACTCACTGTAACAGTAAGGACACGATATATAAGCCATGCGCAAGAAACATGGAAAAGCAAATAATAAAAGCAACTATTGGATAGAAAACTTAAGGCACACAGCTAACAGTTTTCTATAAGGCATGGTAAATATTAACGATCTATACGGTCTGAATCACATACCTGATTGTCCTGATCTGTAGCCAAATCATCAGGGCTGTTTGCCTGCAATGGCTTTTCTTCCCCACAAGTTGGGCGGTTGCATTTTGTCCGGAAAGGATAATTTATGTTATTGCACTTATCACACTTCCAACTACCCTCTGGCGTCTTCGGTTCTGTCAAGTCAAAAGTTAAATGTATAGCTCAATAGAGTTTCATTTAAAAAAAATATCTAATAAACTTGGCGCAAAGCTTAGGTGCATAACATGATAAGAGTTTTCCCAAATTTCATGCAAAAGAAACGTAAATATATGTAATTTCTGAAAACTTACTTAAACCTCGTGAACTGTCAGGTTTGGGTCCCTGCATAAAGAGTTGATATGAGGTCATCAGTACAGTAATCATAGTGTGTAACTATATACAATGGTAAAGAAGCTAAAAGGAAGATAAGTTGTCAAACAAGTAAACCAAATATATTAACAGTCTACCCACTAATAGCTTCAAAATAATTTATCACATTTTCTACATAAGAATTATTGCACTTCTAGATAAGCATTATTGCGCAATCTAAGGATGCAATTGCATGACACTCACTTGACACCTATGGTCAAGTAGAAGAACAACTGCTCTCGATTTGGTTCAAGGCAGCAGGTTAAGCTGTACTGTACTGCATAGGGATTTCAGATTTACAGAACCCAAAAGAAATCAATAAATATTTTTTTGGCAAAAAGAAAAAATCCCAAAAAGTGGTTATTCAAAGGAAGTGCTGCAGTCCTGATGCCCAAGAAATGTCCAAGTATATGCATAGACTGATCAACAGACACATACCACATATGCTATTTGGTCGAATCACATAGCATACTGTCTCACTTAACAGTTTAAAACAGTTTTAGGACACCGCACATACATTCAGAAAGATGACTAAGCTTACGGGCTGCAGTAGCAATGCCAACTTCCAGCATGTTCTTCCGAAATAACACAACTACCGATTATCAGTATTTGTGAATAGACTGAACTTTCAAAATTGAAAGAAACATATATATTCCATGGCGTCATGGCCCGCCTTTAGTAATTTAACATATGAACTGAAAGCTAATTTAAAGGAACCGGACCTGGTTATCAGGTCTTGGAGTGTTACATTTCCTCATGTTACAGACTGCCCGAAAGGCGAAGTTGACGTTGTTGCAATTAGGGCACTTCCAATCATTATCACGCCCAGCTCCTAAAAGAAGATTTGAAGGATCAATGAAATGCCAACAAAATCGATGCAACAGAGAAAAGGAAACACACTTTATACCTGCAGATTTCTTCTGTGAACCTTCATCAGAATAGGAACCAGCCCTTGTGACCTACAGTAAATAAATAAACAGTGATATCAGAGAAATAAATCCTGCCCAAGATCTCACGCAACATAAATATAAATAGCATAGAGACATGGCCAACTGAGGTGTAACTCTTGTTAACACGTACAGGAGTGATTACCATTGCACCAGGACCACCAGGTGAGCCCAAGCCATATCTGTCAATGGGCATGCTGATGCTGTACATTCCACCTATTTAGGGGACATGGAAATTGGAAACGATCATGAGAAACAGCGCCACGGATTTCAGGTTAGATTCTATTTCACGAGCATCAGAAACAAGAACTGCTAATTTCCAACATCAATCAAAGCACACAGCGAGAAATCAGAAAGTAATTTATCCATTAAAGCTCCATTTGCGGAGTGGAACAGTAAATAGCTTGTGCAGAAATATATTGCGATGCTAGCATTCCTGACAAGCAAGTTCTGATAAATAAAGGCTGTGCACGGCAAGAATTGCATTTAACTTGACATATTAGAATCTGCTTAATTACATTTTACAAGCTAATATGTTGTAACGTAGTAGTATAGCTACCAAAAGATAGGTGGCACATCAGTCATCTTACCTCCACCAATCATAGGACCAGCAGAATACTGAGGTGGCCCAGTCATATGCACCGGCGGCCCGTAGGGGCTCCCCATCGGGAGTCGAGCGCCATAGCCGTATTGGTACCCAGAACCCGGGGAGAGCTGAGGAATACCGTAGCGCGGCATGGCATGCCCGTTATAGAGGGAGGGGGCGTACTGGGGCGGCGCGGCGCCGAGGTACATGGACGGCGGCGTCCCTGGGGCCATGTACCGCGCTGGCACCGAGTAGTGGGGCGGAGTCTGCATAGCCTTCAAGGGGAGAAGCGACAGGACCGCTAGGTCAGTGCAAACGCACAGCAAGTAATACACATGACAGGTGCATAGCTAAGACAACAGGAACAGCAATAAGGAGTTGGGAGTACCGTGTACTCGGCTGGCCTGGGCTGGTCGCAGTTGCGCATGTTGCAGGTGGTGCGGAAGGCGAAGTTGATGTTCCGGCAGCTCGGGCAGACCCAGTCGTCCTCGCGGCGGCTACCTGCGCGTGGTTCGTGCGAGAAACAAGCGAATCCTGTGAGATTGCAGCTTACGGAGTGCGGGTAGGAACATGTGGAGGGAAACGAGGGGAGCGAGCAACGAACCGTCGGTGCGCGCGCGCTTTCCGGCGGACTGGCTGCGGTTATCCATCTACAAGCGCACGGAAGGAGATGCGATGAGCACAGCGAACAATTTCATGACATGCCCAATTCGATCTGGGAAGACGGAGTGGGCGTACCTGAGAAGACATTGCTGGCGGTGAAGCGGGGACAGGAAGCGGTGGGCGGGGAGGAAGGGATAAGGCGGCGGAGACGGCGGCGAGACGGGCGGGCGGAAGAGGAGGAGGGGATTCCGGCGGCGATAGAGGAGGGCGCCGGTCTAGGGTTTTGCGGTTGGTTCCCCTTTCCTTCCTGTTTGCTGGTTTGGACTTTGGTGGCTCTGCCTGCGCGTCGTCGGCCGCTGTATAATGTGTATCGGATCGCTGGCATGGGCCCTTCCTTCTGCCTCACGTGGCAAATATTCCGGCCCAATCACTTCATCAAGGTCAAGAAAGGAAAACTATAATGGTACACGGTGGTACCTACCTCAATCAGTTCGTCTCAGTTTTCTCCAAGTTAAAAAAAAAAACACTCCTATAAAATTGGACGCGACTACATCCAGATCGGCCAGATTTTAAGTTAACTTTAGGTCACCGAAAGTTTTCTTTTTCGTCCGACGCGTCTTTCTCGAAATAGAAAGATCCTAGGACCACCTCTTTACGTCGCGCGGCGCGTGAACCAGGGACGCTCCCAAACAAGTAAAAAAGCTGGCACATACCAACCAACCCTCGGACCACCTTTCCCCTTCGTCCCCTCTCCCGTTTCTTCCCCATTGCTCTCACCTGCCGCCATGAGAAGGGGGGAAACCCTAAATCTGAAGCTCCATGGAAATTACATCTTCCAAGATTTCACCATAGATCTACTCTACCCCATAGTTCAGAAGAGAAGATCTGCTAGAGGAAATCGGCTCCTTGGACTCCTGAAGATCTGCACCCCCTTGTATACAGTAGTAACGTCCTGGAGTGGAGCAAGGTACTTGATGCGCGTAGATGTACACGTCCGTTGGGAACCCCAAGAGGAAGGTATGATGCGCACAGTGGCAAGTTTTCCCTCAGTATGAAACCAAGGTTTAATCGAACAGGGAGCCAAGAAGCACGTTGAAGGTTGATGGTCGCGAAATGATTGCAACACCAGGGATTCGGCGCCAACTAGGAACCCGCACAACACCAAAGTACTTTCCAACGAAACAGAGGTTGTCAATCTCACCGCTGTAACAAAGGATTAAACGTATCGAGTGGAAGATGTTTGCAAAGAAAACAAGAAAAGCAAATGCTATGTAAAGAATAGGACACACTCAGAGTGTCTCTCCCATAAGATAAAAGCATGTTGGGTGAACAAATTACACTGACAAATAAAGAGAAAGGCATAATAATGCATATACATGACATGGTAAATATAGTGAGATTTAATCCGGCATTACGACAAAGAACATAGACCGCCATCCAACTGCATCTATGCCTAAAAAGTCCACCTTCAGTTATCGTCCCCTCCAGTATTAAGTTGCAAAGCAACAGACAATTGCATTAAGTATTGTGCGTAATGTAATCAATAACTACATCCTTAGACATAGCATCAATGTTTTATCCCTAGTGGCAACACATCACAACCTTAGAACTTTTCTCACTGTCCCTGTATCAATGAAGGCATGAACCCACTATCGAGCATAATTACTCCCTCTTGGAGTTAAGAGTAAAAGGCAGAGCCTCTACTAGAAACGGAGAGCATGCAAGATCATAAACAACACATGAACAATAGATTGATAATCACCATAATCATAGTACTCTCTATCCATCGGATCCCGACAAACACAACATATAGAATTACATATAGATGATCTTGATCATGTTAGGCAGCTCACAAGATCTAACAATGAAGCACAACAAGGAGAAGACGACCATCTAGCTACGCTATGGACCCATGGTCCAGGGTGAACTACTCACTCATCACTCGGAGGCGATCATGGCGATGAAGAGTCCTCCGGAGATGAATCCCCTCTCCCGCAGGTGCCGGAGGCGTCTCCAATCCCGAGATGGGATTCGCGGCGGCGCGTCTCTGTAAGGTTTTCCGTATCGTGGCTCTCGTGGGGGTTTCGCGACGGAGGCTTTAAGTAGGCGGAAGGTCAACGCGAGGCCACACGAGGGCCCGGGGGCGCGCCCAAGCCCTAGGCGCGCACCCCCTTGCCTCGTGGCCCCACTTCGTTAGGTCTTCGGTCTTCGGAAGCTTCAAAAATAGGACCCCGCGAAAGTTTCGTCCAATTCCGAGAATATTTCTTTACTAGGATTTCGAAACCAACAAAGAAACAGAATCGGCTCTTCGGCATCTTGTTAATAGGTTAGTTCCGAAAATGCATAAATATGACATATAATGTGCATAAAACATGTAGGTATCATCAATAAAGTAGCATGGAACATAAGAAATTATCGATACGTTGGAGACGTATCAGCATCCCTTAGTTCTGCTCGTCCCGAGCAGGTAAAACGATAACAAAGATAATTTCGAAGTGACATGCCATCATAATCTTGATCATACTATTTGTAAACATATGTAATGAATGCGCGATCAAAAAAGGTAATGACATGAGTAAACAAATGAATCATATAGCAAAGACTTTTCATGAATAGTACTTCAAGACAAGCATCAATAAGTCTTGCATAAGAGTTAACTCATAAAGCAATAAATCAAAGTAAAGGTGTTGAAGCAACACATAGGAAGATTAAGTTTCGGTTGCTTTCAACTTGTAACATGTATATCTCATGGATATTGTCAACATAAAGTAATATAACAAGTGCAATATGCAAGTATGTAGGAATCAATGCGCAGTTCACACAAGTGTTTGCTTCTTAAGGTGGAAGGAGATAGGTAAACTGACTCAACAATAAAAGTAAAAGAATGGTCCTTCGCAGAGGAAAGCATCGATTGCTGTATTTGTGCTAGAGCTTTTATTTTGAAAACATGAAACAATTTTGTCAACGGTAGTAATAAAGCATATGAGTTATGTAAATTATATCTTACAAGTTGCAAGCCTCACGCATAGTATACTAATAGTGCCCGCACTCGTCCTACTTAACTTGGACTACCGGTTCGCATGCCATGTTTCAACCAAGTGTCAAAAGGGGTACCTCCATGGTACAACCAAGGAGAATGCTCGCATTTGGATTTCTCGCTTTTGATTATTCTCAACTTAGACATCCATACCGGGACAACATGGACAACAGATAATGGACTCCTCTTAAATGCATAAGCATGTAGCAAAGTTATTATTCTCATATGAGATTGAGGATATATGTCCAAAACTGAAACTTCCACCATGATTCATGGCTTTAGTTAGCGGCCCAATGTTCTTCTCTAACAATTTTGCATGCTCCAACCACTAAAATGATAGACCTTCAGACAAGACGGACATGCATAGCAACTCACATGATATTCAACAATAGTTGATGGCGTTCCCCGAAACATGGTTATCGCACAACAACTTAATAAAATATAAAGTGCATAAGTACATATTCAATACTACGATAGTTTTTAAGGCTATTTTGTCCCATGAGCTATATATTGCAAAGGTGAATGATGGAATTTTAAAGGTAGCACTCAAGCAATTTACTTTGGAATGGCGGGTAAATACCATGTAGTAGGTAGGTATGGTGGACACAAATGGCATAGTAGTTGGCTCAAGGATTTTGGATGCATGAGAAGTATTCCCTCTCGATACAAGGTTTAGGCTAGCAAGGTTATTTGAAGCAAACTCAAGGATGAACAAGTGCAGCAAAACTCACATAAAAGACATATTGTAAACATTATAAGACTCTACACTGTCTTCCTTGTTGTTCAAAACTCAATACTAGATATTATCTAGACCTTAGAGAAACCAAATATGCAAATCAAATTTTAGCAAGCTCTATGTATTTCTTCATTAATGGGTGCAAAGCATATGATGCAAGAGCTTAAACATGAGCACAACAATTGCCAAGTATCACATTATCCAAGACATTTTAGAATTACTACATGTAGCATTTTCCAATTCCAACCATATAACAAATTAACGAAGAAGAAACTTCGCCTTGAACATTATGAGTAAAGCCTAAGGACACATGTGTCCATATGCAACAGCGGAGCGTGTCTCTCTCCCACAAAGTGAATGCTAGGATCCATCTTATTCAAACAAAAACAAAAACGAAAACAAACCGACGCTCCAAGTAAAGAACACCATGTGAATAAAAATATAGTTTGGGGAGGAACCGATGATGTTGTCGATGAAGGGATGCCTTGGGCATCCCCAAGCTTAGACGCTTGAGTCTTCTTAAAATGCAGGGATGAACCACGGGGCATCCCCAAGCTTAGAGCTTTCACTCCTCTTGATCTTAGTATATCATTCTCTCTCTTGACCCTTGAAAACTTCCTTCACACCAAACTTCAAGCAAACTCATTAGAGGGTTAGTGCATCATTAATAATTCACTCATTCAGAGGTGACACAATCATTCTTTTCACTTCTGGACATTGCATAATGCTACTGGACATTAATGGATCAAAGAAATAAATCCAACATAGCAAAAGAGGCAATGCGAAATAAAAGGCAGAATCTGTCAAAAACAGAACAGTCCGTAAAGACGAATTTATAAATGGCACCAGACTTGCTCAAATGGAAAAACTCAAAACTAATGAAAGTTGCGTACATATCTGAGGATCACGCTCGTAAATTGGCAGATTTTTTCGAATTTTCTACAGAGAATTATGCCCAGATTCGTGACAGACAGCAATGCTGTTTCTGCGCAGCGATCCCAAATATAACATCAACTTTGACATAGAAACTTTACTTGGCACAAAAACATGATAAGGAGAGGTTGCTACAGTAGTAAACAACTTCCAAGACTCAATAAAACAAAAAATTGCTGTAGGTAAAAACATGGGTTGCTTTTCTTTAACGCCTTTCAGCTAGGCGCGGAAAGTGCAAATCAAGTAACATCGAGAGTAGAAGCATCAACATCATAGCTTGTTCTAATAATAGAATCAAAAGGCAACTTCATTCTCTTTCTAGGGAAGTGTTCCATACCTTTCTTGAGAGGAAATTGATATTTAATATTACCTTCCCTCATATCAATAACAGACCAACAGTTCGAAGAAAAGGTCTTCCCAACACAATTGGACAAGATGCATTGCATTCGATATCCAAGACAACAAAATCAACGGGGACAAGGTTATTGTTAACCGTAATATGCACATTATCAATCCTCCCCAAAGGTTTCTTTTTAACATTATCGCAAGATTAACATCCAAATAACAATTCTTCAATGGTGGCAAGTCAAGCATATCATAAATCTTTTTAGGCATAACAAATACTTGCACCAAGATCACATAAAGCATTACATTCAAAGTCATTGAATTTCATTTTAATGATGGGCTCCCAACCATCTTCTAACTTTCTAGGAATAGAAGTTTCAAGTTTTAGTTTCTCTTCTCTAGCTTTTATGAGAGCATTTGTAATATGTTTTGTAAAGGCTAAATTTATAGCACTAGCATTAGGACTTTTAGCAAGTTTTTGCAAGAACTTTATAACTTCAGAGATGTGGCAATCATCAAAATCTAAATCATTATGAGTTATAGCAATGGGATCATTATTCCCAAGGTTGGAAAAAATTTCAGTTTTATCACAAGCAGTTTTTTAGCAATTTCAGCAGTTGTGTACGCTTTGCACTAGGAGTAGAAACATTGCCAACACCAATTATATTACCATTGATAGTAGGAGGTGCAGCAACATGTGAAGAATTAGCATTACTAGTGGTGGTAATAGTCCAAACTTTAGCTACATTATTCTCTTTAGCTAGTTTTTCATTTTCTTCTCTATCCCACCTAGCACGCAACTCAGCCATTAATCTTATATTCTCATTAATTCTAACTTGGATGGCATTTGCTGTAGTAGTAATCTTATTATCAAGATCATTATTAGGCATAACTTTCAACTTTAAAAGATTAACATCAGAGGCAAGCCTATCAACTCTAGAAGCGATAGTATCAATTTTATCAAGCTTTTCCTCAACAGATTTGTTAAAAGCTTTGTGTACTAATAAATTCTTTAAGCATGGCTTCAAGACCAGAGGGTACACTTCTATTATTGTTGTAAGAATTCCCATAAGAATTACCATAACCATTACCATTAGAGAAGGATATGGCCTATAGTTATTACCAGAGTTGTTCCTATAAGCATTGTTGTTGAAATTATTGTTTTTAATGAAATTCACATCAACATTTTCTTCTTGAGCAACCAATGAAGCTAAAGGAACATTATTTGGATCAACATTAGATCTACCATTCACAAGCATAAACATAATCGCATCAATCTTATCACTCAAGGAAGAGGTTTCTTCAGAATTTACCTTCTTACCTTGTGGAGCTCCGTGTGCCATTCAGAGTAATTTATCATCATATCATCAAGAAGTTTTGTAGCCCCCAATGTGATGGACATAAAGGTACCTCCAGCAGCTGAATCCAATAAATTCAAGAAAAATTTAATCCTGCATAGAAGGTTTGGATGATCATCCAAGTAGTCATCCATGGGTTGGGCAATTCTTTACCAAAGTTTTCATTCTCTCCCATGCTTGAGCAACATGTTCAGTATCAAATTGTTTAAAATTCATTATGCTACTTCTCAAAGATATAATTTTAGCGGGAGGATAATATCTACCAATAAAAGCATCCTTGCATTTAGTCCATGAATCAATACTATTCTTAGGCAAAGATAGCAACCAATCTTTAGCTCTTCCTCTTAATGAGAAAGGAAACACTTTCAATTTAATAATATCACCATCTACATCTTTATACTTTTGCATTTCACAAAGTTCAACAAAATTATTGAGATGGGCAGCAGCATCATCAGAACTAGCACCAGAAAATTGTTCTCTCATGACAAGATTTAGTAAAGCAGGTTTAATTTCAAAGAATCTTGTAGTAGCAGGTGGAGCAATAGGTGTGCATAGGAAATCATTATTATTTGCATTTGTGAAGTCACACAACTTAGTATTTTCAGGGTTGGCCATTTTAGCAAGTAAATAAAGCAAACTAGATAAAGTAAATGCAAGTAACTAATTTTTTTTTGTTTTCGATATAGAGAGCAAGACAAGTAAATAAAGTAAAACTAGCAACTAATTTTTTTGTGTTTTGATTTAGTGCAGCAAACAAAGTAGTAAATAAAATAAAGCAAGACAAAAACAAAGTAAAGAGATTGAGAAGTGGAGACTCCCCTTGCACGTGTCTTGATCTCCCGCAACGGCGCAAAAAGTTGTGGCGTGTAGTTGACGTGGGAGTCGAAATCTGTGGTGTAGCTTTTCTTCGTTCCCGCAACGCGCAAAAAGTGCTTGATGCGAGATGTACACGTCCGTTGGGAACCCCAAGAGGAAGGTATGATGCGCATTGGCAAGTTTTCCTCGTATGAAACCAAGGTTTAATCGAACCAGAGGAGCCAAGAAGCACGTTGAAGGTTGATGGTCGCGAAATGTGATGCGGCGCAACACAGGGATTCCGGCGCCAACTAGGAACCTGCACAACACAACCAAAGTACTTTGCCCCAACGAAACAGTGAGGTTGTCAATCTCACCGGCTTGCTGTAACAAAGGATTAAACGTATCGAGTGGAAGATGTTTGCAAAGAAAACAGTAAAACAAGTAGAATGTATGCTATGTAAAGAATAGGACCGGGTCCACAGTTCACTAGAGGTGTCTCTCCCATAAGATAAAAGCATGTTGGGTGAACAAATTACAGGCAATTGACAAATAGAGAAAGGCATAATAATGCATATACATGACATGGTAAATATAGTGAGATTTAATCCGGCATTACGACAAAGAACATAGACCGCCATCCAACCGCATCTATGCCTAAAAAGTCCACCTTCGGTTATCGTCCGAACCCTCCAGTATTAAGTTGCAAAGCAACAGACAATTGCATTAAGTATTGTGCGTAATGTAATCAATAACTACATCCTTAGACATAGCATCAATGTTTTATCCCTAGTGGCAACAGACATCACAACCTTAGAACTTTCTGTCACTGTCCCAGGTATCAATGAAGGCATGAACCCACTATCGAGCATAATTACTCCCTCTTGGAGTTAAGAGTAAAAACTTGGCCAGAGCCTCTACTAGAAACGGAGAGCATGCAAGATCATAAACAACACATGAACAATAGATTGATAATCACCATAATCATAGTACTCTCTATCCATCGGATCCCGACAAACACAACATATAGAATTACATATAGATGATCTTGATCATGTTAGGCAGCTCACAAGATCTAACAATGAAGCACAACAAGGAGAAGACGACCATCTAGCTACTGCTATGGACCCATGGTCCAGGGTGAACTACTCACTCATCACTCCGGAGGCGATCATGGCGATGAAGAGTCCTCCGGAGATGAATCCCCTCTCCGGCAGGTGCCGGAGGCGTCTCCGTAATCCCCCGAGATGGGATTCGCGGCGGCGTCTCAGGTTTTCCGTATCGTGGCTCCCCGGGGGTCGCGACGGAGGCTTTAAGTAGGCGGAAGGTCAACGCGAGGGGCCACACGAGGGCCCAGGGGCAGGGCCGCGGCCAAGCCCGCCGCGCCGCCCCCCGCCTCGTGGCCCCACTTCGTTAGGTCTTCGGTCTTGGAAGCGTGCAAAAATAGGACCCCGGGCGAAAGTTTCGTCCAATTCCGAGAATATTTCTTTACTAGGATTTCGAAACCAAAAACAGAAACAGAACGGCTCTTCGGCATCTTGTTAATAGGTTAGTTTAAAATGCATAAATATGACATATAATGTGCATAAAACATGTAGGTATCATCAATAAAGTAGCATGGAACATAAGAAATTATCGATACGTTGGAGACGTATCAGTACTACACAAAATTTGGCACTAATTTAGCACCTCCTCCCCGCTTAACATCTGGATGTTTCTTCTACTTTACATCCCATATATCTGCAGCTATCTCTCAGTGTAGTATCTAGATGTAGTAGATGAATATTACATAAGCTATGTGTGTACCTCTATTAGAAGTAACATGAAAGAATGACCTGATAGAGTAACACCCTAGATGAAAATTTATATTTGTAGCTCTGTCCATGTTGTTGAACTTGTAACTGAAAAAGTGCAAAATATAGCTAGCTATTTTCATGCATTACTTCAGTTTTAACATAGTAACACCTGGCATGTGAACTAACATACAGTACATGCTCATAAGTTCAAATGTAAATGAAATATATATCTAGCAATTGCAGAACTTTTAACAGTTCATATGTACCTATATTAGTAGTAAAAATGAAGCATAAATCTAACATAGTAACACCTTGTAGAAGAAGCTTACAGGAGTGATAATGCAAAAAAAAACAATCAGAAGTGACTACAGGAGTTTCTTCCGTTCTTTTCCAACATAACTTGGGCTTGTAGATAGTAGCTGGTACCATATTTTGTATATCAACTGACACCACTCCTTGAGGTTGTTTGCTTTCCAAAAGACCATAGACCTGCATTTTAAATGTAGTATGAGAAAAATGTTAGATGTTTGCAAAAACATCTGCATTTTAGTATGTAATGTTTGTATAGTAACAAAAAACTTTATTGTGCAATGTTGTGGTAAAAATTGATTATGTTTCTTTTTGCGTTTCAGGTTCTGTGAAGATAATGCCGAAGGGTTTTGATTTTTGGTTTGGAATTGACCTAAATCAACCAGCTGGTGATGGTTTTACTGTTGGTAGTAATGACAATGAAGCTGGCACATCTACTGGTCATCCTACTTGGGAACAAACTGAGGACAATCAACCTTCGTGGCAACACCCCAATGCAGCTCATCCTTCTATGCAACATCCTGATGAACCAGGAAGTTCCGGTGCTTTCTCATATGGTCAAACTGGTGATGCAACGCCCGATCCAATGGATACTTCGGAGAGAGAAAGGCATGATGGTTCAGGGTTCCATACTGGTGTGACGCTACCTAGCAAAGACAGTGGTGATGAAGATGAAGTTCAGTCTACACCAGAAGGACTTGCTCCCAGAACTCCTTTTGTCGGCATGATATTTGACTCAATGGAAGCAACACTGTCACATTACAATCGATATGCACATCATGTTGGATTTTCTGTGAGGATTGAATCCTCTAGGAAGTCTACGAAAGACGGAGAAAAGGACAAGAGCTTTTTTGTATGCAATAAAACAGGGAAGAATGCAGAATTACCACCCACGCCAGTAAAACAGAGAAACCGTGTGATTACTAAGTTGACAGATTGCAAGGCAAAACTACGGGTTAAGCGAGTTGGTGCTAGATGGCAAGTAACCCAGTTTGTGGAAGAGCATACGCATGAAATGATTGACAAAATTGCATTGAAGAAATACCTCAGGTCTCACAATAAAATTCCAAAATAAGATAAAAAGTTTATTGATTTGCTAAGTGATGTCAACATCAGTTCTGAAAGATTATGGAAATCATGGGAGAATTATACGGCTGCAAGCAGAATGTTCCTTACAACACTAAAACAATAAGCAATTACAGAGCACAGCATGCTGAGGAGCACAAAGTAAAAGACATCCTTGAGTTGTTGAAACACTTTGAGAGACTGAAAGAAGATGATCCTACTATGATTGGGTTGTGGCTTTCTGAGGACTGAGAGGATTGCAAACTTTGAGTGGCTATTCCGCACATTTTTGATAGCAATGGATGGTTTGCATCCTTTGAACATCATAACTGACCAGGATGGCGCTATGAGGTCTGCAATCGAGACGGTATTCTCTGACAGCTTTCACAGAAACTGCAGATGGCATATTATGCAAAAGGTTCATGAAAAAATTGGTCATATGGCAGAAAAAGAGAAGACTTGAGGAGAGATTTCAATGATGTAATTGACTATAGTGTTATTGAAGAGGAATTTGAAACTAGGTGGTCTGAAATGATCCATAAACATGATGTTGTTGACAATGAGCATTTCAAGGATATTTATAAGGAGATGTTTTGTTCCTGCTTATTTCATGAAACGTTTCTTCCCATTCTTGCAAACGACTGCTCGTAGTGAAGGTTTTAATGCAGTTCTCAAGCAGTACGTCAACCCCCGAGAAATCCTTTTTAGCTTCTTTAAGCAGTATATGAAATTGCAAGAGAAAATTGATTGTGCTGAAGATGTACACGATTTAATTGGTATTGAAAAAGTTGTCAGATTGTGGGGAGATTTTCCTATGGAGGATCAAATTCTTCAAACATGCACGCTACCTATTTACAATATTTTCCAACTAGAGATGCGCAAGATAACATCGTACAATGCAAATGTTTGTGGTGGTGGTGTGTTTGAGATTTTTACAGTACGTGCAAATTACTGTCTTTGGTTATGGTAGGATGACCTATGTGGTAGAAGCTGATTCTGGAAATCAGGGATACAACTGTCAATGCTGCAAGTTTGAAAGGATGGAATTCTTTGTTGTCATGTTATGAAAGTAATGGCTTACATAGGTCAAGTAAGAGAGATACCTGAGCACTACATACTCCCTAGGTGATCGCTACCACCTCTGGATATTGTACCACCGATTGTCAGAAGCATCTAAAGGTATAATAGATGCCCTCCCATGGGGGATTTACAGCGATTTGAGAATGTGGATCGTCGGATCTTTACAGTGTCTATCAGACAATGCATCTCGGCCGTTCGTTTCTGGACGTGGCGTGGCTTCTGAGCGCGCGTGGTTTTTACTGTCCGTCCCTGGTGCTAGAGAAAGCCATGGAACAACCAGTTTCTACCCGCCCGCGACTGCGCGTGGGACCTAGGCTCGGCTGGTCCACTATTCAGTTTGTGGGGTGAATTTTGGATGGGTCGCGCGTGGCTGCGGGCGTAGGTGTACGCCGCCCACCCAATCGTGGCATCCATTCCTCCCCCAATCCCCGCCCCCATTTCTCTCCCCTACCTCTCAATGGTTCGTCTCCCAATCCCCAAACCCTAGCCAATCTCCACCACGTTCGCCACCAGCTCCCACTCCGGCGTCTCCCAACCTCCACCTCGAGGAGCTGCTGCGGACGGGGGCCAGGTGCAGCGGCGCCCTCATCTTCTTCATCACCACATCCCTTCTCCTCCTCCTACTGAGCCCTCGATCCGCCGGCCACGCACCAGCCTGCACCGCACCTAGCGTCGACCTCCGCCTCGATCTGGAACGTCGGCCGGATGAGGCCACCACGTTCTCCAAACCAAATCGGGTGGCGGTGGAAAATCCTGGCATGGTAGGTGGCCGTGTGGTGGGATTGAGGTCAATAATGGCGGACGCCGGCGGTCGCAGCGGTTTGTTGCCTCCTCCTCTTCTCTACCCACCGGCTGGCCAGAGATGAAGAGAGGCTAGCGGCGGGAGGAAGATGCGGTGGGTCGGCTCTCGTCCGCCTCTTCTTGGCGGTGGTGTGGAGCTGCAGCGGAGAGGAAGAGCCAAGTCGGCGATAGGATGGAAGAGCAGGTCGGCCCTTGTTCGTCATGGAGAACGCCAGCGTGGCTGATCTCACTCCTCCGCATCTTCTTCATGTCTCCATCTTTTCTACACTGTGCCATGGAGCCGCATGATACAGAAGGAGGCGGCCATGGGAGGGAAGAGCAGGCCAGCCCTGGTTCGTCATGGAGAAAGCTTGAAATTAGGAGCGGCTGCTCTCTATGCTTCTCTTCTTCCATGGACCATGTATCTGTGTGGTATGTTAGATTGTTCCCAATATGTCTGCCTAAACGCTTGTCGTGTGGGGCGCTGCAGCTAATGGTTATTGAGTTTCATCTCCTCCACGTTATGTTAGCTACAGGGAGGCAAAACAGAGGGCAGCAGCTGGACCGTGAAAAGTGGATCTCGGTTGTCCGCTGTCAAGGCTTTGGCAAGATAGGAAGTTGATTCAGTGGAGAATGCATCAGGAATTCCTACTTCATTGTACCCGAGGCTTGGTAATTATACTGATAAACTTTGTATGTGATAGTTCTTCGTTTCAGATTCCTTTCCAGCTTATTTTTGCTGTAAGATTATAGTTCCTGGTATGATTGTGCGTATTTATTTGTTGAGAAAAATTGCTCAGTAACACCGTAAACATCATGCCAGTTCAAAAGTACCATCAGGGTGTTTGTGGCTCACTAGCTCGCACATGGTCATAGCGATCAGTTTTTAGCTTCACACTAAATTGTGTTCCCAAATAGATTGAATTTCCTCTTGATTTTTTTCTCAAGCATAAGCCATTGAAAACTCTGTTGGGACCGGGACAGATATATACATATATTATGGCAACCGAGGAAATAAGGTACTTACACAATCAATTGCAAATATAGCCTTTCGGCTATATACTAATTTTTCTTTTGCTTTCAGTCTATAATAAGTAGTGTTTGCTCATTCTATGTGTCAGTTTTGCCATATTTTGTTGGTTTAGTATTTATCACATGTTTTTCTTCAGATTGTACACAATGGTCTATATCACGGTTTACCTAATACATCATCATGGCACATATTCTTGTATAAATAGTGTAATGAGTTCTATTGGAGTTATTATTTTGAGTTAGCTTTTCTGGTATTTTTACCAGGTAGAGGTGCTACAACACTGGTTAATTCAACACTTGAGCTCGATGTGTTTCCTGGGTGTTGTCTGCTATTAAATGGGCCACTTATATGTAGTACATTTATTTCAAACATACATGTACCGTTGATTTGCATTTCTCTAATGGCCTAATGTATTTCTTCGCTAACAGATAGTCATATCTTGTCACCTAGAAATGATAGTGCTAACTTCTTAAGATTATTTTTATTATAGGCTGATATAAAAGTGGACTTGCTGGATAATGGTACTAGGCTCTTGTTTGTATTCAATGCAGATATAAAAGAGGCTTGCTGGATAGTGGTCCTGCAGTGCACATCGGTTAATAGGTACGATTTAGAATTTATTAGCATGTTTTCTAATGGATGGTTGACGCACATCTTGAACCAAATGTTTTGTATGCTGCCAACCTGATATGTACTTTCTTTGTGGTACGGTGTGTGGAAAAGTTGGCTTTACAATAGTCTTGTTCTTCAGTACTCTTTGAGATGGCATAATTTGTAGTAGCATACAAACCGCACGAAAGAGACATGCTCTAGCCATACATAATCTATAAATAAATTTGTCACACGAGATGAGACAAATTTATAGCTGCCATGTGCTTAAATATGGAAATTTCTATTTTTCTAAGCACTTGCACGGGTGTGATGCCAAATGATTTATATTGAAGCACTAATCTTATTATTTTTATTTGTCCCATTCCTAAATTATCCAGTTAATCAGTTGTTCACATGTATGCACAAAGCCAAGTTATATAATCTGAATCTGTTCTATATAAGTATGTTTTTATAATCACTGGATCCATATATAAGCTGTAGGGAATAGGTTGGTATCAATCTGAATGACCATGCTCCTATAAAAAATAGTGAACAACACAGAGAACGAATAGTTTACAACCTGTAGGTAATAGGTTGGTATATCTTTTTATTATTCATATACATATATTCAAAAAAATTAGCAAATAAAGGTGCTTGTGAATCTGAATTATATTTTTAGTTTATGTTCGGATTGTAACCTATTTTCCCTTTCTTTCTATCTCAATGAACCTAGATGGCGTCGGCAGATGGGTGGGTGGTAGGCGGTAGGAGCGCCGTCGCCGGGTGGTGGCCTGTGGGAGCAGCCAGACGAGCTAGGAAGCTATCATTACATGAAGGAGTATTTCTTAGGTGAGGAAATCATGTACTTGAAACAGTGCACCTTTCCAAATGTGTGTGGCCGGTTTGTCCTTCAGATTTTACAGTACCCATTTATGTTTGTAATTCGCCCGAGTTGGCAGGTGTTAGTTGTTTGCAATGCCGTTGGTGCTCATGCTAGCACCTGTTTGCTTTGCTTTTTTGTGCAGCCTCTACTGTTAGGCGTTAGTTGCAATATGATTCTGAAAGCTCACATTATGTTTTAATAATCATCTATTGTATGATGATGCATTTTATCTCCATAGTATTTTTTAGTTTTCTACTCCTGGGAACAGATTTATCAATAGACTAGATGGGGCGATAGATGCATAGTTTTGGTTTGCGTCTTTCAAATGCAGTTATGATATAATTGCTTCATACTGTTAAGTGAATGTGAGGCATTTACTCATTTGGTTCGCAGCTTATAGGCTTAGCTCTCAAGTGCAAACGATTTTGCCACATAAATCTGGTATCTTAATTTCCTAATGTATATATGATGATATGTTCTCTTAATTCGTGTGACATAGGCAGATCCGATCATTGTGAGGGTTTGGGTGACTCGACGCTACAGCAAGTGGAGCAGAAGTTGATGTGGTCTTCGTGTTCATCACGGGTTCTTCTCTGTATTTGCTGTCTTTCTATTCCTGTAATTTATTATCATGTGATTGGTGAGAGCTGATGGATGAAGATATCTGGTATAATTCATTTGTGGTGACTGAAAAATACTGAGCCACATATATGCCAATCACATGCTTTCCTTCAACTCATGCAAAATGTCTAATATTCACTATACTTTTTAGTTTGTTCTATATGTTCTCCCACACACAAAAACTCTATCTAGGTTATTTTCAGGTTTATATTACTCTGATAGGTTCCGGCAAATCCTCATTTTTTCCTGTGTTATTCATATCCTACAGAATATTTTATAAACCGTATGGTTCAGCAATTAATCATGGTTGTTAATTTATGTATCGTGCTCTCACTCAGTTCACTATTGACCTTTCTTTCTGTAGCTCGGTAAGGCAGGAAATCAGACCCGCTGACGCAACAACGGTTTCTTGCACGCTCATTGGCTGAGCTGCGAGGTGAAGCTTATGTTGCTGAAAATTGTGGTTGAACCATGAGGTAGGGGATATGTATGCCTCAATGGACACCTCAGTGCTACTATTTTTTGTTTAGTTAAAATTACTTGCAGCTATATCATCACATGTTTCATTATTTTTATGCATACCAGATATACCATGCTTTTTAGTGTAGGTCTGCAGGCACTGAGATGACTGGGTGTTTTCTTAATCTCATCACATGCTAAAAATGTAAGTGATTTTTTTATTGCATTTAGTTATTTGTTTCTCCTGAGAAAAATATTATCTTCCTTATTTTGGGTTTCACATATTCTTTGCTGGATTATTTCCCGATGAATGTTCTTAAAAACCACATCTCATTGCAATGTGTTCACATCTACAGATTTTGTGTCAGGAGCATACAAGGTAGATAAGTTCACCACACAATGCCCTCCCAAACTGATGCCAAAGCAACTAGGCCAATTAAGGTCATTCATATTGCTTAATGTATATATGATGCTACTGTCCATTCTTCTATTAGTACCATTACAATCAAATCTCCTGTGTAATGTTACTATATATATTGATGTTGTCAGGGTATGGTGGCAGGGTTACTATGATATGAGGGGCTTGGAGTTTAACCGTGCTAATGCCTGATATACATGCTCACATGATAAATGAGATACAAATGTAGTTTAATATTAATATGATGTGAAAATATGCTATGTAGTTAGGTTCATCACTTTAGTCAGTAGTTACTGTCCTACAACTAATCCGTTTAACTTTTATCTTCGGCTCGCTGTACATGAACCACCATATTCAAAGTATAACTGGTAAATGCTCATTACAAATTTTTGCGGTGTGTATGCCATTTTTATTAGATATATACATTTCGATAGTTGTTCGCTGAATAATCTGCATGTTATATAGTGGCAAACTCCAAAAAATACGGTTGCCTCTGTGTATTGATCAGTGTGGTTTCACCAAGTATGCATCGTTACCTCTGTGTGTATTGGTATTTTTCCTAGGTGTTTGAGTTGCAATAATATGGTTTTCCTCTTTCTTGAATTTATTTTCAGCCATTTTATGCCTCTATGCCTATATTTTTTCAGGTTGCTATAGGAGAAAGGCCAGGTATATCCTTTTGCAAAATCTGTTTAGCAGCTGGTGTAGCTGCATATTTGTGTCTCAGCCTAAGCTCCTCAACTTAAATGAATTGGTGGCAGCGGAAGCAGCGTCCTTCGATGGATCTAGAGTACAATGGCAACCATGTATGCATTATCCGTTAATTCCATGCATTGCCATTTCTTTATCTTTTTTGGTACAATTTTTTCGTGATTGATTAGACCTTATGATTATGTTGAATCTCTTTCTATGTTTCACTTTTTAATACACATGGGATTTTATCTTGCGGTGGTTCGTTAATTCAATCAGTTCACACCTGATCTCTATACTTATCTTGCAGGAAACTCAAGAAAGTATTGATGCATGAAACTTTGGTAAAAGATATCTCACCTCGATCTCAACGGAATGCTCTTGTCGTGTTTCGCTGATCTGGGAGAACAATGACCAAGAACATAATGTGTATGAATTGGGGTTCATTTCTGTTGACCAGCTGGTACCTCCTGAATGCTCGGTTTCTTGATCCCCCATGGTGACCTACACATGAGATTCATGCAGTTAGGTTAGCCTTCTCATTCAACTATCTATTGATATTTCCTCAACCTTGAAATGATGAAATCTATGAAAACATATTTTATCTGAGCATTCGGGTTTTTGGTTCCATTATTTTCATCTACATATGAAATGCCTACAATTACCTCGACTTGTTCATCTTCTTTTAACTAGCCGCCACTACACAATCCTCTCATTTTTTTGCAATGCGGCGCAATTAGCTCGACACATTCAATGTACCACAGTCACTGACTGCTCTAGGATATTAAAAAATATTTTGAAATCCACATGATACCAACTTTCTAAATGCAGAACTAGAGCTTTTATTTTCTACTCCATTTGGTACCGATTGCATTTTACAAAATTAAGTTTCCATCTGTAGTTAAGCATATTTAGATTTCTCAGATGTCATAAGAGATGCAGCTTTAACCCATACTGCCACGCATAGTCTACTAGAACACCCATTTGGTCTCCACCGGAGGTAATATATCAATGTTAGCATGACAAAGCTAATTCCGCATTCACAGACTGAGATGTTAGCACCGTAGCCCTGCTTAAGTTTTCTCATTTAAATTTCACAAAAAATTAGATAATAGTTCATAATTTATTGCTACCATAGTACCATTATATTCATAAATCCCCGAGGGGACAGAAAGAAGTCAAATTTTCAGAGAATTTGGCACATAGTCTAACAGACTCATTTCTAACTTATCACACTCCATCGGGAAAGGAGACACTAAAAAATGGGCATGTATTAACTTTGTATAACATAACCTAAGAAAGCAGCATACTATTTATTCCCTCCATAGCACGTTTCAGGCAGCAGCATAGACAAATTAACAAAATGTTGAAACTGACTAACTAGAAACAAAAGTGATACATCAATATACTGAGTAGCTAGAAACAAAAGCGTGCAGACATTGCTTCCACTGGTGTACAAGGGTTCTTATTCAGTAGCTCACTTGCAATCCATGTGCTCATTGCCACTATTCTTTCTGTTTATATTTTGTCTCATGCCTTTTATCCTTATCTATCTGTTGTTTCAGACATTGTAATATGCACCATGGTTCATGACTGCACTTTATATACATGTTTTGAAAGGCTAACAATATTGATATATCATGTGCGTGTGTTAATTGATGATCCGCTTCTTCCTGCAGTTGTTTTGGAAGGATGACTATTACCATTCCTGCGGGGTGAACGACCCGAGTGACAATGTCGTTTTGGCTATTGCGGCTGCTCCTCAAAGCAAAGACTTCCAGGGAAGGTTAGCTTTCTCCACCTCCGCACTGGACACATATTGGTAATGCGTGATACATCTGTAAATTAGGATATCAAATCGATGCTCCTATTATAATCATTTTCTTTGCCTTTGTGTTGTCACTTGGCCCTGTCAACTTCCAGAGTTTGAGCACGTCTAGGACTGGCTCTAACCCTGCCTTGAATGACACTGGTTGAGGAGGTCATCCGTTTTGTTTGTTTGATTTTTTTATGGCTTTGGATGTGATATTTTTCTCGTTCCGACTAATATGAATATCTTCCATAGTTATGCATACTTATTATTGTTTCCTCTTTCTACTCATTCTGATCCAGTCAAACTGTCTATGGGAATGAAGCTCTATCTAATTTTGCTGCCGTCATGTCATCAGATGAGCCTACGTGCTCAGATTATAAATATTGATGACAGTGATCCATAGAGTGATTCTTGTGCTCAGATTATCCAGTGATTATGTTTTAAGTTGTGTGATGTGATTGTTGTCGATGCAAAGATCAAACAAAATGCTCATGCTGGCCAAAAATAAGGGGAGATTATCCTCCATGTCTGAGAGGTAAAAGATGGGTCTGCATTGATGTGTTTGTATCAGTATCCTAATTTAATATTGTCAAATTCAGTTATTTCACATTGTGGTGATAGGCTTGAACATACTATTATTTTAATCCGCTGATGGGTCAGACTGTATAATGAAATATGGTAGGTTTTTCTTTGTCTTAAGAAATTATTTATGATTTTCATGTTGTTTCTTGGGCCATTTTGTGTTGTTTATCCTAAGACTGAAATGATTATTCTAGGTTACTTGCACTGAGAAATTAGAGTTTGAGCCAGCCGTGTATCAAGATTCTGGTCTTCTTTTGTAGAAATTGATCTAATCTTAGAATCTGCCATTTTCAAGTTTGGGGCATTCTTAAGAGTAATTATGGGAAATTGTAAAAAACAGGTTGGGAAAGGAGTAGCCAAATTGAAAAAAAGTGGAGGACTTACCACTTAACTTCTTGATTTTCCGTGGAAACATATGTTTCTCTCTTTATGGCAATCAGATCGACATGGGAGAAGGATCCTGATGGCATTGCTCCTGCGGATTTCATTAACTCGATTTTACCAAACAACATCAAAATTATTCCTTTAGTAGATGGCCCAGCTTATGTAGATGTTCCTTTTGTCCTTACTTCTGTTGCTCTCGACATAGCATGGAGTGTTGGTACTATAATATATTCCTCTATTTTCCTGGGACATCTCCGTTTGTAATTTTGTGCGCTTTGTCCTAATATCATTCTATTGACTTCATTTTTTGAAACCTCACAAACCTTGAATATCATTTTCACGCAACTTTTAGCCATGTTATACAAAGTTTGAACTGGTACGAGTTTCACGGGATCGTGCGCCAAGGCGCACATCTAAATCTAGTCCAGGGGTATATATGATGCCCCCCACGGGGGCCTCACAGCGATTAGCGCACGTGAGCCGTCGGATCTTCCTTGCGACGAATCTCGGCCGTCCGTTTTTCTTCACTGAGACATATAAAAAGAAGAAGCCCACCGTGAAACCCTAGCCGCCAATCGCGTCTCTGCCCGACCTCCAGCCCCTCCCTGGCCCAATCCCCTCTTTCCTCGTCGTCGCCATCGCCGGTCGCCTCGTTGTCGCCATCGCCGGTCTGCGCGGCAGCCTCCCGCCTCTCCCCTTCTCCACCCATCGCGCCGCCCTTCCGATGGTCCGCGCGCGCCGCCCCTTCTCCTCCCGTCGCGCCGCCCCTTCCCTCGCCTGCGCATGGAGGTCTTCGATGGCGAAAGTGCAGCACCGACGGTGGGGGCGGTGGGAGGCACTGTTGGAGCTCTTCCTGGAGACGGGGCTTGGGGAAGGGCTGGCTTAGAGGAGGAGCAAGGTGGAGGAGGACCTTCGTGACGTGGCCATGCCTTCTCCTCCCAGCTCGGCCAAATTGGTGAGTTTTTTGGGCGGATTTTGGTTGTTCTTCCCACGATTTTGGTTTGTGATTTGTTCCTTTCTGCTAAAAATGCTATTCTATGTTTGTGCGTGTTAGGACTGCTGAGATCTGTGGGCAGAGCTATGAATTAGACCACCTATGTTGAGTTTTCTCGGATCTTGAGTTTTCTCACATGTGCTACTCCAGTCCGTGTGCAGTTTGCTGCTCAACGGGAGAAGCACGGTCACCCCTCCAGAGAGAAACGAGTACATTGCGTCTAGGTAAGCCTTTGCCATTTTTCTTGATATGTAGTAAAGGCAGTTCCCTTTTCTTGGACCTGTGAGTTAACATTATTTTTTTTCATCCTATTCATGCTGATAAATCGAGATCTTGCTGCTTATCAAATTTTGCTAATGGATTGATTTTCTGCTAACCTCAATCTGCTTATCAAGCTCTGGCGTTTGCATAATTTTTTTATTTCGATGATTGATCAGCCTGGAATAGATATGATGCACATTGATGCAATAATTTGTGTGATATTTTGCATTTTTTAAATTTCATTTGTAGCTCGGTTATAGAAGTGTATTCTTCAGAGAAGTGGCAGGTGCATAGACATTTATTGCTTTACATCAAACCCCATGGAACCAAGATATAGTGGCCCATATTTAGGTGTTGGCATATCATATTTAAATACAGACCTAGATTGTGTCTTAAGAGTAAAGTGCAGCGTGGATGTAAAAACTGTTATTTCTCTTATGCTATTTCATATGTGTATATCTTCTCTCGACTATGCAGGTCAGTTACTACTATTTTCTGTTTCTCCATCGAGTCAAACAGATAAAGGGATTGTAGCTTATAATGCAAACCGGTTGCCCTTGGGTAAGTTGAATTTTAGGTTTATGTAATTTTCTATTATCCTTGCTAATTCAGTTTGAGTTATGCCTGCACTGATCTATCCCGGTTTTATTTCTACAAGGAATGGCAAATTAGGCTAGCCGTGTACACACTAACCCCATTCTCCCCAAGGGAGTTCCCAGACCAAGTACGTCTTTTCTCTGTCTGGATGCCTTGCTAGAAATTCTTAGATGCTCGTGCTTTTGCTAGATTTATGTGTCTTCTCGTTTCAGCCTGGTGAGATAGGTAATAATGAAGAGTTGGTGTCTATTTTATCAGGAAATGGACTCCGTGTGTTCATATTGAAGTCAAACCACTTAACTTTTGGTCTCTTTGAAATTTCTTAGAGGCTGGATAGCATGTTCAATCTGTCAGCTGGTTGTATCACTAGCCTTTTCTTACATTCTCTTTTTCTTGGGCTGCAGGAAAATATAAATGGCCTCTATTCAGTTATTTACACAACCAATATGTGATGAACTCTACAAATAGAGTAAGTACAAGTTGATTTCTTATTCTCTTTCATCCATAGGTGTCTTGCAACAACATTATCTGGAATAGATCTAGCCAGCTGTAGTACAAGCCCCCCACCACCATTTTTTTCATTAGAGTTTAAGCAACGAATTGCTCCACATTTTATCTTCCAGTCAACTGAGGTGGTCTAGATAAAGCTACATATTTTTTCCACTCGATATTACTTGATGATCATTTCCCTGGTTACTATCGTTTTATTTATGAGATGATCCTGTTACCTGAACTAGAACGCTTACTAGCATTCTTGGAAATATCCTCTGCCACAAATGAGGTTGCTATGCTCAACAATGCAATTTTAAAAAACTTTGATAGTGTTGAAAATAGCCACACAGATGTCAAGCATGCTAGCTCCAGGGCACCTTTAGGGCATATGCCAAGATTGAGTCAGTAAATAACTAACAGTTTGCTTTTATGCAACACAGATGTGTGTAAGACACCTTAAGAGGGCAAACCAGATGCTGATTGTGAGTAGTGGCATGCCTAAGGCTCCCCATATGAGGTAATATCAATCCACATGATGTATTAATTCACAAAATAGAGAACCATCATGCTAATAATGAGCCACACACTAATAATATCCTTGAAAAGAGTTCCCAATTTACAAACTCGTTTGTTGTTGTTTTCTCTAGGGAAGCTGATGCTTTTAGAAATTTTCTTTCAGTTGGGCGGTTTAACTGAAGCGAGAGTAGGCCATCATTCTCAGCTACTTTTTTGGTTGAATGAGTTGTGGTAGTTTATGTTTTGTCTGAAGCTAGAGTTGGCCATCATGCTCAGCTGCTTTTTTGTTGTTGAATTCGCATTTGTGGAAAAGCATATTGAAACATGATACTAGCACGTTGCTTGATAAAATATAGGTGCTAGAGATTTTTAGACGAGCATCTTTACGAAATTAGACTATTGATTTACGAATTTAAATCCCTGACATCTGTAGAAGCCTTATAATCCAACAATGGACTTATAAGTTATAATCCAAGTCAGTATGTCCTCCCGTTATTAAGAAACAGTAAAACTGCTCCACCTAGGGCACTTGATCAATACATGTGTTTTTGTAGCTCATTATATTTTTGGTCTATACATGTGATATAATTACATTTAGTGAAAAATATTAGCTTATGTTGAGGTATTTCAGTTTTGATCATTATACAGTTCACTGCCTTCTGAGCCCATTGTAGGATAAATAGCAAGGTCCTTTGTTTTCTTACGAAGTTTCTTCATAACTAATTGTGCTCGGAGGCATCTTCTTGCTGAGTTAAGTTTTTTTTAAAAAAACGAAGACCATCTATATGAATTAAAGCTGGACATGCTCTTGCTGAGTTACTTCTTGGGCCAGTTTGATTTTTTCATTACGTTTTGTCAGATTCCTTTTATTGCATCTTCCGTTTGTATTTGTCCAAACTATCAGAGAACTTGGAGTTGAGACTAAGAATCTATTTTTATCCTCTTTTGTCATAAATATCTTGCAGAATGTTCAGCAGGTTATGTGCTAATTTTTCCTCTGGTAAACAGAACTTCCTCTACGTAGGAAGTATATAATGAGTTTGATTGTGTGTTGATATTGAGTGCTCGCAAGAAATTGAAATAGGCTACAGATTAGTTTACTTTGGTAATCTATGTTCAGTAGCATTTTCCAAATATATGTTTCAGTTATCCTGCAAAAAGACTTCAGTTGAGTTGAATCCAGTTACAGGACTGAACAATTAGGAATTTGTACATACATATTTCGTTGTGATCTGTGGCACAATTTTTGTTCATGTGCCTTACTAGCTATAGTCTGTAGAATGACACTTATCATTGCTATTGGTATTGGTTCTATGCTACAGCTTATTTTACGACTTTTGCATAGTTGTCAACATGTTTATACTAAATCTTTTAGCTAGCTCCTAATGTTTCACTATTCTATTCTTTTGTAGTACACTTGTGCAGTACATGGCTTTTGGAATAGGGTGTTCACTAGGGAGTTGGCAATGGCAAGTCTGCAAATATGTCCTGACAAGTTGGTTGTGGATGAACTTCTTGGGCCGGTGTCCTCCAATTCTTCAACTCCTTAGGCAGACGGTAGATGTTCTTATTATTTCAGAATCGGGCAAATGGGATTCAGACATATTCTTCTCTCGTGGCATGGCTCAAGCAGATACCTCTTTGTCAAGCTGACTGATGATTTTACTACATGGAAACGTACTAAAGGTGGCGTTTATTCAGTCAAGTCAGCCTAAAGTTGACACAAGCTAATTGGCTAAATTTTGGTATCTGAACTTCCTATAAACAGTGTGAAAATAGAGATGACCATGCTTTGTAATCTCAAGTATCATATTTACTATGACATAGTTGGCAGACTTTATCTTCAGATCATTTGCTATGCTATCTACTGTACTTTGAGAGAGAATGGTTTCACAAGATTTTAGTCTGTAGTATATTCAACCTGTAAGACAAGCTTCCTAACCTTTTTTTATGAACAAGGAGGCATCATGCACTAACTGACACATTTTTGTAGGTCTACACATTTTCCAGAAACAGCTGTTGTAGGCCAAGGACTGCCTGGAGTTGTCCACCTGTTGCGGTGGCTCCTCTTTGGCTTACTCAATTTTGACGGAAGGAAGGTAAGTTCTTCAGCCTGAGGGCACCCGTGTTGATACATATCTGAACTAGGACTCTAATACATGGTAATTTTGCTCAAATGCTCTAATTGTCTGAACATGTGTTAATCCTTTCGGTGTTTGGGCCCTGTCAAGTAATATATAACTGCTGTTCATAGTTGATTTTCTTTCATAACACTAAATTTGTAACCTGCCCTACACAGGCTATGTAACTCCAGTACCAACTGACATACCCACATGGTGGTAGGTGAGGAAGGATGTTGTAAACTGCGCGCAGTTTCCAGGCGAGAACAGTAGTGTCCCAGATGTAGCAGTTCGGTTTGTAGCAACTTTGTTTCTCTATTTTGCATTAGTTGCCCTGTGAAGTGAACAAGGTCTGTGTGTGGTTCTGGCTGAATACATACCTTCTAGAGTACTATGTATCTAAAGTTTGTTGTTACCCGTGAACATTTCTGTTAATCCAATCCACAATGTGTCATTTTTTCAAAAGACCGAGTTCAGTTAAAAATCAGCCTTGGGACATGCTACGACAAGATTATCTAGAGAGTACTTTTGCTATTCCATGTTTTTGTTAGTCCTGAAAAAACAGTGTTAGATATTGCAATAATTTTTTATATTTTCCTGATTATATGTAAATGTTTGTGATTTTGCTGTTTCATTTTTATCGTTGTTATGCAAACTGTACATAGGTGAGAATTCAGCGGGGTCGTGCGCCAAGGCGCACATCTAAATCTAGTCTAAAGGTATAATAGATGCCCCCCCATGGGGGATTCACAGCGATCTGAGCACGTGAACCGTCGGATTTTTACTGTGCCTGGCCAACATTTGATCTCAACCGTCCGTTTCTGGCAGTGGAGCGCCTCCTGGTTGGCTGGGCGAATTTTACCATCCATCCTTCCCGCTAGCGAAAGCCATGCGATGGCCGTTATCTACCCGTGTCTGGCTGCGTTTGGGTCCTACGGTCGGTCGGGTCCGCGCGTCAGTCTCTCTGGGTCGTTTCTGGGCGCGCTCGTCTCGCACCGGCCGGGCAAAATATCTTGTCCGCGCGGGGTACTTTGGTTTTTTCCTTTGATGGCCTGCCAATCCCCTCCCGAGCGCCGCCTCTCCCAATCCCGTCGCTGTCTCCTCTCCCAATTGCTCGTGCCGGTAGGAACCCTAGCCTATCCCCACGAGCCGCCGCCCACATCCGTCAATCCCTGGCATATCTCCTCCTCTCCCCAATCCCTGCTCCCCATTCACCACCTCTTCATGATGCCGAAGACAGGGACGGCGGGGCGGCATCCACGAGCAGGATGCGGTCGCGCCGAGGCGCGCGAGCAGCGGTGGTGGTCAGCGGAGGAAGCAGGGGAGGACGGCGCACGAGCAGCTGCCTTGCGACTGGGAGCCGGTTAGCCCGTGTGTGGTGGTGGAGTAGCGCAAGGTGTAGGTGCTGCAGTGTTGGACGACGACGTGGGCGAGCGGCCCCCTCTGCCTCCCTATGCCTCTTTCAGGTTCGTTCTCTCTCTGAAATACTCTTCTTTGATTTAGTCCCCTGGATATTGTTTTTTGGTTTGTGGAGACCCGTTTCTACATGGGTTCAGATCCGTTTCTACATGGGTTGGAAGCAAACTTTGTTTGCTTGATTTAGCCCCCTAAACATTACGTTTTTGTTTTTGTTTTTGTAGATCCGTTTCTACATAGTGGATACAAAGATATGCACATTGAAAGAGCAGGACAAATTTCGAGTTCACAAGGGTCGGCCGAGCTGCAGATGGGTCACCTCCTGGCTCGTCTCCTTGCCCCCAATCCCCACTCTAGCTCTTTGGCCCCTTCTCCACCGCCACCCATCTCCCGGTTTTCTCCATGGCTGGAGCAGGGAGAGGCAGAGGAAAGCAAAGCACCATAGATGAGGAGGTGGAGCTCCACGTGGAGGAGCAGCTCCCCTTCTTTGTCTGGGATCTACAGGTTCATCTTCTCTTTCTCTCCATGTGAGTGTGTTCTGGTGTTGTGCAAGCCAGCTGTTTGACGATATGCCTATGAGCCTGAAATTGTTTATTTGTGGTTATTTAGCAGTTTATCAATAGTGAGCTGGTGCTACTGATGGTGGGGGGCACAAAGACGGAGTACTCGGTGGATCTGTAGTCGGCGGAGCGAGCCTACTACATCGCCGAATCCTCAATGTTGGTCGTCATGGACAAGCACATCTAGAGGTATCAGCATGTCATCTTTCTTTATTCTTCTTCATCTTATAAATTTATCTTCAGTTTTGCCTACAAAAATTGCGCATAAGGCTAAACAATACTTCTGGGTGATTTGTAATAGGAGATTAGCAAGGTATGTTGACTCTTGCCATGCATAAGAGGCCTGAGGTATGACGAAGTCGGGATACTGGGCAAGATCGAGAATCCCAAACATACATGAACTTGTCCCCCATTTGATTTATTAGTACAGGTCAATAAATATTCGGTTTGTTTGTCTTCATTTTTTCGTGCATGTATTAGTTCAGAAATATGGCTTCTTGTATGATACACATGTTTGGATCAGATATGAAATAAACTAACTATATTTGTAATGGGAACCTTCCATTAAACAGAATGTATGCATGCTTAAAATGTTACCATCCAGACGCCTGGAAATTCATATTGGTTATCTGCAATTTGCTTTCATAACCATGAGACTGAATCTTTACTTGTTAGGAACTTACTACTATGGTACCAGAGACCTGTTTAAGGGAGGCAACTAACGTCAAGTAGAAAAAATAAATGCAGCACGGAGTGCTGCCACGAGTGCACGGTGGAAAATGGTAGCAAAGGAGTCGGCGGCCTCCTCGCGTGAGATTGACCTCCGCTACAGTTAGCTGTCACCACGTCCAGCAAGAGTGCCATGATCCTTTCCTCCTCCGACTGCATCGGTTTCAGCCTCATCTACCCCCTCATGATCCCGACGGCGCCGTTCGTGGGAATAGGTATTCGGGGTTGCTGTTGACCTACAGGTTAGTCGGATTGTCTATTTGTTTGCATGTGGGTGTGTGTTCACTGGTGCTCACCTTCTTTTGTCATTAGATGAAATAACAATATATTATGTGGATTTTTCCTGTAACGATGAACGATTCCAGGATTATTTAATGCGCTTGATGGTAGTACAGTGTTCATGTTTGCATTCGTTGGTAGTCAATTTTATTTCTGTTGGTTGGGAACTATCATTTGATGTTGTAAGAATAATTTTTTATTAGGTAAACAGGACGACTGCATCCTCTCCCCAAATCCAATTTTAGTGTCTATCACTAGTTTACATATCCTTCAGTGTGAGGACCTCTGTATTTATTTCAGTTTGCATTCTTGTAGGTCTCCTGCTTATCGCTTTTCAGTTTCTAGGTGCCATAAGGTCTCCCTTTCAAGATAAATCCACCCAGGCGACTGAGAGGTATTCAGTTGTGCTATCATTTTCTTTCAAGTTGAGAGACTTTGATTGTGTTAAATTTATCAATATTTTAGTTTAGATTGCACATTAAGTTTTAATGTTGTATTCGCTTTGTAGAACCATTTATTTGCATATCTTTTATTTTCTTGGTCAGAAAGCTTGACCCCAAAGAGAGGAAATATCTTAGTTATGTTTCCACGTGCTTTTGTGTTGTAATATGCTAGACATTCGGCTCAATCTCAGTCTTTTGTGTTGTGCAATCCACAGTACATTACAAACTGTCACACACAGCAAGAAGCTGCAAAGAGTAGTAGACTCAGGTAACATGTAGAGGCGAGCGGCACCGACACGCAGGGGGGGCCAACAGCTAGCTGCACGTCTGCAGAGAGATGCGGCAGTGTCGCCCCCTGGAAATCTTAATTAAGCTCGAACCATTTTTTTTGAAGCTCGCACCATGTATATTAACACTGGAAATAATCTCTCAAAAAAACAATGGCAATAATTTTTAAAACCAATAATTCTATGCATCCCTATTTATCTCTAAAAAGCATTGTTCTTCTGTATAGAGTCTGTCACACTGATGCTTCTTTGTACTGTTTTTTTCCTGAGCACGTGCCATGAAGAAGTAGCATATGCAACACATCTCTTTACCACATTATTCATTTGCAGTGCTTTTGATAGAAGATAAAGACTTGCTTATTCCTTGGTCAAACAGCCTATTTCATCATTCCAGCCTACTTTAAAAAATCATGATACTTGGAAGTTGATAGCACCCCATGTGAGAAGTACAAAGCCCAAAAAAATCTAACTGTTTCCTTTGACTTACGCAGCTCACCACCTGCTACATCCATTTATCTTCATTTATGTAGCTAAGTAGAAATTCTCAGTCTCAACGGCCATTCTCATGGATTGTGTGAAGCAAAATAAAGAAAGGAAGAATTTCAGAACAATATGCAGAATGATGAAAACGATCGGGAAGGTAGCAAATTGTTTCTTACATTCAAATGGACGGGGTTTAGTACCTTCATTGCAAAAAGTTAGTTAAATAGAATATGTTGAGTTCAGTAAGGCTTCATACATCCTTAATGTATATGCATTACTTTGGCACACACATGCCTATATTTCAACTATAAATGATCTGTTCTGCCATGCATTCAGTGTCTTGAAATTCATTAAATGGGTTAGCACTTGAAATTTCAATGTATGATTCAGGAAACGGTAACGAATAACATGCCATACCAGCGGGCCGACCCGCTGGTATTGAAAAGCAATGTTTTTCTTTTCTTCAAACTTATCTTGCTACTTCTACCTGTAATATTCATCCTACATTCTTTAGCTGCTTAATTATCATCAATTTATATCAAATCTTAACATAGTGTTATAGTGGTGCAAAAGGCAGGGTCGTGCTGTAGGGAGCCAGTATATTATCATTTCCCCACTGTGATTTTTATCGCAGTTATATAAATTATAAAATGTAAATTGGTGTGAATTTCATGGGATCGTGCGCCAAGGCACACTACTAATCTTGAATGATGATTTGTTGTGTTCACCTGCAGCATCTTTTAACTTCACCGGATAAAAATTGGAGGCTGCAAGTTATATAAAAGTGTGCTATAGTTATTTGAGAAGATTTGGTACTCAAAAGGAATCTGGCGTGGTTCTACTGCCACTTTCTAGAGTGAGGTTTTGTTTTATTTTTGTTGCAATTAGGAACTTTTGAGTGCTTTCACTGTAACATGAGATTTATGCCACTTTGAATCAGTGAACCATATTCACGGTAGGTGAAATTGAGTGATTTTCCTTGCCGATGGTTTATTCTGTGTAATCAAGCTTTTGCTTTTGGTTTATGGAAATGATAAAGTAAGAAAGATGGAAGAACGGTAGTACATAGAACAAATTATAATTAAGGCATACTTTTGCTGTGTGTGGCTAGGCATTGAAGAAAACATCCTACAGGTTATTATGGTGTACCAGTTAACATTGTTTAAGTTTTCCTTGAACAAAAACACTGCCCACCACCATCACAAACCTGGGTCTAAAATGAAAATTAGTAATACTAAAGCTGGATTTGAAAAGACAAGTTTGTATCTTTTCTGGAATACTCCGCAGTTTTAGGAATAGATCCTGGGACAAGCAAATGAGTGTTCTATTTTCTTTTGTAGTAGCCTAAACATCTTTTAACAGGATTCAGCAAGCATGTCCATGCTAAACTGGAAGGCAGGAGTACTATCTTATCAGGCTCCTCGGATCCTCCCGAGAATATAGAGCACGCACATCCAATCTTAGGACAAGGCAGCTTTGTCATGACAACAATTGGGTTGTTCTTCCAAAGGTACAGCTCATCCCTTCAAATTATCAAATACATGTTTTTTTTGCACAAGCTTCCGTGTTATTACTAATGAAGGCATGTTACGTAAATTATGATAACCTATGCCAAACAGTTAACACGGCTTTATTTCTTTTTGTGTCAAAAGTAAACGATGGTGCTTGAAGACTATTTTTAGTTTCATTCTATGAACTTATCAACACACTGGTAAATAGTAATCACTCGCTAACATCTTGGTAAATATTTCCAGGATGGTTCACTTAGGAGTTGGACAAAAGGTGCAAACTCAAGGGGGCAGTTATCTTGTACTGAAGGACGAGGCTGTGTTGAAGGTCAATTTGTCTCAAGGCATGAAGAGGAAATCATTTGTTGCATCAGCTTTTCCTATGCAGCGCCGTGAACTTACTAAGAAATTTCAGACTTCTTACAGTGATGGAAGACACCAATATCTTGGTCCTGGAGATTCTCTTCATTTGATGGATAAGGCAAATGACTTTCGTAAAAACATTTTGGCAGTGGTTAACAATAATGTTGATTATCAGATCCTGTTGTGACAACTCAAGATCATGATATTAGTAGTGCCACAGCCTATGTTGGTGTTCGCAGTTCTGACAGTAGCCCCTATAGGCCAGCACATCCTCAAGATTATGATAGTGAAGATATTTGTAGTAGGAATGATGATGATGAAACTTCTATATGTGGAAGAGAATCACCACTTCCTATGGAAGGTGGTCTGAAGGAAGAAATCCATCTGCTTGAGTTGTATGCTTATCGTGCAACAATGATGGCACTATATGCTTATGGATCAATTATCTGGGAGCAAGAGGCTTTTGATGACTAATCTGAGTCTTACGCTGAACATCTCAACTGAGAACATTTATCAGAGTTAAGAAATCTGGCTTCCTCTGCAGTTTGTTCTAATGAATGTAGAGCTCTAATGAATGCCTCGTGCAACAAGCGACCGGCAAATATAGTCAAATAAGAGAGATTAGTGGGTGTTCCGATACTATCATATGCAATATATGCAAGCCTGACGAACGGCTTCGGGAGATAATTCGAGCTGGCCTATCTGGGAGAGACCGGTAACGAATGCAATGTTGACTCGGTTCTTATTGGAGCTAACAAGGTTGCCTGTGACCTTCAGCAATTCAAGCAGCGAGATCTAGACAGTAGGTACATCTCCCTACAACTCAAACTCCTACTCCACTGAACATGATAAGTTCTCCGGTTGCTATATTCATGAATCACGCCCTGACGGAAGGACTGCACTTGGTCATGAGCTGATAGATGGAACAAACAAATTAATTCCAGTCCATGGTCTTGGTTTCAGACACAACAGGTCTACGCTTCACATTCCCGCTAACGCCTATATTTTGCTCTATGCATCAGTTTGGTTACCTTTCCTGCTATTTGCTTATTTGCTTTGCATATTTATACAACAGAAGCCAGAAACTTGTGCACCTACTGTTTATAGTCTTATATACATGAAACATTATTTATGGATGTTATGCTTCAGACTGTGGTTTGCAGTAGCTGTCATATTATGATGTTTTCTCTACATTTACATGCCAACTGACTTTTCTTTGCCTGCCTTGTGGTTATACCATAAAACTTACTTTACTATTGCTGATTCGTGTAGCTATGGTATATTCTTTGTTCATTAGTAAGCTTGCATAGAGTTAATACATATTTACGGGGTATATTCCCTGTGAATTATGAGGTATAAGCAATTTAATCAGTGGCTTACAATTGGAAATTTGAGTGTTGTAGACTATCTCCATAAATAAACACTTCAACGTATCCGGTTAATTGTACCAGATAATTGAGCATTCTCCACACCAGGTTCCTGCTTTGGACAAACACTACTTTCATAAAAAAATTGTAACATTGTAGTGGCTTATTGGTGGTTCATAGTCTATACCTTTTCATGCTCACAGATAATCTGCCTTTTTACGTCTGCTCATTTGGAGAACGTATTAGAAACAAAGCATGCAAACAAATTTGGAGAACAAAAAGATTCATTATGTAAAATGGGTGGGTTTGTGTATTATATTTTCCTGCATTATTTACATATATATGCTTGTTTGTTCACTACTTACCATCGATGTGTATAAACTTTTAGCGTAGTGTTTTATAAAATGTTTATCAGCGTGAAAGCCGGAGCACCATTGTTTTACAAAACGTTTATCATTACAAAAGCAGGGGCATGCGCAGTGTTTTACATAACGTTCAGCAGACTACTATGTTTTGTGTTGGTTGCAGTAATTATGTTTACGATGTTCTCTTAATAGTTCTCTAAGCTCCCATTCTTTTCATACAGACTGCTGTGGTTTTATGTAGATGTGCTCCAGGATGCCAAAAAGGTTAGGGATTCATTTGAACTCTGTTCCAGGAGTTGCTTGCTGTGAACCTGAATGGGATCTCTTTGTATATTTAGCTGTTGTTATCTCAGAACCATCTACAAGTACATCTTTCATTATATTTCCCTATTTTCTCTACTGCCTATATGTATCGCATTTCTCTGCTATAAAGTTTGCTGCTCAGCTCATGATATCAAATTTTAAACTGAAATATTTGCTATCGAATTTGTCCCTATAATTATAACATCAAGTCCTACTGAGTTTTGCCAGTGTGTGTTTCTACTGAATTTTGACGGCGTCTATTTGCTTCCAAATGTGTTATCACTTCCACTGCCTAATATGTTAGAGCATAAGATATATGGTGCGGATTGGAAATAAAATACTGAAAAAAAATTTAGGTACAATGGGCTTGACATCAAAGATGTCATGTTATTAGTGGTTAACATATAATGCTATCAATTCCTCTAAATACCGCGATGCGACAATGCCTAAAAACGTTTTAACATTTCCCGCATGGTTTTTATCGTTGTTATATAAAGTGTAAATAGGCACGAATTTCACGGGGACGTGCGCCAAGGCGCACATCTAAATCTAGTTGTTTTATGAGCATGAACTATTGTGCCTCACAATGACCTTGCTGTCTTCTTTTCCCCCTTTTTATAGTAAGACTGCGTGCATCCATAATATTTTTAGAACATTTTGCAGATTAAATGTAATTTATATCTTCGTGATATAATTATATATTTTTTTTTACCAAAAAGGTAAATTTCCTTTGTCGAAAAAGGTCACAGGAGCTCCGAGGACCGAGGCCACAGATGCTAGCTAGCAGATGTCTCGCTGTTCAGCTTCCACAAGTTGACACAACGTTTGACCGAAATTTGTGTTTGAGTTCGCAACGGGGTGCGGATTTTCTAGCGGAACCGGTTCCTACCGGTCACCATCCGACCGGTAGGGTGCCTCGTGATTCGTGCTAATTTCTCTTCAATTTCTTACCTATTTTTTCATGATATGGTATATATCCGATATTTTTTAGATATAAATAAAAATGTAACAAAAAATTATTATTTTAACCATATTATACATAAATTACACACATATTTGAATCATTATAGTTAATTTTCATCTACAGTATTCTAAAACCTGGTTTATATGAAAAAATTATGAGATTTTACAAAAATTTCTTTTAGATTTCAGAGAAGTATCATATGGATATGATATACACTAGATATAGGAAAGGAACCTAGCACGAATCACGAAGTACTGCACGATGGATGTATGTCCGGTAGGTACCGGTTGCGTTAGAAAAGACTTTCCCGTTCGCAACGTGAGGCCACCCAGTAACCTTTTGGAGCTTCGTCCTCGTTGCTTCTAATCATCACATCTTGCCGCGCCCTCATATGCGTCACGGTCCTCGCCGCCCTTGTGAGCCGTCACGAGCGCCACTCCCCGCACCTCTCCTTTCCCTCTGTCTCTCTTCCGAGTTCACGAGATCCTCTGCTATATTACTGTACGTACAATGGCGCGAGCTAACGACGAGTCAACGGAGCTCCAAACGTACGGCGGTGCACATGGAGTCGGAGGGGGAGCAGAGCTCGCTGGAGGAGCCGTCCCCGCCACGGACGCCTTCCAGTTCGAGCTGGCCGCTGCTCCTCGACCCGGCCTACGCGCGGAGCAAGTCGGTGATCCACGACGAGCTGCGCAGCTTCCGCGTGTTCCTGCAGTGGTGCGCGCTGGACCACTCCTCCGCCGCCGCGCGCGCCGCCTCGTACGCGGCCTTCCTCGCGCTGGCGCTCGCCGTGCCCGCCGCCGTGTCGGCCTCCCTCCGCGCGGACGCCTCGCTCTCCCCGGCCTCCGCGTCCGCGGTCACCTTCAACCGCGTGGCCACGCTCACGGCGTCGGGGCTGGCCGCCATCTCGTTCGCCACGCTGGCCGTCTTCTTCCGCCGCTGCGGGGGGCTCCGGCAGCTGCTGTTCCTCGACGGCGGGCTGTGCGACGACACCGCCTTCGTGCGGCGCCGGTACGAGCGCGAGCTGGACCGCGCGTTCCGGCTCCTGGCGGCCCTGCTCGTCCCGGCGCTCTGCGTCGAGGCCGGGCACAAGGCCGTGTTCTTCTTCTCCACCGTGCGCGTGGAGCCGCCGCTCCCGATGATCCCGGCGGGGGTGCCGTGGCGCGCGGTGGCGCTGGTGGCGACGGTGGCGTCGTGGGTGTACCGCACGGGGGTGTTCCTGCTGGTATGCGTGCTGTTCCGGCTCACCTGCGAGCTCCAGATCCTGCGCTTCGAGGGCATCTACCACATGTTCGACGTGGAGGCGTGCGCCGCCGCAGACGACATCTTCGTGGAGCACCGGCGCATCCGGACGCAGCTGCTCGCCACCAGCCACCGGTACAGGGTGTTCATCATCTGCTGCCTTGTCACCATCACCGTGAGCCAGCTGGGCGCCCTGCTCGTCGCGCTCTCCTCCAAGGACGGCAAGAGCTTCGCCAACTCCGGCGACCTCCTGGTACGTGTGAGCACCCTTGTTGCACCGCCGCAGAGCGATCACTCACTCAGCGAGTACGTGCTGCTAAAGCGTACAAGCTTTGTTGCATTGTAATTGCAGGTTGGCTCGTGTGTGCAGCTGAGCGGGTTCTTCATGTGCCTGTTCGGCGCGGCCAGGATCACGCACCGAGCCCAGAGGATCGTGTCCATCGCCAGCCAGTGGCACATGCGCATGGTGTCCACCGCCCTGCACCACAAACCGGCGGCGACGCCGGCTTTCAGCACATCGGCGAGCGACATCGACACAGTCGTTCTAACGGTGCCGGCCGGATCAGCCTGCTGCGAGTACAAAAGCAGACAAGCTCTTGGTAAGAAAATGAATTAAAAAATGAAGCTATTATGGAGAAACTATCACCGATCGCAACCTCAATTCTCGATCTAACAATCTTGTTGTTCGTGTGTGTTTGTTGTGTGGTGGCATGCACAGTGACATACCTCTCGCACAACAGCGGGGGGATCACCTTGTTCGGCTTCACCCTTGACAGAGGCCTGCTCCATACCATCTTCGCCTTCGAGATGACCCTCGTGCTCTGGATCCTCAGCAAAGCTGTAGTTCTCTCCTAGTGACTGTTACTGTTTCCTATGTAACCACCTAAGCTATAGCTAGCAGTCTAGCACTCTCAACTCTTGATGAAAGCACGAGTAAATTCAGATAATTACGCATCAATTTCACGTTCTAAGAAAGACATGGCGGAGCATCGGAAAACCGCGGAGTTCCTGCCGGAGCTCTCGGGTGCAGTGGTTGCCTGTCTATTCCCTCTTGTGGTTGGAGGGGATTTTAACTTGATTAGGGGATCGGAGAACAAGAATAACGCAAACATTTGTTGGCCTAGGGTTCATTGCCTTCAGTGACTGCATTGTAAACCTTGTTCTGAGGGAAATCCGTAGAGGAGGATCCAGGACGTGGACTAATAAACAGCTGAACCCGGTGCGATGCACGTTGGCCGTGTTTTTGTCTTAGGGGACTGGAAATTATGTTTCCTCTTTGTTCCCTTTCGGCGGAGACCATTATTGGCTGTGACCATGCCTCGCTTCTCTTGAGCTCCGGGGATGACCTTAAGAAGCACATCCCCCGGTTCTTCTTCGAGAAGGGGTGGCTTGAGAGGCCCGAGTTTGAGGACTTAGTGCAGCGGAAATGGCGGGAGTTGGAGACGCTTGGGGCAGTGGCGGACGCAGGAAAGAATTGGAAGGGGGGCACACCTCCAATTTTTTTTTTTGCGTCCCCCCAAAATGTGAAAAATTTGCCTAATAAAGTAATGAACGGTATATAAGACAAATTTATTGTCAACATTGAAGTTCAATACATATATTAAATGTGCACGATTATAATCATATGTTTGTTTCTCAAAAAGTAGCGCAATTTGGCTATTCCTCTTCGTTTCTAGTTTTCTACACAATTGATACATTAAAACATTACAAATTTAGCAATTTTATGTGTTCTTCATCACTCAAACACTCTGACATGCTTGTATTTAACGGACAGAGTCACATAGAACAGAACAGACAAACGAGAAAATCAGAAAATAGTTGAATAGGGGCTCACTTCTGGTTCTGGTCGCGGCCAGGTCGCTTGCTCGTCGGCCAGTGGCTCGGCGGTAAGAACAGGTCCGACGGTCAGTGCGTCGCTGCGCCGCTGCAACGGCCGAGCGGCGGGGCTGGGACGCGGTGAGGCCGTGAGGGCAGAGCTGCAGAGAGGGCGGGCCGCGGGTGGCGCCGGGCGGACAGCCGGACTGGGCAGAGACGCAGAGTCGAGGGTGGGCGGCGGCGGCGCCGGGGCCGCGGCAGCCAGGGCGGCGGTCAGGGAGCGGCCGAGCGGGGAATCGCGTGACTGGAGAGGAGACCGCAGCCTCGTGACCTCGACTGGACGACCTCTGCTCCAATCTGGGCTAATCGCTTAATCAGGCCTTTTTTCCATGGGGTATCATTTTGGGGGGGCAGAATTTCTGGGTGGGCCACGGCCCCCCCGGCCCCCCCGCTGCGTCCGCCCATGGCTTGGGGGAACCTTCCATGATCCCATTTGACGCATGGTAATTTCTGGCGGCCGGTCTTCATCAATCCCTCAAAGGCTGGGGGGCAACCTAGGAATAGAGGACTGAGACCCCAAGGAGAATATTTTGGCACACATCAAGGCGATGGATCTCCACACTGACTCCCATAGGCTTGATGATGAGGGATGGACCCTGTGTTATCACCTGGAGAACCAACTCGCCCACCTCACAAAGGTGGATGATGAGTACTGGAAACAATGCAATAGACATAACTGGCTGGTCCACGGGGATGCGAACACACATTCTTCCATGCCATGGTGAATGGTCGGTGCCGTAAGTGTGCCATCTCCAGACTTGTGTCCGTGGATGACATAATCACTGACCCCCTTTAGATGTACCGTCATATCTACGACTTCTAGCAGACGCTAATGGGCGATGTGGTCCTTCCGGCTTGATGACGGGGTTTGGTGCACGCTGCGGCGTGTGTTGGACGACGATAACACTAGCCTCATGTTGACCTTCACCCTGAAGGAGCTCGATGATGTGCTTGCCAGTATGAAGGTTGACATGGCTCCGGGCCCAGATGGGTTACCGGTGATATTCTTCAAGAGGTTCTGGGCTCTTGTAAAACCCTAGGTCTTGGCCATTCTTAATGGCTACGCTCTTGCGAGAGTAGATGTGGTGAGGCTCAAATTTTGGATTCTTACCCTTATCCCTAAGATGCAAGGGGTGGATGACATAAAATAATTTGGACCCATTGCTCTTATTAATGTTATCTTTAAGTTTGTTGCGAAAGCCTATGTGATCCGCCTTTCGCCCATTGCACACCGCACGATTAGGTCAGGGGTAGCTGGCAGTCTGGCCTGAGCTTAGGAGAGAGATTGGGATCTGTCACCTAACTCCGGAGCCGGATATCATCACACGGGCGTTAGAACCCTCGGGGAGGTTCTCTGCCCTCTCTCTATACAAAAAGATGTGCCAGGGAAAAAGCATTATAGCGATCTATGGAGGATTGCGGTTCCTCTGAAGATACTGGTGTTCATGTGGCAACTTGTCCGGAAACGTGTGCCGTCGAACGACAATATGCGCCAACGGCATGTCCCTTCCATGGGGAGGTGTGCCATGTGTGACGAATGGGAAGACACGAACCGTATTTTCTTCTCGTGCCCATTAGCCACATTCATGTGGAGTGCAGTTAGGGAACTGTTGGGGTGCTCGTGGAACCCCTCTTGTGCGGCCGATGTGTTTAGACTCCTAGACAGATGCTCTGGGCAGACAAAGAGGGTGCTCTGGATATGTTGTGCCACCTTGTTTTGATCTCTCTGGAACATCCGAAACAAGTTCACGATTGAGGGGAAATTCCATGTGCAGCCTGCTGACGCCCTCTATAAAATGATGACGTACTTGCAGGTGTGGTAGCCAGTGGCTAGGAGGCAGGATCGTGAAGCTATGGAGATGACGATTGGACGGATTTGGGCTGTGCACGTGGGAGTTCGCGAGGGGACGCCATCATCTTGATCCCCATGTTGTATCTCTAGTTTTTGTTGCTCCGTCGGGGTGCTAGGGGCTCCCAGTCTTTCTGCCGCTATGTGTGTTGGGGCTTTGTTGTGGTGGTACATTTGGTTGGGTCGCGGGCCCCTGAACGTTTTGGTGTTGTTTGTGTGGATCGGTTATGTGTTGGTTGTACTCTACCGTATCGTGACTATTAATTTAAAGCTGGACTTATCTTGAGCCTACAATCTAATTTCACGTTATATGGTTCATCTGTGTCGGTTGGTTCTCTGAAATTTCGAAAAGAGCACTGCTGCTAAAATGGCGCCAAAGACAGAAACAATATGGTAGGCCATCCATTTTAGACTGTTGACAGCTTGATTTGGGTATAGAATAGAACGAGACTGGATTTGACAGCCTCATCGTCATCGGCGCATGCGGAGACCTTCCTCCTCTATTCTTGGGCCAAGAACAGCAGCCCGCCATTGATCACGCCACATTTCTCTCCCTCTCACCACCACCCTCCTTCCCACACGCTCCTGAATCCTCTCTCCCCGCCATCCTCGCCCACGCGCGCGCGCCCCTGAATCCTCTGCGTCTCCGGGGTTGCGCGCGCGCTAGCTCTCGCCCTTCCCTGCGTTCTCGACAAAACAACGTGGTGCCAGCCAGCCTGACCTCCTCGCGCGCGCCAAAGCAACCGGGCTCTGCAGCTTCGTGGCTGCGACATCGCCGCATCCGCCCGCCGTCGTCAAGCCGTGGCGCCGGCGGCGGGCTGGCTCCCCGGCACCGCGGGCCTGGACATGGCCGGAGCGCCACCCCTCCCCGCGCGCGTCCTGCTGATCGCCGTCTGCCTCGTCCTGCTCCCCGCCGCCCACGCCGCGCGCCAGCTCGCTTCTGCTAGCCCCGACCCCGCCGCCGACGCGCTGCTCAAGTTCAAGGAAGGCATCACGGACGACAACGGCGCCCTCAAGACCTGGTTGCCCGGCACGCGCCCCTGCGAAGGCAGCGTCTCCAACTGGGCCGGCGTCATCTGCCACAAGGGCGACGTCACGGGCCTGCAGATGGAGAACATGGGCCTCTCTGGCAAGCTCGACCTCAGCCCGCTGAAGCCGCTCGAGGTCCTCCGGTCGGTGAGCTTCATGGACAACCAGTTCGCCGGCCCGATGCCCGACGTCAAGGTGCTCAGCGGCCTCCGCGCCGTCTTCTTCTCCGGGAACAAGTTCTCCGGGGTGATCCCCGCCGACGCGTTCGACGGGATGGGCTCGCTCAAGAAGGTGGTCCTTGCCAAGAACAACTTCTCCGGTCCCATCCCGGCCTCCCTCGCCGACGCGCCCAAGCTGCTCGACGTGCTGCTCAACGATAACAAGTTCCAGGGCAAAATCCCTGACCTCGGACAGAAGGAATTGCAGGTCTTCAATGTTGCGAACAATGAGCTGGAAGGGGAGATTCCGCCGAGCCTCAAGTCCATGCCTGCCGACATGTTTGCCGGTGAGAACAACACTCCACGTTGCCGGCCGGCCGCCCAGGTGTCAACCACGGCGCATGTGTGACCTTGTTGTTCTTCGGTGCAGGCAATAAGAATCTCTGCGGTGGATCACTTGACAACCAATGCGCCGCTCCACCGACGTCTCCGCCACCGGCTCCGGCTAAACCGGGCACAGCTCCATCGCCTTCGCCACCGGCGTCCGGAAAAGGCGGACCGCCGCCTTCGCCACCGGCGTCCGGCAAAGGCGGAACCCCTCCGTCACTACCGGCAACCCCGGCGGCTCCCAAAACGACGGGCCCGCTGCCAGAGGAGGCCACAGCACAAGATCTGCCCGTGGAGCCCACCGACGGCTCAACGTCCTCGGGCGTCCTGGTGGCGTGCCTCGGCGTGATGGCCATCTTGGGCTTTTTGGTCATGGTGATGCAGAGGCGGCGTCGAGAGAGCAACACCGAGAACTTCGGCCCGGCCATCTCGAAGAAGCCGTCGATGAAGAAGATGAACGCGGAGCCGCCGAAGGTTGACGCGGCGCAGGGTGCCGCAGCCGCCGCCGGCGCTGCCGCCGCGGTGGCCGGAGGCAAAGACAGCAGCAGCCACGCGGGAGGCACGACGACGCGCAAGGCTGCGGAGCAGGGGCGGCTGACGTTCGTGCGCGAGGACCGGGGCAGGTTCTTCGAGCTGCAGGACCTGCTGAAGGCGACGGCGGAGGTGCTGGGCGGCAACGCGGGCGCCAACCTGGGCGTGTGCTACCGCGCCAGCCTGACCGGCGGGCAGTCCATCGTGGTGAAGCGGTTCAAGGAGATGAACCGCGTGGGCAGGGAGGACTTCGAGGAGCACATGCGGCGGCTGGGCCGTCTGTCGCACCCCAACCTCCTCCCGCTCGTCTCCTACTACTACCGCAAGGAGGAGAAGCTCCTGATGCACGACTTCGTCCCCAACAAGAGCCTCGCCCACCTCCTCCACGGCGAGGGCCGCGGGGTGAAGAAGGCGGTGGTGCACTGGACGCCTCGGCTCAAGATCATCAAGGGCGTGGCCAGCGCGCTGAACTACATGTACGACGAGCTGCCCATGCTGACGGTGCCGCACGGCCACCTCAAGTCGTCAAATATCCTGCTCGACGACGAATTCCAGCCCCTGCTCACCGACTACGCGCTGGTGCCGGTGATGAACCAGTCGCACGCCGCGCAGCTCATGGTGGCGTTCAAGGCCCCCGAGAGGAAGCAGTTCGGAAAGTCGTCCAAGAAGAGCGACGTCTGGTGCCTCGGACTCCTCATCCTCGAGATCGTCACGGGGAAGCCGCCATCGTACGACGTGAAGGCGGCGGCCACGTCCTCGCCCGAGCACGAGCAGCAGAAGCAGAAGCCGTCGGCGGGCAACGACCTCGTGGGCCTCGTGGCGTCAACGCCGGAGGAGGAGTGGCTGACGACGGTGGTGGACGGTGACCTCAAGTTAGAGGATGAGGAGGACAAGGAGGAGGTGGTGAAGCTGATCAAGATCGGCATGGCGTGCTGCGAGGGCAACGTGGAGAGCCGATGGGAGCTCAAGAACGCGGTGGACAGAATCACGGAGCTCAAGGGCAAAGAACGAGCCGACAACCAGGACAACTCCTTCTACTCGTCGCTGAGCGATGGCGCCGAGCGCGACGAGGACTTCACAAATGTCTCCATCCACTGATCATCCTTGGATTACACGATCGGACTAAGCGTGCTTCGTGTAGTACGTACTGATCTGTACTCTACCTTAATTTGATGTTCAGTGGTAGCATTAATTTGGTAATTCAATCTTCTCTCAGTTATCAACCTTTAGTTACTCGAATTATATTTCTGGCCAGCAGTAGAAAAAAGATCACAGACCATGAATCTAAAATTGTAATCCCTCCGTCCCGCAGTATAACATGTTTTGACAATCATGTCAAAACGTTTTATATTGTGGGAGACGAGCAATCGGTTCCACTCAGTCACTAGAGCCGCTCCTATCATAGTTCCTATTTTCTTCAACTAACCATGCCCATCAAATCCTTCACCATTTTCTTTCTTTTCCTTCCCCATAAAAACTAAATAAATAGAAGAGCTCGAAAGGAAGGCACATAGCCGAAATCAGATGATAAACAATGTTCGCTCAAAAGGACAAATTATTTTGTAAATTATAAATTCAAGGTTACCAAACAAAAGTCATGTACTCTATTGGGTGGGCAATGCAACCATGGTTGAGAGTAAAACCCTATGGTAGAGGTTCCATTGTACTCACAAAACCATTAGGATTAAACAAAATGTAGTCACCCATCCTAGCAACGTATAGATAGTGCTGACCATAAATCCCGGAGTGGGACGGTAAAGTCAATTGTACCTTTTTCCTTTTGCATTCAACAAATACTTAGTTGGGGCGGTTCTGGGGTGGAACTCAGCAGGGTGGGAGCCGAAAACGTCACCTTCTGTGCTCCTGAATGGTATCGTAGGAGGGATGGTAACTAAGTGTAAGCTTCTAAACCAAAACTCGTTACACTGGGTGGCATTCGGGATCTCGGAGAAGGGAAGTGATTTCCTTGTGTTTTATTCGGGCCTCACACCGTTTTGGATTGTTTGAATGCAAACATACACCCGGTCGATCACCCAGGCTTAAGACATTTGTGGGGGAAAGTAGTGCACCTCTCGATGGTGTATAGGTAGACATAGTTCTTATAATTTAAAACTACGAATCGCGGCGGGAAAGGAACTTTCTGAAGTTCTCTCAACACGTGGGGATAGGTAGACATAGTTCTTATAATTTAAAACTTACTTTTGCTGAAAAAATGTTTTCGGAGACCTGCACATGCCGAGGATATCCTGATCCACGGCTATACATTGGACACCCACCATAGAACTTGTTGATTACTCTAGTGTACTCAATCTATTACTAATTTGTGGCCTTTATTTAGAGCCCGATAGAAATTATGAGGAGGATACCGACGAACCCGAAGGAGAGGAGGTCTATTATGAAAAAGCAGATCCGTCAGTAGGGATCGAGGGAATAGACTATGATATAGTTTATGGAATACGAGAGGGGGAACCAGAGACATAACAATAGGACTCTTAGACTATGATAGATGATATGAGCAGCGTAGTGCTTGTGCGCGGAGGCAACAACTTCCTTGTGACGGTAAAGCACACGTCCGTTGGGAACCCCAAGAGGAAGGTATGATGAGTACAGCAGCAAGTTTTTCCTCAGTAAAAAACCAAGGTTTATCAAACCAGTAGATGAAGGCCACGTGAAGGTTGTTGGTGGAGTGTAGTGCGGCGCAACACCGGGATTCCGGCGCCAACGTGGAACCTGCACAACACAATCAAACTACTTTGCCCCAACTTAACGGTGAGGTTGTCAATCTCACCGGCTTGCTGAAAACAAAGGATTAAACGTATGGTGTGGAGAATGATGTTTGCTTGTAGAAAACAACAGAGAACATGATTGCAGTAGATTGTATTTCAGATGTAAAAGAAAGGACCGGGGTCCACAGTTCACTAGTGGTGTCTCTCCAATAAGATAAATAGCATGTTGGGTGAACAAATTACAGTTGGGCAAATAGAAATGCACATACATATCATGATGACTACTATGAGATTTACTTAGGGCATTACGACAAAGAACATAGACCGCCATCCAGCATGCATCTATGCCTAAAAAGTCCACCTTCAGGTTAGCATCCGCACCCTCTCCAGTATTAAGTTGCAAACAACAGACAATTGCATTAAGTATGGTGCGTAATGTAATCAACACAAATATCCTTAGACAAAGCATTGATGTTTTATCCCTATTGGCAACATCACATCCACAACCTTAGAACTTTCTGTCACTGCCCCAGATTCAATGGAGGCATGAACCCACTATCGAGCATAAATACTCCCTCTTGGAGTCACAAGTATCAACTTGGCCAGAGCCTCTACTAGCAACGGAGAGCATGCAAGAACATAAATAGCACATATATAATAGATCAATAATCAACTTGACATAGTATTCAATATTCATCGGATCCCAACAAACACAACATGTAGCATTACAAATAGATGATCCTGATCATGATAGGCAGCTCACAAGATCTAAACATGATAGCACAAGAGGAGAAGACAACCATCTAGCTACTGCTATGGACCCGTAGTCCAAGGATGAACTACTCACGCATCAATCCGGAGGCGGGCATGGTGATGTAGAGCCCTCCGGTGATGATTCCCCTCTCGGCAGGGTGCCGAGGCGATCTCCTGAATCCCCCGAGATGGGATTGACGGCGGCGGCGTCTCTCGGAACTTTTCCGTATCGTGGCTCTCGGTACTAGGGTTTTCGCGACGAGGGATTAAGTAGGCGAAGGCAGCGGGTGCCCGAGGGCCCACCCCATAGGCCGGCGCGCCCCCTCCTGGCCGCGCCGCCTTGTGGGGTGGCCGCCTCATGGCCCCACCCTGTCTCCTCTTCGGTGTTCTGGAACCCTCCGTGGAAAATAAGACCGTGAGCTTTTGTTTCGTCCAATTCCGAGAATATTTCCTGTGTAGGATTTCTGAAACCAAAAACAGAAAAAGAACTGGCGCTTCGGCATCTTGTTAATAGGTTAGTACCGGAAAATGCATAAAAACATTATAAAGTATGACTAAAACATGTTGGTATTGTCATAAAACTAGCATGGAACATAAGAAATTATAGATACGTTGGAGACGTATCAAGCATTCCCAAGCTTAGTTCCTACTCTCCCTCGAGTAGGTAAACAATAAAAACAATAATTTCTGAAGTGACATGCTATCAACATAATCTTGATCAACATTATTGTAAAGCATATGAGATGAATGAAGTGATTCGAAGCAAAGGTTTGATAACAAAAAGATAATGACTAAACAACTGAATCATATAGCAAAAACTTTTCATGAATAGTACTTTCAAGACAAGTATCAAAAAGACTTGCATAAGAGCTAACTCATAAAGCAATAGATTCAAAGTAAGAGGTTTCGAAGCAACACAAAGGATGATTAAGTTTCAACAATTGCTTTCAACTTGTAAAATATATATCTCATGGATAATTGTCAACATAAAGTAATATAACAAGTGCAATAAGTAAACATGTAAGAATGAGTGCACATAGTTGACACAAGTGTTTGCTTCTAAGATAGAAAGAAGTAGGTAAACTGACTCAACATAAAGTAAAAGAAAGGCCCTTCGCAGAGGGAAGCAGGGATTACTCATGTGCTAGAGCTTTTTATTTTGAAAACATGGAAACAATTTTGTCAACGGTAGTAATAATTCATATGTGTTATGCATAAAACTTCCTATAAGTTGCAAGCCTCATGCATCAAATACCAATAGTGTTCGCACCTTGTCCTAATTAGCTCGGATTTCCATGGATTATCATTGCATTACATATGTTTCAACCAAGTGTCACAAAGGGTTACCTCTATGCCACCTGTACAAAGGTCCAAGGAGATAAATTCGCATTTGATTTCTCGATTTTGATATATCTCAACTTGAGGACATCCATACCGGGACAACATAGAAAACAGATAATGGACTCTTTTTAATGCTTAAAGCATTCAACAAATAATATTCTCATAAGAGATTCTGAGGATTAATGTCCAAGCTGAAACTTCCACCATGATACATGGCTTTGGTTGGCGGCCCAATGTTCTTCTCTAACAACATGCATACTCAAACCATTTAATCATGAGAAATCTCCCTTACTTCAGACAAGACGAACATGCATAGCAACTCACATGATATTCAACAAAGTAAAAAGTTGATGGCGTCCCCATAAACATGGTTACCGCTCAACAAGCAACTTATAAGAACTAAGATGCATAGCAACATATTCATCACCACAATAGTTTTTTAGGCTACTTTCCCATGAGCTATGTATTGCAAGGACAAGGAATGAAATTTTAAAGGTAGCACGCAAGCAATTTACTTTGGAATGGCAGAAAAATACCACATATAGGTAGTTATGGTGGACACAAATGGCATAGGTTTTGGCTCAAGGTTTTTGGATGCACGAGAAGCATTTCCTCTCAGAACAAGGCTTTGGCTAGCAAGGTTGTTTGAAGCAAACACAAGTATGAACCGGTACAACAAAAACTTACACAAGAACATATTGCAAGCATTATAAGACTCTACAATGTCTTCCTTGTTGTTCAAACACTTTTACCAGAAAATATCTAGACCTTAGAGAGACCAATCATGCAAACCAAATTTCAATAAGCTCTACGGTAGTTCTCCACTAATATATTTAAACTACATAATGAAAGAGCTTAAATATGATCTACTTGAGAGCTCAAAAGAATTGCCAAGTATGAAATTATTCAAGATAATATACCATTTACCACATGAAGCATTTTCTGTTTCCAACCAAATAGCAATCAACGGAGCGGCTTTCAACTTAGCCATGAACATTAAAGCAAAACGAAGAACACAAGTGTTCAAATGAAAAAGCGGAGCGTGTCTCTCTCCAATACAAGGATTGCTTGGATCCGAATTTATTCAAACAAAAACAAAAATAAAAACAAACAGACGCTCCAAGTAAAACACATAAGATGTGACGGAATAAAAATATAGTTTCACTAGAAGTGACCTGATAAGTTTGTTGATGAAGAAGGGGATGCCTTAAGCATCCCCAAGCTTAGACGCTTGAGTCTTCTTGAAATATGCAGGATGAACCACGGGGCATCCCCAAGCTTAGACTTTCACTCTTCTTGATCATATCATATCATCCTCCTCTCTTGACCCTTGAAAACTTCCTCCACACCAAACTTAAAGCAATCTCGTTAGAGGGTTAGTGCATAATAAAAATTCACATGTTCAGAGAGGACACAATCATTCTTAACACTTCTGGACATTACCCAAGGCTACTGAAATTTAATGGAGCAAAAAAATCCAATCAAACACAGTAAAAGAGACAATGCGAAATAAAAGGCAGAATCTGTCAAAACAGAACAGTCCGTAAAGACCAATTTTTCGGAGGCACTTAACTTGCTCAGATGGAAAAACTCAAAACTAAGGAAAGTTGCGTACATATCTGAGGATCATGCATGAATTTTCGCTGATTTTTTTGATTCTTCTACAGAGAGAAAACGCGAATTCGTGACAGCTAACAAATCTGTTTCTGCGCAGAAATCCAAATCTAGTATCAACCTTCTATTAGAGACTTTACTTGGCACAACAATGCATGAAAATAAAGATACAAAGGTACTGCTACAGTAGTAACAAGCACCTTGACTCAAATATAAAACAAAAATTTCAGAAATAAAATAATGGGTTGTCTCCCATAAGCGCTTTTCTTTAACGCCTTTCAGCTAGGCGCAGAAAGTGCAAATCAAGTAATATCGAGAGATGAAGCATCAACATTGTAATTTGTTTTAATAATAGAATCAAAAGGCAACTTCATTATCTTTCTAGGGAAGTGTTCCATACCTTTCTTGAGAGGGAATTGATACTTAATATTTCCTTCTTTCATATCAATAATAGCACCAACAGTTCGAAGAAAGGGTCTTCCCAAGACAATAGGACAAGATGCATTGCATTCAATATCCAAGACAACAAAATCAACGGGAAAAGGTTATTGTTAACCGTAATATGAACATTATCAATTCTCCCCAAAGGTCTCTTTATAGAATTATCAGCAAGATTAACATCCAAATAACAATTTTCCAAAGGTGGCAAGTCAAGCATATCATAAAGTTTCTTAGGCATAACAGAAATACTTGCACCAAGATCACATAAAGCATTACAATCAAAATCATTGACTTTCATCTTAATGATGGGCTCCCAACCATCTTCCAACTTCCTAGGAATAGAAGCTTCAAGTTTTAATTTCTCCCTAGCTTTAATGAGAGCATTTGTAATATGTTTTGTAAAGGCTAAATTTATAGCACTAGCATTAGGACTTCTAGCAAGTTTTTGTAAGAACTTAAAAACTTCAGAAATATGACAACTATCAAAATCTAAACCATTATGATCTACATCATTCTGAAAAATTTCAGCACTCTTATCACAAACAGTTTCAGCAGTTTTTGCACGCTTTGCAGTAGAATTAGAAACATTGCCAACACCAATTATTCTACCATTGATAGTAGGAGGTTTAGAAACATGTGAAGCATCAACATTACTAGTGGTGGTAATAGTCCAAACTTTAGCTACATTATTCTCTTTAGCAAGTCTTTCTTCTTCTTTCTTCTCTTTCCCACCTAGCATGCAATTCAGCCATCATTCTAATATTATCATTAATTCAAACTTGGATAGCGTTTGTTTTAGCAAATGACTTAATATCTTTATCTTCATTAGGCATAACTTTCAATTTTAAAGATCAACATCAGCAGCAAGACTATCAACCTTAGAAGCAAGAACATCAATTTTACCAAGCTTTTGTTCAACAGATTTATTAAAAGCACTTTGTGTACTAATAAATTCTTTAAGCATGACTTCAAGACCAGAGGGTACACTCTTATTATTGTTGTAAGAATTACCATAAGAATTACCATAACCATTACCACTATTAGAAGGATATGGCCTATAGTTGTTGTTACCAAAATTATTTCTATAAGCATTGTTGTTGAAATTATTATTTTTAATGAAATTCACATAACATGCTCTTCTTGAGCAACCATTGAAGCTAAAGGAACATTATTAGGATCAACATGAGATCTACCATTAACAAGCATAGACATAATAACATCAATCTTATCACTCAAAGAAGAGGTTTCTTCAACAGAATTTACCTTCTTACCTTGAGGAGTTCTTTCAGATGCCATTCAGAGTAATTGATCATCATATTATCAAGAAGCTTTGTTGCAGCACCCAAAGTGATGGACATAAAAGTACCTCCAGCTGAATCCAATAGGTTCCTTGAAGAAAAATTCAGTCCGGCATAAAAGGTTTGGATGATCATCCAAGTAGTTAGTCCATGGGTAGGGCAATTCTTTACCACAGATTTAATTCTCTCCCATGCTTGGGCAACATGTTCATTATCCAATTGCTTAAAATTCATAATGCTACTTCTCAAAGATATAATCTTAGCAGGAGGATAATATTTTCCAATAAAAACATCTTTACATTTAGTCCATGAATCAATACTATTTTTAGGCATGGATAGCAACCAATCTTTAGCTCTTCCTCTTAAGGAGAAAGGAAACAATTTCAGTTTTATAATATCACCATCTATATCCTTATACTTTTGCATTTCACAAAGTTCAACAAAATTATTAAGATGGGCAGCAGCATCAATACTAACACCAGAAAATTGCTCTCTCATAACAAGATTTAGTAAAGCAGGTTTAATTTCATAAAATTCTGCTGTAGTAGCAGGTGGAGCAATAGGAGTACATATAAAATCATTATTATTTGTGCTAGTGAAATCACACAACTTAGTATTTGATGTCTACGGGTGCTTCTATTCTTGTAGACAGTGTTGGGCCTCCAAGAGCAGAGGTTTGTAGAACAGCAGCAAGTTTCCCTTAAGTGGATTACCCAAGGTTTATCGAACTCAGGGAGGAAGAGGTCAAAGATATCCCTCTCAAGCAACCCCGTAATCACAAAGCAAGAAGTCTCTTGTGTCCCCAACACACCAAATACACTTGTCAGGTGTATAGGTGCACTAGTTCGCGAAGAGATAGTGAAATACAAGTAATATGGATGTATATGAGTGGTAATAGCAATCTGAATAAAATATGGCAGCGAGTAAACATGCAAGAACAGTAAATAAACGGTGTTTTCAGTATTGGAAACGAGGCCTAGGGATCATACTTTCACTAGTGGACACTCTCAACATTGATCGCATAATTAATACTTCTTCTCATATGTGCTACATACACTCTTGTTTGATAATGAACATCATTCGTTGCGTAGGATTACACGAACCCTCAATGCCGGAGTTAACAAGCTCCACAACATTCGATATTCATGTTTAAGTAACCTTAGAGCATAATAGATCATTGCAAGATAAACCAAGAACTAACATAGTGCACACACTGTCCACATTACACTATGAAGGAGGAATAGATCACATCAATACTATCATAATGATAATTAACTCCACAATCTACAAGAGATCATGATCATAGCCTACGACAAGAACCACACTGCACGCACTAATCACCTTTACACACGTGGAGGAGGAATAGACTACTTTAATAACATCACATGAGTAGCACACAACTAGTAGCGATACAAAGCTCATCATATGGATCTCAATCATGTAAAGCAGCTCATGAGATCATTGTATTGAAGTACAGAGAGAGAGATTAACCACATAGCTACGGTAGAGCCCTCAGCCCGGGGAGAACTACTCCTCCTCATCATGGGAACAACATGGCGGTGAAGATGGCGGTGGAGACGGCGGTGGAGATGACCTGGGGCATTCCCCGTCCCAGGTGCCGGAACGAGACTTCTGTCCCCGAATTGGAGTTTGCGATGTGGCGGCGCCCCTGGATGTTTTCTGGAGTTTCGTGAAGAGGTCTCGAAGTTTTAGGTCACGACTTAAATAGGCGAAGAGTCGGAGTCGGAAGAGTCCCGAGGGGCCCACACCACAGGTGGGGTGACCACCCTCCGGCCGCGCCGGCCTATGGGGAGGAGGCCCCGGGCCTCCCGCTTGCCCTTCTGGCTCCGTGAGTCTCTCCGATGAAATAGAATTTCTGTAATTTTTCTGGATTTTTCCGAGCACTTTGGTTTTTGGGCCTTTTCTGCAATAAACATAAAAACAGGAACTGGCACCGTGGCATCTTGTTAATAGGTTAGTCCAATAAATGCCATAATATGATATAAAGTATGCATAAAACATGTAGATATCATCAATAATGTGGCATGGAACATAAGAAATTATAGATACGTTTGAGACGTATCAAGCATCCCCAAGCTTAGTTCTGCTCGTCAGACAGGTAAACGATAATTTCAAGTGACATGCCATCATAACCTTGATCATACTATTGTAAAGCACATGAGATGAATGCAGAGATTTGAAGCAATGATGAAGATAATGAGTAAACAAATGAATCATATAACAAAGACTTTTCATGAATAATACTTTCAAGACAAGCATCAATAAGTCTTGCATAAGAGTTAACTCATAAGCAATAAATTCTTAGTAGAAAGCTTTGAAACAACACAAAGGAAGATATAAGTTTCAGCGGTTGCTTCCAACTTTAACATGTATATCTCGTGGATAATTGTCAACACAAAGTAATATAACAAGTGCAATAGGTAAACATGTAAGAATCAATGCACACAATTTACACAAGTGTTTGCTTCTAAGATAGAAAGAATAGGTAAACTGACTCAACAATAAAGTAAAAGAATGGCCCTTCAAAGAGGAAAGCATCGATTGCTATATTTGTGCTAGAGCTTTGATTTTGAAAACATATAGAGAGCATAAAAGTAAAGTTTTGAGAGGTGTTTGTTGTTGTCAACGAATGGTAGTGGGCACTCTAACCCCTTGCCAGACAAACCTTCAAAGAGCGGCTCCCATTTTATTTTATTTTTGGGTGGCACTCCTTCCAACCTTTTTCTTTCACAAACCATGGCTAACCGAATCCTCGGGTGCCTGCCAACAATCTCATACCATGAAGGAGTGCCTTTTTATTTTAGTTTTATTACGATGACGCTCCTCCCCACCTTTGCTTTCTCAAGCCATGGCTAACCGAATCCTTCGGGTGCCGTCCAACAATCACATACCATGGAGGAGTGTCTATTTTTGTTAATTAATTTGGGACTGGGAATCCCATTGCCAGCTCTTTTTGCAAAATTATTGGATAAGCGGATGAAGCCACTAGTCCATTGGTGAAAGTTGCCCAACAAGATTGAAAGATAAACACCACATACTTCCTCATGAGCTATAAAACATTGACACGATAAGAGGTAATAACTTTTGAATTGTTTAAAGGTAGCACTCAAGCAATTTACTTTGGAATGGCGGAGAAATACCATGTAGTAGGTAGGTATGGTGGACACAAATGGCATGAATATTGGCTCAAGTATTTGGATGCATGAGAAGTATTCCCTCTCGATACAAGGTTTAGGCTAGCAAGGTTATTTGAAGCAAACTCAAGTATAAAATGGTGCAGCAAGACTCACATATAAACATATTGTAAGCATTATAAGACTTTACATCGTCTCCTTGTTGTTCAAACACCTCAACCAGAAAATATCTAGACTTAGAGAGACCAATCATGCAAACCAAATTTTAACAAGCTCTATGTAATTATTCATTAATGAGTACAAGGTACATGATGCAAGAGCTTAGACAAGATCTATATGAGCACAACAATTGCCAAGTATCACATTATTCAAGACATTATATCAATTACTACATGTAGCATTTTCCGTTTCCAACCATATAACAATTAACGAAGCAGTTTCAACCTTCGCCATGAAAATTAAAAGCTAAGAACACATGTGTTCATACGAACCAGCGGAGCGTGTCTCTCTCCCAAACAATCATTTATTCAAACAAAAACAAAAACAAAAACATACGAGACGCTCCAAGTAAAGTACATAAGATGTGACCGAATAAAAATATAGTTTCACTAGAAGAAACCTGATAAGTTGTCGATGAAGAAGGGGATGCCTTGGGCATCCCCAAGCTTAGATGCTTGAGTCTTCTTAAAATATGCAGGGATGAACCACCGGGCATCCCCAAGCTTAGACCTTTCACTCTTCTCGATCTCATTATATCACCCTCTTCTATTGACCCTTGAAAACTTCCTTCACACCAAACTTCAAGCAAACTCATTAGAGGTTAGTGCACAATCAAAATTCACATGTTCAGAGGTGACACAATCATTCTCAACACTTCTGGACATTGCATAAAGCTACTGGACATTAATGGATCAAAGAAATGAATCCAACATAGCAAAAGAGGCAATGCGAAATAAAAGGCAGAATCTGTCAAAACAGAACAGTCCGTAAAGACGAATTTAAAGCTGGCACCAGACTTGCTCAAATGGAAAAACTCAAAACTAATGAAAGTTGCGTACATATCTGAGGATCATGCTCGTAAATTGGCAGATTTTTTCGAATTTTCTACAGAGAACTGTGCCCAGATTCGTGACACAGCAATGCTGTTTCTGCGCAGCGATCCCAAATATAACATCAACTTTGACATAGAAACTTTACTTGGCACAAAAACATGATAAGGAGAGGTTGCTACAGTAGTAAACAACTTCCAAGACACAAATATAAAACAAAGTACTGTAGCAAAATAACACATGGGTTATCTCCCAAGAAGTTCTTTCTTTATAGCCATTAAGATGGGCTCAGCAATTTTGGTGATGCACTCGCAAGAAATAGTATTTGAAGCAAAAGAGAGCTTCAAGAGGCAATTCAAAACACATTTAAGCCTAATATGCTTCCTATGCAGAAGAATCTTATACACAAATGAATTCATGAAGAGCAAAGTGACAAGCATAAGAGGATAAAACACGAGTAACTTAAAGATTCTCAACATAAAGAGGGGAAACTTAATATTATTAAGATGCATATAACCATATTTCCTCTCTCATAATAACTTTCAGTAGCATCATTGATGAAATCCACAATATACCCGTCACTTAAAACATTCTTATCATGGTTCATATGCATAGAAGTATCATTAATTTTGGCATAAGAAGAGTTATTCTCATTAATAGTAATTGGAGCAAGATTATTATCAAGAATTTGAACATGGTAAACAAGTTGCATACTAAGGGAATGGTTTTTGGCAAGCCCATCATAACTATGACAAGTTTCATAAGGATAATTGTAACATGTGTCATATGCATCTCTATAGAAATTATCTAAACCAGAGTATGTAATATCATCATTTTCACTAAAAGTAGAGGTCTCAAATATAGGATCTTCAAGCACAACATCCCCAAGCTTAGGGCTTTCAATATCATCGTTTAAGGGGACATGAATAATGCTATCATCATTACTTTCATAATCAGTACCAAAGAGATTTCCAATATCAAAGGTAGTGTGCTCATTCAAATCATGATCGTTAATGTATGTAAAGGGCATAGGAAGATCATCGTATTCAGATTCATTATCACAATAATCATTAGGAGCAACATACTTACGGTTACCTAGCGTTATCTCATTCACGCGGGGATACGCCGTTACCTCTTTCTCTTTATTCTCTTTCTTCTTCTTCTTCTTCTTCTTCTTCCCTTCTTCTTCTTCTTCTTCCTTCTCCTCTTGCTTCCTTCTTTAGGAGGAAGAGGCTTGAAGGGTGGCTTGTCCGCATAACCTGATTTACTTTTAGAAACAATAGAAGAAACTTGGGAGGATCCCTCCTTTTCATTAATTAATTGAAAACACACAGCGGTCCTATCATATTTTGGCAAGGTGTCATCTTCTAAAATATTCTGTATGTAAGTATTTGTATGGCAATTATTAATGCAGTAAGAAAGACAACCATGCAGGACATCATCAATATCAAGATCGTTAATATTTAACAAAGAAATTTTTCTTGATAACTCTTCACACTTCAAAAATAAGGTAAGTTCATCATGCTGATTAGGAATAATTTCATCATCACAATACAAATTTGCAGCACTCATGGGGTTTGAATTATCATTGGAGGAGCATTGAAAATTAAAATGACCAACTCTATGGCAAAGTTCACAAATAAAAGGATAGAGGGCACACACTTTTTCTCCAAGATCATCTAGAGCTCTAGACCACTTTCTAGTTTTTTCATTCCTGTGATGGATACAATATTCATCTTCTATTTGATTAATTCCACAAGGTCTATGTATTCCACAAAAATTAACATGCTTATAGGAAATAGCATTCTTAGGAGTTTGAGCACGCTTATTGCAATCATTAACAACAGTTTCATTCTTCATGCAAGCGTCTTTAAAAGGTTCATGATACTTATCAAAATTCTTCCTAGGCAATTCAATGTGAGAAGCAAAAGCTTTATAAAGATTTGCAGCAACTTGAGAGTCAAGACCATAAGTAGCACTCATATTTCGAAATTTACCACTATCCATGAAAGTTTCAATGCATTCATAATCATAATTTATACCTGATTCTTTACCTTTGTCATTCTCCCAATCTTCAGCGTTCTCCTTAATCCGATCAAGAAGGTCCCTTTTAAACTCTTCTTTGTTGCGCGTGAATGATCCAGAACAAGTAGTATCCAGCAAGGTCTTATCTTGAAAAGAAAGTCTTGCATAGAAATTATCAATGATGATATTACCGGAAGCTCATGATTGGGGCATTTGAGCATTAAAGTCTTCAATCTCTCCCATGCTTGGGCAATACTCTCTCCATCATGAGGCCAAAAATTATATATATGGTTTCGATCTTTGTGAATTTCACTTGGAGGATAGAACTTAGAACAAAATAGAGGCATAATATCCTTCCAATCAAGAGAGCGTCCTTCAATTTTATACCAATGCGCCGCTTTACCAGACAGCGACATAGAGAATAGTTTCTTCTTCACTTCATCCATAGAGATACTGCACACTTGAATAACCCGCATAATTCATGCAAAAACAGTAAATGATTTCCGGATGGACAGTTCCATCCCCTTCATAGCGGTTATCCATAACACGTTCAATAATTTTCATAGGTATTATACGGAATACTTTCAGGTGGATTTAAAATATCAGAAGCATCATTAGAGTTATCGCATATGAGAGATAAAGCATTATCAGAGCAAAATATTTCTTCCAAAGCGGAGGAGCTAAAAAGATTGTTTTTATGTAAACTAGCTTCCCCAAGCTTAGACTTATCCATAGCATTAGCAGTGATTGCATTCATACTAATAACATTGCTACTATCATGTAAATAAGGTTCCATAGGTTTTTTAATTTTCGCATCAAACCATCCATGTCTTAAATCAGGAAATAGAATAAGAAGCTCTTTGTTGTCCATTATGCCTAACTAGTGAAAATAAAAACAAGAAACAAAAAGATGCAATTGCAGAGTCTAAAGGAAATAGCTTCGAGCACACACACAATGGCGCCAGTACTGTTACCTGGAACCGAAGTATGAGTGCCTTTTACCTTTCCTCCCCAACGGCGCCTAAAAGTGCTTGATGTCTACGGGTGCTTCTATTCTTGTAGACAGTGTTGGGCCTCCAAGAGCAGAGGTTTGTAGAACAGCACAAGTTTCCCTTAAGTGGATTACCCAAGGTTTATCGAACTCGGGAGGAAGAGGTCAAAGATATCCCTCTCAAGCAACCCTGTAATCACAAAGCAAGAAGTCTCTTGTGTCCCCAACACACCAAATACACTTGTCAGGTGTATAGGTGCACTAGTTCGGCGAAGAGATAGTGAAATACAAGTAATATGGATGTATATGAGTGGTAATAGCAATCTGAATAAAATATGGCAGCGAGTAAACATGCAACAACAGTAAATAAACGGTGTTTTCAGTATTGGAAACAAGGCCTAGGGATCATACTTTCACTAGTGGACACTCTCAACATTGATCGCATAATTAATACTTCTTCTCATATGTGCTACATACACTCTTGTTTGATAATGAACATCATTCGTTGCGTAGGATTACACGAACCCTCAATGCCGGAGTTAACAAGCTCCACAACATTCGATATTCATGTTTAAGTAACCTTAGAGCATAATAGATCATTGCAAGATAAACCAAGAACTAACATAGTGCACGCACTGTCCACATTACACTATGAAGGAGGAATAGATCACATCAATACTATCATAATGATAATTAACTCCACAATCTACAAGAGATCATGATCATAGCCTACGACAAGAACCACACGGTGCACGCACTAATCACCTTTACACACGTGGAGGAGGAATAGACTACTTTAATAACATCACATGAGTAGCACACAACTAGTAGCGATACAAAGCTCATCATATGGATCTCAATCATGTAAAGCAGCTCATGAGATCATTGTATTGAAGTACAGAGAGAGATTAACCACATAGCTACGGTAGAGCCTCAGCCCGGGGAGAACTACTCCCTCCTCATCATGGGAACAACGATGGCGGTGAAGATGGCGGTGGAGACGGCGGTGGAGATGACTCCGGGGCATTCCCCGTCCCGGCAGGGTGCCGAACAGAGACTTCGTCCCCGAATTGAGTTTCGCGATGTGGCGGCGCCCTGGATGTTTTCTGGAGTTTCGTGAAGAGGTCTCGAAGTTTTAGGTCACGACGCTTAAATAGGCGAAGAGTCGGAGTCGGAAGAGTCCCGAGGGCCCACACCACAGGTGGGGTGACCACCCTCCGGCCGCGCCGGCCTATGGGGAGGAGGCCCTGGGCCTCCCCCGGCTTGCCCTTCGGCTCCGTGAGTCTTCCGGTGAAATAGAATTTCTGTGATTTTTCGGATTTTTCCGAGCACTTTGGTTTTTGGGCCTTTTCTGCAATAAACAGACATAATAAACAGAAACTGGCACTGTGGCATCTTGTTAATAGGTTAGTCCAATAAATGCCATAATATGATATAAAGTATGCATAAAACATGTAGATATCATCAATAATGTGGCATGGAACATAAGAAATTATAGATACGTTTGAGACGTATCAGTATTCTCAGGAGTATTCATTTTAGCAGTAATAAAATTAAACTAAGGAAACAGAATAAAATAAAGTAAAAAACAAGTAACTAATTTTTTTTGTGTTTTTGATATAAGAAAACAGACAAGACAGAAAAAATAAAATAAAGTAAAGCAAGACAATAAACAAAATAAAGAGATTGGATGTGAGAGACTCCCCTTGCAGCGTGTCTTGATCTCACACAACGGCGCCAGAAAAAGAGCTGCTTGTGCGCGGAGGCAACAGCTTCCTTGTGACGGTAAAGCACACGTTCATTGGGAACCCCAAGAGGAAGGTATGATGAGTACAGCAGCAAGTTTTCCCTCAGTAAGAAACCAAGGTTTATCGAACCAGTAGGAGATGAAGGCCACGTGATGGTTGTTGGTTGATGCGCGTAGATGTACACGTCCGTTGGGAACCCCAAGAGGAAGGTATGATGCGCACAGTGGCAAGTTTTCCCTCAGAAAGAAACCAAGGTTTAATCGAACCAGGAGGAGCCAAGAAGCACGTTGATGGTTGATGGTGGCGAAATGTGATGCGGCGCAACACCAGGGATTCCGCCAACGTGGAACCTCACAACACAAAGTACTTTGCCCCAACAAAACAGTGAGGTTGTCAATCTTGCTGTAACAAAGGATTAACCGTATTGTGTGGAAGATGATTGTTTGCGAAGAAAACAGTAAAGAACAATTGCAGTAGGTTGTATGCGATGTAAAGAATAGGACCGGGGTCCACAGTTCACTAGAGGTGTCTCTCCCATAAGATTAAAGCATGTTGGGTGAACAAATTACAGTCAGGCAATTGACAAATAGAGAGGGCATAACAATGCACATACATGATATGATAAATATAGTGAGATTTAATCAGGCATTACGACAAAGTACATAGACCGCCATCCAGATGCATCTATGCCTAAAAAGTCCACCTTCAGGTTATCATCCGAACCCCTTCCAGTATTAAGTTGCAAGCAACAGACAATTGCATTAAGTATGGTGCGTAATGTAATCAACAACTACATCCTTAGACATAGCATCAATGTTTTATCCCTAGTGGCAACAAGACATCCACAACCTTAGAACTTTCTGTCACTGTCCCAGATTTAATGGAGGCATGAACCCACTATCGAGCATAAATACTCCCTCTTGGAGTTAAGAGCAAAAACTTGGCCGAGCCTCTACTAATAACGGAGAGCATGCAAGATCATAAACAACACATAGGTAATAGATTGATAATCACCATAACATAGTATTCTCTATCCATCGGATCCCGACAAACACAACATATAATATTACAGATAGATGATCTTGATCATGTTAGGCAGCTCACAAGATCCAACAATGAAGCACAATTAGGAGAAGACGACCATCTAGCTACTGCTATGGACCCATAGTCCAGGTGAACTACTCACTCATCACTCCGGAGGCGATCATGGCGATGAAGAGTCCTCCGGAGATGATTCCCCTCTCCGGGTGCCGAGGCGATCTCCTAAATCCCCCGAGATGGGATTGGCGGCGGCGTCTCGGAAGGTTTTCCGTATCGTGGCTCTCCTACGCAGGGTTTCGCGACGAAGACTTTAAGTAGGCGGAAGGCGACGCGGGGGCCACACGAGGCCCCACACGCTAGGGCCGCCGGCCCAAGCCTGGCCGCGCCCTAGTGTGGCGGCGCCTCGTGGCCCCACTTCCTTTCCCTCGGTCTTCTGGAAGCTTCGCAAAAATAGGACCCTCGGCGTTGATTTCGCAATTCCGAGAATATTTCCTTACTAGGATTTCTGAAACCAAACAGCAGAAAACATCAACGGCTCTTCGGCATCTTGTTAATAGGTTAGTGCCGGAAAATGCGTAAATACGACATATAATGTGTATAAAACATGTAGATATCATCAATAATGTAGCATGGAACATAAGAAATTATCGATACGTCGGAGACGTATCAGCATCCCCAAGCTTAGTTCTGCTCGTCCCGAGCAGGTAAACGAAGGATAATTTCGGAGTGACATGCCATCATAACCTTGATCATACTATTGTAAGCATATGTAATGAATGCAGCGATCAAAACAATGGTAATGACATGAGTAAACAAATGAATCATCAAGCTAAGACTTTTCATGAATAGTACTTCAAGACAAGCATCAATAAGTCTTGTGATGCGCGTAGATGTACACGTCCGTTGGGAACCCCAAGTGGAAGGTATGATGCGCACAGCAGCAAGTTTCCCTCAGTATGAAACCAAGGTTATCGAACCAGTAGGAGCCAAGAAGCACGTTGAAGGTTGTTGGTGGAGGAATGTAGTGCGGCGCAACACCAGTGAAACCGGCGCCAACGTGGAACCTGCACAACACAACCAAAGTACTTTGCCCCAACGAAACAGTGAGGTTGTCAATCTCACCGGCTTGCTGTAACAAAGGATTAACCGTATTGTGTGGAAGATGATTGTTTGCGAAGAAAACAGTAAAACAAGTATTGCAGTAGATTGTATGCGATGTAAAGAATAGGACCGGGGTCCACAGTTCACTAGAGGTGTCTCTCCCATAAGATAAAAACATGTTGGGTGAACAAATTACGGTCGGGCAATTGACAAATAGAAAAGGGCATAACAATGCATATACATTATATGATAAATATAGTGAGATTTAATTGGGCATTACGACAAAGTACATAGACCGCCATCCAATGCATCTATGCCTAAAGAGTCCACCTTCAGGTTATCATCCGAACCCCTTTCGTATTAAGTTGCAAAGCAACAGACAATTGCATTAAGTATGGTGCGTAATGTAATCAACAACTACATCCTTAGACATAGCATCAATGTTTTATCCCTAGTGGCAACAGCACAACACAACCTTAGAACCTACTGTCACGATCCCAGGTATCAATGAAGGCATGAACCCACTATCGAGCATAAATACTCCCTCTTGGAGTTAAGAGCAAAAACTTGGCCAGAGCCTCTACTAATAACGGAGAGCATGCAAGATCATAAACAACACATAAACAATAGATTGATAATCACCATAACATAGTATTCTCTATCCATCGGATCCCGACAAACACAACATATAGTATTACAGATAGATGATCTTGATCATGTTAGGCAGCTCACAAGATCCAACAATGAAGCACAATTAGGAGAAGACGACCATCTAGCTACTGCTATGGACCCATAGTCCAGGGGTGAACTACTCATCACTCCGGAGGCGATCATGGCGATGAAGAGTCCTGGGAGATGAATCCCCTCTCCGGCGCGGAGGCGATCTCCGAATCCCCGAGATGGGATCGCGGCGGCGCGTCTCTCGGAAGGTTTTCCGTATCGTGGCTCTCGGCTTGGGGTTTCGACGGAGGCTATTTGTAGGCGAAAGGGCAGCCTCGGAGGGGTCCGGTGGGGCCAGACACTAGGCGGCGCGGCCGGGCCCGGGCCGCGCCACCACCATGTGGGCCCCACGTGGCCCCTCTCTGGCTCTCGGGTGTTCTGGATGCTTCCAGGCAAAATAGGAACTCGGGCGTTGATTTCGTCCAATTCCGAGAATATTTCTTACTAGGATTTCTGAAACCAAAAACAACAAAACAACAACTGGCTCTTCGGCATCTTGTTAATAGGTTAGTTCCAGAAAATGCGTAAATACGACATATAATGTGCATAAAACATGTAGATATCATCAATAATGTAGCATGGAACATAAGAAATTATCGATACGTTGGAGACGTATCATCTTGCATAAGAGTTAACTCATAAAGCAATAAATCAAAGTAAAGGTATTGAAGCAACACAAAGGAAGATTAAGTTTCAGCGGTTGCTTTCAACTTATAACATGTATATCTAATGGATAGTGTCAATGTAAAGTAATATAACAAGTGCAATTTGCAAGTATGTAGGAATCAATGCACAGTTCACACAAGTGTTTGCTTCTTAAGGTGGAGAGAGATAGGTAAACTGACTCAACAATAAAAGTAAAGAAAGGTCCTTCAAAGAGGAAAGCATCGATTGCTATATTTGTGCTAGAGCTTTTATTTTGAAAACATGAAACAATTTTGTCAACGGTAGTAATAATTCATATGTGCTATGCATAATACTTCCTACAAGTTGCATGTCTCATGCATAGAGTACCAATAGTGCTCGCACCTTGTCCTACTATCTCGGAAACACGGATTCTCATCGCATAACATATGCTTCAACCAAGTGTCACAAAGGGGTACCTCTATGCCGCCTGTACAAGTGTCTAAGGAGAAAGCACGCATTGGATTTCTCGCTTTTGATTATTCTCAACTTAGACATCCATACCGGGACAACATAGACAACAGATAATGGACTCCTCTTTTAATGCTTAAGCATTAAACAAAAGTTAATATTCTCATAAGAGATTGAGGTTGTATGTCCAAACTGAAACTTCCACCATGATACATGGCTTTAGTTAGCGGCCCAATGTTCTTCTCTAATCATATGCATACTCAAACCATTTGATCGTGAAGTCCACTACTTCAGACAAGACGAACATGCATAGCATCCCACATGATATCCAACAAAGGTAAAGTTGATGGCGTCCCAGAAAACATGGTTACCGCTCAACAAGCAACTTATAAGAATTAAGACACATAACTACATATTCATTACCACAATAGTTTTTAAGGCTATTTGTCCCATGAGATATATATTGCAAAGGCGAATGATGGAATTTTAAAGGTAGCACTCAAGCAATTTACTTTGGAATGGCGGAGAAATACCATGTAGTAGGTAGGTATGGTGGACACAAATGGCATAGTGGTTGGCTCAAGGATTTTGGATGCATGAGAAGTATTCCCTCTCGATACAAGGTTTAGGCTAGCAAGGTTATTTGAAGCAAACTCAAGGATGAACCGGTGCATCAAAACTCACATAAAAGACATATTGTAAACATTATAAGACTCTACACCGTCTTCCTTGTTGTTCAAAACTCAATACTAGAAATTATCTAGACCTTAGAGAGACCAAATATGCAAACCAAATTTTAGCAAGCTCTATGTATTTCTTCATTAATGGGTGCAAAGTATATGATGCAAGAGCTTAAACATGAGCACAACAATTGCCAAGTATCACATTATCCAAGACATCTTAGAATTACTACATGTAGCATTTCCCGATTCCAACCATATAATAATTTAACGAAGAAATTTCAACCTTCGCCTTGAACATTATGAGTAAAGCCTAAGGACATATTTGTCCATATGCAACAGCGGAGCATCTCTCTCCCATACAAGGAATGCTAGGATCCATTTTATTCAAACAAAAACAAAAAAAAAACCGACGCTCCAAGCAAAGTACATAAGATGTGACTGAATAAAAATATAGTTCCATGGGAGGAACCTGATGATGTTGTCGATGAAGAAGGGGATGCCTTGGGCATCCCCAAACTTAGACGCTTGAGTCTTCTTAAAATATGCAGGGATGAACCACGGGGCATCCCCAAGCTTAGAGCTTTCACTCCTCTTGATCATAGTATATCATACTCCTCTCTTGACCCTTGAAAACTTCCTTCACACCAAACTTCAAGCAAACTCATTAGAGGGTTAGTGCACAATTAAAAATTCACATGTTCAGAGGTGACACAATCATTCTTAACACTTCTGGACATTGCACAAAGCTACTGGACATTAATGGATCAAAGGAATTCATCCAACATAGCAAATACGGCAATGCGAAATAAAAGGCAGAATCTGTCAAAAACAGAACAGTCCATAAAGACGAACCTGAAAGGGGCACTAGACTTGCTCAAATGGAAAAACTCAAAACTAATGAAAGTTGCGTACATATCTGAGGATCACACACGTAAATTTGCAGATTTTTTGATTTTTTTACAGAGACTTCTGCTCAAATTCGTGACAGACAGCAATGCTGTTTCTGCGCAGCAATCCAAATCTAGCATCAACTTTACCATAGAGACTTTATTTGGCACAAAAACATGATAAGGAGAGGTTGCTACAGTAGTAAACAACTTCCAAGACTCAAATATAAAACAAAGTACTGTAGTAAAAACATGGGTTGTCTCCCATAAGCGCTTTTCTTTAACGCCTTTCAGCTAGGCGCAGAAAGTGTAATTCAAGTATTATCAAGAGATGAAGCATCAGCATCATTACCAGGGGTGTTGGGAGTTTTCTCAATTTTAGGCCTATAATAATACTTTGGTTTAGGCTCCTTAGAGACATACATGAATTTTTGCTCCTTACCCACATAAGATTTCTTTTTAAATTTAAGAGAAGAAAAAGTTGAACCCAATTTTCCCATAGCTTCTTCAAGTTTACCAATTCTATGGGTTTGATTATCATGGATAGCACAAGTTTCTAAAGTGGCAATTCTTTCATTAATTCCTCCTAGGGTTTTATCAAGTTTATCAGTATTATCAAGTAATATTTCCAATTTAGTTTCAACACTTAGAAAATTTTTCTCTATTGCTTCCAACTTTTTCATGACGTCCTCAAGAGAGATTTCACTTTTAGTTTCATTAACAGGTGGTATTCCAACTAGACTCTCAATGATGCAACTAGCTTCTAAAGCAGGGGTACCTAGGAAATTGCCCCCCGATAGAGTATCAAGAACATACCTATTCCAACTAGATATACCAACATAAAAATTCCTAAGTAGGATAATAGTGGAGTGTTTCTTAATGCACCTATGATGAGCATCACTAATTCTGTACCAAGCATCTTTAAAACTTTCTCCACCTTGTTGCTTAAACGAACGGACTTCAACTTCAGGATTACTCATTTTAGCAATAGTAAATAAAGCAAACTAGATAAAGTAAATGCAAGTAACTAATTTTTTTGTGTGTTTTTGATATAGAGAGCAAGACAGTAAATAAAGTAAAACTAGCAACTAATTTTTTTGTGTTTTGTTTAGGTGCAGCAAACAAAGTAGTAAATAAAATAAAGCAAGACAAAAACAAAGTAAAGAGATTGGGAAGTGGAGACTCCCCTTGCAGCGTGTCTTGATCTCCCAACGCGCGCCAACAGGCTTGATGCGTAGATGTACACGTCCGTTGGGAACCCCAAGAGGAAGGTATGATGCGCACAGTGGCAAGTTTTCCCTCAGAAAGAAACCAAGGTTTAATCGAACCAGGAGGAGCCAAGAAGCACGTTGAAGGTTGATGGTGGCGAAATGTGATGCGGCGCAACACCAGGGATTCCGGCGCCAACGTGGAACCTGCACAACACAACCAAAGTACTTTGCCCCAACGAAACAGTGAGGTTGTCAATCTCACCGGCTTGATGTAACAAAGGATTAACCGTATTGTGTGGAAGATGATTGTTTGCGAAGAAAATAGTAAAGAACAATTGCAGTAGATTGTATGCGATGTAAAGAATAGGACCGGGGTCCACAGTTCACTAGAGGTGTCTCTCCCATAAGATTAAAGCATGTTGGGTGAACAAATTACAGGGCAATTGACAAATAGAGAGGGCATAACAATGCACATACATGATATGATAAATATAGTGAGATTTAATCAGGGCATTACGACAAAGTACATATACCGCCATCCATGCATCTATGCCTAAAAAGTCCACCTTCAGGTTATCATCCGAACCCCTTCCGTATTAAGTTGCAAACAACAGACAATTGCATTAAGTATGGTGCGTAATGTAATCAACAACTACATCCTTAGACATAGCATCAATGTTTTATCCCTAGTGGCAACAGCACATCCACAACCTTAGAACTTTCTTCACTGTCCCACATTTAATGGAGGCATGAACCCACTATCGAGCATAAATACTCCCTCTTGGAGTTAAGAGCAAAAACTTGGCCAGAGCCTCTACTAATAACGGAGAGCATGCAAGATCATAAACAACACATAGGTAATAGATTGATAATCACCATAACATAGTATTCTCTATCCATCGGATCCCGACAAACACAACATATAGTATTACAGATAGATGATCTTGATCATGTTAGGCAGCTCACAAGATCCAACAATGAAGCACAATTAGGAGAAGACGACCATCTAGCTTGCTATGGACCCATAGTCTAGGTGAACTACTCACTCATCACTCCGAGGCGATCATGGCGATGAAGAGTCCTCCGGGAGATGATTCCCCTCTCCGGCAGGGTGCCGGAGGCGATCTCCGAATCCCCGAGATGGTATTGGCGGCGGCGTCTCTGGATGGTTTTCCGTATCGTGGCTCTCGGTACGGGTTCGCGGATTGGAAGACGGGGGCCACACGAGGGCCCCACACGCTAGCCGCGCGGCCCAAGCCTGGCCGCGCCGCCCTAGTGTGGCGGCGCCTCGTGGCCCCACTTCCTTTCCCTCGGTCTTCGGAAGCTTCGTGCAAAAATAGGACCCCGGGCGTTGATTTCGTCCAATTCCGAGAATATTTCCTTACTAGGATTTCTGAAACCAAAAACAGCAGAAAACAACAACTGGCTCTTCGGCATCTTGTTAATAGGTTAGTGCCGGAAAATGCGTAAATACGACATATAATGTGTATAAAACATGTAGATATCATCAATAATGTAGCATGGAACATAAGAAATTATCGATACGTCGGAGACGTATCATTGGTGGAGGAGTGTAGTGCGGCGCAACACCAGGGATTCCGGCGCCAACGTGGAACCTGCACAACACAATCAAACTACTTTGCCCCAACTTAACAGTGAGGTTGTCAATCTCACCGGCTTGCTGAAAACAAAGGATTAAACGTATGGTGTGGAGAATGATGTTTGCTTGTAGAAAACAAAGAACAGAGATTGCAGTAGATTGTATTTCAGATGTAAAAGAATGGACCGGGGTCCACAGTTCACTAGTGGTGTCTCTCCAATAAGATAAATAGCATGTTGGGTGAACAAATTACAGTTGGCAAATAGAGATGCACATACATATCATGATGACTACTATGAGATTTACTTAGGGCATTACGACAAAGAACATAGACTGCCATCCAGCATGCATCTATGCCTAAAAAGTCCACCTTCAGGTTTGTTGGAGATATGCCCAAGAGGCAATAATAAATTAATTATTGTTATATCTTAGTTTTCATGATAAATGTTTACATCTCATGCTATAATTGTATTAACCGAAACATTGATACATGTTTGTTATGTAAACAACAAGGAGTCCCTAGTAAGCCTCTTGTATAACTAGCTTGTTGATTAATGGATGATCATGGTTTCGTGATCATGAACATAGGATGTTATTAATAACAAGGTTATGTCATTAGGTGAATGATATAATGGACACACACCCAAATGAGCGTAACATAAGATCAAGTCATTAAGTTCAATTTGCTATAAGCTTTCGACACATAGTTGCCTAAGTCCTTCGACCATGAGATCATGTAAATCACTTACACCGGAACGGTACTTTGATTACATCAAACGCCATTGCGTAAATGGGTGGTTATAAAGATGGGATTAAGTATTTGGAAAGTGTGAGTTGAGGCATATGGATCAATAGTGGGATTTGTTCATCCTGATGACGGATAGATATACTGGGCCCTCTCGGTGGAATGTCATCTGATTAGCTTGCAAGCATATGAATGGTTCATAAGAGATCACATACCACGGTACGAGCAAAGAGTACTTGTCGGTAATGAGGTTGAACAAGGTATGGAGATACCGATGATCGAACCTCGGACAAGTAAAATATCGCGTGACAAAGGGAATCGGCATCGTATGTAAATGGTTCAATCGATCACTAAGTCATCGTTGAATATGTGGGAGCCATTATGGATCTCCAGATCCCGCTATTGGTTATTGCTCGGAGAGGAGTCTCGACCATGTCTGCATAGTTCATGAACCGTAGGGTGACGCGCTTAAGGTTCGATGTCGCATAAGTAGATTCAGAATATGAGATGGAGACCGAAGTTTGTTCGGAGTTTCGGATGAGATCCAGGACATCACGAGGAGGTCCGGAATGGTCCGGAGAATAAGATTCATATAAGGGAAGTTATTTTCCGGGGTTCGGAAAAGTTTCGGTGTTTGACCGGAGCTTCTAGAAGGTTCTAGAGGGCCACCGGTGGGCCCACCACCCCGGGAGGGACCACATGGGCCAAGGGAGTGCAGCCTGGCCTAATGGGCCAGGGGCACCAAGCCCTCAAGGCCCAGCCGGCCAGCCCCGTAGGGATAAGATCAAATCCCGGAGGATAAGATCAAATCCCTAAAATCGAGGGAGCAACTTTGGAAGGGGAAGCAAAATTGGAAGGGGATGATTTCTGATCCCCCTTTCCTTCTGTGCACTGGTGGGGCCCAAGGGGCTGCCTTGGCCGCCCCTCCCTCTATAAATAGAGGAGAGGGGCAGCCGACCACTTCCCCCGACACACCAAAGTCTGCCGCCCCCTCTCCTCCACCGCAATGCTCCGGCTTGGCGAAGCCCTGCAGCTTTTCCTCCACCACCACCACGCCGTCGTGCTGCTGGGATTTCGAGGAGATCTACCACACCTCCGCTGCCCGCTGGAACGGGAGAGGAAGGGCTTCATCGACACCGTACGCGCGACCGAGTACGGAAGTGCTGCCGGATTGCAGCACCGGGGACGATCGTCTACATCAACAACGAGATCTGATCTCGTAGGCTTGGGAAATCTTCAAGGGTTAGTGAAGGGATTCGTAGCATAGAAAACAAAAAATTTCCTAGCGCAAGAACGAAAACACAAGCCAAGATCTAATCTAGTAGATGGTAGCAACGAGAAGATCATGAGACTAACCCTCGAAGATTTCCAAAGCCTAACAAGATTAGATCTCGTGGTGGATATAGTCGATCACTTGCCGCTTGCAAAAGCGTAGAAGATCTTGACCGCTTGCAAAGCGCGTAGAAGAACTTGACGGTGCCACAATCGGGCAGCACCTCCGTACTCGGTCACACGTACGGTGTTGATGAAGACGACGTCCTCCTCCCCGTTCCAGCGGGCAGCGGATGTAGTAGATCCTCCTCGGAATCCCGCCAGCACGACGGCGTGGTGACGGTGGTGGTGGAGATCCCGCGGGCTTCAAGCCGGGAGAAGAAGGAGGAGGAATAGCTAGGGTTTGGGCGGGTGGTGCTGCGACTTGGGGAGCTAGGGCTGCGACTTGTGGTGCCCTTGGGGTGCCCCTTGGCCTCTTTAAATAGGTGGCCAAGCCCCTTGGGTCGTCCAAAACCTGCCCCCAAGTTTGACTGAGTTCCGATAGGTTTCCGGTTCCGAAAACCTAGTCCTACTCGGACTCTTTTGCCAATTCCGAAATTGCATTAAGGAAAGACTCCTTTTCCCTTAAGGCAACGTGGTTGCACCTATTATGGAACCCTCCGGACTTCCTTAGACATCCCGGGTCGTCCCGGACACTTCCGGAACCTTCCATAATATTCCGGACTATTCCGGTCCTTCTAGAACCTTCTAGAAGCTCCGGTCAAAACACCGGACTTTTTCCGAACCCCGGAAAATGACTTCCCATATATGAATCTTATTCTCCGGACCATTCCGAACCTCGTGATGTCTTGGATCCCATCCGAGACTCCGAACAACATTCGAGCTCCATTCCATATTCCATATCTACTTAAACGACATCAAACCTTAAGTGTGTCACCCTACGGTTCGCGAACTATGCGACATGGTTGAGACTTCTCTCCGACCAATAACCAATAGCGGGATCTGGAGATCCATAATGGCTCCCACATATTCAACGATAACTTAGTGATCGATTGAACCATTTACATACGATACCGATTCCCTTTGTCACGCGATATTTTACTTGTCCGAGGTTTGATCATCGGTATCTCTATACCTCGTTCAACATCGTCTCATGACAAGTACTCTTTACTCGTACCGTGGTATGTGGTCTCTTATGAACCATTCATATGCTTGCAAGCTAATTAGACGACATTCCACCGAGAGGGCCCAGAGTATATCTATCCGTCATCGGGATGGACAAATCCCACTGTTGATCCATATGCCTCAACTCATACTTTCCGGATACCTAATCCCACCTTTATAACCACCCATTTACGCAGTGGCGTTTGATGTAATCAAAGTACCCTTCCGGCATAAGTGATTTACATGATCTCATGGTCGAAAGGACTTGGTAACTATGTATCGAAAGCTTATAGCAAATGAACTTAATGACGTGATCTTATGCTACGCTTAATTGGGTGTGTCCATTACATCATTCATCAATGACATAACCTTGTTATTAATAACATCCAATGTTCATGATCATGAAACCCTGATCATCTATTAATCAACAAGCTAGTTATACAAGAGGCTTACTAGGGACTCCTTGTTGTTTACATAACACACATGTATCAATGTTTCGGTTAATACAATTATAGCATGGTATGTAAACATTATCATAAACACAAAGATATATTATAATAACCATTTTATTATTGCCTCTTGGGCATATCTCCAACAGTCTCCCACTTGCACTAGAGTCAATAATCTAGTTTACATTTGTAAAGATATAACACCTTGGCCTTTCTGGTGTTTTATCATGTTTCGCCTACGGGAGAGGTTTTAGTCTACGGATCTGACATGCTCAGAAACGTATGTATTTTGCAATTCATTTTGCGTCGCAACGCATCACTCATTTTCCAAATGAGTCGGCATATATGCTTAGTCCTGTGGTGGAACCTTAATTCCGCGGTCTGAAATATGTTACTAATATTGTCACACACAATATAGCTTCAAAGTTCTGACACTGTCGGAACTACACCAAGTTCTCAAAGAACTTTTTGACTTAACATCTTTAGTCATTGTCAAAACAATGACATATTGTACCTTCGTTTGTAGAATCCGTCACAACATTTAGAACTCTTCTAAATCTAGCATTGTGCTACCTATTAAACAACACTTAGCCTAATTGAGATTTGAAATTAATTCTTATATGTGACCAAACTAATATCGGTGCAACACCTTACAGCGATTTGTTTGTCATTACTCCATATAAAATTATATATATCGTTGGTTCTTCTGAAGCACACAGGGATATTCTTATTGTTTGTCTAATGATCATCACATGAATCATTCTGGTATATGCTCCTAACTTTTTAGGACATCTGATTTTGTACATATTATTTGTGATCCAAAATCACTCATGTGTTTTTACTCATCGAGTGTCAAATACACTCAAGTCTTGTTAAAACTTTGTATGCAAAGAACACCTTCTTAATATTTATATATTGAACTACTTCAATATCCATTCTATGTACTTTGACTTAAACTTATTATGTGTTTTAATCTATCTTCATAGATCTTGACACTAAATATGTTTCAGTCCATATCCTTTCATTGAAGTTAATTCTCAATGAAACCTTTTAATCAATTATATAATTACACTATTTATAATCAACGATATGTCACTACATAAAGTATTACAAATATGTCTCGCTCCCACTTAATTTCTTGCAAATGCAAGAACCTTCATCGTTTTGATGAAATCAAAACTCTTTGACTATTTCATCCTGAAGATTCCAACTCCGCAATACTCACTTTATCCAATTGAAGTTCGTATTCCTATCTAGTATTCTACGGACTAGCAAAACTCTTGGTTGTATCTTGTATACACCTTTAATACACACTTCTGTTAAGTAATATATTTTGCCATCCTACTAGCATATCTCATAAAAAAAATGTAGCGATTACTAGAATAATCCACATGGACTATAAGCATTGCTACGGAAGATCTAATCTTATCGTACTCAACTCTTTGAACTTTGTCGTAAACAACTTTTCGACAAGTCGAGCTTCTTTAAGGATACTACATCCAAGTCCATCAATTTTATAGATCCATTTACTTTCAAAAAGTATTCATCTATCTTGGATTTCATGGCGTATAGCCATTTTAACGGAGTCAGGGCCCATCATAACTTCTTTGCATGTAGTTGGTTTATTATTGTTAAAAAACAATCCTTTGTCCACAAATCATTTATTTGATCACAAAGTAAACCAAACCTACAAGGTTCAATAGGTACTTCGATCTCCATGGCTAAAACACTTTGTAGTCATGGGAGCCATGATTGTCGTAGCCGCTTCGGAACCATTTCCGATGCGCTACTCTGATCATTATGCTCAGGTTCATCAACCTTATCAAGTTCTATTGTCCTCCCACTCAAATACTTCGCTAGAAAACAATTTCTTGGAAATAAGCAAGTAACATTAACAAACACTTTTGTCTTTTACTTCATAGTGGAAAGAATTCCCAATCAATTCTCTGGGATAACCAACAAAGACATTCATCCGATTTTGGTTGTAAACTTATTTACTTATGCTATGCATACCAAAATTTAAGAAAAGATTATTAGGGTTCATACCCATGCCATAACTCGTATGGTGTCATTTCAACGGATCATGATGACGCTCTATTCAGTGTAAAAGCGGTAGTCACTAAAGCATAATCCACAAAAATATAATGGCATCAATATTTTATATCATCATTGAGCCAACAAGGTTTGGATACATCTCTCGGATACTCCATCATCACTATGATACTCCAAGAAACGTGAGTTGTAGAACAATTTCATAACTCTCTTAGATGTTCACTAAAATTCGTAATTCAAATATTTCCACCATGATCCAATCATAGATATTTGACTTTTCTATTACGATGATTTCCACTTCATGCTGAAATTTATTTGAATCCATTCAAATGTTTCAAACTTCTTCCTTATCGAATATATCCATATATATATATACTCAATTCATTGTTGGAAGTTTTCATGAAGTAGAAGAATCTCCCGCACACAACTATGCCCAGTGAACCACATACATCATCATGTATGTTTCCACTAATTTAGTTGCCCGTTCAACTCTTGGCCTATGAACGGTATTTAAGTTATTCTCTTTAGAAGAGATTTGCAAGCGCCAAATGATTCAAAAATCATGTGACTCCAAAAATCCATCTGCATGGAGTTTCTTCATGCGTTCTTTTCTAACATGACCTAAATGGCGGTTCCACAAATAAGTGGAATTCAAATCATTTGCCTTATGGCATTTTAGCGTCATTGTTATGTATGTGTGTTTCACCATTAAGATTTATAATAACTTATCCATCGTACATGGAGTAATGTCATAATTTGAACAACTTATTGTTTTCATTTGACTAGAGCAAAATAACAATTATTAAGTTCTTTATTATAAATTCTAAAGGCTAGATAGAATACCAACAACGAACATAATAACACTTTATTTTTGTTCCAGACGTGTATTCCTATCATATTCCTTGTCAGTCACTTAGGCCATTGTATTCTTGTATTGTGTTGTTTTGCATGACACTTCATACCAACCAATATGGTACAAATACCCAAGAATTTCATTGTGTGACAAAACAAGGAATACATCCATAACATGTATACCATGTATATACACCTGAGCTAGACTTTCTAGTCTTTTCTTTATTTCTGCCAAAATATCTTTTGTAGTTTCTCTTTTAGTTTTCCTCATTCTCAGAAAACACTTCACCTTCAAAAACTTCTAGGTTTGTTGGTCAAATACCAATAACCTTGAGGTTCTTACTTTGAAGTTGATCATCATATGACAAGTGTTCCAGATTTCACTATTAGTAACTTTGTAATATGATGAACAATATCACTCATAATTTTATCCATCATGACGACTTTCCGAGACCATGTCTGTACATGCTAGGCTCGTAAAGTTTAACCTTAGTATTCGCATGTGCAAATCTGGCTTGCACCCGTTGTATGCACTCGTGGAATCTATGACACCCGATCATCACGAGATGCTTCGAAACGACGAGTCTTAGCAACGGTGCATACTAAGGACGATCACTTCATGGATATGCGAATATCGTTAGTGCCCCAATAGTTGGAGGATTGGGACGCCTCGTCTTCAACCTTCGTACATTCCCATAAAACTTATGAGTTTATGTAGTCTCACTAGATTATATTCTATCATCTTGCAGTAAGGTCTTAGATATCGCATATCTCATACCTCGCTTCTTTCTGAAAACAAAACTTTTCAGCTCCTTACTTTTCAAACAAATTTGAACATCAAGTTTCACGGAGACAAGATAATTGTAGGTACTAATTGAAACCATAGCTCTTTGAATCAACAATGTGAGGTTTACTAAAAGTTTGCAATAGGACTTAATTATTTCTTGATTCTTTAACAATACGGTCCGTAAAGTTAATTGTCAGACTTAACAGTATTTCAATCTCAATTACAAGACTAATGCATGGTAGAAAAACGGATGCCAATTCTACAAATTTAATTCAAAATACTACTCAGACTATGTTTATGATAATTAGTTCAAGTTTTAATCTAATTACTATGAACTCCCACTTAATACAACATCCCTCATAGTTGTTAAGTGGTACACGATCCACATCCACTACACCAAAACCGATCATCACGTGAGATGATGTAGCTTCAATGGTGAACATCAACATGTTGATCATATCATCCATATGACTCGTGTTCAACCTTTCGGTTTCCGTTGTCCCGAGGCCATGTCTGTACATGCTAGGCTCGTCGAGCAAACCCAAGTATTCCGCGTGTGCAAACATGGCTTACACCCGTTGTATGTGAACGTAGAGTCTATCACATCCGATCATCACGAGATGCTTCGAACGACGAACTGTAGCAACGGTGCATACGAGGGAGAACACTTTATTATCTTGATATTAATGTGAGGGATCATCTTATAATGCTACCGTCGTGATCTAAGCAAAATAAGATGCATAAAGGATTAACATCACATGCAATTCATATGTGATATGATATGGCCCTTTAGTCTTTGCGCCTTTGATCTTCATCTCCAAAGCACGAACATGATCTCCATCATCAACGGGCATGATCTCCATCATCGTCGGTCAAGGTCCATGGCGCCGTCTTCATGATTGTTCTCCATGTAGCAACTATTACAACTACTTTGATAATACTACTCAACATGAAATTTAAAGACAACCATAAGGCTCCTGCCGGTTGCCACAATACAATAATGATCATCTCATACATATTCATCATCACATCATGGCCATATCACATCACCAAACCCTGCAAAAACAAGTTAGACGCCTCTAATTTGGTTTGCATATTTTACGTGGTTTAGGGTTTTCGAGTGAGATCTAATCTACCTACGAACATGAACCACAATGGTGATACTAGTGTTGTCAATAGAAAAAGTAAATTGGATCTTCACTATAGTGGGAGAGACAGACACCCGCAAAGCCACTTATGCAATACAAGTTGCATGTCGAACGTGGAGCAAGTCTCATGAACGCGGTCATGTAAAGTTAGCCCGGGCCGCTTCATCCCACTATGCCGCAAGATGCAAAGTACTCGAACTAAAGACAACAAAAGCATCAACGCCCACAAAACAATTGTGTTCTACTCGTGCAACCAATCTATGCATAGACACGGCTCTGATACCACTGAAGGGATTCGTAGCATAGAAAACAAAAATTTTCCTACCGCAAGAACGAAACACAAGCCAAGATCTAATCTAGTAGATGGTAGCAACGAGAAGATCATGAGACTAACCCTCGAAGATTTCCAAAGCCTAACGAGATTAGATCTCGTGGTGGATGTAGTCGATCACTTGCCGCTTGCAAAAGCGCGTAGAAGATCTTGACCGCTTGCAAAAGCGCGTAGAAGAACTTGACGGTGCCACAATCGGGCAGCACCTCCGGTCACACGTACGGTGTTGATGAAGACGACGTCCTCCTCCCGTTCCAGCGGGCAGCGGATGTAGTAGATCCTCCTCGGAATCCCGCCAGCACGACGGCGTGGTGACGGTGGTGGTGGAGATCTCCGGCAGGGGTCGCCGCAAGCGCTGCGGGAGAAGAAGGATGGAATAGCTAGGGTTTGGGCGCAGGGTGGTGCTGCGACTTGGGGAGCTAGGGCTGCGACTTGTGGTGCCCTTGGGGTGCCCCTTGGCCTCTTTAAATAGGTGGCCAAGCCCCTTGGGTCGTCCAAAAACCTGCCCCCAAGTTTGACTGAGTTCCGATAGGTTTCCGGTTCCGAAAACCTAGTCCTACTCGGATTCTTTTGCCAATTCCGAAATTGCATTAAGGAAAGACTCCTTTTCCCTTAAGGCAACGTGGTTGCACCTATTATGGAACCCTCCGGACTTCCTTAGACATCCCGGGTCGTCCCGGACACTTCCGGAACCTTCCATAATATTCCGGACCATTCTAGAACCTTCTAGAAGCTCCGGTCAAAACACCGGACTTTTTCCGAACCCCGGAAAATGACTTCCCATATATGAATCTTATTCTCCGGACCATTCCTCCTCGTGATGTCTTGGATCCCATCCGAGACTCCGAACAACATTCGAGCTCCATTCCATATTCCATATCTACTTAAAACGACATCAAACCCTTAAGTGTGTCACCCTACGGTTCGCGAACTATGCAGACATGGTTGAGACTTCTCTCCGACCAATAACCAATAGCGGGATCTGGAGATCCATAATGGCTCCCACATATTCAACGATAACTTAGTGATCGATTGAACCATTTACATACGATACCGATTCCCTTTGTCACGCGATATTTTACTTGTCCGAGGTTTGATCATCGGTATCTCTATACCTCGTTCAATCTCGTCTCATGACAAGTACTCTTTACTCGTACCGTGGTATGTGGTCTCTTATGAACCATTCATATGCTTGCAAGCTAATTAGACGACATTCCACCGAGAGGGCCCAGAGTATATCTATCCGTCATCGGGACAAATCCCACTGTTGATCCATATGCCTCAACTCATACTTTCCGGATACCTAATCCCACCTTTATAACCACCCATTTACGCAGTGGCGTTTGATGTAATCAAAGTACCCTTCCGGCATAAGTGATTTACATGATCTCATGGTCGAAAGGACTTGGTAACTATGTATCGAAAGCTTATAGCAAATGAACTTAATGACGTGATCTTATGCTACGCTTAATTGGGTGTGTCCATTACATCATTCATCAATGACATAACCTTGTTATTAATAACATCCAATGTTCATGATCATGAAACCTGATCATCTATTAATCAACAAGCTAGTTATACAAGAGGCTTACTAGGGACTCCTTGTTGTTTACATAACACACATGTATCAATGTTTCGGTTAATACAATTATAGCATGGTATGTAAACATTATCATAAACACAAAGATATATTATAATAACCATTTTATTATTGCCTCTTGGGCATATCTCCAACAGTTAATATCTTATCAATCTCGTTGCTCCAATCTTGTAGATTAGATCTTGGGTGTTCCATAGATTAGATCTTCGATTTATTCGTCTTGCGGTAGGAAAAATTTTGTTTTCTATGCAACGAACCCCAACAAGGTTAGCATCCGCACCCCCTCCATTATTAAGTTGCAAACAACAGACAATTGCATTAAGTATGGTGCATAATGTAATCAACACAAATATCCCTAGGCAAAGCATTGATGTTTTATCCCTAGTGGCAACAGCACATCCACAACCTTAGAACTTTCTGTCACTGTCCCAGATTCAATGGAGGCATGAACCCACTATCGAGCATAAACTCCCTCTTAGAGTCACAAGTATCAACTTGGCCAGAGCCTCTACTAGCAACGGAGAGCATGCAAGAACATAAATAGCACATATATAATAGATAAATAATCAACTTGACATAGTATTCAATATTCATCGGATCCCAACAAACACAACATGTAGCATTACAAATAGATGATCATGATCATGATAGGCAGCTCACAAGATCTAAACATGATAGCACAAGAGGAGAAGACAACCATCTAGCTACTGCTATGGACCCGTAGTCCAAGGATGAACTACCCACGCATCAATCCGGAGGCGGGCATGGTGATGTAGAGCCCTCCGGTGATGATTCCCCTCTCCGGCAGGTGCCGGAGGCGATCTCCTGAATCCCCCGAGATGGGATTGACGGCGGCGGCGTCTCGGAACTTTTCCGTATCGTGGCTCTCGGTACTAGGGTTTCGCGACGGAGGGATTAAGTAGGCGAAGGGGCAGCGCAGGGGTGCCCGAGGGGCCCACCCATAGGCCGGCGCGCCCCCTCCTGCGCCGCCTGTGGGGTGGCCGCCTCGTGGCCCCACTCCGTCTCCTCTTCGTGTGGAACCCTCCGTGGAAAATAAGACCTTGGGCTTTTGTTTCGTCTAATTCCGAGAATATTTCCTGTGTAGGATTTCTGAAACCAAAAACAGCAGAAAACAGGAACTGGCGCTTCGGCATCTTGTTAATAGGTTAGTACCGGAAAATGCATAAAAACATTATAAAGTATGACTAAAACATGTTGGTATTGTCATAAAACTAGCATGGAACATAATAAATTATAGATATGTTGAAGACGTATCACGTAGCACCCTACTAAATAAGTTACTGAGCTTAGATGACGTCAGGCTTAGCTATGTCATGTTGCTTGAAGACCTTAGATTCAAAGTTTTTATTTGCTTTGACTCCTCATTGGACCAAGGAGTATCTTGAATTATCGACCTTAAGTTTATAAAGAGAAGATTTTGGACCCGTGATGTTTCTGTTGTATCACTCCGTGAGGTGTAATATTTACGAAACATTGTTTCGTGAGTGTTATGCCAACGACTTGATCACTGCAACATGTAGTGGTGTACCGGGTCATCGCACAGCTCGTGTCACAAATTGTATTTTTTTCTTGTGCAAATTCACATATTGTCACAATTATTTGTGTATGTACGAAATTACCATTTTATTGGCTCTCAAATATATCTTTACTTTTACTTTTGTAACAAAAATGTTCTAGCAGGTGTCGATGATCTCAACCAATGACTCTATACCAACCAGCGTTTGTATTTTTGTAGAAAAGTACATATGTCTATTTTACATTCTACATCTAAAATTTACAAGAAATTTAATATATAAAATTTCACACAATTCAGCCTGCTTACGAATAAAATTTTATCTTTTTGAGAAACTTCTATATTGGTGTTTCGTAAACAATTTCGATAATAAGATCACTTACCTCTCACACCCCCACATGCTTGGGAATCTTCTTTTCTTCCTCGTATATCTCTCTCTTCACCTTTCATTGGTCGTTTCTCAATCTTATGTACTCTTCTATAACCCCTCATCCGCCTCTTCACATTCATAGGTCCTTCTCTAATGTTCATTCACATTGGCCCGTCCTCCCCATTTCTTTCCTTCCTCCGCCCAGTTGAATATTTTCTGCATCACCTCCATGTATGAGCTCACGACGCTGCTCAAGTTTGAGCCCAGAAAGAGATTCATCAGCATGCTACCGGGATCAAGGAAGATGGTTGCAATGGATGGATTGGTTTGGGACCACCCGATCAGGCATTAATGAGCTCTATTTGTTGTCAACGGGCATGAATCATTGATGCGCCACCTCAAAATTTTGGGATGAGAAAGACTTTGTGCATATTATGTAGGATGTTTCACATGATTACAAGAGTGTATTCTTTTTGTTGTATACACACGACCTATTGAATTTCATGCACTAGCCAAGTCAATCAAAATTCCGAAATGATGAAAAGATATTGGCAATACATTTCAACACCCCCTCACGTCTAGTCTCCTTCAGACCTTGAGATGTGGGATCAATGAAGGCTGGAACTATTTTTGTTGCACGTTGGATGGGTTTTAAACTTGAGACCTCTCAACTGTGATCTCGTATAAGGTTCTGAGATCAAATACCAGCCAACGCAGTATTAAAAGTAGACATCAACTATCTCCCTAGAAAGATCTAACATATCCACGACATAGGCCCATGAACCAAGACGTGCATCTAGGGAAAAGCCAACTAGCCTACAAGTGTGTGTTTTTTTTTTTCAAGTGTGTGTAGGTAGTGTTAAAATATGTATTGGCTAGTCTCCTTGCATCAAATCGTTGTTTTGGTTGAATTAGCTAGAGAATGAAATTCTAAGCATGTATAAGGCCTGTTGTAGTCACGATTTCACCAACAGACTATGTTAATGTACCACCTGCTGTCTTCTCCCTTCCCTCCTCGCCGATCATGTCCACCGCGAGTAACTCACCCAAACGATATGTGATGGATCTCAGCTTTGGTTGCAGCCCAACCCCATGCGTGTAATGGTAAGTTGAAAGCGAATAGGTGTACTAATACTTGCAAACTGAGCAACCTCAGAAGTAACCCTGCGAGGGTTGAGCCCTCCTTGGAGGAGAAGAAGATTGTTGAGCGGCTTGCAAAGGTACTCCATAGAGAAGAGGTAATGTGGAGACAGCGATCGCGTGTGCAATGGATAGCAGAAGGGGATAAGAATACGAGATTTTTCCATCTTCGGGCGAGCCAGAGGAAGAAAAAGAATCGTGTTTCGGAATTGTTAATGTCCGATGGCACCACAATTACGGATGAGTCTGATATGGGGAGAGCTGCTCATGAGTTCTACCATCAACTTTATTCGTTTGAGGATATATCCGGTCTGGATGAGGTGCTAGATCATGTGCCTAGGAAAGTCCTACGGGAGATGAATGAGCAGCTGGACAGGCCGTTTTCTAATGAAGAGGTTAAGGCTGCGTTGTTTGAGATGTATCCCACAAAGGCGCCGGGGCCGGATGGATTTCTTGCTCACTTTTTCCAACGCAACTGGGAGGTTTGTGGAGAGGAGGTTACCCGGGCGGTTCTTCGTGTCTTGCGAGGCCAAGATATCCCAGAATGCATTAACAAAACTTTTATTGTCCTAATTCCAAAGGTGGCGTCTCCAAAAGAGCTGGGACAATTTCGCCCGATTAGTCTCTGTAACGTGATTTACAAAATAGCCTCGAAGGTGGTGGCTAACAGACTAAAGGTTGTGTTACCGGAGATCATCTCTGAGGAGCAGTCAGCTTTTGTTCCAGGAAGGTTGATAATGGATAATATCATCACGGCATATGAGTGTCTCCATTTTATGAAGCGTAACAAGGCGAAGAAGCATCGCTTTTGCGCGCTGAAACTGGATATGCGGAAGGCTTATGACCGGGTTGAGTGGAAATATCTAGAGGAGATTATGCTTAGGCTGGGTTTCAGCCGGCGGTGGGTTACTCTGGTGATGAGATTGGTGACCAGTGTATCCTTCTCTGTGCTCTTCAATGGAGTGCCACAGGAGGAGTTTCGGCCGACTAGGGGCATCCGCCAGGGTGACCCTATTTCCCCCTATTTGTTCTTGTTGGCGGCAGAGGGCCTTTCGTGCTTTTTAGAAAACCATGACCAATCATCAACGCTTAATGGAGTCCAGGTGGCTTCCACAGCCCCGGCTGTGAACCACCTCCTTTTTGCAGATGATAGCATGTTGTTCTTCAAGGCGAATGCGGAGGGTGCGAGAGAAGTTAAGGAGGCGTTGGCGAAATATTGTAATGCGTCGGGACAACGGATTAATACGGACAAATCATCTATTTTCTTCAGTAGAAGGTGTCCGGAGGGTATCAAGGGGGACATCAAAGAGGAGCTTGATGTTCAAAGAGAGACACTGAATGAGAAGTATCTTGGTATGCCAGCTGATGTGGGCAGGTCCAAGAGTGGATCTTTTAAATACCTGAAAGACAGGGTATGGAAGAAGGTGCTTCGCTGGCTGGAACAACTCTTGTCAGTAGGGGCAAAGAGATTCTCATAAAATCAGTGGCCCAAGCGATACCGACTTTCTCGATGTCATGCTTTAAGATACCCAAAGGACTATGTGAGCATATCAACTCAATGCTTAGAAAGTTCTGGAGGGGGTGCAAGGACGGTGCTCGGAAGACCTGCTAGGTATCATGGGAGAAAATGACACAACCGAAATTTGTTGGAGGTTTGGGGTTTAGGGACATCGAGCTCTTCAATCTTGCCTTGCTTGCACGACAGGCTTGGCGGATCCTCCAGGAGCCAGATACTCTGAGTGCACGTGTGCTGAAGGCTGTCTACTTCCCTTCCTCGACCCTCCTGGAGGCGGAGCTAGGCGGACATCCTTCGCAGGTTTGGCGTGCTATAGTGGAGGGGCGTGATGCCCTTCGTATTGGCCTTATACGCCGAATTGATGATGGTAGGTCTACTGATGCCTGGACGGATAATTGGCTACCGCGGGACGAGCGCCTGATCCCGGTTGCCCCAAAGAAGGATGAGGCACCAAGGCGAGTATGTGACTATATTATTGCCTCTTCAACGGCTTGGGACTCAGACAAAATTGATGAGTTCTTTCTGCCTATGGATGCGGAGATAATTCAAGGTATTCCGTTGTGCACACGGACTCAAGATGATTTTTGGGCGTGGCACTTCGAGAAGTCAGGCATTTTCTCAGTTCGTTCAGCATATCGTGCTTTGGTGAATGTGAAACGCACAAGGGAGGACTGGATTGAGGAAAGGCCAGGATCTACGAATGCAGTTTCAGAGGGGAAGTTGTGGACTAAACTTTGGAAGTGCTCTCTTCCGTCAAAAGTTAGAGTCTTACTTTGGCGTTTGGCTCAATGCTCATTACCTACGGGGATATCAAACATCATAGGGGTATGGCACCATCTCCAGCCTGCTCGATCTGTGGTATGGAGGATTCTTGGCGTCACTCTCTGATCGATTGCACCATGTCAAGGTGCATATGGGCTCTCTCAACCCTAGTCATAGCGGAACATGTCAGTCTGTCTATCGAGCCGTCTGCCAGGCAGTGGCTGTTCTCTATGTTTGAATCAATGGACCACGATGATTTGACGAGGATGATCGTCACTCTCTGGTCAATCTGGCACGCTAGGAGGAAGCTGATCCATGAAGATATTCAGCAGAGTCCGGCGGCGACACATGCCTTTATAGACTCCTTCCTCCGTGACTTGGGGAGCACGTCTTCGGAGCCGAAGGAGAAGAAGGGCGGGGCCACTATCGGGCAGGTGAGGGGTTGGCTACCACCGCCTGCTGACATGTGCAAAATGTGGACGGCGCAGTGGCGAGGTCGCATCAACGTGGTGCGGTTGGTGCCGTCTGCCGCTCGTGCAGTGGCGTCTTCCAGGGTGCGTCTGCAGTGGTCTTCGAGGGCATCACCCATCCAGGTTGTTTGGAGGCCCTTGCATGCCGGGAAGGAGTCGCTCTAGCCACCGATCTGAACATGGGCGCCACCATGGTCGCGTCCGACTGTTTGGAGGTGGTGCAGGGACTGCGACAGGGGAAGAACTTGGGGCTGTTCAGCCACATTCTCCAAGAGACGGAAGCTATGGCTAAGAGTCGAGGAAGGACGAGCTTCTGCCATGAGGGCAAGCGCTTCAATGTCGACGCTCACAAATTAGCTAGGTTAGCTACTACCCTCCCTCCGGAGGGGTTAAATTTTCCTGTAAATTGTTCCAATTGTTGAATAAATGGTTGGAGCTTGGCTAAAAAAAACTAATACTTGCAAACCGTGCCCCACCTACCCCGTGGGCAAATCTGCCTGGTTCTATCGCGGCTACGCCCATTTTATAATATAAAACGTCTTAGCAAACTATTTTAATTTGGTTGAACAGAGTATAACCAGTATTCACCACATCAGCATACACGAGGTCGCTCCCCTGGGTCGCCTCCTCCTGGCGACCGGGGGACGAAACCCTAGGCCGCCGCTGGTTCCTCCCCGCCTCGATCTCCCCTCTTCGTCGCCCCCGGAGGCGCCACCACCGAAGGTCGCGACGTCGGGGAAGGGGGCGGCGGGGATTCGGGCTCTCGGCTCCTCGGGTGGCGATAGGGGGAGGAACTCCGCGCGGGATTTGCTGGTGCTGGTGTGGATGCGACATCGGTGCCCCTGCTGCGTCCTGCTCCTGCCGGAGCAACCGTGGGTCAGGGCGTGGCTGACCAGCGCTCGTCCCGATAGGGGCTTGGCACCGGAGGCGGCGGCCTCTACGAGTTGAGGGCGACGCGGTCCCTGGCGGCGGGGGGCGCTTGCTGATGCTGAGGTCTGTCTCCTCGGTCACGCGGGTGGCGTGGAGGCGGTGGACAGTGCTCGCGCTGCGGTGGCTGCCCCGTCGACCCCGTGGCAGATCTAAAGACGAAGGCCGGCCTCTGCGTGGCACCCACCCCAAGGCCATGGAATCCGGCATTCTCGTCGGTGTTGGGTTTGGTTGGGGTGCAGGGCAGGGGGCTCTGGCCGGGAGAAATCCTTGGCCGACGATGGCGGTCATAATGTCGGCGACGTCCTGGACGCCATCTTCCTCCTTGGAGGCGACGTTGAGGTATATCCCCCCTCCCCCCTTCCTTTGCACCTGGGTGAAAACCTAAATCTCCGGGTTGGGCGGCGACGGCGCTTTCGCGTCGTGTTTCTTCTTGAAGACGCCGCCTTGGGTTGGCGGAAGGTGTCCGTGCTGCGTGTGTGTCCTGGTCTGCGGTTGCGGCTCTTGTCGTGTCTTCTTCGGTGATCTCCGTCCTGAAGCTGAAGTCTATTGGGTGGCCCGTGCGTTGGTCGGCGGCGAGGCTTGTGGTCTTTCCCATGCGGTGGTTGTGTCTGGTTCAGGTCCTTGGTATGATGCCCTTGGTGCTCATGCGTGCTCTAGGGAGAGCTGCTCCACCCGCCGACGGACCGGCGCCCTACGATCCAGGGTGAGAAGTTTGGGACCTTCTTGGGAGGTGGAGGCGGATGGCATTCTAGCTGCGTTGCGTCAGGACTTGACGATGGCAGGATTCCCGATGGCGAGCTTCACGATGTTGCTTCTCCTCCGCTCCGGTTCTTCCTTGAGATGATGGCCTTGATGACAAGTTGTTTTCTTTGTAATCTTTCGTTTGCTTGTTCATTGATGTTTGTAAGCCTATAACACTTGCCGGCAACGGCCTTATTAATTTAAGGTTGGGCTATGGCCTACTCTTTAAAGAAGAGAGTATAAGCTTCTTTTATACTTTACTAGTTGAGTGTCTTTGAACTACTATATTTGCATGGCAGTTTTGTGCAACTTCCTAAATTAATCTTTCAACAAGATATTGTTTATTGCTTCTCTACCGTCTGACAATGTAAATTGTACAGTTATTTATTGAAACGTAAATATTTTATCAAATATTTGGTGTGGCATCTTCATCGACTCTGCGTATACCGTTTTATGGTTACTTGTTGGAACACGAGGCCAGCACAGACGATTGTGTACCTACCGCATCCACCACACCCCATGACGCACACGTTCTTCTTCAGTGCTGCCCCGTGACAAGATCACCACCAGGCTCCAGGCACCAGCAGCCTTCTCCAAGCAGCTCATCAAGCCCCCGAGAGACATGCATGCATGAATGCGGCCGTGTGAGACTGATATCCACCAACTGGTGGCACCAAGATAACGCGCGCATTGGACCAAGGACACGCACGACCAACACGAGACGGCAAGACGGGACTTCGTACTAGGAGGACTGAAGGAGTTTCACTCAATCACTCCTCCGCTGCACCTAGAGTCTAGCGGTGGCCAGAGGCACCGAAATGGAGGTTGCGCCGTAGCGCACATGCTTGCATTTTGACCATTTCCCGACCGCTCATGCATGTCTGCTCACTAGGTGGCTGCCGATGTATTTTATCACCGAAAGTTCATCTAGAGGCAGAAACTCAATTCGGCTCCCGGGTGCGTATGATCCCTCTACCACAAAAACATATTTCTAAGTGTTAAAAAAATTTGACAAAAAAATTTACATATACATCTCCATAACATATGTGTATTCGTCAAGTTTCACGAAAAAATGATAATTTTTGTAGTCTAAGCGAAAAAGAGAAAATTTATCTTGTGACAAGTCTTTGTTTCAGCACCGAATTTTGTCTTTTTTACACACGTCACATGACATGTCGATTTTTCATGAAACGACTTTGTGAGCGCGTAGCACATGAAGATGTACGTGCGAAATTTTTGTTTCAATTTTTTGACATTTTAAAATGTGTCTAACATGTATTTCAAGATAAAGGGAGCATACGCTCCCATGTGCCAAAACATCACTCCCATCTAGAGGCCTTTTCTTTCTTTCTTTCTTTCTTTCTTTCTTTCTTTCTAATTTAGTTATTCAGTTCTTTCTAGTACAACTCTTTTGTACTTATCACTCGTACTTTCCCCGTTTCGAAATAATTGAAGTTTCAGGTTTGTGCTAAGTCAAACGTCTTTAGTGTCAACCAAAGTTAGAAAGTTTGTTAATATCTATAATAATGCCAAATCTGTATAAAAGTATGGAAGTATATTGTACTAGTATGAATCTAATAAAACTAAATTGGCGTAGTAGATGTAGAAGCAGTTTTCAATATATTTGGTCAGACTTATAATAGTTTGACTTAAGACAAACCTATAACATTAATTAGTTTTGAATGGAGGGAGTTAAATTTTTTTTTTAAACCATGCACTAGAGTTATACCGTTAGGGTTTCTTGGTTGTAGCGGGTGTGAAAAATAAGTAACGGGTTGTTACGTTTTGTTGAACTAGGGTTTAAGAGGGGTTGTATGGGTGCAATGTGCCTTGTCGTTCTAGGCCACCTTTATTTTGCTCCTATAATCCTCATCACTAACCGGCCCTTTGTGCAGGTCAGTGGTGATAATTCTCACCACTATTTCGAAACCATTTGACCAGCACAAAACCCATGAGTGATTACATGTAAGTGTGGCCGGTGAGGTAGCGTTCTATACTACTAGTGGTGATGGTTGATTGGGAAAACAAAAAAACACGTGTGCCCATTAAACCATTAGAGGCATACCAATTCTGTCACATTTACACCTGTGGTGGTAGATGCATCCATTACTATTGAAATCCTCATGCAACTTGAATGGAATTGTTCCGGAATGAATGTACTCAACAACTACTCGCGCAGTTCTTGCACCCCTGCATGGGTAATACCTTATATATAACCACTGGCATGGTATCTTCCCTCTATCCATCCTTCAATAGTCTCACCACATCTTTTTTTACACTATTTTCTTACTATCGAATATGATGCAAGAGAAGGGAAAGATCATCTAATCTAGCTTGAGAATGGGAGACATCGAGAAAGAGAAGTTTCGTTTTATATGGAGAAATAGTCCAATATGATATGTGGCTTTAGCTCATATGATTCTTGTGACTGGTTGATCTAAAGGACCTTGTACTCCCGACCTCGCGCTGTCTGAATCTAGATAGGTATGTGCGCAATGCAACTTATTTTTTTTACCAGTGTCTTTTTTCATAGAGGTGTAACGCAAATATTTGGAAAATATCATCCAGAAACACATTACACATGAATGAAAGAAGGATTGCATATCTTTGTCCCCACCGTCTCTTGTCCCCGCCCCACAAATCTGAATATCGTCTCTCCAACCATGAATGGAAGAAGAATTGCACATGAATGAAATAAGAACTGCACATTATTGAAGCTGCATCAACTTGTCACTGACATGACATGATTATAGCTAGCAAAAGAATAACGTCACCTTGTCAAGAATTGAGACAACTGAATACTAATCAAATTCGGTCAGGGTTGACGAAACTCAAGTAGCTGGCGTGAAATTATGACCATGCATTTCGTGCAAAAGAATAACTTGTTGAAGCTAGACACATTTTTTACTTAAGGGGCAAAATCAAATGGAAATATAGTGTCTTATTGCACCAGAATCGAATAGCCGAATAGGACTTACAAGCATTACCATTGGCCAGTGTACGTAGTGTGCAATTTGGAGTAACTTCTCCATGGCGTTGTCAAACTGTCATGAAGTTTTGGTACAATGAATAACCCTTATTAGTTACTGAAAATGAAAGCGTTGAATGCCATCTTCTAGCTTTCACTGACTCACAAGCAGGACCTCTGTAGAGCGCTCAAATTCTGTTGAAATTTCACGAGAATCGGTTCATTGACTACGGTCAAATGAAACTAGTCAAACGTTCCAAACGAGGAAAGTTTTTTTGCTTCTTTCTTGCTGCACGGCGATCTCCACTCTGTCACTGCCCTCCACAATTTCAGTTTTCAGATCAAACTTGCATGCCGTCGTCACTGTCAACATCACTCATCTCCACTCTGTCACTGACCTCGCCGCCTTTTCCTCTCTGGAGGTACACCGTGTCGAGGTTGTAGAGTATCGGGATCATGACCATGGAGCACAGGCACGCCAGCACGGGCCCGAAGATCCAGAGCAGGAGCGGGACGCCGCCGTAGAAGAGCCGGTTCCCGACGAAGTTGAGCAGGAACCCCCTGTCCAGGACCTCCACGATGTACTCCTTGTTCACCGGCAGGTGGCGGCCGCCGTCGGGGAGGGCGAAGAACTGGGAGAAGGCGTTGACGAGGAACGTGGCCTGGTTGAGGGAGCAGATGGCGAGGGAGTGGCAGAGGAAGGAGAGGAGGAACGTGGTGAGGAGGGCCACGTACTTGAGCGCCATCATGTACTCGCCGTGCGCGCCGAAGACGGCGTCGCTGATGGGCTTCTTCACGGCGTAGGTGCTGCTCAGCACGGCGGCCACGCCGGTGCAGAAGAGGATGGAGGTGGTGGCCACCAGCGTGGAGCCCATGATCACGTTCCGCATCGACTGCACCACCAGCGTCGACTTCTTCTCGTTGTCCTTCATCATGGACAGTACCCAGATGCGGCGCGCGGCGGCGCCGATGCCGATGGTGGAGTGGAGCGGGTAGCGGCACACGGAGCGCCACAGCCACAGGTGGTAGACGATCGGGAAGAGGAGCCCCACTGGGATCAGCACCAGGTCCAAGTAGCTTTCCCTCCACGCCATGATCGTTCGATCTCACTAGGCTCTAGCTTACTCTCACTCTTGCAGCGCGTGAGTGTTTTTCTATGTGGGAGTGCACCCTGAGGCTTTTGCAATTGTCTGTTCTTGGTGGAGATCATGCACGTTTGTATATATAGGGAGACCGGCCGGAGACGAAGACCACCAAATTAAGCATAGGTGTGAAGCCCATCGCGACTTTGCGAGCATTGGTGTGATATGTGGTGGAAACCGATTCAAGGGCCACCACCATGAACCAGCGACCTAAAAAGTTGTCGAAATACCAGACATGACCAACCTCGCTCGCTGCCCTGCATGACGACGAAGCAGCACACTGCTGTTCATCTTTCTTTTCCTGTTTTGTTTGTTTACATTTTGCTTTTTGAGTGGGAAAAGTAGATATGGAGTAGTATATTCGGAGAGATACTAATTAGTGCTCATGTGCTAATTTTAAACGAAGCCTAGTCATGGTGTGGTATCCAGCTGCTAATGAAATAATACAAGTGTGTGACTCACTTGAATGAGATTTTGGTGATGTCATCAAATCACGGTCGCAACTTATTACTACTGTAGCATAAATCATGAAGCAAATTAAATGGTACGAGACATATTTTTATTTGCAACCCTACTTGCAATTGAAAAAAAAAATCAGTTGTAACCCAACCGCAACTCATAGTGCACGAATCACAAAGCAAATTCAATGATGTAGAAGAGCATTAAGTAAAAAGCGGCTCGCTCATCCCCCCTCCCCGCTCTCGTTCGTGAACAGTACTTTTGAGAGTCGTCTTCTCTCTGCCGGCTCCCCTCTCCCTCTCCTCCGGCGGCTTCGCCGGCCGGAGTGATTGGGAGAGGGGAGACCGGGTCCCTGTACATAGTAGTTTAGATCTAGAGCTTGTTTCCCCCGTGGAGTATGGCGTCATGCCGGAGGCTGCGGTGCTCTCGGTGCTCCCAGGCAGCACTGAGCAGCCGGTGAAGGAGATCTTGCAGGCGGTTGCGGCATGGTGCCAGCGGCTGCTGACCAAGCTCCCCCTCCCACAACCCTTCAATAAGCTTGAGGCCATGGCACTAAATCTAGGGTTCGATGCCATGGCTACTGTTCTCTGCAGATCAGAAGTTTCTGCTCAAGATCTGGAGATCTCGCAAGCTTCTCACCATGGTGGTGAGAGCGGAGTGGACATCCAGCTCATGCACAAGCTCATGGAGATCAGAAGTTTCTGCTCAAGATCTGGAGATCTCGCAAGCTTCTCACCATGGTGGTGAGAGCGGAGTGGACATCCAGCTCATGCACAAGCTCCATTCGGCAGATCTTCGTCAGGGTAATGGTGTTGTCGGGAGCTGGCTGCTCGATCTCTTGGCCGAGATCTGTAGCTGGCGTCGGCGGGGAACATCTGCTGCGCCTGAGAGCCTCTGTGCTCTCGTCTCAGGAGCTCTTTAGCGGAGGACCGAAGCCGGCGGCTACCACCGCCCTACCTCTACATCTTATGGTCGAAAGGCGACCCTCCTCAACCTCTACTTCCCAGAGACCAAGAAGTCCGAGGGGAAGATCTATAGCTCCAGCCACGCCGCCGGACCAAGTGGTTCGTCCCCGGCGCCGGTGTCCGTTCTGTGGCGGAGCAACTCGACGGCGACCTACATCAGACGCGGTGCAGAGCTGGAAGGACCTGATTGCTTTTTCCATAATCTTTCTGGGGTCTTTTCTGTAAAATCTCAGTCCGTATCCAGAATTCCCCTGTTCTGTAGGGGATTTTCTGTAATATGTACTCACCGCCTCGTTAATATAAGCAGCTTCTAGGGTCTTCAGACCCTATCCCTGTTCAAAAAAAGAAGAGCATTAAGTCAATTTTAAAATAATAAACCATACCGATGGTGCTCTCTCTTTCCCTCTCTCTCCCCCTCTCCCTCTCTCTCTCCCTCTCTCTCCCCCCTCTCCCTCTCCCTCCCCCTCCCTCCTTCCTTGTTTGCATGATTAATCACTGGTTCCATATTTGCTTGGCAAGAATGCATGCACAAGTATAGATCAGTTGTTCTACTGGACAATGTGCCCTATTTTGTGTGTTATGGTCTTGTAGTACTATATTGCATTTTTAATAAATTAAATTTAATAAGTATGGAGCATGCATAGGTCTCCTTGTGGGACAACATGCATGCAAGAAAAGCATAATGAGGAGGGAAAGAAGTGTTTAGCTTCCAAACCGTGATGTATGCTTTATCTCGACGAGATTTTTGAAACTTGACAATGATTTTTTTGAATTCAAAGCTAGCATTCAATTATTGATTGTAAAGTTTCTACCGCATTGTTTCAAAAGATAGTTGTACGATGTGGTAACTTGTTGAAAATATGTCGGCAACAAATGTGATATTGACCATAACGACATAACCCAATTTTGTTGTTGTTGAAATATACCCATGTGGAATAACCTTCCCCAGTACGAAGTTAATGGTGAAAACTGATTGTAAATCAAACATATTATTTAAGGTACAAACATCTGTGTCTCAAGTAATATTTTGGTGAACACATCAAAAGAATTCTTCATGAGTGCACCTATCTTTCTTTTATATTGAATGCAATATGTATCCGGTGATAGTGACCGGTGATAGTGACGTTTCTACCTATCCTGGGTTGTTCCGTAATTGTTTGGCAATTGGTCGGAATAGGTGCAAAGTAAAGATCATTTGTTCTAGTGCACAATGTGCCCTAGTTAATGTTGATAGGATAAAGGTATCCGATCTTTCAATGAGATGAAGATAATTCGATTTGTTGGTGAACTTTGTGTTTGACGATCCAAATATACGTGTAATGCTCGTGCGCCAATGCAATCGCTAGGACAATCTCTGGGAGTTACTGATCTTGCGGGAGCACGATCAGCCTGACCAGCGAGGATCTTAATTCCTACCTAAAATCGAGAACAAGTAAGAACTAGTATTGCAATCAGGATATTGCGGTTGAAGATGAAAGCTTTATTGAATAAAGTGGGATTTCGAATAGTCGGTCTTGTTCTGTGCGTTGGCCTCAAAAGAAGTACACAAAGTTACAACAATTGGCTAACTTTATCTAATCAAAATCCAAATCTAAACGTGATGGCTAGGGGTGTATTCGAGGAGGAAAAGGAGAGGGTTTCGGCCAACCCTAGGTATGGTGGCCGAACCGACCTCTCGATGGCCTTTTATCCTTCAATATGAACTCTAAAAAGCAGCTAACTTAATTCCTGCAAATTTGACATGGGCCTGGCCGAAAACTAAGGTGACGCGGCACCATATGACACTTAGGACGAAATTGTGAGATATAATCTTGAATATTTTGTCCAAGTCTTCATTCACCATTATGGAGGCTTCAAAGTTCTGAAATTTTCACTCGTAGCGTCCTCTTCGATCATCACATGCTTGCTGCCATTTTCATGCACGATCATGTTCCAATGCTTGTCCCTCTCGTCCATGCTAGGTCCATCATTCCTAAGAGTAACAAACACATCTGATTTAGGCAACATCATATTCTCATGTATGTGAGGAATAGTCCAAGAAACGAAAGTACCTGCTAGTTAAGTTGTTTGGCACGAGCTCGAGGGATAAATTCTTGTATTTGTGTAGCTGTAGGTACATCGAGTGTATCAATAGATGAGATGTCCCCATCAAGTGTGTCATGGCCTTGTAGTAATATATATATATATTTAATAAAAAAACTATAACATAGGGGGCATGCATAGGTCTCCTTGTGGGATAACATGCATGCATGGAAAACAAAACGAGGAGGGGGAGGAAGGGATGGCTTAATTTCCAACCCATGAATTCTGATTTGTCTCGACGAGATTTTTGAAATTAGACCCATGTTTGTATGTCTCGATGAACATTTTCCATATTCAAAGCTACCAACCAATTAATGATTGGGTATAAGCATAGGTCTCCTTGTGGGACAATATGAACGGAGGAAAATCATAATGAGGAAGCAGAGAGGAAGAGAGGCATTTAGCCTTCAAAATGTGACAACTTCTTTGTCTCGATGAGATTTTGGAAACTAGACCCATGTTTATATGTTTCATTGAACATTATTTGTCTTTAAAGCTAGCAGATCAATGATTATAAAGTTTCTACCCTATTAGTTAATTACTATGTGGTAACTTGTTGAAAAAACAATTGGCAACTAATGTGCTATTTACCATAACAAGACTACCCAATTTTGATGTCGTTGAAACATACCCATATGAAATAAAAATATACCATTCGTCAGTACAAAGTTAATGGTGAAAACAGATTGTGAACTAGGCATATTGTTTGAAGTACAAATGTTTTTATTTCTGAAATAATTTCTTGGTGTACACATAGCATTTTTTCTTCATGAGTGCGCCGATCTTTCGTATATATTGAATGCAATATGCATCCGGTTATAGTGATGTATGTTGCTACATTTGCATGAACATGACACCGTTGCACAGTGGAGCTATTGCCATATGATACCCATGATATATTTCTATCATCAACTGAAGGCTGATTACTAAGTAAGGCTTAGTTTCGTACTTGGTTTCTACCATAGAAAGTTAACCGCATGGAATTAGTTTTTTGTAATTTAACAAGGTGAGGGGCGGATGAGGAAATTTTGACCTAATATTGGTGGTAGTTTAGTCCCCAGATTGATCGTGCAACTACCTAGGTTGTCTACCTTTTTGTTGTATCATGTTGTATTAATACTTATACTTTGAGTGGTTATGTATCAATGTATGTGTTCGTATCTACAGAGAGGTCAAGTGTGCACTCTTTCGGTTGTATCGGCTCAATGCAACACTATGAGTTGGGAATATCTCCTTTTGCTTGGATTCTAATTCCTAAAAAATAAAATAAAATATGAACTAGGACATTCTCTAGTTTGAGAATAGCTTAAATCAATTGTTTTGCTAGTTCGTGTAGAATTAGTTTGTAAGAATCAAATAGTTGTATTCCTACCGCATTGGTTGTACTCCATAACAAGTTTTACTGCATGATGTTTTTTCCGTTGCATTATAACCGACGAACATTTACTTAAGACAACCATAGCCTAAGTGAGAACAAGTTCAAGGTGTTACATGAACATCTATCAATACGAGGGCGATCCTCAACTAATCCAAAATAACCGACAATTCACCTACATGCATGGCCTAATTCAAAATATTTTACTAAAAATGACCTTAATTTTTTGGGCCGTACTACCGTGGAAAAAACTAAACTTATGGCATTATTACACACTTGGTCTACATCTTTTTGGACCGTAGATTCAGTTATAGGTCACCATCAAGCAAAGGCTGGGGAGAAGAATAGATTATCTAGCCAACATCACTCAAACAAAAAGTAAACACGTAAGCTATACTACCTAAATTTAAACATTTACAACTAAGATTGCATTAGGCTAATTACATTGCATTGTCACTTTATCAGTGTGAACCTGGTCAGCTCAGCCCCCACATACATATTAAGTCATAAAGTCGGAATAACACACGCATTTCTCAAGGGAATGACAGAGTCATTAGTATTTTTATATAATTGTGCACACTAGGGTTCAAATACTTATACGCACATTTTCACACACGCCTATTTCTTACAACACGTGAATATCATGAATATAGCGATGTTCGCCGATTCATTCTCTGGTCCCTTCAATTCTAGCAATCTGCGTGTGCGCGTGCGCGTGCATGTGCTGGTGTGCCTCTGTCTTTCTTACAATTGGGTGATGAACTGATGATAAGTCTAGTAGGCAACCATTTGACTATCTAGTCAAGTGCTCTAGGAAAGATAAACGATGGATAAGCCAATCTCGGCTAGGCAGCTAGTGTACACTGTGTAGAGAGCAAGCATATGCCGCACTACGATCTGAATTCGGCTCTCCGGGTCGTTCTGCCCCAGCATTCTCCCTTCTCCTGATATAGATTTCAAATAAATAAATAATAATCAGCCTGCTACCCATAAAGCAATCCCACCTGAAACAGAAAAGGCGGCTCGCCGGCCCTTCCGCCTATGCTCCATGCGGCCAAGTCCACCTGTGCCTATCGCCAGCCCCTTTCTCACCTCCTCCATGTTCTCCCTCCCTCCTGCCGCCATTAGGGGGGTCGTCGGGCAAAATCCGTGCGGCGGATCTCCTCGATCGTTGACTCGGTGGGATGCGGTGGCACGCCCGTTACTTTCTTCTCTGGCGATGGTGTTGCAGGGTGGCGGAGGCCACGGTGACGAAAGACTGATGTTGTGAGGGCCGGATCTAGGCCCATATGGGCTAGGGCCGTCTTTTGCAACTTTGCACAACTTCTACCGCTGCCCAAACAACATGCAAGGGCGCTCTTGACTAGAACCGCAACACTGAACGCTCCGCGCTCCAGGGGAGCTTCCTAGTGTGAAGTCTCGGTAGCATCGATGGAAGGCTTTTTTTGGCAAGGTCAATGTGTAGATCTCTGTTCTGAGGATGGGTTCACAGAAGACGGCATCAACGATTTCTGTAGTGTGGGCATGCGGTGTGCGTTGAGGGCCGCTGAATCAGTGCGTCGTTTGTAAATCATATGCTATCTTGTAAAGTTTTTGTAAATAATCTAATAAAAATATTTTGTGCATCATTTTGATGCAGAGTTGGGGTACTACAACCTTCATTTTAAAAAAAGTAAAGCAATCCATGCAATGCTTTCCAAAATGAAAGACGTTTTATTTAGTAAGCTAAAAACACTTTATATTTAGAAACCGAGGTGTAAATGTGAGGTTGGTTCCTACTACCTTTTGCCACTTTCAGTCGTTGCGAGGACAAACTACACGAGGGACCTCTCCAAGTCTCGGGACAACCTCTCTACGAGGACAGTGTTAGTTGCACTTAATATTTACCCTCTCCATACTGATTTGTTAGGGTACATATTTCGAGAAAAAGTTGATCATTAATTTTATCTTATATTTTATTAATAAGATTAATGGTTTTTTCTCAAAATATGTAGTAACATAGTAAACCAGCAATATTTAGGGAATACATGCTACAGATGACACTTTAAACTAAAAAATATTACTCTTTTATATTGATATAGGAGAAGCAAACATGAACATCCTAGATTCCTAGGCTAAGGCCTCATTCGGCACGAATGTTTTTTCAGGGATTAGAGTGTATAGCTTCGTCCGGCCAGGCCAAGACCTCCGAAAACGCTAGCTGAGTTGTTCGGCACACTGGGTTTCAACAGGTTTCGAAGCGTCCAGTCTCAAATATTTCCGCAAAACACGCCGATGCACGTGTGAATCTAAACGCTAGTCTCCCCTCGTGTTTTCTCTCGCTAGCTTTTCCTCACGATTTGCCTGCTGGAGATACTTTGCATGCTGCAGGTACTGGCCGGTCTCAAGAAACACCAGCTCAGCGCCTGATGATGTGTCATGGTTGCTACCTTGTCCTCAAAAGGTAGGAAATCAGCGCGCTTCCAAACCAGTAGCTAGTTTAATCTAAATAAACCCTGAGTAAACAAGTGTTTTCACCCAAAACACTAGGCATAATACATCCAATCCCTGCCTACCGAATGAGGCCTAAAAGGGAAAACCACAAAAAGGAAACGAGCTAGTTAGTAATTTCTCGTAGATGCTTAACTTGCTTAGCGATTGCCATAATCCAATTCTTGCTGTCGTTATGAATTCTCTCCATGAGGGCTGAAGGCATTGAGAACCCACACTAGTAGAAAACCTCTCATCCATCTAAGCCATAAATACCGTTCCCTTACGAATCGGTACTAAAGGTGTATTAGTACCGTTGCACCTCGACCTTTAGTACCGGTTCGTAAGGACCTTTAATACCGTTTCGTGACACGAACCGGTACTAAAGGGTTTATAAAAAATTTAGTACCGGTTCGTGACACGAACCGGTACTAAAGGTAGCTTTAGTACCGGTTCGTGTCACGAACCGTACTAAAGGTTTTTCTGCTCCCCACGCAGCTCCACACCCCCCGTGGATCGCCTTTTTTGTGTAAAATAGAAAAGAAAATGATAGAAAATTCAAAAAATAAAATGTTTTCACATTCTTCTATGTTATGCAACCTACTATTAGGAAAAATTAAGAAATTCGAATTTTCACTTTTTTTGCAAAAAAGTTTTGAAAAATGGTAAAACCGCAATAACTTTTGCATACGACGTCGAAAAATACGTATAATATATCAAAAAATCCTGGGAAAAAGTTACATCCGAATTCACCTGGGTTTACCCGGTTAGCCAATTTTTAGATTCTCAAAATTCCAAATGAAAATATGAAAGCAGGAAGATTTTAGTTTTTTTCCAGAAATTTAAAATTTTATTTATTTTTATTTTTTTTAAATTAAAATATTAGTTGTAAGATTTTTTGAGTCCTAACATATTACTATTACTTTTATGATTTTATCAAATTATAAGATTTTCAATTTTTCAAGTTTTAGGTTTTGCAAAAAATATTAAATTTTTTAAAAATAACTAAAAATAATAAAAATTAAAAAAGTTAATTTTATTTATTTATTCAACATTATTATTACATCATTACTTTCATTTATTAAAACAATTATTTGGAATTCAAACGATAAAAAGTGTGACATCGACCAACATGTTAATAGGATTGATATGATACTATTATCATATACATGCGCGAAGCACTTGGAAATGGAACTGGAAGTTAAGCGTGCTAGTGCGGGAGTAGTGTGAGGATGGGTGACCGGGAAGTTTGACTACGGGTAAGTAATTTGACTAGAGATTAAGTGTAGTTAGAGACTAACGGAAATACTAGTAATTCTGAAAAATAAAAAAAGAGGCCGTAAAAAAAGGGTGTGAAAAATAATTAGAAAAAATGGAAAAAAATTTTAAACGAAATAGGCTTTAATACCGGTTCGTGTTAGGAACCGGTACCAAAGGTCTCCAGCCCCACGGGTTCCTCCGTGCCCACGTGGAGGCACCTTTAGTACCGATTCGTAAGCAACCGTACGGGGGGCTTTAGTGCCGGATAATTAGGTTGCTCAACCGGTACTAATGCCCCTATGGAACCGGTACAGATGAGCGTTTTTCTACTAGTGCCATTGTTGAAAACCCTAGCGTTCCTCTTTTTCCAAGATCTCTCAAAAATGATCAGCGTGATGACGGATTTTAGAGCTTCGGCCAGGAGGTCCGTGCGGACCGTGCATGTGAAACAGCCTGCAAGTAATGAAGAACTGTGGGTCGGTTGGCCCCTAAGCTCTCGAGAGAGGGGCAGTTCAAACATGGCGCCGCGTCCTCTAGATTATTTTGAAGTAGCGACACTCAAAAAGGAAACTAGATCATTGAAGAAAGAAGATCACGGCATCACACCAGGTTTCAGAGCCGAAATACCGAGAATCTGCCACTGGGATTGTTTAGCAGTTCATTAGTTTCCCGGACGATGGTAGATACCAGGAGCCCAGGACAGACAACCATTGGAGAGCGAGTCATCACGCATGATTGGCCGAGAAAGGTGCGAGAAGATGCTTTTGTTTTTCGAGAATGAAGGTGCCAGAAGATTGTGCCGCGATTATGGGAGCATGCACGCGCGGCCAAGTTGAACGAGCACGGCCGGTGCCAGCGGCGGCGTGAAGACCACACGTCCAAATTATCATGCTAGCATGTCAAAGAACAGCTGCAAAATTAAGTTTCATATATTAAGCTATAAAATTTAGAACTTTGTATACAATCTGAAATATATGTGATTTTCAGAGCTCACAAATGGTTATTTTGAAGTTTTAATCTTCTCACATTCATACCTGATCTATTGTCTGTGATTTTTGTGCCTGTATTTTGAAACTTCAAAACATGTATATTTTGGACCATAAAAAGTATTTTTTCGGTTGTGTCTCCAATGTTTCTATTGGTTGGCGAATGGAGTTCAACTACAACTAGGCATGGGTAGCCCGGCCCAGACAGCTCGGCCTAAAAATCACGAGCCATGCCGGGTCAGGCTTGCACTTTGGGTCGGGCTAGGCCTGGGCTTACATTTTCGCAATTAAGGGAAGGATCGAGCCAGGCCAGCCGGGCTGGGCCGGCCTTTTACTCGTTCGGGCTAGGTCTAGGCCCAATTTCGTGGCCTGACAGTCGGGTTGGGCCAGGCTTGGGTCTGAGTTTTTACCGTCGGGCTTTTCCAGGCCTGGCCCGAAACCCGGCCCGACCCAAGATATGCCCAGGTGTAGATTCAATAGGGGTAAGTGCTAATGACTCCGATTAAGGTGCCTACCACAGATAGAGGGGGAGAGACACACATAGAGATGGATAGAGGGAAAGAGAGAGGGAGAGAGGATGCAAAAGGGGAGAGATAGGTAGGTGGAAGGTTGTGTAGCAAACTTTGTGTATGCGTTAAAATTATTGTGCGAGAAGTCATTCTTTTATGTATTACGTCAACCACATTTTTTAAAGAAAACTTGCCGTATCACGAAAAAAATTGCACCATGAGAACTAGCAAAAGCTCAACAAGTAAAATGCAAATAAATTTACCAACAAAACCTTTAAATTAGGGCTGTATATAATAATAATCATATTCTTATTCATTAATTTATTCGCTAGTTCATAGTTCGCCTTCACCGGCACATATCGCTCTTGTATTACACTCTTCTAGCCAATCGCAATCCACTTTCATGGACGTGCAGAAGAGGAGATTGCGGCCGGAGGTCTTATACAGTGGGTTTTGCAGTCGTCCATCGTCTTATAGCACTTATGCTTAGGGTAACACAAAAAGCAAGAGGGGATAGTGTCACTCTGGTAGCAGGTATCGTCGTCGATGTCCTGATCCACACTTATGCCTCTACCTGCATGATTGTTAAGACAGAAAAAACTGTTGACAGCAGTACTACAGATTAATATGTTCACTAGGGTCCAAAGTTCAAGACTACCGAGGTACATATACTCAAGCATTGAATCAAAGTGAATCAAACGAAAACGCGAAAGGAAGTGTTCCTTTCGTGCCAACTTACATTGTGCGTGAATAGCAAAGCATATGAGAAGGAGCAACAGTGACGAGTGGATGCGCATCGTAAACTTCTCCACGTAGATTATCACGGTTGCACAACTTGTTGGCAGGTTTGGTTTTGGTCCAGACACGCATTACACATACATATAGGGGACAAATGATGTGTGTATATGGGCAAATTAATTGGTACTCTACATGTGTTGTTTGCGAGTGAATTGATTACGGTTATAATTTCCTTCCAAAGTTATTTGGTCCTTCGCGTCAATTGGGGCAGCAATGCCGGACGTTGACTGATAAACGCTCAGGAAATCAGTTCAGGTGCTTCTTTGGACTAATCATACCAGGGTAACAAGGTAATAACATGTCATTGCATTCAACGCTAATTAAGCAGTTTGATAACATGCTATGTACTCCCTCTGTTCTCTTTTAGTCTACATTCTAGAAAAAATCAGATAAATTAGTAGTGCATTTATTAGTAGTACTTAAATTAGTAAACATCCAATCCAAGCTACTCCGTATATTGAAAATAGTGACATCCAATAGATAAAGGAGGAACACTTCGTTTTCCGTATTCTTGTTGACTAAAAGCTGAAATGTAGAGTATTTCAGAACAAATTTTAGGTTTAGAATGCAGAGTATTTCAGAATGGATGGAGTACTTCATCACAGACCCCGTTTGCTTTTTAAAACTAGTTGTATGGATAGTAATTATTTAAGAAAATAGAGAATTAAGGTAGCTAGCTAGGTTACAATCACATCACATATTTTAAGCAACAATAGCTCTATAAAGGTTTTTTTAAGCGAAGGCAAAAGTTTTATCTCATTCGATTAGTTAAGAAGTTTAACAAATTACAACAACAATACTTTTAAAGTGGATACAAAAACGGATTACTCTCCTATTATTATTTCACTTTAATGTTTTGCCCCAGCGGACACCCATAGCTTCCCATCTTTCTTGGTCTTTTGTTGAATAGAACCCTCAGACAAGCTTGTTTGTTTTGAAAGACTCTTTCATTTCTTTCATTTCAAACCTCCCAAGTGGCTAACAAAGTGAGAGAGACCATTGTTTTCCCATTTGGAGAGTTGGTCATACGATGCCACTAATCTTCAAGGGATAGTGTTGGCCAATCTTGAACATCAAGGGAATAAATCACAAGCCACTCCTTGATGATGCCCCATATTCTAATAGTATAACAATAATGCGTGAACAAGTGATTTCCGATTCCGTGGTTCTTTTGCACAAAGGGCATAAGCCACAATTTGGCCAATCTCTCTTCTCAAATTTGTCCGTGATAACTGCAAGAACACATATCAATTGTAACTAGTTTCGAAATAAGAGTATCGAACCACGAGGAGCTACTAGTTAGGGTCTTAATGCCCCTTGCTACTGATATCTACACACGCTTCTATTCTTGCAGACAGTGTTGAGCCTCCAAATGCAGAGGTTTGTAGAACATCAACGAGTTTCATTTAAGTGGATCACCCAAGGTTTATCGAACTCAGAGAGTTAGAGGTCAAAGATATCCCTCTCAAGCAACCCTGCAATTACGATACAAGAAGTCTCTTGTGTCCCCAACACACCCAATACACTTGTCAGGTGTATATGTGCACTAGTTCGGCGAAAAGATAGTGAAATACAAGTAATATGGATGATTATGGGTGGTAATTTCAATCTGAAATAAAAATGGCAGCAGACAAACATGTAGCAGAACTGGTTGTAAACGGTGTTTCGATGCTTGGAAACAAGGCCTAGGGATCATACTTTCACTAGTGGACACTCTCAACAATGATATCATAATTGAATACATAGATATTATCACTTCACTATGCTACTATAAACCACTCTCCGGTTTGATAATAAACACAAATTCATTGAGTAGGGCTGCATAAGCATTCCTTAAAGTTCGCATTCCCAATCTATGGACACCCCACGATGTCACTTTGAGCATACAAAGATGGTATTAACTAGACACCACAATTCATAAGTATTTCTATAAATTAAGTTTAAGAAACAAACACGGTGTGCACACTGTCACCTTCACACCGTTGGACAAGGTGTCACCGGAGATCACATAATAAAACCACTTGAGTAGCACAATAGTTGAAGAATAACATCTACTTATTCAACTAGATTACAATGCTCATGAACACATAAAGATCATACATGTAGAGATAGATAGACCACATAGCTACCGGTAAAGCCCTCAGCCTCGGGGGAGAACTACTCACTCCTCATCATGGGAGTCAACAATGGCGATGACGATGGCGGTGGAGTCGATGGAGATGGCCCCGGGGACAATTCCCATCCCGACAGGGTGCCGAACAGAGACTTTTGTCCCCCGAATCTTGTCTGTGATAGCGGCGGAGCTACGGAACTTTTCGTGGATGGAGGCTGGTTCATTTAGGGTTCTCGCGTCGGGAGGCATTTTTTAGGCCGAAGGGCAAGGTCGGTGGAGGCCAGGGGGGCCAGACCACCCCTAGGCGTGGCCAGGGCCTGGGCCGCGCCTAGGCCTGGTCTGGCCGCCTTGTGGCACCTCTTCGTCCCCCCTTTGGACTTCGTCTTCGTTACGAAAAAATAAGATCTTCGGATTTTGTTTCGTCCAATTCTGAGAATATTTCCTGTACAATTTTTCTGAAATACAAAATAGCATAAAATAGGGAACTGGCACTGTGGCATCTTGTCAATAGGTTAGTGCCGGAAAATGTATAAAAGTGCAACAAAGTATAAGCAAAACATATATAAATTGGTGTAAAACAAGCATGGAACATAAAAAATTATACATACGTTTGCGACGTATCAACTACTATCTACTAAAGATTACTTATAAATTGTTTTCTAATCTCAAAATGTTTAAAAGGTGGGTGTTATAAATGGTTGAATATAAAGTATATAAAGCAATAAAAGCGTTATAGGAAATGGGTCGAAACTTAATAGGACAAAGTGTTCTCAGAGATTGTTGGATCCACCTCTAGCATTAGGATTCATGTAATCAAGATAAGGTATGCTTTTAATCATTGTGTGTGGGAGAGCTCCATAATAAGATGCACCCAGAAAGCTATCAGTCATCGCATCTCTAAATAACCACATCAGCTAGTCTTCTGCAAGCCACATATTGACTATTGCTATTAAGGGTTTTACCCCTTGGTTATCAATATGAGTTTGGTGAGTCCCTCTTATCCCCCTCATTCATGTGTTAAAGTGCTGATATGGTAATGTCACTTCTCGCCGCCCGCTTTACCACACTTCAAAGGGTAGTTCCCTCTCGAGACCATAAGGCAAATATTACATGGTGCACAACACATAATATCAAGAGAGAGAACCATAAATCATCTTAGATTGATCTCATATTCATGCTAGGGTTTCTCCATCTCCCAAGAACTAATTGGACTACTCACACATGGAAGCAATCAAGAACATCATCATAATCTTATGGAGGGGATTAAAGGAATTGAATGAATTCGAATACAAATCCACAATAGCAATCAAGATTACAACTATGGTTGGAGGTGGATGATGACGATGGTGCAGCGGTTGATGATGATGAAGGGGACGATGCCTTGTCCTCTGAGGATCCACGTAGCGTCCCAGATGTTGTCTTCTCCAAAGTTCCTTCTCGAGATCTAATCTGGGATGATGTTTCTCTGTTTTGTGAAGCTGTGTGTCTCGGATATCTCCACCGTCTGCGCCTAGTGAAAGTATTTGATGAGGCAGTTCTTCTGGCAGGCGGTACGGGAGGGCCTTGCCCCTACCGATGCCCGTTAAAGTTAGTGGCAGTTGTCATCGCATTGTCCTTTCGTCTAGGTGTATAATTAAGTGCTAAAATGATTTCTATCACGTCAAAATGCGAGAAGATGACAGTTCATTGATATTTCATCATTGCATTATTATTTCAAAACCTTGTGTAGACAAGCATAAAAGGGCGCGGTAGCGCGGTGAAATACAAAAATCCTACTACCACTCAATGATAACTTAATGAAATAACGATGTAAAAACATGCTAAAAATGCACTCATCAGTCTGCCGTCCAAAATCTATTTTGGAGAGCAAGCAGGGCAAAGTACATGGTCTTAGGAAGGTCCCAAATCTTCCAAGCCATTTTTCTCATGTTGGTGGAGATTGCACCAAAGTATTGAGCCTTTTATGCGGAAGCAGCCGAATATTGACCACTTGACGAGAGAGTCCAAATGATGTAGTCTTCAATGTCCTCAACCAGATGGATTGTTTGAAGTTGGGTAAAAAGTTTCACAGATTGCTCAATATATATGCAATGGCAAGCTCTTTGATGTCTACGTGTGCTTCTATTCTTGTAGACAGTGTTGGGCCTCCAAGAGCAGAGATTTGTAGAACAGCAGAAAGTTTCCCTTAAGTGAATCACCCAAGGTTTATCGAACTCAGGGAGGTAGAGGTCAAAGATAGTCCTCTCAAGCCCTGCAATTAAGATACAAGAAGTCTCTTGTGTCCCCAACACACCTAATACATTTGTCAGATGTATAGACGCACTAGTTCGGCGAAGAGATAGTAAAACACAGGTGGTAAAGATAAATATGAGTGGTAATAACAATCTGAAATAAATATGGCAGCGAGTAAACATGCAGTAGAACAATAAGTAAGCGGTGTTTGCAGTATTGGAAACAAGGCCTAGGGATCATACTTTCACTAGTGGACACTCTCAACATTGATCACATAATAAATAAATAACTTCTCCTCATTTGTGCTACATATGCTCTTGTTTGATAACAAACACCATTCATTGTGTAGGGCTACAAGAGCTCCCTCAAGCCGGAGTTAACAAGCGCCACAACATTCAGCATTCATATTTAAGTAATATTAGAGCATAATAGATCTTTGCAATTTAGACCGAGTACTAACATAGCATACACATTGTCACCATTACACTATGAAAGGGGAAATATATCACATCAATACTATCATAGTAATAATTAACTTCATAATCTATAAGAGATTATGATCATAACCTACGCCAAGTACTACATGATGCACACACTGTCACCATTACACCATGTGTAACACCCCAAGCCAACTAAGCACTTGAGATGTTACCACATACGAACAAAGAGGAAAATAACTAAGACATTTTAGTAAAATTGGACAGAGTCTTCTTTGTTTTGGGGACGTCCTAGACAGGCAATCAAATAATATCATGATATATGATATCATACAGGAAAACTAGGCGTATCGTTCAATCATGTATAAATCTGTGATACCACAACTATAGAAAATATTATCCGCACACCATAACGGTAACCATGTCCAGCACAAACTCCGTGACAGTTTATGATTAAGCGAAATCCAACTATCGAATGCATAGTTCAAACAGATTGGTGACAAAAATATGAATCGTGATGTGTAGATGGTGAAGGTGCTACTCCCAAAATTCCCCATGCATGCCGTCCTCAAGGTTTACCTAAAAACATGAAAGCAACAAGGGTGAGTACAAAGACTCAACAAGCTCACAATCAGATAGTAAACTTTACATAAATCGAAACACCAACACATCATTAGCCATCATTAATTCATTAGAACATATTATAGTGTCCTACATGCCTATATGCTCATCACATCTCATCGCGGATACCGGTATCGCTTGAGTAGACACCCGTCGGCATCTACTCACTCCAACTAGTGGAGAGTGCCTCCAAAGTGGGTCGCAACCCATCAATGAAGGTCGCATTGTGCCCACCAAAGTAGGTCACATTATCATCATTGTCATCATGAGTATGCATTATGCATAATATGCACAGGCTATCATCATCATTATCATTGACATCATGGTCAGAACATAAACATTAAATAAAACCGAGTGAATAGAGATATGCAAAATACACTATCCGTCATGAACTTGCCTCAACCACGGGGCACAAACTGTGAGTTGTAGGGCTCCGAACCAGAAGTACCAACACCTGTTATCGAAACATATATAGCACTCAAAAACAAAGCATGGCCTCATAAATAGATATATTCACAGAACAACATCGTTGCTACGCCTTAACTAAACCATGTTCAGCCCTCTCAACAAAAATGATCTTACAACATAAGATTAAAATTCAACTAAAGAGGTGATCTATGTATCATAAACATCTCAGTATTACTCACACTTATGCCATTGGCAAAATCTGGACATCAAAGGCTTAAATAGCCAAATCTTAAGAATTGTTTCAGTTCTGTCCCACATAGGACATGTCACTTAATATTCATGAATTCTAGCAGGCAATGTCAGTTCTAGAATCAGAAAAACGTTCTCCACAGATTCCATGTTTACACCATTGTCAAATTAAAATGTTAAAAAGGTCTAAAGTTGCAAAGAGTATCACTGTGTGCAGAAAAACGAAATTCTGGACAGATTACTATACTGACAGCTACTTGCATTCTGTCTACCCAAATTACATAAATAAATACTCTAAAGAAAGCCTGAAACACGATCTACAACTTTCATTAAAGGTGTACCTCGAAATTATGGACCAAACAGTACAGGTTTCAACCCAAAGACCAGCCTAAACAAGCCCCAATTACAACACTACCTCTAACTGAACTCACTGACCGAAAAATTCAGAATACGAGAATAGAAGAGAACACGCTCAGGCCAGATTACTAGGAACAAAGAAAGTTCAGGCAAAGAGGCAACTAATCATCTTTAAGAGTTATACGGTGGCTCAAGTAAAAGCTGATGTTGAACACTATCTGCTGCAAACGAATTTGATGGTGTACGTACAGGAACAAGAATAGACAATCACCGATCTGAACAGCCTAAATATTAACCCTTGTAAACTGGCCATAGGCACCTACAACGCCGATGGCAAGAATCAAAGAACAAAGGATAAACTACAGGAACGCACCGCGGGAGTCGACTAGCTGATGGCCGGCGGCAGCGGCGGCCCGTGCTCCAGCAGCAGAATCGACTTGGCGGTGGCGGCTTCGATTCAGAGGACAAGGGGTAAGGCCGGGATAGGAAGAGATCGAAACGGATAGGCGCAGACCTAGAGATGTTAAGAGGCGGCGCCGTAGGGCACGGACGTCGAGTCCAAAAGAGCTCAGCCCAGCCCGTTGATTTCATCACCTCCCGTGCTAAAGAGCCAAAGAAAAAAAGATGCTGGTTCTATACCAAACACAATGAGGATTAAGATGGTTAAATCTACAGGTTTTCAAAGAGCAGGTCCTGAGCTCAAGCACTAGAACACACATATTTTCTTTTTTGTTTTCCTTTCATCTAACCTCATATTCCCAAAGCCTATACAAAGAGAAACTCTATTCTAATTACTTTTTATTAAAAAAATGAATTAGCACAAAAAGATCAGCATATAAAATTTGGGATATCACATTCTCCCTCCCTTAAACAGAATTCGTCCCCGGATTCTTTCTCATGGTCTAATCTATTCGCAAAACTAAACGTAACAGGTAAAAACATAATAATGCATCACATACCAGCCATGAAAAGCTCTGGATACTTCTCGCGCATGTGGGACTCAAGCTCCCAAGTTGCCTCACGCTCGGTTTGTTGTGACCAAAGAACCGTCACATACTTTAACGTCCTATTTCTCATCACTCGCTCGGACTCATCCAGTATTCTCATAGGGCGAACCTCAAAGGTTAAATTCAATCGTAAATGGTTCCATGGTAATTTGCCGTTCTGGATCACGAAAATGCTTCCGCAGCATAGAGACATGGAAAACATTATGCACGCCTTTCATTGTCTCGGGCAACTCAAGTCGGTATGCTAGCTTTCCTACTCGTGCCACTATCATGAAAGGTCCAATGTACCGCGGACTAAGCTTTCCTTTAATGTTAAATCTTATAACACCTTTAGTGGGTGAGACCATTAAGGATGCCTCCTCGCTACCTTGAAGTCCCCCCCTCAACCTCTTATTCTGCTATGCGTTGCTACCATATGTTGCCTAATCTCAGGCACCAAATTTATAGTTTATTGAATCTACTTTACTCCCAGCATGACCATGATATTCCAACAAAGTGGAGATCTACACTTTATATGATAAAAAAACCTTATATGTTACCGAAAGATCCTGACACCTCTCATTATAAAAGAACCTCACAAGTGACAAGTGATCTTCCTATATATCCCTTGCTAGGCTAGGACAGAATAGTTCTACACACATTCCAAAGTTTTACGCTCTAACCGGCCATCTGTTCGGGAATGAAACGCATTACCAAGTCTCAATTGCAGACGGAGTGCACTCTGGAAGCTCTCCCAAGATTTTGATACAAACTTAGCATCCCTATCAAAGGTAATGGTTTTAGGAACCCCATGCAACCTCACAATCTCCCGTACATATACTGGTGCTAAGTCACTTGCAGAGTCAGTGGTGCGGATAGGAATAAAATAAGCGACCTTGCTAAGTCGATCCACGACCACCCAAACTGCATCCTTCCCTCTCCGTGTACGAGGTAAGCCAACAACAAAATCCATGGCAATGTCATCCCAGGGCCATTCCGGAACATCTAAAGACTGTAACAGTCCCGCTGGCCTCTTATGCCCAGCTTTTACTCGCTGGCAAACTCCACAAGTGGAGACATACTTGGCCACATCAACTTTCATTCGTTTCCACCAGTAAGTCTTTTTCAGGTCTTGATACATCTTTGTCTCTCCGGGATGAACAGTGTAAGGGGTACGATGTGCCTCCCTTAGAATGTCCTCCTTCACCTGAGACTTTTGTGGCACACAAAGACGACCATGAAACCGGATAGCCCCTGTCCCATCTATAGTGAACTCACCAATTCTACCTTCTAAGATGCGTGCACGCACTTGCTGCAGCATTCGATCACTTTGTTGTGCCTCTCTCACTCTATCTGGAATAGCTGATTGAAGAATGAATTGTGTTTCCTCATTTGCTACACCAGCAAAACAATATGAGATTCCTATCCGTTCGAAATCAGCAACAAGACAATCTAAAGTGGGAGGGACAGACTTGCGACTAAGAGCATCGGCAACCACATTCGCTCTGCCTGGGTTGTACTAGATAGATAGGCCATAGTCTTCTTATCAACTCCAGCCACCGACTTTGTCTCGAGTGGAACTCATGTGTGAAGAGGTATTTGAGACTCTTATGAGACTGAAAATATCACAAGACTCCCTATACAGACAATGCTTCTAAATCTTTAGTGCAAAGATGACACATGCAAATTCTAGATTAAGAGTAGGATAGTCATTCCCATGTGTTTTTAATTTAGTATTTCCATCTTGCATGAGAACACATGATCAAGAGAACCCACTTATAAAAAAAATCAAAGCTCAAGTTTGTTTAGATTTGCATAAAATTTACTATTTCTCAAAGTCTAAAGCATAAGCCACAATGGTGCTTAGTGCTACTATTTTTTTTTCCTAGAATATATGAGCATATCATACATGAACACTACCACGAAGTTAGAAACATATGCACAATATGGTTTGTTGCACTCATAAAATTGCATTCGCTAGTCCTGAAGACAATTCTATTTTCATAATGCCCATACCTAATGGAGGAGGAAATCTTTTCAATATCATGTTCCCATTCCATTATGGCTAGGCTGGAGATCAATCTTGGAGAACACAGCTCCGTTTAGCTCATCACACAAGTCCTCGATGTGAGGCAATGCATTTTTTCCTCTTGATTGTTACGAAGTTTAGAACACAACACATTCACACACTTCTTGCCAACTACCATACCTCTTGGTTATAAGAAAATGGGTGTTCCCTAAGGTGAGACACTAAGTCGACCAAAACCTTGGGATAATAATAATCCAATAGATTCTTCAATTCTTCTTGACATGGTCATCACAATCGATAAGGAAACATATAGATAGGTCGAGCAACAGGAATGAGATCAATGTGAAACTCCATGTTTTACTCTCGAAGAACTTGGAAAAAAACATGGTATCTTGGTCATAAAAACCCGTCCTTGTCTTTGGTAAATCATGAAACCCTTATGAAGAATATATATGTTACATGCCCACTTGATGCCCAACATTTTTGACCTTTGGAACACAAAAAAAATACACCGCATGACCTATCCGAAACTCTCATGGAATTCTATAAGGGCATATATCTTGTACCATAAAACGACGACGATTTAGCTTCACCATCTCCTACGCTTGGCAGAGATCGCCTATACTACAAGTGGAACGTCATACCATTCTATAGTTAAAGCTACTGAACATCATCTCTCCACTAATTAAGGAAAAATCAAATGTGATTCCCCACTCCAACATACAAGAGCAAATAATAAGGGTAAGTGGTATGGGGGCCAATCCATCCCGCACCCAAACTATTAACTTTGTAATTGGAATACTGAATCATGCAACGCTAACACTCGTGCATCCTCACTAGAATATCAACAAGATTTCATGGGCATGGACCAAGGTTCAAGGTCGACTCCCCGATATCATTCTTGCAAAGCTGCTACAATTACTAAGCTATCGATTTTTTTTATTAAAAAAACACGTGCAAGGTTGTGTTAAAAGAAACACTTTTAAAAAAGCAACGAGTCACTTTATGGATGACTAGGGTTGATCAGAAAACTAAAACTTTTGGAGGATAAAGGAAGGGCAACATTCTCACCTAGAATCGCAACCAAGGAAAAGGATTTTAGAAATAAAAAGTTTTTTTAAGGAACAAGTAGGTTGCCTCCAAGGATTAGCGCATTCCCTGTTCTTTATAACCAATGGTGGGAGAAGGGATACCAACGAATGTTGAAGAAAAATAGACCAAAGAGAGAATGGGGCAAACACAGGGAGTTACCTTTAAAACTCTACTAGTCAAACGAGAATGACATTTGAAGTACATGATTGAAAATACTTCATCAATCAAGAAGAATAAACCAACAACTACAAATCCAATACTATATATTGATTTTCAAACCGAGGCAAAAGAAGGTGATGTACTACAAAAAAACGGGAACTATTGTTTAGAAGACATGGATAGAGTTAAGAGATTATCATATCGATTTGGATCCACAAAAGTCTTCATGACATTATTTAATATACTCCAATACTACACCATCGATGTTATCCAATCTAGCTTTATCCTTTCGAAAAGCAAATCAACTGGTCCACCTAATCTTTCTAACTAGCAAACTATTCACTCAAATTCCTTTGGGATACTTGGCACATATATAAAAACTTCTAACAACGCTAGCCAAACCCAACTTTAGTCTTCCACGGTAACACTATGTTCATATCAAACTTTAATGCCAAACCAAACTGTTTAGCTACCGAAGCAACAAAACATCTAAATCCACCAATGCATGTATCTTACGTTATTCATATTTCTATGGTTAACTACTACTATCAATCAACAAACGAGGAAAAATAATACCTGAAGTAAGGCCTTCAAGCCTTCCACGGCAACAGGCACCAATAAACATATCAATAACAGAGATCTAAAATAAGATTTAGTAGAAGCGTAAATGCAATGCATGACCCAACCCAACCTACTGTGCACTAGTGTGTCAAGTTTTAAGTTTGTTTATTTTATTTTCATACCACGGACCTAAAGCCCGCTCTGATACCAACTGTAACACCCCAAGCCAACTAAGCACTTGAGATGTTACCACATACGAACAAAGAGGAAAATAACTAAGACATTTTAGTAAAATTGGACAGAGTCTCCTTTGTTTTGGGGACGTCCTAGACAGGCAAACAAATAATATCATGATATAAGATATCATACAGGAAAACTAGGCGTATCGTTCAATCATGTATAAATCTGTGATACCACAACTATAGAAAATATTATCCGCACACCATAACGGTAACCATGTCCAGCACAAACTCCGTGACAGTTTATGATTAAGCGAAATCCAACTATCGAATGCATAGTTCAAACAGATTGGTGACAAAAATATGAATCGTGATGTATAGATGGTGAAGGTGCTACTCCCAAAATTCCCCATGCATGCCGTCCTCAAGGTTTACCTAAAAACATGAAAGCAACAAGGGTGAGTACAAAGACTCAACAAGCTCACAATCAGATAGTAAACTTTACATAAATCGAAACACCAACACATCATTAGCCATCATTAATTCATTAGAACATATTATAGTGTCCTACATGCCTATATGCTCATCACATCTCATCGCGGATACCGGTATCGCTTGAGTAGACACCCGTCGGCATCTACTCACTCCAACTAGTGGAGAGTGCCTCCAAAGTGGGTCGCAACCCATCAATGAAGGTCGCATTGTGCCCACCAAAGTAGGTCACATTATCATCATTGTCATCATGAGTATGCATTATGCATAATATGCACAGGCTATCATCATCATTATCATTGACATCATGGTCAGAACATAAACATTAAATAAAACCGAGTGAATAGAGATATGCAAAATTCACTATCCGTCATGAACTTGCCTCAACCACGGGGCACAAACTGTGAGTTGTAGGGCTCCGAACTAGAAGTACCAACACCTGTTATCGAAACATATATAGCACTCAAAAACAAAGCATGGCCTCATAAATAGATATATTCACAGAACAACATCGTTCCTACGCCTTAACTAAACCATGTTCAGCCCTCTCAACAAAAATGATCTTACAACATAAGATTAAAATTCAATTAAAGAGGTGATCTATGTATCATAAACATCTCAGTATTACTCACACTTATACCATTGGCAAAATCTGGACATCAAAGGCTTAAATAGCCAAATCTTAAGAATTGTTTCAGTTCTGTCCCACATAGGACATGTCACTTAATATTCATGAATTCTAGCAGGCAATGTCAGTTCTAGAATCAGAAAAACGTTCTCCACAGATTCCATGTTTACACCATTGTCAAATTAAAATGTTAAAAAGGTCTAAAGTTGCAAAGAGTATCACTGTGTGCAGAAAAACGAAATTCTGGACAGATTACTATACTGACAGCTACTTGCATTCTGTCTACCCAAATTACATAAATAAATACTCTAAAGAAAGCCTGAAACACGATCTACAACTTTCATTAAGGGTGTACCTCGAAATTATGGACCAAACAGTACAGGTTTCAACCCAAAGACCAGCCTAAACAAGCCCCAATTACAACACTACCTCTAACTGAACTCACTGACCGAAAAATTCAGAATACGAGAATAGAAGAGAACACGCTCAGGCCAGATTACTAGGAACAAAGAAAGTTCAGGCAAAGAGGCAACTAATCATCTTTAAGAGTTATACGGTGGCTCCCAGGCGCAGATTTTCGGAATACTTCTACGGGAAATGCTGATTGAATGAGCATTCTCCATATTATGCCTTGAAGAACTCGAACCCGATGAGGATAATTAATTCGGTCGTTGTGGTCGGACTCTATTATGGATTTATGACCACATTCTCCATAGGTCCCTCTTAGATCTTCTTTCTCCAATCTTGGATTAGGGAAGAAGGAAGTAAAAGCTGATGTTGAACACTATCTGCTGCAAACGAATTTGATGGTGTACGTACAGGAACAAGAATAGACAATCACCGATCTGAACAGCCTAAATATTAACCCTTGTAAACTGGCCATAGGCACCTACAACGCCGATGGCAAGAATCAAAGAACAAAGGATAAACTACAGGAACGCACCGCGGGAGTCGACTAGCTGATGGCCAGCGGCAGCGGCGGCCCGTGCTCCAGCAGCAGAATCGACTTGGCGGTGGCGGCTTCGATTCAGAGGACAAGGGGTAAGGCCGGGATAGGAAGAGATCGAAACGGATAGGCGCAGACCTAGAGATGTTAAGAGGCGGCGCCGTAGGGCACGGACGTCGAGTCCAAAAGAGCTCAGCCCAGCCCGTTGATTTCATCACCTCCCGTGCTAAAGAGCCAAAGAAAAAAAGATGCTGGTTCTATACCAAACACAATGAGGATTAAGATGGTTAAAGCTACAGGTTTTCAAAGAGCAGGTCCTGAGCTCAAGCACTAGAACGCACATATTTTTTTTTGTTTGCCTTTCATCTAACCTCCTATTCCCAAAGCCTATACAAAGAGAAACTCTGTTCTAATTACTTTTTATTAAAAAAAATGAATTAGCACAAAAAGATCAGCATATAAAATTTGGGATATCACACCATGAAGGAGAAATAGACTACTTTAATAACATCACAAGAGTAGCACATAGACTAATAGCGATACAAAGCTCGTCATATGGATCTCAATCATGCAAAGCAATTCATGAGATCATTGTATTGGGGTACATGAGAGAGAGATTAACCACATAGCTACCAGTACAGCCCTTAGCCTCGGGGGAGAACTACTCCCTCCTCATCATGGGAGCAGCAGCGTTGATGGAGATGGCGGTGGTGTCGATGGAGATGCCTTCCGGGGGCAATTCCCCGTCCCGACGGCGTGCCGAAACAGAGACTTCTGTCTCCCGAATCTTGGCTTCGCGATGGCGGCGGCTCTGGAACTTTTCTCGTATCATGGCTTATCTCCTTAGGGTTTTCGAGGCGGAGAGATTATATAGGCGAAGAGGCGGCCTCGGGGGAGCCCTGGTGGGGCCACACCATAGCCTGGCGCCCCCCCTCTGGCCGCGCCGCCATGTGGGGTGGGGCCCCCAGGGCACCCTCGCCTCTCGGCTCTCTGGAAGCTTCCGGGAAAATAAGGTCCCGGGCGTTGATTTCGTCCGATTCCGAGAATATTTCCTTTGTAGGATTTCTGAAACAAAACAACAGAAAACAGGAACTGGCACTTCGGCATCTTGTTAATAGGTTAGTTCCGGAAAATGCATCAAAACGATATAAAGTGTGAACAAAACATGTAAGTATTGTCATAAAACAAGCATGGAACATCAGAAGTTATAGATACGTTGGAGACGTATCACTCTTCCATGAATCTTTATTTTTGAGACCCACTCATTTTCATGTAAGGCCTTTTTGATGTTCCATTTCTTCCCTGTCGAGCTCATTAATATGAGGGGCGCAATATCTTTTGGCTTCTCACAGTTCAACCAAGGAGCTTTCCAAAAAGACGTCCTTTCTCTGTTTCCAATAAAATTTTAGTTGCGGCATACAAAAGGTCCATATCCTCTTGCGTGCACAGGTTACCTAACCCCACGGTACCCAAACCTTTTTTGGCTTCTTCCATTCTAGTCACGGCCACCTAATCCGCAAGGATCTAGAAAAATTTCCCCACAAAGGACTCCAAGGCCTGCCAAGTTTGGGAGGGCAAACCGTGTTCCAGTTGACCTTGCATTGCGCCCCCATGACCTTCTCTTTAGCGGCCCATAAGAAGGGTCTCTCAATTTGTTCCATGTTACCGATGACCCCCGGAGGGACAAAGAGAGGAGTCAAGTGATAAATTGCTTGAGAGGCAAGCATGAATTTAAAAAGAGCGGTGCGCCTGGCCATGTTGATGAACTTTCCATTCCATGTGGACATTTTTGGTGCCGTTTGTCCTCAATATGTTGAAAATCCACCCTCCGAAGTCTCCAAACCGAGTGTGGTAGCCCAAGATACTTCAAGGGGAAAGAAGCCCGCTCCGCTAGTAAACCCTCTAAAATGCCATCCAAGTCAATATCATTGCAATGAATTGGAACCACAAAGCTTTTTTGGAAGTTGGTGCAAAGGTTGGTCACCTCACAAAAACTACTAAGAATGGTTGATCGCTTTTGGATGCCTTCTTTAATAGGAGCCACAAAAACCGTTGCATCATCGGCATAGTGGGAGGTTCTCAAAATGGTACCGTTGTCTCTAATCTTATGGAGCAACCCATGTGAAGTGGTGTAGAAGCGGCCCGGGAATCCATCTGGGTTGGGAAGCCTTATCCTTCTCATAGGACTTTATCATTTGGCATACACATCCTCTATGGCAAATTAGGCGTTGAGCCCCGCAAGGTCGTGCATGGGTGTGCAACCCATGATAGTAAAGGTCCAAAGAAAAAGCATGCTCTAGCGCAGAACCCAACAACTGGTCAAAGAAGACATCCACTGCATGATCTTTGTCCTGGTGCTTGGAGGGGAGCACATCATCTACTCGAACATGGGCAATGGAACTTTTTCGATGGCGACACCTTGCGTGAAGGTGGAAGAAGCAAGTACGTGCATCCCCTTCCTTCAACCACATCATCTGCAAAGGCTGGCTTCCAATGGTTCGCTCCACGGCCAGTCCCAACAAATCATGCTTTAGGATCCTTTGCTAGTTGAATTTATGCCTCATGACACATTTATTGAGCCTAACCTGACACACTGCCTTCATTGAGCTCAAAAGTACCAGTAAGAAAAATCCGTGACCTTGATGTATATTTTAGAGGAATAGCGAGTTGCCAACCTACGGAGAAGAGCCTCAAACATACACAACAAGGAATATATCTTTTTTTTAAGGGATCCTTCTTAGTTATGTTATTTGTTACTCTTTTCATTTCATAACTTTTGTCGTGTTTTTAGTGAAATGTTGAACGGAAGGAGTATAACATATAGATAAGTATAGCTCACTTGTGGATCTTCTCGTCCCTTGGTAACTATGCAAATATGGAGTGTAGATTGGATAATTGCTAATTTGTGATGACTTAAAATACTCCTTCCGGCCAAAATTATTTAAACGCAATCATATACTAGTATGTCCAGTATAAATGTACTCCTGAGCTGTTGGGTCAATTACACTCACATGACATCGTTTTCACTTTTCACAGCTCCAGTGCATGCGCATGCATGCAGTGAAACTATCCCAGAAAGGAAAGATGCTGCCGATGCGCTTTCGATGTGTTTTGCTCGTTTGAAGAAACAAAGGAATCATGAAACGCACTACTAGCCAGTGGCCAAGCTCAATCTCTCCCGCAGCGTCTTGCCTCTGCAGTCAGCTAGCTCTCCCTCTGCACAAATCCTCTTCGACTCCTTGTTCTTGTACACACAGAGAGCCCCCAAAGAGTTTGACTGAGGTATAGATCTGTCCTACTATTAATCTGTGTTCATGGGGGTTGCATACTCGTATTGGTCATCCCTTTCTCCTCACCTTCCCCTTTTTTCGTTTGACTGATTGAGAAGAGAGAACTCTTCAAAGAAAGGTGGAGCTGCTCTATTCTTCTAGATCTGTAGAACAGAGAATTTCTTGTCTCGCCTTTCAATTCAGCAAGAAGATGTATGCATGCTCCTGATTCCTACCCTCTCCCTCTGCATTTGATCTCCCTCTTATTTCTCTGCCTTTGCCTCCTTCACACCTCCGAATAATGTGATCCTGCATCTTTTCCATATGATTTTTTTTGCCTGTTCTTTAATGTAGTAGAATGAAAATTGATCCGTTTCTTTGATGTTATTGCAGCAACAGTTGTGATGTTCTGCTTTTTACTGCAACTCTTGTACTCTTTGTTTTTTTCTTAACCAAATAGTTCATTATTTCCCCCTTGCCTGGTTGGCTGGTTCGTCATGCATCATTTTCACTGTTTCCAACAGCTGGTCCGTGAATTATTTTCTCCTTTTGTCAGTTCAGTTGCCAGTTCAATTATGCTGCCTGCAAGTGTTTTAGTTTTAGCCGGGGTCCAAATTTCACCATTTGTTACATATATTGGTTAACTAGGATGCAGTGACCACTGTCGTGCCTGTGGATGCCCAGAATCACTTTGTATAAAAATATTCTTTGGGTTTTCCGTTCTCTTCCATACTCCCACTCACGTTATCAAGAGTAACTGCACATTAGGTTGGAAGAGAAGAGCTGGAACTAGTTTTGTGCTGCCAGTTCCTTGTCTCTTGTTAAGTTGTCGAGTTTAAGATCCCAATTGTCAATATCAACACTACTGTTTGCATGTTGCTCGTGAATAGCCGTTGTCTGAGTTCCTTTTTGATAAACAACCTCATTGTATACAATGAGTGTGCATCATCTTGTTTGCATTCTGAAATCTCTGAAGCTCATCATATTCAACTCATACTCCCAGAACAAATCTAGAAAGTTGTAAACGTAAACCTACACATCCACAAAAGAAGCTCATTGGCTCATCCTGCTTACTGCCTGTTCTTGTTGACACTGGATTTGGCAACCTGGAGGCTGCGGTAAACTGCACTCAGCCTTGCAAGCGCAGGCTTGGTCAAGTCAGGCCTGGATTAGTTGCCGCTGACCTGATTCTTGACTGCCTTATCTTGTGGAACACCTTGCGCATGACAGTCTTGTGGGAGAAGGCAGCAGGTCTGTTCTGCTTCTTTGTCTTGGTGGTGAAGAGGACCACAGTGTCACAGTTTTCTTGTTTGCCAGGCCAGAGTAGGAGTGGACATTATAGAGATTGTTTGGCTCCTTGCTTAACTGAACCTTGGCGTTGCTGTTTTCCGAACTGCTTGATCAGAAAGCAGCAGTCCTTCTTGACAAGCTGCCACCAAGAGAACCGAAACAGCCGGCATGTATCCTAACTGGTGATTGGAGTGACGCGCCGCCAATCGGTTTGCCTCCTCCTTAATCAATGAAAAGGCTGAGCTCCTTCCCTGTTACAGAAAAAATGAAAAATTCTCTGAAACTTACCCTGTTGATGTTGATGTGCCTGTGCTTGTAGAGTAACATTTTGTATACACAAATGTTTTGTTTTTCCATTCCCCTCCCATAGTTGATAGTTCGAGTGTCACAAGAGCAACTGAACATTAGTTGCCCATTTCTTCAGAAGCTGACCCCTGATTTGACCTCTAAGATCTCTTGCATTGTGTATTTCCGATTGCTTATGATTTGTAGACATTAAGATTGATGTTGCACTACTCCCACTGTAGAAAGTGTTGCATGGAGTTCCAATCTGCCATTAGTTGCAAAGTAATGCTCTTGCTCTCTGACTATACCTCTCTAATTTAGTTCTTGTTCAGTGCAGGATCGGCATGGAGCGTCACGACTACTTCCTGCTGGTGACGACGGCGACCTGCGCAGCGCTGGCCATCACGTCGTTCCTGATCTTGATCGTTCCCTCCCCGCACTACGTCATCCCGGTGGAACTCTTTCAGTAAGTCTCCTCTGTTTCTCTTGCATTTGGTTGGTTTAACTGCAAAAAAATGGAAGAAACGAGTTGAGATCATTCGTACCACGTGCAATCACTCATGCCCCCAGGTTCATGGTGGCGTCGACCGGGGCGCAGATGATGTGGTGCCTCATGGCGATACCCGCCCACGTCTGCATCCTCCTTGGGTGGACGGCGCCGCAGGAGCTTTTCTCATACGAGTCAGTGGTCATACACTGGGTAAGTCTGCTTCCTAATATGCAATGCACACAAACGCTATCATACCTAGCTAACCTAGTTTATACGTATGGTGCTGAATGCAGATCTTGACGGCTGAGTCTCTGGTCTGGGCCTCAGTCGGGGTGGGTCTCGTCCACAGCCAGCACTTCGCTCACAGCTCCTGCGCTGGCTCGTCGGGGGCCATCTGCCGGACCAGGTGCGAGCTATCTTCGTGGCTTGCCCTGGTCATGGCGGCCCTCAGCATCGTCGACGCCCTGGTTCTCCGTTGGGCCACAAGCCGCACGCATGGCGCTGCCCAAGCCTGTTCAGTTTAAGGCTTTGCAGACGACCGTATCCATGATTGCTGCAAGCTTTTCATTCTTCGTGCGTGGAGGCTGGAGAGTATACACCTTCATGTGTTTGGTTGATGGTGTTGTGGGTCGTGTGGCAGCCTATAGCTAGCCAGATGTGAACCTTTGATGTGTTCTGATGGACTTCTAGATTTCCTGCTTGATCCAGATTTCACCCCAGTATATATGCTCATGTGCTGATGGACTTCTTGATTGCTGTTGTGTTGTTGGTTGGTTCCTACAATGCTCGCTGCTCCCTAACTGATCGAAGAGCTGTTGTGTTTTGGTTGATTGTGCATGATACTCCCTGCTGCTGTCCATTCCACATATATTTTGTGGATACTAGGAGGCAAAGGTGCTCGCCGCACCCGTGGCTTTACCTCCTTGGTGGGTATGGTCAGTGTTAGCAAATAATACATGTATATGTTCAATGGTTCATAGGCTGTTGAATTGCAGCAGTTTCAAAATTAGTGTCTCTTCATCACAAATACGATGAGGCACATAATATAAGCAATTCATATATACGCTGGACTGGGCGAGACGACAATGGTTGATAATTAAGGTGATTATACATCGATGGCCAAGTACTTACTTTTATAGGATATTGAAAGTAAGGCATATAGGTCCTCAATATTATGTAAAGGTTGGAGAATTAAACTTCTGATCCAAGATTACTATCTCGCTAGTGCTTCTTCTCTATCTCTAGTTCTCTATCTTCAGTATACTGCAGGGGTAGTGTGTAATTTAATCTAGCAGAATCACATGTGCACTGAAGTGAATACCTAACAGGTAGAAACAAATAAAGAGTAGAACAATAAGAAGAAACAATAATAAATAAATAAAGTAGAACAAATAATATAAGCATTGAATCAATGTGAAGTAAAGTGAATACCTGACAGGATTGTATTGTCTCCTGTAAGTCTCTGCAGGATATCAAATGTCTTGCAGTGTATGCAAACAGAGGAAAGCTATCAGGCTGTGGATTCCTGAACTTTTTAGCACTAAGTAACTTTGATTCTGTACAAATGATCCACTACTCCGTATTTCACTATTTTTTTCCGTGCATCAGCAACCATGAACGTTCCAAAGGTGTAAAACTGAAGTTCTTTTAGCTCTGCCTTGAATCGGTCCACACGATTACCTGTGACCCGCACCTCCGGGCTCCAGCATGTCGCCGCCGCACCACCTGGCCTCGTTGTCGATCCGTGATGGAGGGTGGGGACGCAACAGAGCACAGCGTGTCGCGGGGACGCAGCAGGACACGGCGGCTGCGACGGTCAACGGCGACCGCCGACCTCGCCAGGCCGAGATTGGGCGCCACGGTCTCGGGCGGGCGGCTGGCGAGCAGGGCATGGCCGAGGCGATGCGGGCGCGGGCCAGCCAAGGGCGCGGACAGTCTTGTGGCGGGCGGCGCGCGTGCGGTGGTCGACGCCGACGCGCGTCTCCGGCGGCCGGCGAGCCCAGCCCAGCCTCTCCCACTCTTTGATTTGGTCAACATCACACATATATAGTAGAAAAAATAAAAAGAATAAACTGACAGCTCTGGCCCACCGCAAAATTACAGAAACGCCCCAGAATTTAGGCCTATCCAACATGTATCTCCCTAGAGTGTTATCTCCTTTGCCACGTCAGCACTGATAGTGGGTCCTACTGTCAGTTTTCGTGTTAGCACAAGCGAATCAGTGGATATTGCAACGAATTCTCGCAATACCGGTGATTTTTTGCAATTTTGATAAATAATGGTGGGTTTGCGAACTTTCCACGGTAATGTGGTGGTTTTTTTAAATTAACTCGTATGAACTATCCAGACGATTTGAACCTCCATCAGTATGTATACTTTATTTGAGGAGAACTATCTAAGAGCATCCCCACTCGTTGGCGCTCCCCACGCCCAAATCCGGCGAAATTTTCGTCTGGATTGGAGGAAGATTTGGCGTGGGGAGTAGTAGTTTCCAGTGTGCTCCCAAGCGGCGTTTCTGGGAAAAAGAGGATGGCTCGGGAATCCGGACGAAAGAGGAGACACGTGGGCGGTTGGTTTAGCTTCATCCGGAGTCCCGGAGACCCCCGGAAACCGAGGATGGCATGGGGAGTCCGGACGAAAATAGGCTCAAATCCGGACCAAAACGAGAAACCGGGCCCGATGGGCCGTTTTCGTCCGGATGAAAAAAAGTGGCCGGGGCCTGTGGGGAGACGAGTGGAGATGCTCTAAGAACTATCTACACATACCTCCCTCCGTCCCACCGAACACGTCACAACCATAGTTCAAAGTCAGTTTTGCAAAAGAAAGTTCTTAGTACTTTCTAAACATTTCAGATTTGACTTTTAAATTCAAATTTCAAACTGAAATCTTGTCTTCGTACCTCGAGGCAGAACGCAAGGGTGGGCTGCGTGCTTAGGCAACTCGAGGCATATCCTAAGGGCATCTCCAACAGGGTGACGCAAAGGGACGTTGAGCAACCGTCTGCGTCCGCGCGGATGAAAAATGCACCTTGAAAGTATAGAGATGGTAAACCTAGAGGGGGGGGGGGTGAATAGGTTTCTACAGATTTTAATTCTTTCTTTGCAATATTAGGCTTTGCGGAATATAAAGGTGAGCCTAATGCAAACTAGGTGAAGCAACCTATATGAGGATACAACTAACTCGAGCACGAAGGCTCTCACAGGCAGTTAAATCACAAGTAAGGAGTTCGGTTAGAGATAACCGATAGCACGCGGAGACGAGGATGTATTCCCGTGTTCCCTTGCTTTGCAACAAGGTACGTCACGTTTGGAGGAGTGGAGGTCCCACGAAGGATTCCCCGCGCCACGAAGGCTCACCCTATTCTCCGGAGCCTATCCCACGAAGGAATAGCCCTCTCACTTGTGGTAGACTTTGAGGTAGCCTCCAAACCTTCACAATCTTTGCCCGGAGCAGATCCACAGCCCGGATGCTTCCGGACTCCTCTTGCCCACCTAGGGTTTCCAAGGAACCCTAGGAAGCAAGCTTCTTGATGAATACAAGGGGGAATAAGATTTGGCTTGGTAGAACGGTAGATCGGGTCCTCCTCTATCGTTTCCCGGAGGGATTTGAGTTTGGGTGGAGGAGGAGGGAGATCTGAGGCTTTTGGTGTTTCTAACAATGGAGCATGGAAGAAGGAGCTCAAGAACAGCTTGTAGTGTAGTGCCTAACCCTTCCAAGGTAGAAGAAGGGGTATTTATAGTGGTCTTCAAAATCTGGCCGTTGGACAACTTGCCACATCAGATTTTCTTCGAGGAAGCCGGTTGACCGGGTTTGGCGCCGGGCCGTCCCGTGCACAGTCCGGTCAGACCGCTCTCGACCGGGCCCGGTTTCAACCGGAGCATGGACCGGAGCTTGACCGGAGGAGCTTCTTGGCTTACTGGAATGCGCCCGGATGGCACAAGCGCGGAATCCGGTTGGTGGGGCACGGTCGGTAGCCCGGTCCGACCGGGCCCTTGACCGGATACGCCGGTCCAAACCCTGGAGACCGGGCGACGACTGGAGGGCTTCCCTCCTTTACTGGATCCTGCCGGATGGCACAAGCGCGGAGCCGGTTCGACGGGCTGGCCGGTGCCAGGGCCGGTCCGACCGGGCCAGAGACCGGCCAGACACAGGAAAATCCTGTTGATTCTTTCGTCGAATTGGGGGTCTCCATTGCCTTCTTCTTCCATTGATATACCTCTTTGGCTAATACCTGGGAATAATCTTGCAGACATGTATTAGTCCAAATACACTAGCACGGTGTCATTGTTACCAAAATAATGGATAAGGGTAAAATACCCTTACAATCTCCCCCTTTTTGGTATACGATGACAAACCGAGCTAGAGTCACAAATAGATATTATGATAAGCTCTAAACCTTGATTCCATATAAGATATTACGAAAGCTCCCCCATAATGTGTGCACTTGGAGAATTTGCGTTTGAATGCAAAGTGCACCATTTGTGAAATATGAGAAGCTCCCCCAATATCTTTAGGAAACAAGCATGGTATGGAGATGTGCATATCAAGATATATATAAGCATAGCATACATGATCATCCTAACATAGAGTAGCACACATAATAGTCGTCCATACACATCCATACACGAATTATTGGAAATAGCAAATGGTTCTTGAAAAACTCAAAGTAAACAAGCACAAGCCATATAAGATCCAAATAAAGCAACTCCCATGGCTTGTGGCAACAACCCGTGAATCCTAGACTCTACTCTCTTCTCCCCCTTTGGCATCGGAACACCAAAAAGGCGAAGAAAAAGAGGAGAGATGGTAGCGCACCCATCAAAAGATCTCATGTCCAGCGGAGTATGAGCTCTCGCCATCATCACGCGAAGCAGGAGCATCTTCATCTTCTTCATCCTCATCATCAGTAGGAACACGAGCAGGCTGAGGAGGAGGACCGCCAAAGCCGTACCATGTAGGATCAAAGTTCTGGAACATCTGATCAGTGAGAGGAGGCATCTCCCAGTTAGGTGCATGGACAGGCTCTAACTCAGGGCCAGGAGGAGGAAAAGTGATATTCCGAGTGGCCATGTACTCATTCTGGCGCCTTCTCGTCTCTTGGGTCATAGCAAGGCTTTGATGTGCAACATCATTAGAATTCTTGCACATCTGCCACATGGAGGAGAAGAACCTAGAGATACCATGCTGCGGGCGCCGAGTGAAGCGGGAGCTAGTAGGGTCATGGCTTTCCTTGGACCGGCGCTCAGGAGGTGTCATGTCGGGGACATCCGGTCTATCACCTTGGACAGGAACCTTGAATGCTTCCATCTTGACCCGTTGACCATGGGTATTGAGAGGAGCAGGCACAACCTTGTTGATGAGGAGCTGGATGTATTGAGCATAGTTCGGGGTCATCCTGTCGCGAACACATCGCCTCAGCTCAGAGTAGATGAGATCACATCCATCAATGCGTCGCCGGTGCTCAGGGTTGCAGTAGTACATCAAGTTCAAGTGATATCCTCGGCATTCACTTGTGTCGCCTGACTTGCTAATGAGAGACTCTCTGAATAACTTGGCAAGCAGGAGATAGGAGTAGAACATGCCAGATATGGTGGGAGGACGAGCGGTGGGCTCCCGAGGATAGCAGAAAGCAATGTCTCCTCTGTTGAACCTCTGCTGAGAGTAAAGCTTGAAACCGTGGGCACGACCTCCACCAAAACCAAGGGCATCACAAAAGTCAAGATAGTTGCAGGAGTACTTCTCTTTGCCTGTCATCCATGTCATGGTACGGGCTGGATCATCATGGAAGTACACAGTGCAGTGGAATTGCCTTACCAAGAGTGGGCAATAGCATCCATCAGAAGGCGTCAGACATACAAGCTCATACAGCCCCATGTTCTTCAAAGTCTCAACCACAAACCGATATGTGGTGGCTGCATGCATCTCAATAACATCCTTGACAGCCTTGGGCATAACAATGGTGCCATTCTTCATGTGCTCACGGGAGTCATAGTACTCAAGCCACATCCTCTGCTGACTCAGGGTCCAGAAGAACTTGTCGCCCCCGGTGTAAGTGGGAGCCTCAAAGCGATAATGATTGGTTTCTCGAAGCCTTTTCCATGCACCAATATGGACATCGCCAATATTGTACTCAGGCAATTCCTCATCATCTTCCTGTGCAGCGTGCTTATCTTTTCTTTTCTGGGCAGGCTTCTTGGTGTGGCCTCCAGCTGAGCTGCCACCAGTAGTCTGAGGAGCACGACTAGTAGAGCGCCGTGGTGGAACGTCTGAGTGCCTCCCTCGCTTGGCAACAGTGCCACGGTCCTCAGCAGTCCATTCATCATCTGTGAATCAGGCAAAATAGAGCGAGGATAGCAAAGAGATAAGTGTACATGTCATCAATGAGGGAGAATACCAGAAAGCATAGCATATATTCAAGTGGATTGATGAGATTGTGCGAAAAACTGGGCAGGCCGGCGCACAGGCCGGTCCGACCGGACTTCAGACCGGGCGAGCCGGTCGAAAATCCGGATGACCGGGCCGCACGCCGGACCGGCCGGTTGAAAGGCCGGTTGACCGGGCTGTGAACCGGGTGATGATGATTTGTGATGTTTGCCCAGATTTTCTACCACAAATTCATGCAAAAACTCGAAATACTTGAGTACATGCTATAGCAATAGAGTGGAGTATGTGCTTAGTGTTGAGAGACACTCTAAAGGCATGAGGACTTGCAAACCCTAACCCTAACCCTAAGTTTTCCTCAAATTTTGGCAAAATCTTGCAATGTGTGAGGGGGACTAGAGGTTAGGGAGAAAAGAAGAGTACATTACCCGAAGACATTGTTCTCCTTGATCAAGGGAGCAAGAAGAATCACAAGGTAGGGCTTGAGAACCAAGAACTCCAAAAATTCCCAAACTAGGTGGAGAGGGACCAAATCCTTCGGTGGAGATGTTCCAAGGGCCCCGATCTATGGTGTGGTGGAGTTTGGGGAAGTTCTTGTGGTGGGAAGTGCCTAGATCTTGGTGGGGGTGCTGAGGGCGCCGGCCATGGTGGTGTGGGAGTTGGGGAAGAATGAGGAAGATGACCCCAAGGGGTAACCCCCTCAAACACATATCAGCCGCGCGGCCGGTCGGGAATCCGGCGACCGGATGACCGGCTGGCCCGGCCGGTTTCCGACCGGTCAACCGGACCATCCGGTCAGGGACCCGGTCCAACCGGGCCAGGGACCGGCCCAGCCCAGAATTTTCTAATTTTGCCTCGTTTTTGCCCCTATGCTTTGTGTAAATGTGTGTGAGTGCTCAAATGATGACATGTACATATAGATAGATAGATGATGATGAGATGAGCCTAGACATGGGGTAGGAAACACAAAGTTCTCTAGGCATACCCATTGGAGAGAAAATCCAAATAAGATGTGAATAGCAACAATGGGCATGATTCGAAGTGTATATCAAGAATCATAAGTCATTTTGGAGTGGTTTTTTTTTTGCAATAAAATCATTTAGCCTTGTATATCCAAATCAAGTTGCAATTTAGACTAAATGAGGGGCGGGGGATTACTCCCCCTATGTGAAAGCGCAAATGTCATGTGACCTCGAAGAGACGTGCTTGGGTCCATATAATGACATTGGGTCTATTTATGTTGCACACATGGGTATGCATCATACCAAGACATGGTAAGATGACTATCCCCATATGTGCTGTGCCTCTAAGCTAGATAGTTAGATAAATGCAAGAATATAGTGCAAGAAGTTGATTCAATCCAAGTTTTTAGGATCAAGAATACCAAGTTCTCCTCTCAAGTTCACAAACCGGGCTTCATCCAAAGGCTTAGTGAAAATATCCGCCAATTGGTAGGTTGTTCCCACATGAGTGAGATCAATATCCTTATTGGCAACATGGTCACGTAGGAAGTGATGGCGAATGTCAATATGTTTGGTGCGACAATGTTGAACCGGGTTATTGGCGATCTTTATTGCACTTTCATTGTCACATAGAAGAGGCACCGTACCAAGAGACACACCATAGTCTTTCAAGGTTTGCTTCATCCATAACAATTGAGTGCAACAAGATGCCGCGGATATATATTCGGCTTCGGCGGTGGATAAAGCGGTGGAGTTTTGTTTCTTGGATGACCAACTCACCAATGACCGGCCAATAAATTGGCAAGCCCCGGAGGTAGACTTCCGGTCAACCTTATCACCGGCCCAATCGGAGTCCGAGTAGCCAATGAGTTCAAAGGTTGACCCCTTTGGATACCATAGCCCGAGAGTAGGAGTGAGAACAAGGTATCTAAGAATCCGTTTGACCGCCATCAAATGGCTCTCCTTAGGAGCGGATTGAAAACGAGCACACATCCCTACACTTAGCATGATATCCGGCCTAGAGGCACAAAGGTAGAGCAAGGATCCTATCATGGAACGGTATACCTTTATGTCCACATCCTTCTCACCGTCACATGAGCCAAGTTGCCCCTTTACGGGCATGGGTGTCTTCATTGGGCTTGCATTGGTCATGTTGAACTTCTTGAGCATGTCCTTCACATACTTTTCTTGAGAGATGAAGGTGCCTTTTGCAAGTTGCCTTACTTGGAAGCCTAGGAAGAACTTCAACTCCCCCATCATGGACATCTCAAATTTCCTAGTCATCAATTGCTCAAAAGCTTTGTTATGATTGGGGTTAGTTCCACCAAATATAATATCATCAACATAAATTTGACATATAAACAAGCCACCCCCTTTAACCCGCTTGGTGAAAAGGGTGGAATCGACCGTACCCATGCAAAACCCATCTTGTAGTAGAAAATCCCTAAGGAACTCATACCAAGCACGTGGAGCTTGCTTGAGACCGTAGAGTGCCTTATGGAGTAAATACACATGGTTGGGTCGGCATGGATCTTCGAAACCCGGGGGTTGAGCTACATATGCGGTTTCTTTTAGAGGACCATTCAAAAATGCACTTTTCACATCCATTTGATATAGTTTAAAATTGTGGAAAGATGCAAATGCAAGCAAAAGACGAATAGCTTCAAGACGGGCTACCGGCGCAAAGGTATCCTCAAAGTCCATACCTTCTATTTGGGCAAACCCTTGCGCCACTAACCTTGCTTTATTTCTAATGACAATGCCATCCTCATCTTGCTTGTTCTTGAACACCCATTTGGTCCCAATGACATTGATGCGATGATCCTTGGGTCTCTCAACTAGAGACCATACTTCATTGCGGGTGAAACACTCCAATTCTTCTTGCATGGCAATGACCCAATCCGGATCAACCAAGGCTTCATGTACCTTAAGTGGCTCAAAACTAGACACAAAAGCATGGTGTTGACAATAAGTCATAAGTAGTGCATGGTGTCTACGTGTTACCACTCCTTTGGAGATGCTACCAAGGACAAGATCCACTTTCATGTCACTTGCCCTTGTAGCCGCCTTGATCTTCCGAATGGTTCCTTCATGATCAATGAATTCATCTCTTGCTAATACTTGATCATGAGGTACAACTTGAGCTTGAACATGAGTTGAAGATGTTTCTTGATCATCATCATGATCTTGCTCAGTGGGTTGAGGACTTTCTTCTTGTTCTTCGGGATGTGGCTCATCTTGAGTGGAGGATACATCTTGGGTTGCACTTGATGGTTCAACTTGAGTTGAGCTAGGCTCAACTTGAGGTGAGCTTGATACTTCTACTCCATCATCTTGATCATCATTATGAACCTCCATGGGCCGGATGTGTCCAATGCCCATATGCTTGATGGCACTAGATGGATCATCATCATTACCTGCAACACATGGAACAACTTGCTCCACTTGGGAGCCATTATCCTCCAAGAACACCACGTCACAAGATACTTCAATAGTCCCAGTGGACCGGTTGTAGTATCTATAGGCGTGAGAGTTCTCCGCATATCCAACAAAAATGCCCTCTATAGTTCTAGTTTCAAATTTACCAAGCTTCCCTTTATTGTTCTTAACAAGACATTTGCATCCAAAGACACGAATGTACGTGACATTAGGCTTGTTACCTGTGAGAAGCTCATATGGAGTTTTGTTGTGGAGGGGGCGGAGGAAGAGCCGGTTGGAGTAGTGGACAGCTGTAGAGATGGCTTCTCCCCAAAAGTTGTGGGGTGAGTTGAATTCACTCAACATGGTTCTTGCCATCTCAATGATAGTCCGGTTCTTCCTTTCAACAACACCATTTTGTTGAGGGGTATATGGAGCTGAAAACTCATGCTTGATGCCCTCATCATCAACAAACTCTTGCATAGTGTAGTTCTTGAACTCGGTGCCATTGTCGGTCCTAATCGCCTTGATCTCGGATTCATATGTACGTTGGGCTTTCTTGGCGAAGGTGATGAACTCCCTATGGGTCTCATCCTTAGACTTAAGGAGAAAGACCCAAGAGTATCTTGAGTAATCATCAACAATGACAAGTCCATACTTGCTCCCACCAAGAGTATCATAATGTGATGGCCCAAAGAGATCCAAATGAAGGAGCTCCAAAGGCCTAGATGTGGTGACGATACTCTTGATAGGATGTTTCTTCTTGAGTTGTTTTCCCGCTACACATGCACTGCATACACGATCTTTCTCAAAAGAAATGTCGGTTAGTCCAACAATGTGCTCGCCCTTTAGGAGTTGTTTAAGATTCCTCATGTTAACATGACCAAGGCGGCGATGCCACAACCAACCTTCGTCATGCTTGGCCGCCATTAGACATGTGGAGGGAGATGGGCTCTCTTTCGAGAGGTCAACCACGTAAAGGTTGTTCTCCACATATCCAACAAGGACCAATTTGAGATTGTCACTCCTAAAGACTTGCACATAATACTTAGTAAAATATGAATTGTAACCGGCATCGGCAAGATGATATATAGAAAGCAAGTTATAACCAAGGTGTTCAACAAGCATGACCGTCTCAAGGCGCAAGTCCTTAGAGATTGCCACCTTGCCATACCCAAGTACCTTTCCCTTTGAGTTGTCACCAAAGGTAATGCTTGACTTCTTGTTAATATCTTCAATGAATTGGTCAAGCACACCTCTTCCTCCGGTCATATGATTGGTGCATCCACTATCAAACACCCATTTTGGACCACCGGAGGAATACCCCTACAAAATCAAGTAGAGGATTTAGGAACCCATTGATTAATGGGTTCCCTAGTCATGGCAACAAGATCTTTTGGTACCCAAATCGAGTACCCTCTATAAGCATAGCCATTACGAGGACCAACATAGTTAGCATAAACATCACCATAATAATCAACAAATAAAGCATAGTGATTGTTTGGCCCCGTGCGGTCACCACTAGCGGCTTTGCCCTTTGGGGCTTTGCCATCATTAGTGACCTTCTTGTTCTTTTCTTGAGCGGGCTTCTCTTTCTTGTAGTTGTTCTTCTTGTAGGGCTTGGGAACATACCCAAGGCCAAACTTTTGATTGTTTGACCTTTGCTTACTCAAAAGGTCATCCAATCCCATCTTACTCTTGGTTGTGGTGAACTTAGCAAGTTCTTTCTTCAACCTAACATTCTCCTCAAGAGTAGTTGCTTGCTCACAAGCCGATTCATTAGGATAATAGTTGAGACCATATTTGGTTACCAAAGATTCAAGATATGTATTGGTCTCAACATGCAAAGATAATTCCTCTTGTAAACGAACATGTTCCGCAACAAGCTTAGCATGCTCACTAGTAAAGGTGGTGGAGGAACTAGCAACATTTTTATCAACAATAGAATCATTCATTGATTCAAGAGCTTTAGAGTAGGATTCTTGGAGTAGGTCATGGTTCTTTCCAAGTTTCTTGAGCTCATCCTTGACAAGCTTGTTAGCTCTTTCAAGGTGGTCAAGATCCCTAGTGAGAGAAGCATGAGCAACTTCAAGTTCCTCCTTTGATGCATTAAGCTCTTGAGTCAATAATTGAGCCCTTTCAATAGTTTCAAGATCCTTAACTTTATCTAGTTCATAAGTTTCAATTTGTTGCTTAAGACCTTGAGATATGCACCTTTCGGTTTTTAGCTCTTGTCTTAGGAGATTGAATCTCCTTTCCTTATCATTCAAATGATATTCTAATTCCTCAATGGACTCATCCTTTTCTTTGAGAGAGTCCATCAAGAAATCAAATTTGACAAGAGCTTCACCACGAAGGGTGCATCTAACATTGTAAAGTTCCTTAAGCACAGTTAATTCATCTTGATTTTCAGCTTCATTGTCAAGAACACTAGACAAAGAAGGTGGGGGTTCCATTACCTTGGTTTCTCTTGCCATAAGACAAGAGCCAATGGTTGTAGATGAGGAAGAGTCGTCGGAGTCATCATCTTGAGTTATTCTTGCCATAAAGGAAGAGCCAACATCATTCTCCGTGGAGTAATCCTTGGAGTAGTCATATGTGAAGAGTGACCCGGGCTTAGAGAAAGCCAAGCCGGCCACTCCGGCCTCCTTCTCCTCATCTTCCTCTTCTTCATCGGACAAGTACTCGGCCCCAACAAATGCTCTTCCCTTGTTCCTCTTGTATCGGTCATTGATTGGGTTTGGCTTCAATCTTGGCTTGACCCCTTTGATGAACTTTGGCTTGTCTACCCTTTTCTCATAAGGGCACTCATTTGCAAAGTGGCTATCTTCATCACAATTGTAGCAAGTTCTCTTCTTCTTCTTGTCATTGAGGAGCATTGGCAACTTTCCCTTGTACTTCTTAGCAAAGAAGGCAAAGTCGGTAGCAATGTCACTAGTTGAGGTCATCTCCTCATCTTCCTCAATTTCATATGCTTCTTCTCCTCCATGGTCAGCTCTAGCCTTGAGAGCAAGGTTGTGTGATGCTTCATGGTTGTGTGAGGCTTCATCAACACGGTTCATTGCCTTGAGCCTCTTTCCGGCTTTGGCCATGTTTTCATTGGCAGCCACATAGGAGACAAGATCATCGGAGTTGAGATCGGCACTCTTGGTCATGATTTGCAAGTGGAGTCCAATGTTGGTGTCTTCTTGTTTGACGGCAATCATAGCAATGACCTTGGATTTTATGAAGGCTTCGTTCATCTCGAAACCGTCATTGTACTTCTCACCACCAAGTCCCTTGATCCTTACTTTCAGAGCACCAAGCCTAGCATAGGCATCGAATACGGATTCTCCATCTCGAATCATGAACTGGTAGGCCTCTTGCTTTGCGGTCTCATAGAGAGATGATTGGATCAAATCGGTTCCCTCTTGGAGTACTACGATTCGATCCCACAACTCTTTAGCGGAGACAATGTCATCAACTTGATCTAGAAGCTTGCGGTTGATGCCACTTCTAATCTTGTCACGTGCGGATGCATTGAGTTGACGGTTGTAGAACTCGGTGGAGGTCAACCGATTGGGATCTTGTGGCTCCCGGTATCCATGAAGAATGATCTCCCATAGCTCCACACTGCAGCTGCGAATATGAGATTCCATAGAAGATTTCCAATGTGGAAAGTGAGTTCCATCAAAATGGGGAACGGTCCCACTATGGTTTATATGAGGCATGGGTGAAGTGTTTCTAGGATAGTCATGGTTAACTTCATGGAAGGATGCCTTAGAGCCCGAAGCCCCACTAGGAGCTCCTCCAGTAGTTAGGTTCTTAAGCATGACAGACATTTCTGCCATTTGGCTTTGTAGTTCATCCTCCTTTTTCTTCTTCTCGGCCTCATATGCCAAGAATCTAGATTTCATTTCTTTAACCGAAAGGTTAGAGTCATCATCTAGACCCTCGAATAGTTTATCCATCTCACTCTTAAGGCGGTGAAGCCCTTAAAAAGAGTCCAGGCTCTGATACCAATTGAAAGTATAGAGATGGTAAACCTAGAGGGGGTGAATAGGTTTCTACAGATTTTAATTCTTTCTTTGCAATATTAGGCTTTGCGGAATATAAAGGTGAGCCTAATGCAAACTAGGTGAAGCAACCTATATGAGGATACAACTAACTCGAGCACGAAGGCTCTCACAGGCAGTTTCACAAGTAAGGAGTTCGGTTAGAGATAACCGATAGCACGCGGAGACGAGGATGTATTCCCGTGTTCCCTTGCTTTGCAACAAGGTACGTCACGTTTGGAGGAGTGGAGGTCCCACGAAGGATTCCCCGCGCCACGAAGGCTCACCCTATTCTCCGGAGCCTATCCCACGAAGGAATAGCCCTCTCACTTGTGGTAGACTTTGAGGTAGCCTCCAAACCTTCACAATCTTTGCCCGGAGCAGATCCACAGCCCGGATGCTTCCGGACTCCTCTTGCCCACCTAGGGTTTCCAAGGAACCCTAGGAAGCAAGCTTCTTGATGAATACAAGGGGGAATAAGATTTGGCTTGGTAGAACGGTAGATCGGGTCCTCCTCTATCGTTTCCCCGGAGGGATTTGAGTTTGGGTGGAGGAGGAGGGAGATCTGAGGCTTTTGGTGTTTCTAACAATGGAGCATGGAAGAAGGAGCTCAAGAACAGCTTGTAGTGTAGTGCCTAACCCTTCCAAGGTAGAAGAAGGGGTATTTATAGTGGTCTTCAAAATCTGGCCGTTGGACAACTTGCCACATCAGATTTTCTTCGAGGAAGCCGGTTGACCGGGTTTGGCGCCGGGCCGTCCGGTGCACAGTCCGGTCAGACCGGGCTCTCGACCGGGCCGGCCGGTTTCAACCGGAGCATGGACCGGAGCTTGACCGGAGGAGCTTCTTGGCTTACTGGAATGCGCCCGGATGGCACAAGCGCGGAATCCGGTTGGTGCCGGGGCAGCCGGTCGGTAGCCCGGTCCGACCGGGCCCTTGACCGGATACGCCGGTCCAAACCGGGCTGGAGACCGGGCGACGACTGGAGGGCTTCCCTCCTTTACTGGATCCTGCCCGGATGGCACAAGCGCGGAGCCGGTTCTGACCGGGCTGGCCGGTGCAGGGCCGGTCCGACCGGGCCAGAGACCGGCCAGACACAGGAAAATCCTGTTGATTCTTTCGTCGAATTGGGGGGGTCTCCATTGCCTTCTTCTTCCATTGATGCACCTTTATACCTCTTTGGCTAATACCTGGGAATAATCTTGCAGACATGTATTAGTCCAAATACACTAGCACGGTGTCATTGTTACCAAAATAATGGATAAGGGTAAAATACCCTTACACACCTGGATCCTGCTCCAGTGGAGCGACGCATAGTGTCAACACCCGGATTTTTAAGTCCAGATGCCTATTATGCCATTCATCGCAATCCCAGGAATATTGTTTTTGCGAGACATAATAGATTGATATCACAACACATCATTCATTACAACACATAATCGTCTTACAACAAAGGATCACATGATCCAGTCTTAATACAACATAGTGGATCTAGAGATCCTATTACAAATCACATAGCGGAAGCGAAGTAACGGTTGCGGTCCATCTATTCCACAGGCAACTGTTGACGTCAGGAGCGATCCTAGTTGTCGTAGACGTCCTGCTGTCCATCTTCCTCGTATGCTGTTTCCTTCATAGTCTGGCCATTTGAATAGCCAGGGACAAAGCCATGAGTACTTTAAAGTACTCGCAAACTAATACTGATGTAAGCACTATCAACTATAGTAAGGGGATGCTAAGCTCTAGGTTTATTTGCATAAAGCCAAGTTTATTTCATAAACATTTAGTAAAGATGCTTGAATCGCTAGACTAACTCAAGTGGGAACATTAGTGTCATTCCCACAACTCTGTTGTGATTCAAGTCAAAGTCACCATTTCAAGTTCAAATCACAAGTCACCCTTCACATGTCACATTTTTGAAAATGGTCTGATGACGGAACAGTATGGCCTTTCCAATCGTCCGTAACCGTGGACGCGGCTATTCGAATAGTTCTACACTCTGCAGAGGTCGTACACTTGTGCCACAACATTTGCAATAATCCGTCAGGGTTAACTGGCCCTGATTTATCACACTCCGTGTGCGGACTACCAACCTTAACCTTTCACTTACATACCCTAGTATAGGCACCTCTCCCCATGAGCTTGGCCTCCCAGTGAAGACAAACCCTGGGAACTGCACAGGGCTTGGGCCGGACAATTCACCTCATTCACGTCATATCACATTATTTCTTTTGTAGAGGCAGCCCTTGGCATAACCCCGATGACGCTTGTTTAGAGGGAACCCATACTAAGATACATAAACTTCTAGTTAAGCCCTTACCCATATCAGGTATTGTGGGGGTACTTGTAAAATTGGAATGGTATCGCATCCGAACCCAACCATCAGTTTTTGTAAAATTCACCAAGTCACTCACAAGTCATATTCACCTTCAAAATCTTTCAATAGAATGACTCATCATTCCAAGGTTTTCAAAGTCATTTCATTTCACAAGTTCCCATCTAGAGTAGTCAATTTTATATATTAGCACTAGCAACTAGTCATGAGGGGTGCTATCTAGCTTTCAGGCTCTAGGCTAAATTTGATACTCTTGTAGTATTCTATCTCTAGACCAAAGTTAACTATAAAATCAAGTTATAATAATCAAAGTAAAAGCTTGTAAGAATAAAACTTGGGATGGGATCATGAAGCATAAAGTAAATTGGGAGTGTGCCTTGCTCTAGTAGAGCTTTGCACTTTGCAAGAATATTAGCTTGCAAGAGTATAGCTTGCTTTGGGGTTAGCTTGCATTATTAATAGCTTGCCTTGGTTGGAGTAGTGATCAAAGTTCTCTTCCTCTTCAAAGTAGTCCTCCTCCTCCTCGGTGTACTCCTCGGTACTAGCGTCTAAATACGAGTACAATACACACAATTACCACACAAAGCCTAAGTACTAAACTAAGCACACACATAAATCACTCCTACTAAGCTATCGATCAACATGCTTATTAGGTGAGTGGATTTCATGTTATTCTTAAGAAAAATAATTTCCTCTCATTATGAATATTAATTAGAGTTTCTATTTATTTCTTGAGGAAAATAATTTCCTCTCATTGAATATTATTAAGATTTAATTTCCTCCATTAATGTCATATGACCTAGGTTGACCCAAGTCAACCTCTTCATAGGTATTAATTGGGAAGTGATTTAAATGAGGTACACCACCTCATGCCTTTTTAATACTCATGATTAATGATTTAATATCATCAACTAATTTAATATGGGTTTAAAATTGACCATTGTCTATACCCCATATTAACCTAGTTGAGGCAAGATTTAAGTGAGATTACTACATCTCATAAGATTTAATAAGTAGCCTTGAATAATTTAACTACTACTATGCAAATGCTTGAATATTTTTAAATAAGACCTATGGATTATTACTACATGTGTCATTAATTCTCATTGAGTCCCTTGGAGTAAGTATTTAAATGAGAGGCTACACCTCACATAGTTTAATACCACATACTAATGATTTAAATGAGGTGTAGCACCTCATACCATTTAATTTTAACATGGTAAGGATCTAATATTATCAACAATTCATATGAGACCTAAATGACCAGAGTCTCTAGCTTATTTTGAATTGTGCATGACAAGATTTAAATGAGAGAAATATTCCCATAAGATTTATTAATAGTTTTGGACAATACCTTTGACTAGAAATAGCCATAAAGTCCTTTAATTAAACTAGGCCATGATCATTCAAGGTAAGCATGGCATATTTTTGCAGAAACAATTAATGTAAGTGAAATGTGAATTATAGGAGTTGGAATCAACTCAAAAGCATTTTTGGTTGATTTTTAATAATTAATCTAAGGCAGAAAAGTCCCTGCCTTGTTATTTTTATCATTTGAATTCTATAATAAATATAAGGTTGAGGCCAGTGTAGTTTTGTAGATGATTTAACAAGGTTTCCAAATATATAAAATTTGTCAAATTTGGTTTGGTAGATTTTCCCCTATTTAATTTTCAAAACAGTATCTGAGAGGATTTTGATTAAATTCGAAAAATTCCAATTCAAACGCACGGGCTTGCGCGGGAAAGGGTTTGGGCCAGTGAGAGGGGGAACGAGTTGGGCCGGCCCAGCTAGCGTGCCACGCACGCAGCGGGCCGCCTGACGGTGGCCCCCGCTTGTCAGCGGGCGCTCACAGGCGAATCGGTACGCCGCGCTGCAGCCGTTGGATGAAAGGGGAGATCGACGGCGGAGGGTCGTCACCTTCCGCGACATGGCTCGCCGGAGAACTAACCCTACCGGCGGCCAGACTAGGGGGTCGGGGAGCTACCTGGAGGCGGGCGAGCGTCGGCGAGGTGGGCGGAGGTCGTGGAAGACGGTGGTGAAGCTCCTGGCACCAACGGCGGCTCCAATGGGGGCTCCAGTCGCCGGCGAGGTAGCAGGGGTGCTGGCGGAGCTCCGGCAAGCGATTCGAGGGCTACGGCCTAAATTGGTGGGCGGCGTTGCTCGAGGGGAGGTATTGAGATGAGGGAGGAAGATTGGCGTGCTCAATTTGGCCGGAGGGCGTCTCTATTTATAGGGCGAGGGGGTGCTGCGAGGTGCCGTGAAGGTTCGACGACGAGCTCGTCGTTCCAGGGCGTTGAAGGGGCAGGGAATGGGCTCTGAGTGTGGGCGACGTCATGGCAGAGCGGACGAGCGTCGTGGCGAGGCAGAGGAAGGAATGGTCGCGTCATGATCGTCATCGGACACCAGGGTACTGCGGCGGATGGTCGTCGTCCGTGACGATGGCTACAGGGCGAGGGAGAGCTCGTGTGGTTGTCTGGCGGTGTCCTGGTGGTCGACGTGCAGGTGCTGGTGGCGAGGGACAGGCTGAGGTGACGGGGCACAGCGCGCTCTGGCGGGGCTCACCATGCGCGTCCTGTCGCGCATGGGCGTTGCTGGGCGCGTCTGGGCGCGCGTGGCTCGGTCAATGTCGACGCCATCTCGGTCAAGGGCAGGCAGGGTCAGCATCAACAAGGTCCAGGCAAGCTCAGAGACATGGTTGATGGGCTTGGATGGGAGAGGAGAGGGAAATGGCATGGAGGTGCCATGAGCACCACGGCATGGCCAAGTTTTGGTCAAGGTGGTCAAGCACTGGTGCTGGCAAGTGGAGGCACTGGTCTGGGGAAGTGAGAGGGGGCTCCAGGGGTGCAGAGAGGGGCCAGGCTTGGACCAAGTCCTCTCCAAAATCCAGCATGGGCAACATTGGATACACTGCCAGCAAGGTGTTTGATGAAATGCCCGAAAGAAAGTTTTTGTTGAATTTTGGAAAACTTTTTGGTGGATCTCAATCATATAATATTTGAAGTGTATTGGTGGTGGTGGTGCTCATTTTAGTGAAGGTTTGCAAGAATTCAAAAAGTTGGCCATCTTCTCTTTGTTTCAATGTCCTCACTTGTCTCCTCTATTCTGGTCAACCTAGTCAACATGAGGTGTGGTGGTCAACATGAAAGTTGTTCACCTTCATATGGTCTTGGATGACATGGTCATAGTTGACCAAGTTTAGTTTGAAGAAAAGTAAAAACCAGGGGTTAAAGTGGGGAACATTTTATAATGTGGCCAAATGACCATTAGTGCATGTGAGCTCCTATTGCATTCAAATTTGATTTGATTTGAGTTTGTTTGATTCCAAAGGTGTTTATATGTGTTTAGTAACCAAACACAACCAATGGGGCAAGCCATAATGGTCTAGGTTCAAGATTTGTAAAAAATGGCCATATCCACATATGTGTATTGGAAAATCTTCTTATTTTCTTTTTGATTTGGTTTTTCTTGATCCCCTTGATGTGGTTGAGGTTTAATATGATATAGGAAAACAATCCAAGCAATGGAAACAAGTTTGATGGTCTTTGGCTCAAATTTGTATTTTTGGCCATGTGCACATATGTGCATTTCATCTTTTTATTTTATTTTCTTTACCTATGACCAAAGGTCATGGTTCATGGTTGATTTAGTATTAGTTTGGGTTTATTAAGGTCTTCAACCATTTTGGCAAGGTAGAGGTGCTTAGGTCAAGTTTTTGGAAAAATGTCTATGTGTCACATATGCCTCTATGCATAGGTGGCATTTGATTTTTAATTTGACTTGGCTTGACCCAATTGATGTGGTTGAGTGTTGAAATGGCATATGGAAGTGATCCAATCATCCACCACAAGTCCTAAGGTCAAACTTCTAAAACTCACAATTTTGCATGTTACTCTCATATGCATCTATGGCATTTTTAGTTTCTTTTTATATTCTTTGGAAACCACTTGGATTTGGTTTGATAAGCACTAGGTAAGGTGTATGAAGGTTTTCCAAACCTCTAAGCAAAGTAGAAAGGCTTAGGGTAAAGTTTTATAAATATAGCCATAGGCACATATGCCTTTTTCTTATTTAATTTCCTTTTATTTTAATTTCGCTAGGGTGGTGAAAAGAGAGGTGAAGTTTAGGGTTTAGTGGGGTTCACAATGGTTTACCACCATTTAGCATAAAGAATAAAGGTAGGGTTCAAGATTTACCTATTAGAGCTATATGCCCCCATATATCTTTTATTTTATTTTGGGTTTCTCAAAGTAGATCCAAATGATTTTTGGAGAAGATTAGGGTTTAAGGTTTTTCTTATTTGACTTCTTTCTCTTTTATTTTATTGGGTTGGTGACCTTCACTTGATCACTTTAGGGTTTTAGGGTTTAGCACATAAGCATAATAACACTCATCATGGCAAAACACAGGATTTAAAACAAGGTCTATATGTATCAATCTTATTTTAATAAAAGTTTTTGTTGGTTCCAAAATTTGGAACTAGGGAAATTCATTTTGTTTGTTTTGAAATTTTTGGGTTGTTACAAACCCTTCCCCCTTAAACAAATCTCGTCCCGAGATTTTAAGAAAAGTTAGGTTCCTAAGAGAGGTTGAGCATTTTATTAACAGGAGGACATACTTGGCATGGTCTGGGGTGCTTCCTGAGCTTCAGTGGCGTCATGTGGTAGAGACGGCCGTTGTTGTTGTTCGATTCCTTCTTCCGGCAAAGCGGCGTTGCTGAGCAGGTGCTGCGGTATTGGCGGCAATCTGGCAAGCTTCTTGGGGCACTCATTGGAGTAGTGACCCACAACTCCACATTCATAGCAGTTGACTGTGGACTTGTCTTTGGGGTTGATGGGAACAGTGTTGCTTCCAGTCTTTGGGGCATTATTGGGGTTGTTATTGTTACCGTTGGGGTGGTTGTTGGTGTTGTTGCCTCCGGGCTTCGGGGGTCCTCCGTTGTTGTTGGTGTAGTTGGGGCGATAATTCTGCAGGGGGTTTATTGTATCTTGGGGTGAATCCTCCAGTTGAGTTGCGGTGCTTTTGGGTATGGTGGGGTCCATTCTGGTTCATCATTCTTCTCTTACGGTTCTCGTTGGCTTGATGCAGCTTTCCTTCCATCTGTATGGCTGAGTCCACAAGGGCTTCTAAGTCAGCGAACGGAATGTTCACTAACACAGTTTGCATCTCGTCATGCAGTCCGTTCAGAAATCTTTCCTTCCTCTTCTCATTGGTGTCTGTCTCATCCGGGGCGTACCTTGACAGTGTAAGAAACCTGTCGCGGTATTCCACCACGGACATCCTTCCTTGTTTGAGTTCACGGAACTCGTCTCTCATTTTCTTGATTAGTCCTTGGGGCACATGGTATTTACTAAACTTCAGCTTGAAGTCTTCCCATCATCATTTGTCCAGCATTCATTGCGCGGCACTTGTCCACCAGGCTCTTGTGTCCTGACAGATAGTGGGTGGCAAACAGTACTTTCTCTCGGCTTCTACTCCCGCAACTTCTAGGTTGTTCTCCATTGTCTGGAGCCAGTCATCTGCGTCAAGTGGCTCTTCAGTCTTGCTAAACATCGGAGGGTTGGTGTTCTGAAAGTTCTTGAGCTTTGATCCTGGGTGATCATGGTTTCCATGGCCTTGATTGTTCTGAGCTATCTGTTGCAGTGCAGCTAAGTTGGCTTGTCGTTCAGCTCTCGTGGCTTCGCGATTTTCCATCATCATCTGGAGCATCTGCATCATTGCGTCTTGGTTGCGGTTTGGTGGGGCCATCTGATCATTGGAGTAGATGATAAGATAAGAGGGAAATTTCTATGGTTTGTTTGAGTTAAATTCAAAAAGTTCAAAACTTGAGTAGTGTTGAGGGGGTAGAAACCAACAACACTTTTTCATTCATACCAAGCATCACACATTACAAAGCTAACACACCGTTGGTTTTAAGAACCATTCATTCGCTCTACGATACAAGGGGATCCTGATACAACTCACACCTACTTAAGTGCTGGGGTGATACTACTCTTCAGGGTGGATTCTTCTTCTTCACGGGTGAGGTGCTTGGCGAGAGGCGAGGGCGTTATCCAAATCCCTGCGGGTTTTGTACTGCCTGAAGTCCTGAGGGGCTTTATAGGGGTTCATCTCTGGTTGTGGTGGGGGCATGGTCATCGGTCTTCCCATGGAGTCATGTCTTGGGTAGTAGAGGAAACGAGTGTTCTTGATCTTGTCCTTATTTTGTCCACACAGACGGGAAATTGCTTCTTGCATAGCTTTGTCTAGTCCTTCCTTCCAGGTGTTTCCCGTTACAGAAAACCATATGGTTTCCCATACCGGGGCTTCAAGCTTTCTTCCTAGATCAGCGGAAACTTCCCACCGGGGTGATCCTCCCAACTGATTATTGAAGGATGTTCCGAAGAATTCGGGGTACGGGTGTCCTAGATATTCCACTAGTTGCTTCAATTCCTTTTCGAACCTCAGTTCTCCTCCGTGACCAAGCTGATAGCATTCCCATTGGTATTCCATCTGTGAGCAATTTAGGATAAGTAAGTTAGAGAAGTGATCAAGTGTGCAAATTTTTATGTAGTATTATAAAAGAAATAGGGCATAAATTTCTCTTTTTGAAAAAGATTTCAAGGATAAGAGTGAGAATAATTTTTCATAAATATTCATTTCATTTGTTATTGAAACTAAATTTTTCAGGACGTCCATTCTAACTAGGGTCTCCTAAGGTCAACGATGGCTCTGATACCAACTTGTCAACACCCGGATTTTTAAGTCCAGATACCTATTATGCCATTCATCGCAATCCCAGGAATATTGTTTTTGCGAGACATAATAGATTGATATCACAACACATCATTCATTACAACACATAATCGTCTTACAACAAAGGATCACATGATCCAGTCTTAATACAACATAGTGGATCTAGAGATCCTATTACAAATCACATAGCGGAAGCGAAGTAACGGTTGCGGTCCATCTATTCCACAGGCAACTGTTGACGTCAGGAGCGATCCTAGTTGTCGTAGACGTCCTGCTGTCCATCTTCCTCGTTGTTCTCCTTCATAGTCCGGCCATTTGAACAGGGACAAAGCCATGAGTACTTTAAAGTACTCGCAAACTAGTACTGATGTAAGCACTATCAACTATAGTAAGGGGGATGCTAAGCTCTAGGTTTATTTGCATAAAGCCAAGTTTATTTCATAAACATTTAGTAAAGATGCTTGAATCGCTAGACTAACTCAAGTGGGAACATTAGTGTCGTTCCCACAACTCTGTTGTGATTCAAGTCAAAGTCACCATTTCAAGTTCAAATCACAAGTCACCCTTCACATGTCACATTTTTGAAAATGGTCTGATGACGGAACAGTATGGCCTTTCCAATCGTCCGTAACCGTGGACGCGGCTATTCGAATAGTTCTACACTCTGCAGAGGTCGTACACTTGTGCCACAACATTTGCAATAATCCGTCAGGGTTAACTGGCCCTGATTTATCACACTCCGTGTGCGGACTACCAACCTTAACCTTTCACTTACATACCCTAGTATAGGCACCTCTCCCCATGAGCTTGGCCTCCCAGTGAAGACAACAACCTGGGAACTGCACAGGGCTTGGGCCGGACAATTCACCTCATTCACGTCATATCACATTATTTCTTTTGTAGAGGCAGCCCTTGGCATAACCCCGATGACGCTTGTTTAGAGGGAACCCATACTAAGATACATAAACTTCTAGTTAAGCCCTTACCCATATCAGGTATTGTGGGGGTACTTGTAAAATTGGAATGGTATCGCATCCGAACCCAACCATCAGTTTTTGTAAAATTCACCAAGTCACTCACAAGTCATATTCACCTTCAAAATCTTTCAATAGAATGACTCATCATTCCAAGGTTTTCAAAGTCATTTCATTTCACAAGTTCCCATCTAGAGTAGTCAATTTTATATATTAGCACTAGCAACTAGTCATGAGGGGTGCTATCTAGCTTTCAGTGCTCTAGGCTAAATTTGATACTCTTGTAGTATTCTATCTCTAGACCAAAGTTAACTATAAAATCAAGTTATAATAATCAAAGTAAAAGCTTGTAAGAATAAAACTTGGGATGGGATCATGAAGCATAAAGTAAATTGGGAGTGTGCCTTGCTCTAGTAGAGCTTTGCACTTTGCAAGAATATTAGCTTGCAAGAGTATAGCTTGCTTTGGGGTTAGCTTGCATTATTAATAGCTTGCCTTGGTTGGAGTAGTGATCAAAGTTCTCTTCCTCTTCAAAGTAGTCCTCCTCCTCCTCGGTGTACTCCTCGGTACTAGCGTCTAAATACGAGTACAATACACACAATTACCACACAAAGCCTAAGTACTAAACTAAGCACACACATAAATCACTCCTACTAAGCTATCGATCAACATGCTTATTAGGTGAGTGGATTTCATGTTATTCTTAAGAAAAATAATTTCCTCTCATTATGAATATTAATTAGAGTTTCTATTTATTTCTTGAGGAAAATAATTTCCTCTCATTGAATATTATTAAGATTTAATTTCCTCCATTAATGTCATATGACCTAGGTTGACCCAAGTCAACCTCTTCATAGGTATTAAATGGGGAAGTGATTTAAATGAGGTACACCACCTCATGCCTTTTTAATACTCATGATTAATGATTTAATATCATCAACTAATTTAATATGGGTTTAAAATTGACCATTGTCTATACCCCATATTAACCTAGTTGAGGCAAGATTTAAGTGAGATTACTACATCTCATAAGATTTAATAAGTAGCCTTGAATAATTTAACTACTACTATGCAAATGCTTGAATATTTTTAAATAAGACCTATGGATTATTACTACATGTGTCATTAATTCTCATTGAGTCCCTTGGAGTAAGTATTTAAATGAGAGGCTACACCTCACATAGTTTAATACCACATACTAATGATTTAAATGAGGTGTAGCACCTCATACCATTTAATTTTAACATGGTAAGGATCTAATATTATCAACAATTCATATGAGACCTAAATGACCAGAGTCTCTAGCTTATTTTGAATTGTGCATGACAAGATTTAAATGAGAGAAATATTCCCATAAGATTTATTAATAGTTTTGGACAATACCTTTGACTAGAAATAGCCATAAAGTCCTTTAATTAAACTAGGCCATGATCATTCAAGGTAAGCATGGCATATTTTTGCAGAAACAATTAATGTAAGTGAAATGTGAATTATAGGAGTTGGAATCAACTCAAAAGCATTTTTGGTTGATTTTTAATAATTAATCTAAGGCAGAAAAGTCCCTGCCTTGTTATTTTTATCATTTGAATTCTATAATAAATATAAGGTTGAGGCCAGTGTAGTTTTGTAGATGATTTAACAAGGTTTCCAAATATATAAAATTTGTCAAATTTGGTTTGGTAGATTTTCCCCTATTTAATTTTCAAAACAGTATCTGAGAGGATTTTGATTAAATTCGAAAAATTCCAATTCAAACGCACGGGCTTGCGCGGGAAAGGGTTTGGGCCAGTGAGAGGGGGAACGAGTTGGGCCGGCCCAGCTAGCGTGCCACGCACGCAGCGGGCCGCCTGACGGTGGCCCCCGCTTGTCAGCGGGCGCTCACAGGCGAATCGGTACGCCGCGCTGCAGCCGTTGGATGAAAGGGGAGATCGACGGCGGAGGGTCGTCACCTTCCGCGACATGGCTCGCCGGAGAACTAACCCTACCGGCGGCCAGACTAGGGGGTCGGGGAGCTACCTGGAGGCGGGCGAGCGTCGGCGAGGTGGGCGGAGGTCGTGGAAGACGGTGGTGAAGCTCCTGGCACCAACGGCGGCTCCAATGGGGGCTCCAGTCGCCGGCGAGGTAGCAGGGGTGCTGGCGGAGCTCCGGCAAGCGATTCGAGGGCTACGGCCTAAATTGGTGGGCGGCGTTGCTCGAGGGGAGGTATTGAGATGAGGGAGGAAGATTGGCGTGCTCAATTTGGCCGGAGGGCGTCTCTATTTATAGGGCGAGGGGGTGCTGCGAGGTGCCGTGAAGGTTCGACGACGAGCTCGTCGTTCCAGGGCGTTGAAGGGGCAGGGAATGGGCTCTGAGTGTGGGCGACGTCATGGCAGAGCGGACGAGCGTCGTGGCGAGGCAGAGGAAGGAATGGTCGCGTCATGATCGTCATCGGACACCAGGGTACTGCGGCGGATGGTCGTCGTCCGTGACGATGGCTACAGGGCGAGGGAGAGCTCGTGTGGTTGTCTGGCGGTGTCCTGGTGGTGAGGTGAGTCGACGCGCAGGCGCTGGTGGCGAGGGACAGGCTGAGGTGACGGGGCACAGCGCGCTCTGGGGCTTCACCATGCGCGTCCTGTCGCGCATGGGCGTTGCTGGGCGCGTCTGGGCGCGCGTGGCTCGGTCAATGTCGACGCCATCTCGGTCAAGGGCAGGCAGGGTCAGCATCAACAGGGTCCAGGCAAGCTCAGAGACATGGTTGATGGGCTTGGATGGGAGAGGAGAGGGAAATGGCATGGAGGTGCCATGAGCACCACGGCATGGCCAAGTTTTGGTCAAGGTGGTCAAGCACTGGTGCTGGCAAGTGGAGGCACTGGTCTGGGGAAGTGAGAGGGGGCTCCAGGGGTGCAGAGAGGGGCCAGGCTTGGACCAAGTCCTCTCCAAAATCCAGCATGGGCAACATTGGATACACTGCCAGCAAGGTGTTTGATGAAATGCCCGAAAGAAAGTTTTTGTTGAATTTTGGAAAACTTTTTGGTGGATCTCAATCATATAATATTTGAAGTGTATTGGTGGTGGTGGTGCTCATTTTAGTGAAGGTTTGCAAGAATTCAAAAAGTTGGCCATCTTCTCTTTGTTTCAATGTCCTCACTTGTCTCCTCTATTCTGGTCAACCTAGTCAACATGAGGTGTGGTGGTCAACATGAAAGTTGTTCACCTTCATATGGTCTTGGATGACATGGTCATAGTTGACCAAGTTTAGTTTGAAGAAAAGTAAAAACCAGGGGTTAAAGTGGGGAACATTTTATAATGTGGCCAAATGACCATTAGTGCATGTGAGCTCCTATTGCATTCAAATTTGATTTGATTTGAGTTTGTTTGATTCCAAAGGTGTTTATATGTGTTTAGTCACCAAACACAACCAATGGGGCAAGCCATAATGGTCTAGGTTCAAGATTTGTAAAAAATGGCCATATCCACATATGTGTATTGGAAAATCTTCTTATTTTCTTTTTGATTTGGTTTTTCTTGATCCCCTTGATGTGGTTGAGGTTTAATATGATATAGGAAAACAATCCAAGCAATGGAAACAAGTTTGATGGTCTTTGGCTCAAATTTGTATTTTTGGCCATGTGCACATATGTGCATTTCATCTTTTTATTTTATTTTCTTTACCTATGACCAAAGGTCATGGTTCATGGTTGATTTAGTATTAGTTTGGGTTTATTAAGGTCTTCAACCATTTTGGCAAGGTAGAGGTGCTTAGGTCAAGTTTTTGGAAAAATGTCTATGTGTCACATATGCCTCTATGCATAGGTGGCATTTGATTTTTAATTTGACTTGGCTTGACCCAATTGATGTGGTTGAGTGTTGAAATGGCATATGGAAGTGATCCAATCATCCACCACAAGTCCTAAGGTCAAACTTCTAAAACTCACAATTTTGCATGTTACTCTCATATGCATCTATGGCATTTTTAGTTTCTTTTTATATTCTTTGGAAACCACTTGGATTTGGTTTGATAAGCACTAGGTAAGGTGTATGAAGGTTTTCCAAACCTCTAAGCAAAGTAGAAAGGCTTAGGGTAAAGTTTTATAAATATAGCCATAGGCACATATGCCTTTTTCTTATTTAATTTCCTTTTATTTTAATTTCGCTAGGGTGGTGAAAAGAGAGGTGAAGTTTAGGGTTTAGTGGGGTTCACAATGGTTTACCACCATTTAGCATAAAGAATAAAGGTAGGGTTCAAGATTTACCTATTAGAGCTATATGCCCCCATATATCTTTTATTTTATTTTGGGTTTCTCAAAGTAGATCCAAATGATTTTTGGAGAAGATTAGGGTTTAAGGTTTTTCTTATTTGACTTCTTTCTCTTTTATTTTATTGGGTTGGTGACCTTCACTTGATCACTTTAGGGTTTTAGGGTTTAGCACATAAGCATAATAACACTCATCATGGCAAAACACAGGATTTAAAACAAGGTCTATATGTATCAATCTTATTTTAATAAAAGTTTTTGTTGGTTCCAAAATTTGGAACTAGGGAAATTCATTTTGTCTGTTTTGAAATTTTTGGGTTGTTACACATAGTGACCTGACCGTCCGCGCGACGCAAACACGGCCCAAATATGCGGAAGGTTTGCGTCTCCGCGGATGCGGCGCGGTCGCGCAAAGTGACCGCGTTGGTTGTATCCCGGCCCGCTAGGCAGTGACTAGGTAAATAAAATATTTCTTCATTACTATTGATTGGCCAAAAGGACCATATTTACACAGATGGTTAGTCGAGTTAACCTAAAACTACAACAGCCGTACCTACTTGCCGTCGCGCGCCTACCACGGCCGGGGTTACTGGCCGCCGGAGGGGCCGGCGCCGTCGTCGAAGCGCGAGCGCTCCTCCTCCTCCACGTGGCCATGGACAGTGAGTGCCGACCTCGAGGAATGGAGCGAGGCGCGCGAGGAGAGATAGAGGAAGGTGAGGTGGAGCTAAAGGACGCCGAACACGGCGTTGCGGTGGAGGATCTGTTGTGCTATGCCTCGTACGGTGGAGGGGTTGTTGGGTTATGGCTCGTGCGGTGGTGGAGCTCAAGAACCATGGCCATTTCCACTCTGGAAGGAATGGGCTTTGGATATAGCAAAAAAAAAATCAATAATTGGTGAACAATTAGTTGCTGCCACGTGTTGCTTTAGATTTTCTTGTAAAACAATGAGCTTTGTATAGAGGAGGAAATAAGTGCATTAGAGCAATTTGTTGCCTAACTCACTATTGCCTGTTTCTAATTTAGCTTGGGGTGATGTGGTGTTGCTGCTTGTGTTGTATGAATTATTCCCTGTTTGGTACTTCTATTTATTTTGGCACAATTTTGAACTATTTATTTCCTCAAATTATAGCAGTTGAAGTAATAACCTTCACAAAGTTGGTTTCAAAATATTCTTAAAATATAGGTAAATATGATATAGGGAAAATTATTTAGGGTTGCTGCTGGAGATGGACAATATAGAAGGAAACACGTTTAGGGAAGTCCCCTACAGAGAGATATAGGGAAGAAAATATAGAGGTTTGCTAGACTTGCTCTTGGTTTGGAAGTTGCTCTTCTATTGGTTGTCTTTATGTGATTGGTTCTTGGCTTCTTGCCTGCAGATCCGTAAGGCTCAAATCCTCTACCCCGTATACAATGTGTGCGTGGATAAGAGACTATTGCTGCTTAAGGTGGAGACTCGTGAAAATCCCGCAAAAATAAAGTCTGAGAGGTAGCTAGAATGAAAATTTTATTGCATAGAAAATTGCCGAGAATTTTTCAATTAAACCCATTGTAACCCTGGTTATCTACTACTCTTTCATAGTTCTTCCTTTATCGGCACATAACACTCATCCAAAACGTTCCCTTGTCTAAAGGTAGACTAATTATGATCCACTTTCATGAACGTGCAATGGGCTTTGCAGTCTTCCATCGACGGATAGCACAATGGTCTGTCGAAGCACGTATAGCATGTCCCGGCACCGACGCATTTACTGGTTTCGATGCGATCCACGCCTATGACTCTACCTGCAATAACACGAAATAACATATTAGCTTCCGACCCATAGCCATGGATGCATATAAAGGTCCAAGTAGAAAATCATTATAAATACAGTATTAATTACTCATAATTAAGGCGTGAATTAAACAAAAACATAGGAAGAAGGCGATGCTTTTCATAGCCAACTTACATTGTGCATGACTAGCAAAGCATAGGAGAAGGAGCAATAACGTCTGAACGAGCTTCGTGCACTTCTCCATATGAATGGTGTGTGTAACACTTGCTGGCACGGTGGATCCTGGTTTGTGTCAAGACCACGCGATGCTACCATATATATAGAGGAGAACTGATAGACGGATATATGCAGGGGAAATTAATTCGTAAAGACTAATTTGGCATGGATTAATAAACGGATATTTAGGGCCAGTTAAATTTTAGATACTCAATTACTAATTGGTAGAGACTAATTCAGCATGACTTGATAAACGGATATTTAGGGCCAGTTAATTGGTACTTTGGTAGATACTCTATTAATTGGTAGAGAATAATTTGGCACGACTTGATGATGATTTTCCTTCCAAAGTTATCTTGTCCTCCAACTGCAATGCCGGCGGTTTTTAGTGGGTCCACGTTATATTTGGACCCTAAGGCTGGTCATAGTGCATAGTATCATATAGTAGTATCATGCATATAATATTTGTCTATGATACAATCTCTATAGTGGGTGGTATTTTAGAGTAGTATCATAATCTTCTAAATTTATTGTTTTGTAGAATCTCAATACAAATATGTGTACAAGATCTATTTAGCACTAACTTTTCTTGTAACATGTTACTCTAATTCTATCTCTCCTCATTAATTATTTGCCACATCAGCATTTTTGTGGGCCTAATATGTATGATACTACCTAAGATACTAGCACTATGGCCAGCCTAAGCACATATTTTCTCCCATACATGCATAATAAATATCGTAGATTTATCTAGATTTGCATGTATCTAAACTTAATTTTTTTTAACGTAGAATGGAGGTTGTAGACCGGCACAAATTGCCACGTTGAGCTAGTCTGCATAGACACAAGAAAAGGCCACCAAAATACAGCGCCTCAGATAGAGCCAACACGTACCGCTGAGTTTGGGACTCTGCCGGCTTGTCAATGGATCTTGTGATTCTAGAAGTCAGAACCTTAATATCTTCTTCGTAGAAAGGTTTTGATCTCCAGGACAACTATCCCCAATCTAATAACATAAATCAATCCGAAATCTATAGAGCAAGGCCGAATTTCTCTAAAGTATGCCTCACGCGCTCCCCGGTTGCCAAGTATCGCGATGCGGTTTTATTGCGACACAACAACATTTTCGGTTGTGGCATTAGGCCCACTATGTCATTCGTTCTTTACCACAAATATTTTCTTCAGTTGTAGGAGGTCAATATTAGGCACCTCCAACGGTAAGCCCTAAACGGACATAATGTGTCCCTTGGTGTCTGTGCGTGCAGTCTAAAAACGAGACCCAACAGTGTACCGCAAATGGATCGTGTGGTCTTTTATGTTCATATGGCCCGCATTTTCAGTTCAAATTTAGGTTGGGTTTGCGTTTGCCGCGGACACAACGCTTCCATGTGTGTCCTCTAGAGATTTCATTGGGCCCGCCTTTTTTACATAAGCCTAACGACAAGGGAAGCTCTTCATTGAGCTAGTATCAATTGGTACTCGAGACCTAAACGAGTAACTTCTTGAGGTAAGGTAAGGCAGATAGAGGAACCTCTCGAACCAGGAATTCACTTTCTACTTGTCTCCGAATGCTTGAGTTTGCTGTTTGAACAATATCAAATGGTGTTTTTTTGACAGGCTAGTGTTTTTCTTCTTTGCCCCTATCTTCAAAAAAAAGTAAATTTCTAAATTAAGCATGTTAATAATCGAGGAAAGCGAGGAAATGCGGGTCCACTCGGTCCACCCTCACGCACGCGGTGTTTGTAAATGAAGACCCGGAGCTGCCGCCTCCTCCTCATGCGGACAATTTGTGGCTGCAGCCACATGTCTTCATCGACCTCGGCGAGGAAGACTAAGCTGCCGACAACAAGGACTACAAGCTGCTGGCCTACGCGCCATAATCCATTTATTTTCTTTCTTCCTGTTAAACCGTGTACTTTTGGACCCTCTATTGGGCCCTATAATATGTAAGTTGTGTTTGTGTTTTTTCCATGTCGACCTTTTTTTACGGTTTGACGCGATTATTATGGATCACCTACATCATCAGAGCACAGTGATAAGAAGAAAAAACTCAACCCAAGCATCCAAATTGGGAGCCCTCGCCACTGTATAGTCTTAGGCGGTGGCCCACCTTAAAATAGAAAGAAACAGTTGCGTATGCCCACATGTTACTAAAAAGGGAAGTTTGGTCCCCGCCCCGTCCCCAACAGGCCCTGCTCACGCACATGCAAATTAATCACGCACATACAATTGAACGAGAAAAAAAGCACCCTCTACACACTGTTCCGACCCTTGTAATTTAGACGCAAAATTTCATCTAGTTTTTCCAAAAAAAAACATCCTTAGTAAAAAACAGCTTATAACACTTATTTTGTGATCTAATTGAGGATGTAAAAAATGCAACTATGGATGTAAAAAAATATAAGAAGTACATCCAAAGTCACAAATATTGGGACCACAGAAATATTAGTGATCTACACCTTGATGTATTAAAAGTTCTCGATGTAGAAAATGATAAAAATTACATCCAAAGTCACAAATACTGGGATCACAAATATATTAGTGATTTACACATTGATCTATTAAAAATTCTAGATGTAGAAAATGATAAAAATCACATCTAAAGTAGAGAAAGAAATTAATATAGTTACATCCATCTACTGATCTGAAAGTGAACAATTTAAGACGCAAAAATTACTCCAAAAACTACATAGATTGAAATAATATACATCTACCGATCTGGAAATAAAAAAATTAAGAGGCAAAAGTTAGTGTGCAAAAAAATACATCTAGTGAACATAGTTTAGATCCTTCTATTGATCTGGAAGTAAAAACCACATCACCAATATTGAATAGAGTAGATCAAGTGGTAATAATAAGTAGCAGCGCATGAACAGCGGCAAGAAAATACAAGAGAGGAAGAGGACGCCACATACACACAGGAGAGGAAAAGGTAGCCTGCTGGCCTGCTTGCGTGCACGGGCATGGCTGTAGCGCTGCTGTTCTCGATCAGGAGCCAGCGCAAGGCGGGGGCAATGGGCGCCATGGCGCGCGCTGGGAAAAACAAAGGATGGCGCGGCGTTGGGGCCCTTGCATGCGCGAAGATCCAAGGCGAATCCTCCAAGCAGCGCCGCATCATCCCCCAGATCGAGGAGCTCCAGTTTGCCGCCGAGATGCAGAAGAGCAGGATGGCGCTCCAGTGGCAGGGGCAGACGGGGTTGAGCACGGCGGGAGCCGGGATGTCAGATCTCGACGCGGAGTTCGAGATCGAGCTTGAACTCTTCCTCCTCCCCGCCGTTGTTTTCCTACTCTTCCGCAACAGCTATAGGAAGCTCGCCGGGGCGGAGGTCAACGACATATGGGCGGCCATGGCGCCATTGCGCGATTCAGGGACAAAACTCGCGGGAGGTTGGGGAAGGGAAGTGGAGAGTTGGCGGAAGAAGGCGGAGAGCAAGACCGCCGCGAGCAGGCATTTCTGGTGGGGTGGCGCGGGGGCTTGACGAAGATGAGGTTGCCGGGAAGGGAGTGACGGCGAGGGTGCTCGGGGTGTCTGGCAATTCGTGGAGGTGTGTGGGTGGCGCAAGGTCGCGGGGACCAGGGTTGCCTGGATGAGAAGAGAGCCACGTGCAGGTTCGATTGGTACGCTTTTTCCAGACCGCTAGATCGGGATCTGACGCAGGAGAGATGGGAGCACCGCCTAAGACTAGACTCTAGAGCGTGCCCATGCAACTAAGGGTGTGTTCGGTTCTAGAACTAGGTAGAATGGGACGGAACGATTCCATGCCTAGCAGCCGTTCCTGCGTTCGGTTGGATTCAAGGAATGGAACCAACTAGTTCTCCAGAACGGAATATACCCGTGAAATGCGGAAGCAACTCGTTCGACCGAATCGGTCGAATCTGGAGGAATGCCTCGCTAACCGTCTCGCTAATCATCCCAAGCGAACAGAAAAAAAAGGCCTGGCCGAAAAAATCGGCTACCCTATCTCTATTCTCTCCCTCTCCCTCTCGTCTGCTACGCCGCCGCTCTCCCTCTCCCTCTCATCACCTGCGCCGCCGCTCTCTCTCTCCCTCTCATCACCTGCGCCGCCGCTCTCCCTCTCCCTCTCATCACCTGCGCCGCCGCGCTCTCTCTCTCTCGTGCGTTGCTGCTCCCCGGCGGGAAGAGGGCCTGGTAGCTGAGGGGAAGGGAGCAGGCAGTCTAGGCGGAGGAGGGGTCAGGCGGGAGTGGCGGAGGACAGGGGCGGAGCCAGAGATATAATTAAGAGGGGGCAGTATGTGGCATCAGGGATGTATTTAGCTTAGTGAGTGGGGGCATCAATGGTGAAAAATTAACATATTAGCTTGTTAGTGAAAACTGACTGGGGGCATTGGCCCCCACAGGCTTGTACCTGCATTCGCCCATGGCGGAGGAGGGTTCGACGGGAAAGCGGGCTAGGCGGCGACAGGCGGAGCGAGCCGGCGGTGAAGGCCTTCTCAGCGACGGCGGCTACTGCACATGTCCCCTGGACATTTTGATTAGGCTAACAACGATTTTTAGATATGATTTGACCAAAATCCAATTCCATTCCATTCCAAGTTTTTCCCAACCGAACAGGAGACGGAACCATTCCGTTCCTTGTTTTTGTGCGAACCGAACATGGGCACGGAACCGTTCCGTGACGATGGAATGGAACCATTCCATTCCATCCCTCCCGGTTCTTGAACCGAACACAGTATAATAGAATTGGGCTTGAGACTCCGCTGCAGTGGCGGAGGACTCCATAGGGCGGAATCGGGCCATCGCCCGATCTAACTCGTTTTCGCTAGTATCACCGCTAATCCGTTCAGGAAAAGTATGCAGATTAAACTTTTAAGTAGTTGGATTGAATAGTTTTGGATTTTGAAGTTAAAAAAATATTAATATAATTGGAGACATATAGTACAAGTGTTTAAAATTTAATATAACCTAGTCTACACCAAAATAGATATGAGAATAGTGAACAATACACATTTTTAAAATCCCCAAAATTGGTAGAATTCATCACATTTATGTAGCCTGGAGTACAACGAATTTTGTATTGAAACTGTTAAGGCCTTTTAGGTACATATCTATAACCAGATTTGGTTTCATAATATTTCCAAATTTTGAAACACTGTTTTTATTTATTGTTAAAAAAAATCTATGTGTAACCCAAGCTCCAAATTGAATTTCTATGGTCCAACTTCCTCAAAATAGACTTTCTCCTAGCTATATTAATATAGCAGCCATCCAATACAACTTTGGGGCATCAACACGAGCTAGTCCAAACAAAAATAAAAGAAAGAAAAGAGAAAATAATGCCAACAACAGAAACTCAACAAAATGAAGATGACCCTCAACCGGTGTGCCCTCTGACGAAGTCTCGCTAAGCTGCTTCTAGAGCTCCGAAACACCGTGTACCAAGCAACACCTTCGAGAAGGAAATGTGACGATGACTACATTGCTGCCCGAACATGTCCTAGGGTTTCCCGCGGTACACGAGGGTGTGAATGGGGAGAGGATACGCCCAACGCCCTTCGAGAAGGAATGGTGACACCCTCAAGCATCACCCTGTCAATGTCAGAAGACCAACAGGGATTTCTCCCGACCCCCAAAGAATCACTACCCTGAAGGATTCGAAGACTACCACCCATCAATGCCACCCACCAACATGCGCCACCAAGGTTTTGATGCCACCATCGCCTTCTTAATGTGAAATGACATGAGGCCTAGAGGAAGGAGAACTAAGGACAGCAGGGCCACGGATGGCCAGGCCGCAACCGTGTTGGAGGGAACTACCTCCACCGCTTTCACGGTAGTCGCACGGATGCAGCAGCGGCGGCAAACCAGCCCCCATTAGCCCGGCCAAGCCCAGATCGGGCGTGTAAAGCCCCCACCGACATGCTGCAGCAGCTCGGATGAGCACCACCACCCCGAACCCGCGAACTCCATGCCCAACTCTAGGTCGCACCGCCGCAGGAAACGGTCGGCCCACCCGGACCCAAATGTTGCCCAAAAGGGCCAAGTGACATAGGCATCCCCAATGGGCCTGCCAAATATGGTACCCGGGGTTTATTAAAGGCCCAGGACTCGAAGAATAAGAAGACTTGGAAGCCCATTTAGTGTTAAGGAAAGATAGTTTGTATTAGGAAAGATAGAGATTTGTAATCTTACGGGTTGGGTACGAAACCCTCCCGAACTCGTAACTTGTGTATTACGAAACCCTCGGCTCCACCCTCTATATAAGGGAGTCGGGACGAAGCAAGGATCGAATCTACTGTTAACACAACCCTAGTTTTACAATCGTCGAGTACTTTTCGGCTGAAACCTTCGAGATCTACTTGCCCTCTACTTCTAGCAAAACCCTAGTCTACAATCTGTAGGCATTGACAAATTAATCCTTTGTCAATTGGCGCCGTCGTGGGGATTAGAGGTTGCAAGGAGCTGATCTCGATGGCACGTCCAGAATCGTCGAGTTCGTCGGTGGCTAGCAATGCGATGGATCGAGGTAAACAGGAAAAAACTCATCTAGTCGACTTTATTCCTCACCCGCCTCCCGTATGGATGCATGTGCCTATCTGGAGGAGCCCATCGTCATGACGTTCGGAGAATTCCGATTTGGCGTCAACAAAGAAGGATCCTACCGTCTCGAAATTCCGATCTCGTCGGAATTTTCAGCGGTCGATTCTAACTTTTCGTCGAGTGACGAGGAGTTCTCGTCGCCACGCTTCGTCGACACCAAGGCAAACGGAAAGCTCGCCAAGATCTTCAGCGACACATCTTTCGAGTCGTCTGCGGACTCCTTTATAAGCAGCGATTCCGACAGCATCGACAGCTTCAACTTCATCGACAAATCTGCTGCCATCGGAAAGGTCTTCACCAATCTATATGATGGTGTCACCAATCCTGACAAAAATCAATACGCAAAATACCATCAGATCTATGCGATAGAAGAGGCAGGCCGATCAGAACCAGAAACGTCAGAGGCTTTCGATGATTTGGGAAATCCATACATCGATCCCGCTGATCTCAGAAAAGGCTTAGGCACTAAATATGCTGGGTCTTCAACTCGCGCAAAAGTCCAACTCCCGCAAGCGTGGGATAGGGCTGCAAGAGCCATGGATGGTTCAGAACCAATGACCACCACTGCTACTGTACAAGAACTACAAGCATATCAATATAGACTTGCTCGGGTAAGTAGAGAGTTGGAAAAACAGACATCATCCTTGAATAGGAGAAAAGAGGCAGCTTCCGCGTCCAGCAGGTCGAGAAGAGCTCGTCGACAATCGAAACTTCGGCAGATAGCCATAGAGAGGCTCGAAGGAGAGCGAGATCTCGGCTGCAAAATATACCCGAAGAAGAGAGAGGAAACATAATTCAAAATCTCGACATGTCTTTCATGACGATTGATACAAGGGGAAATATCATCCCGAAAACGCGGGTTACATGGCAACGCAAGCTTACATCCTCGCGTCCAGACCACCTCCCGGGGACCCGAGAGAACCATTGTTCAATATGGCAATGGCTGGAGTAGGAGTTATGGGAACAGCATTTGCAGCCACGCCTCCCGAAGGAAATCCTAGGCAAAATAGTCCACGACCCACTACAACGGTTCAAGATCCACCGAGAACAAGTGGAGCAAGAGACACAGCAGTTCAAGCGAGGGTGGATAGAGCGCGACAAGAAAGAAGGGAACGTCCACTCACCAGAAGTTGCCGACGAAGATATGTGTGGACTCCCGTGCTTTACGAGAAGAGTTCGAAAGACTCGAGTCCCAAAAGGGTTCAAGTTACCCGAGAATTTCAAGAAATTCGACGGCCTGCAGGATCCCGAGGATTGGGTCGTGGATTATCTCGAGATGGTGAAGCTGGTAGGAGGAACCAGAGCAACAGCTATGCAAAGTATCCAAGTTCACTTGAGTGGTGCCGCAAGATCTTGGATAAAGAAACTTCCCCCAGGCTCCATCGACAGCTGGGATAATTTCGAGGACATCTTCGTGAGAAATTTTCGATCCACCTGCAAGAAACCTGCGTCATTGGAAGAATTGAGGGCGTGTCGACAGAAACACGATGAGTCGATGAGAAAATATATACAGCGGTGGAACATTATAAAAAACTCGGCAGAGGATATATCTGACGAGAGAGCAATAGATGCGTTCGTGGCAGGAATTCGGCGAGGAGATTTCGTCGAGGACTTAGGGAGAACTAACCCTAAGACCATATCAACACTAATGGAGATAGCTAATAAGTGGGCAGATGGTGAAGACACAATATACAACAAGCGACACAGATCGCCAGAAGAGGATTGTGGTCGAAATTATCAAAATAGAAGGCGATTTTCTCGCCAGTTCTACAACAACGACGCTCCTGGCCATATATCGGCTGGCTTTCGGGGAAATCCTGGAGGGAATAGTCGAGATGACTATCAAAGGAGTAATGAGCAACAAGGCGACAATAGAGGTGATTCTCGCGGCAACAGGCAAAATAGTGGACCAAGGTTTCAAAGACCTTACGTGTCCCCCGAGGAGATGATGAACGGTCCGTGTCAAATGCACTTTTATCTCGACAACAATGGAAAAAGGCAGTCAGGACATCTCCAGAAAGATTGCCGAAATTTTCAGGCAATGTTGCGAGCCGCAGGAATTGCAAATGCCCAAGCAATGAACAGAAACCCTCAGGGGACAAGGAGTGAGATTCACCTTGCACCTCCTCCCGCAATCAAGGACGAAAATCGACATCAGCTCAGAATAGCGGCAGCACCACATCCACCACCGTATGTCGATCCTAACTCCAATGGTGCGGTCTCGATGATTCAGAAAGCTAGGCCATCCAACATGGCGCAGAAGGTAATCTCACGACAAGTATTCACGGCAGAAAAGATGCCTCCACCAACAGTTGAGTACCTAAATTGGTCAGGGCAAGATATTGGCTTCATAATTGCGGATCATCCACAGCAAGTTCCTCGACCAGGAAAATCGGCACTCATCCTACCCGCAGTAATTGCTGGTTTTGATGTATCGAGAGTTTTTATAGATGGCGGCAGCAGTTTAAATCTTATGTATGCAGATACATTGAGGAAAATGAACATATCCCTGGCAAACCTGAAACCAACTGATACACGTTTCCATGGGATTACACCGGAGAAGCCAAGTTATCCATTGGGCAAGATCAACCTCGACGTTCAGTTTGGAACCCGAGAAAACTACAGGATAGAGAATTTGGAGTTCGAAGTTGTGGATTTCCCGTCGCAGTATCACGCTTTGTTGGACGACCAGCATACGCCAGGTTTATGGCGGTACCACATTATACGTATCTATTGTGGAGGTTGCCCGGACCCAAGGGACCCATTACAATTAAGGGAAGTTTCGTTATCGATAAATGCGACAAGGATTTTCATCGTGTCGAAACTTTCGGGATGCAAGCAGAATATATGGCGCCAAGGTTCACTGATTATGATGTGCTGCCAGAAGTAGGGAGGTCTTCTAAGGAGCCAACTTTTAACACAACCAAGGATTCAAAAGAGGTACAGATCCACCCGACAGACCCAAAGAAAACGACATCCATTGCAACAAGCATGGATATCGCATAGGAAAGTGCGCTCGTCGAGTTCCTCCGTGAGCACTGAAAATCTTCGCATGGTGTCCAGCTGACATGCCAGGAGTACCCAGGGAACTTGCCGAGCACCACTTCAAGTTGGATCCTCTCGCGAGACCAATCAAGCAACCTTTGCGGCGTTTTTCGGAACCTGATGTCTACGGGTGCTTCTATTCTTGTAGACAGTGTTGGGCCTCTGATGTCTACGTTCCCCCTCCTTTCCTGTAGACAGTGTTGGGCCTCCAAGTGCAGAGGTTTGTAGAACAGCAGCAAGTTTCCCTTAAGTGGATCACCCAAGGTTTATCGAACTCAGGGAGGAAGAGGTCAAAGATATCCCTCTCATGCAACCCCAACCACAAAGCAAGAAGTCTCTTGTGTCCCCAACACACCAAATAGGTGCACTAGTTCGGCGAAGAGATAGTGAAATACAGTGGTATGAATATATATGAGCAGTAGCAACTGCGAAAATAGCTTGGCGTGTAGTTGATGGTAGTAGTATTGCAGGTAGTAACACAGTAAAACAGTAAACAAGCAGTAGTAACTCAGCATTTAGGGACAAGGCCTAGGGATTACACTTTCACTAGTGGACACTCTCAACATTGATCACATAACAGAATAGATAAATGCATACTCTACACTTTTTGTTGGATGATGAACACATTGCGTAGGATTACACGAACCCTCAATGCCGGAGTTAACAAGCTCCACAATAATGCTCATGTTTAAGTAACCTTAAGTGTAAGATAGATCAAAACGACTAAACCAAGTACTAGCATAGCATGCACACTGTCACCTTCATGCATATGTAGGAGGAATAGATCACATCAATATTATCATAGCAATAGTTAACTTCGCAATCTACAAGAGATCATAATCATAGCATAAACCAAGTACTAACACGGTGCACGCACTGTCACCTTTGCACACATGCAGGAGGAATAAAACTACTTTAATAACACATCACTAGAGTAGCACATAGATAAATTGTGATACGATGCACATTGCAATCATAAAGAGATATAAATAAGCACTTCACTACGCTCTTCAACAGTGAATAAGTACTTCGTGAAATATAGCCTAAGAGACCCACACGGTGCACACACTGTCACCTTTACACACGTGGGACAAGGAGTCTCCGGAGATCACATAAGTAAAACCCACTTGACTAGCATAATGACATCTAGATTACAAGCATCATCATATGAATCTCAATCATGTAAGGCAGCTCATGAGATTATTGTATTGAACTACATAGGAGAGAGATGAACCACATAGCTACCGGTACAGCCCCGAGCCTCGATGGAGAACTACTCCTCCTCATGGGAGAAGCAGCGGTGATGAAGATGGCGGTGGAGATGGCAGCGGTGTGATGGAGAAGCCTCCGGGGCACTCCCCGCCCGGCAGGGTGCCGGAACAGAGACTCGTCCCCCGATCTTGGCTTCGCGATGACGGCGGCTCTGGAAGGTTTCTCGTATCGTGGCTCTCTCGTAGGGTTTTCGGTACGGAGGCTTTAAATAGGCGGAAGGGCGGAGGGTCGAAGGGGTGCCCACACCATAGGGTGGCGCGGCCCAGCCCCTGGCCGCGCCACCATGTCATCCGGGCCCACAGGCCCCCCTCGGCGCTCCGGGTGTCTGGATGCTTCCGGCAAAATAGGAACTGGGCGTTGATTTCGTCCAATTCCGAGAATATTTCGTTACTAGGATTTCGAAACCAAAAACAACAGAACCGGCACTTCGGCATCTTGTTAATAGGTTAGTTCCAAAATGCATAAATATGACATATAATGTGCATAAAACATGTAGGTATCATCAATAAGTGGCATGGAACATAAGAAATTATCGATACGTTGGAGACGTATCGCATCCCCAAGCTTAGTTCCCGAGCAGGTAAAACGATAACAAAGATAATTTCTGAAGTGACATGCCATCATAAACTTGATCATACTATTGTAAACATATGTAATGAATGCAACGATCAAAACAATGGTAATGACATGAGTAAACAAGTGAATCATAAAGCAAAGACTTTTCATGAATAGTACTTAAAGACAAGCATCAATAAGTCTTGCATAAAAGTTAACTCATAAAGCAATAATTCAAAGTAGAGGTATTGAAGCAACACAAAGGAAGATTAAGTTTCAGCGGTTGCTTTCAACTTATAACATGTATATCTCATGGATAATTGTCAACATAGAGTAATATAACAAATGCAATAAGCAAGTATGTAAGAATCAATGCACAGTTCACACAAGTGTTTGCTTCTTGAGGTGGAGAGAAATAGGTGAACTGACTCAACATAAAAGTAAAAGAAAGGCCCTTCAAAGAGGAAAGCATCGATTGTTGTATTTGTGCTAGAGCTTTTATTTTGAAAACATGAAACAATTTTGTCAACGGTAGTAATAAAGCATATGAGTTATGTAAATTATATCTTACAAGTTGCAAGCCTCATGCATAGTATACTAATAGTGCCCGCACCTCGTCCTACTTAGCTTGGACTACCGGATCTTTGCATGCCATGTTTCAACCAAGTGTCACAAAGGGGTACCTCCATGCCGCCTGTACAAAGGTCTAAGGAGAATGCTCGCATTTTGGATTTCTCGCTTTTGATTATTCTCAACTTAGACATCCATACCGGGACAACATGGACAACAGATAATGGACTCCTCTTAAATGCATAAGCATGTAGCAACAATTATTATTCTCATATGAGATTGAGGATATATGTCCAAAACTGAAACTTCAACCATGATTCATGGCTTTAGTTAGCGGCCCAATGTTCTTCTCTAACAATTTTGCATGCTCCAACCACTAAAGTGATAGATCCTTCAGACAAGACGGACATGCATAGCAACTCACATGATATTCAACGATAGTTGATGGCGTTCCCCAGAAGCATGGTTATCGCACAACAAGCAACTTAATAAAAGATAAAGTGCATAAGTACATATTCAATACTACGATAGTTTTTAAGGCTATTTTGTCCCATGAGCTATATATTGCAAAGGTGAATGATGGAATTTTAAAGGTAGCACTCAAGCAATTTACTTTGGAATGGCGGAGAAATACCATGTAGTAGGTAGGTATGGTGGACACAAATGGCATAGTAGTTGGCTCAAGGATTTTGGATGCATGAGAAGTATTCCCTCTCGATACAAGGTTTAGGCTAGCAAGGTTATTTGAAGCAAACTCAAGGATGAAACGGTGCAAAACTCACATAAAAGACATATTGTAAACATTATAAGACTCTACACCGTCTTCCTTGTTGTTCAAAACTCAATACTAGATATTATCTAGACCTTAGAGAGACAAAATATGCAAACCAAATTTTAGCAAGCTCTATGTATTTCTTCATTAATGGGTGCAAAGTATATGATGCAAGAGCTTAAACATGAGCACAACAATTGCCAAGTATCACATTATCCAAGACATTTTACCAATTACTACATGTAGCATTTTCCAATTACAACCATATAACAATTTAACGAAGAAGAAACTTCGCCTTGAACATTATGAGCTAAGAACACATGTGTTCATACGAACCAGCGGAGCGTGTCTCTCCCACACAAGGATGAACTTATTCAGAGAACTAAGATAACAAAACAAAAACAAAAATAAAAGCACACAGACGCTCCAAGTAAAGTACATAAGATGTGACCGAATAAAAATATAGTTTCAAGAGAAGGAACCTGATACTTTGTCGATGAAGAAGGATGCCTTGGGCATCCCAAGCTTAGACGCTTGAGTCTTCTTAAAATATGCAGGGATGAACCACCGGGGCATCCCCAAGCTTAGAGCTTTCACTCCTCTTGATCAGTATATCATACTCTCTCTTGACCCTTGAAAACTTCCTTCACACCAAACTTCAAGCAAACTCATTAGAGGGTTAGTGCACAATAAAAATTTACATGTTCAGAGGTGACACAATCATTCTTAACACTTCTGGACATTGCATAAAACTTCTGAAAGTTAATGGAACAAAGAAACTCATTCAACTTAACAAAAGCGGCAATGCGAAATAAAAGGCAGAATCTGTCAAAAACAGAACAGTCCGTAAAGACGAATTTTAAGATGGCACCAGACTTGCTCAAATGGAAAAACTCAAAACTAATGAAAGTTGCGTACATATCTGAGGATCACGCTCGTAAATTGGCAGATTTTTTCGAATTTTCTACAGAGAACTGTGCCCAGATTAGTGACAGACAGCAATGCTGTTTCTGCGCAGCGATCCCAAATATAACATCAACTTTAACATAGAAACTTTACTTGGCACAAAAACATGATAAGGAGAGGTTGCTACAGTAGTAAACAACTTCCAAGACTCAAATATAAAACAAAGTAAGTAAAAAAAAACACATGGGTTATCTCCCAAGAAGTTCTTTCTTTATAGCCATTAAGATGGGCTCAGCAGTTTTAATGATGCACTCGCAAGAAATAGAAGTTGAAGCAAAAGAGAGCATCAAGAGGCAAATTCAAAACACATTTAAGTCTAACATGCTTCCTATGCATAGGAATCTTGTAAATAAACAAATTCATGAAGCATAATGCAACAAGCATAGAAAGATAAAACAAGTGTAGCTTCAAAAATTTCAGCACATAGAGAGGCATTTTAGTAACATGAAAATTTCTACAACCATATTTTCCTCTCTCATAATAACTTTCAGTAGCATCATGAGCAAACTCAACAATATAACTATCACATAAAGCATTCTTATCATGAGTCTCATCCGTAAAATAATTACTACTCCCAACATAGGCATAGTCATTCTTATTAATTGTAGTGGAGGCAAATTCAACAAAGTAGCTATCAAATATAGGAGGTATATTGTAATCATAATCAAATTTATCCTCCATAACAGGTGGTAACAAAAGACTACTATCATTATAATCATCATAAATGGGAGGCAAAGTATCATCAAAGTAAATTTTCTCCTCAATGCTTGGGGGACTAAAAATATCATGCTCATCAAAGCCAGCTTCCCCAAGCTTAGAATTTTCCATAGCATTAGCAACAATAGTGTTCAAAGCATTCATATTAATAACATTCCCATTAGTTTGCATATAAAGTTCCATGGGTTTTTTAATTCTCTCTTCAAACACATCATGTCCTAATTCAAGATAAAGTTCATAAAGATCTCTCATATTTTTGTTGTTTTCCATTATGCCTAACTAGTGTAAACAAGAAACCAAATGTCGCAATTGCAGAGTCTAAAGGAAATAGCTTCGAGCACACACACAATGGCGTCAGAAAAGTATCACCTGGAACCGAAGTATGAGTGCCTTTACCTTTCCTCCCCGGCAACGGCGCCAGAAAATAGCTTGATGTCTACGTTCCCCTCCTTTCCTGTAGACAGTGTTGGGCCTCCAAGTGCAGAGGTTTGTAGAACAAAGTTTTCCTTAAGTGGATCACCCAAGGTTTATCGAACTCAGGGAGGAAGAGGTCAAAGATATCCCTCTCATGCAACCCTGCAACCACAAAGCAAGAAGTCTCTTGTGTCCCCAACACACCAAATAGGTGCACTAGTTCGGCGAAGAGATAGTGAAATACAGGTGGTATGAATATATATGAGCAGTAGCAACGGTGCCAGAAAATAGCTTGCTGGCGTGTAGTTGATGGTGGTAGTATTGCAGCAGTAGTAACACAGTAAAACAGTAAACAAACAGTAGTAACTCAGCAGTATTTAGGGACAAGGCCTAGGGATTACACTTTCACTAGTGGACACTCTCAACATTGATCACATAACAGAATAGATAAATGCATACTCTACACTTTTTGTTGGATGATGAACACATTGCGTAGGATTACACGAACCCTCAATGCCGGAGTTAACAAGCTCCACAATAATGCTCATGTTTAAGTAACCTTAAGTGTAAGATAGATCAAAACGACTAAACCAAGTACTAGCATAGCATGCACACTGTCACCTTCATGCATATGTAGGAGGAATAGATCACATCAATATTATCATAGCAATAGTTAACTTCGCAATCTACAAGAGATCATGATCATAGCATAAACCAAGTACTAACACGGTGCACGCACTGTCACCTTTGCACACATGCAGGAGGAATAAAACTACTTTAATAACACATCACTAGAGTAGCACATAGATAAATTGTGATACGATGCACATTGCAATCATAAAGAGATATAAATAAGCACTTCACTACGCTCTTCAACAGTGAATAAGTACTTCGTGAAATATAGCCTAAGAGACCCACACGGTGCACACACTGTCACCTTTACACACGTGGGACAAGGAGTCTCCGGAGATCACATAAAACCCACTTGACTAGCATAATGACATCTAGATTACAAGCATCATCATATGAATCTCAATCATGTAAGGCAGCTCATGAGATTATTGTATTGAACTACATAGAGAGAGATGAACCACATAGCTACCGGTACAGCCCCGAGCCTCGATGGAGAACTACTCCTCCTCATGGGAGCAAGCGGTGATGAAGATGGCGGTGGAGATGGCAGCGGTGTTGATGGAGAAGCCTTCCGGGGCACTTCCCCGCTCCGCGGGGTGCCGGAACAGAGACTCCGTCCCCCGATCTTGGCTTCGCGATGACGGCGGCTCTGGAAGGTTTCTCGTATCGTGGCTCTCTCTGTAAGGGTTTTCGATACGGAGGCTTTAAATAGGCGAAGAGGCGGCGCAGGAGGGTCGAAGGGGTGCCCACACCATAGGGTGGCGCGGGCTGGCCGCGCCACCATGTCATCTGGGGCCCACAGGGCCCCCCGGCGCTCTCGGTGTCTGGATGCTTCCGGGCAAAATAGGAACCTGGGCGTTGATTTCGTCCAATTCCGAGAATATTTCGTTACTAGGATTTCTGAAACCAAAAACAGAAAACAGGAACGGCACTTCGGCATCTTGTTAATAGGTTAGTTCCAGAAAATGCATAAATATGACATATAATGTGCATAAAACATGTAGGTATCATCAATAAAGTGGCATGGAACATAAGAAATTATCGATACGTTGGAGACGTATCAGCCTCCAAGAGCAGAGGTTTGTAGAACAGCAGCAAGTTTCCCTTAAGTGGATTACCCAAGGTTTATCGAACTCGGGAGGAAGAGGTCAAAGATATCCCTCTCATGCAACCCTGCAACCACAAAGCAAGAAGTCTCTTGTGTCCCCAACACACCTAATAGGTGCACTAGTTCGGCGAAGAGATAGTGAAATACAAGTGGTATGAATGAATATGAGCAGTAGTACGGCGCCAGAAAATAGCTTACTGGCGTGCAGTTGATGGTAGTAATATTGTAGGAAGTAAACAAGCAGTAGTAACGCACAGTAGTAATTCAGTAAAACAGTAAACAAGCAGTGATAGCAGTATTTAGGAACAAGGCCTAGGGATTAGACTTTCACTAGTGGACACTCTCAACATTGATCACATAACAGAATAGATAAATGCATACTCTACACTCTCTTGTTGGATGATGAACACATTGCGTAGGATTACACGAACCCTCAATGCCGGAGTTAACAAGCTCCACAATTGAATGTTCATATTTAAGTAACCTTAGAGTGTAAGATAGATCAATACGACTAAACCAAGTACTAACGTAGCATGCACACTGTCACCTTCATGCTTATGTAGGAGGAATAATACACATCAATACTATCATAGCAATAGTTAACTTCGCAATCTACAAGAGATCATGATCATAGCATAAACCAAGTACTAACACGGATGCACACACTGTCACCATTACATCGTGCAGGAGGAATAAAACTACTTTAATAACATTGCTAGAGTAGCACATAGATAAATTGTGATACAAAACACATTGCAATCATAAAGAGATATAAATAAGCACTTCACTACGCCATTCATAACAGTGAATAAGTATTCTGTGAAATATAGCCTAAGAGACCCACACGGTGCACACACTGTCACCTTTACACACGTGGGACAAGGAGTCTCCGGAGATCACATAAGTAAAACTCACTTGACTAGCATAATGACATCTAGATTACAAGCATCATCATATGAATCTCAATCATGTAAGGCAGCTCATGAGATTATTGTATTGAAGTACATAGGAGAGAGATGAACCACATATCTACCGGTACAGCCCCGAGCCTCGATGGAGAACTACTCCCTCATGAGCAGCAGCGGTGATGAAGATGGCGGTGGAGATGGCAGCGTGTCGATGGAGAAGCCTTCCGGGGCACCGCTCCGGCAGGTGCCGGAACAGAGACTGTCCCCCGCATCTTGGCTTCGCGATGGCGCGCTCGGAAGGTTTCGCGTATCGTGGCTTTCTTCCGGGGTTTCGCGACGGAGGCTATAAGTAGGCGAAAGGGCAGGTCAGAGGCGGCACGAGGGCCCACACCATAGGTCGGCGTGGCCAGGGCGGCCGCGCCGCCTGTGGTGTCGCCACCTCGTGGCCCCACTTCGACTCTCCTTCCGGTCTTCCGGAAGCTTCGTGCAAAAATAGGACCCCGGGCGGTGATTTCGTCCAATTCCGAGAATATTTGTTACTAGGATTTGAAACCAAAAACAGCAGAAAACAACAAACGGCTCTTCGGCATCTTGTTAATAGGTTAGTTCCGAAAATGCGAATACGACATATAATGTGCATAAAACATGTAGGTATCATCAATAAAGTAGCATGGAACATAAGAAATTATCGATACATTGGAGACGTATCAAGCATCCCCAAGCTTAGTTCCCCGAGCAGGTAAAACGATAACAAAGATAATTTCTGAAGTGACATGCTATCATAATCTTGATCATACTATTTGTAAACATATGTAATGAATGCAGCGATCAAAACAATGGTAATGACATGAGTAAACAACTGAATCATAAAGCAAAGACTTTTCATGAATAGTACTTCAAGACAAGCATCAATAAGTCTTGCATAAGAGTTAACTCATAAAGCAATAAATCAAAGTAAAGGTGTTGAAGCAACACAAAGGAAGATTAAGTTTCAGCGGTTGCTTTCAACTTATAACATGTATATCTCATGGATATTGTCAACACAAAGTAATATAACAAGTGCAATATGCAAGTATGTAGGAATCAATGCACAGTTCACACAAGTGTTTGCTTCTTAAGGTGGAGAGAGATAGGTAAACTGACTCAACAATAAAAGTAAAAGAAAGGTCCTTCAAAGAGGAAAGCATCGATTCTGTATTTGTGCTAGAGCTTTTATTTTGAAAACATGAAACAATTTTGTCAACGGTAGTAATAAAGCATATGAGTTATGTAAATTATATCTTACAAGTTGCAAGCCTCATGCATAGTGTACTAATAGTGCCCGCACCTTGTCCTACTTAGCTTGGACTACCGGATCTTTGCAATGCCATGTTTCAACCAAGTGTCACAAAGGGGTACCTCCATGCCGCCTGTACAAAGGTCTAAGGAGAAAGCTCGCATTTTGGATTTCTCGCTTTTGATTATTCTCAACTTAGACATCCATACCGGGACAACATGGACAACAGATAATGGACTCCTCTTAAATACATAAGCATGTAGCAATAATTATTATTCTCATATGAGATTGAGGATATATGTCCAAAACTGAAACTTCAACCATGATTCATGGCTTTAGTTAGCGGCCCAATGTTCTTCTCTAACAATTTGCATGCTCCAATCATTAAGGTGATAGATACTTCAGACAAGACGGACATGCATAGCAACTCACATGATATTCAACAAAGAATAGTTGATGGCGTTCCCCAGAAGCATGGTTATCGCACAACAAGCAACTTAATAAAAGATAAAGTGCATAAGTACATATTCAATACTACGATAGTTTTTAAGGCTATTTTGTCCCATGAGCTATATATTGCAAAGGTGAATGATGGAATTTTAAAGGTAGCACTCAAGCAATTTACTTTGGAATGGCGGAGAAATACCATGTAGTAGGTAGGTATGGTGGACACAAATGGCATAGTAGTTGGCTCAAGGATTTTGGATGCATGAGAAGTATTCCCTCTCGATACAAGGTTTAGGCTAGCAAGGTTATTTGAAGCAAACTCAAGGATGAACCGGTGCAGCAAAACTCACATAAAAGACATATTGTAAACATTATAAGACTCTACACCGTCTTCCTTGTTGTTCAAAACTCAATACTAGATATTATCTAGACCTTAGAGAGACCAAATATGCAAATCAAATTTTAGCAAGCTCTATGTATTTCTTCATTAATGGGTGCAAAGCATATGATGCAAGAGCTTAAACATGAGCACAACTATTGCCAAGTATCACATTATCCAAGACATTTTAGAATTACTACATGTAGCATTTTCCAATTCTATCCATATAACAATTTAACGAAGAAGTTTCAACCTTCGCCTTGAACATTATGAGTAAAGCCTAAGGACATATTTGTCCATATGCAACAGCGGAGCGTGTCTCTCTCCCACAAAGTGAATGCTAGGATCCATTTTATTCAAACAAAAACAAAAACAAAAACAAACCGACGCTCCAAGTAAAGAACACAAGATGTGATGAATAAAAATATAGTTTCAGGGGAGGAACCTGATGATGTTGTCGATGAAGAAGGGGATGCCTTGGGCATCCCCAAGCTTAGACGCTTGAGTCTTCTTAAAATATGCAGGGGTGAACCACGGGGCATCCCCAAGCTTAGAGCTTTCACTCCTCTTGATCATAGTATATCATACTCCTCTCTTGACCCTTGAAAACTTCCTTCACACCAAACTTCAAGCAAACTCATTAGAGGGTTAGTGCACAATTAATAATTCACACGTTCAGAGGTGACACAAACATTCTTTACACTTCTGGACATTGCATAAAGCTACTGGACATTAATGGATCAAAGAAATTCATCCAACATAGCAAAAGAGGCAATGCGAAATAAAAGGCAGAATCTGTCAAAAACAGAACAGTTCGTAAAGACGAATTTTAAAGTGGCACCAGACTTGCTCAAATGGAAAAAATCAAAACTAATGAAAGTTGCGTACATATCTGAGGATCACGCTCGTAAATTGGCAGATTTTTCGAATTTTCTACAGAGACTTGTGCCCAGATTCGTGACAGACAGCAATGCTGTTTCTGCGCAGCGATCCCAAATATAACATCAACTTTAACATAGAAACTTTACTTGGCACAAAAACATGATAAGGAGAGGTTGCTACAGTAGTAAACAACTTCCAAGACTCAAATATAAAACAAAGTACTGTAGTAAAAAAACACATGGGTTATCTCCCAAGAAGTTCTTACTTTATAGCCATTAAGATGGGCTCAGCAGTTTTAATGATGCACTCGCAAGAAATAGAAGTTGAAGCAAAAGAGAGCATCAAGAGGCAAATTAAAAACACATTTAAGCCTAACATGCTTCCTATGCATAGGAATCTTGTAAATAAACAAGTTCATGAAGAGCAAAGTAACAAGCATAGGAAGATAAAACAAGTGTAGCTTCAAAAATTTCAGCACATAGAGAGGTGTTTTAGTAACATGAAAATTTTTACAACCATATTTTCTCTCTCATAATAACTTTCAGTAGCATCATGAGCAAACTCAACAATATAACTATCACTTAAAGCATTCTTATCATGAGTCTCATGCATAAAATTATTACTCCCCACATAGGCATAGTCATTCTTATTAATTGTAGTGGGAGCAAATTCAACAAAGTAGCTATCAAATATAGGAGGTATATTGTAATCATAATCAAATTTATCCTCCATAACAGGTGGTAACAAAAGACTACTATCATTATAATCATCATAAATGGGAGGCAAAGTATCATCAAAGTAAATTTTCTCAATGCTTGGGGGACTAAAAATATCATGCTCATCAAAGCCAGCTTCCCCAAGCTTAGAATTTTCCATAGCATTAGCAACAATAGTGTTCAAAGCATTCATATTAATATGTTCCATGGGTTTTTTAATTTTCACATCAAACCATCCATGTCTTAAATCAAGAAATAGAATAAGAAGCTCTTTGTTGTCCATTATGCCTAACTAGTGTAAACAAGAAACCAAATGTCGCAATTGCAGAGTCTAAAGGAAATAACTTCGAGTACTTACAACGGCGTAAAATAGCTTAGTAGCCGAGATCCGGTGTGAGTACCTTTTACCTTTCCTCCCCGGCAACGGCGCCAGAAAAGTGCTTGATGTCTACGGGTACTTCTATTCTTGTAGACAGTGTTGGGCCTCCAAGAGCAGAGGTTTGTAGAACAGCAGCAGCAAGTTTCCCTTAAGTGGATTACCCAAGGTTTATCGAACTCAGGGAGGAAGAGGTCAAAGATATCCCTCTCATGCAACCCTGCAACCACAAAGCAAGAAGTCTCTTGTGTCCCCAACACACCTAATAGGTGCACTAGTTCGACGAAGAGATAGTGAAATACAAGTGGTATGAATGAATATGAGCAGTAGTACGGCGCCGAAAATAGCTTACTGCATGCAGTTGATGGTAGTAATATTGTAGGAAGTAAACAAGCAGTAGTAACGCAGCAGTAGTAATTCAAGAAACAAGCAGTGATAGCAAGTATTTAGGAACAAGGCCTAGGGATTAGACTTTCACTAGTGGACACTCTCAACATTGATCACATAACAGAATAGATAAATGCATACTCTACACTCTCTTGTTGGATGATGAACACATTGCGTAGGATTACACGAACCCTCAATGCCGGAGTTAACAAGCTCCACAATTGAATGTTCATATTTAAGTAACCTTAGAGTGTAAGATAGATCAATACGACTAAACCAAGTACTAACGTAGCATGCACACTGTCACCTTCATGCTTATGTAGGAGGAATAATACACATCAATACTATCATAGCAATAGTTAACTTCGCAATCTACAAGAGATCATGATCATAGCATAAACCAAGTACTAACACGGATGCACACACTGTCACCATTACATCGTGCAGGAGGAATAAAACTACTTTAATAACATTGCTAGAGTAGCACATAGATAAATTGTGATACAAAACACATTGCAATCTTAAAGAGATATAAATAAGCACTTCACTACGCCATTCATAACAGTGAATAAGTATTCTGTGAAATATAGCCTAAGAGACCCACACGGTGCACACACTGTCACCTTTACACACGTGGGACAAGGAGTCTCCGGAGATCACATAAGTAAAACTCACTTGACTAGCATAATGACATCTAGATTACAAGCATCATCATATGAATCTCAATCATGTAAGGCAGCTCATGAGATTATTGTATTGAAGTACATAGGAGAGAGATGAACCACATAGCTACCGGTACAGCCCCGAGCCTGATGGAGAACTACTCCCTCTTCATGGGAGCAGCAGCGGTGATGAAGATGGCGGTGGAGATGGCAGCGGTGTCGATGGAGAAGCCTTAGGGGCACTTCGGCAGGGTGCCGGAACGAGACTCTGTCCCCAGATCTTGGCTTCGCGATGGCGGCGGCTCTGGAAGGTTTCGCGTATCGTGGCTTTCGGTACTGGGGGTTTCGCGACGGAGGCTATAAGTAGGCGAAAGGGCAGGTCAAGAGGCGGCACGAGGGGCCCACACCATAGGTCGGCGCGGCCAGGCCAGGGCGCCGCCCTGTGGTGTCGCCACCTCGTGGCCCCACTCCGACTCTCCTTCGGTCTTCTGGAAGCTTCGTGCAAAAATAGGACCTTGGGCGGTGATTTCGTCCAATTCCGAGAATATTTTGTTACTAGGATTTCTGAAACCAAAAACAGAAAACAGCAACTGGATCTTCGGCATCTTGTTAATAGGTTAGTTCCAGAAAATGCGTAAATACGACATATAATGTGCATAAAACATGTAGGTATCATCAATAAAGTAGCATGGAACATAAGAAATTATCGATACGTTGGAGACGTATCAGAACCCAACCGCAAAGCTATGTTATCAGAAATAGATCGACTCAAAGATGCTGGTTTTATTAAAGAAATATCTACAGAAGCCACGTGGGTAGCTAACCCAGTGATGGTGCCGAAGAAACACACAAAAGTCCTTCGCATGTGTGTCGACTTTACGTGTCTCAATAAACATTGTCCTAAGGATCACTTTCCCTCCCAAGGATCGATCAGATCATCGACTCCACGGCAGGATGCGAACATCTTTCCTTTTTGGACGCATACTCTGGTTATAACCAGATCAGATTAAAAGAAGAAGATGAAGCCAAGACAGCGTTCATAACACCTTACGGCGTGTTTTGCTACAAAACAATGCCATTTGGTTTGAAAAACGCGGGAGCAACATATCAGCGGATGCAGAAGTGCCTAGCAACACAGATTGGAAAAAATGTGCAAGTCTACATTGACGATGTCGTGATAACATCAAAGAAGGGGTCGACTCTGATCGAAGATTTGAAGGAAACCTTCGACAACCTCGACAAGTTCTGCCTCAAGCTGAACCCGACAAAGTGCTCTTTTGGAGTTCCTGCAGGAGAACTTCTCGGGTTCTTAGTATCAGCAAGGGGGATTGAAGCTAATCCCGAAAAAATCCAGGCCATCGTTACTATGAGAAAGCCAACAAAGTTGAAAGAAATACAACAGCTAACGGGGCGAGTCGCAGCTTTAAGCAGATTCGTCGCCAGGCTAGGAGAAAAGGCGTTGCCGTTCTACGCATTGATCAAACAGGGGGAAAAATTTCAATGGAACGAGGAAGCAGATAGGGCCTTCGAGAACCTCAAGCGGACAATTTCGACACCACCAATCTTGGTGGCGCCTAAAGATAAAGAACCTCTCCTCTTATACATTGCAGCCACACCTCAAGTGGTTAGCACGGTTCTGGTAGTCGAGAGAGAAGAAGAAGGAAAGCTTCATGGAGTTCAGAGGCCAGTATATTTCATCGCGAAGTATGTCGCCTTCAAAACAGCGGTCCCGCAATATCAGAAACTGGCGTATGGAGTATTCACGACAGCAAGAAAATTGTGACACTATTTTTCGGCGCACCCGATAATAGTGGTCAATGAAGCTCCTTTGTCAAACATATTGAACAACCCAGAAGCTACGGGTCGTGTCTCCCTTTGGGGAATAGAACTTTCCCGGGACATCACGTATGAAAAAGAAAGGCAATAAAATCACAGGTTTTACCGGATTTCATCGCAGAGTGGATGGAGCTACAAAATACAGGGCCTCTAGATTTATCGAGAACCTGGACTATGAACTTTGACGGGTCCAAAAGGTTAGAAGGCGCTGGAGCAGGCGTAATACTAGTATCACCTGAAGGCGACAAGTTGAAGTATGTCTTACGGATGACGTTCCCAAACGCATCTAACAATGAAGCAGAATATGAAGCTCTCATACATGGGATGAAGATGGCGAAAGCTTGCGGGGCAACCCGATTGAAAATCTTCGGCGACTCACAATTGGAGGCATAGCAAGTTATGAACCAATGTGATGCAGTTAACGAAAGTATGATAGCATACAAGGAGGTGTACAATGAGCTGGAAAAATTGTTTGATGGATGCGAGGTAAACCACATCAGCAGGCTGAGTAACGACGAAGCCGATGTTCTTGCAAACATCGGGTCACAATGTCTCGCGATCCCTCCAGCGTGTTTTGGGAAGAAATAAGCGAGAGATCAACAAAGCCAGCGAAAATAAAGAAGAAGGAGAAAGAAGAGAAATCTTCGAGTACCACCAAAGACTCGGTAGAAGAAGAAGAAGAGGAACATGAGCTAGTCATGATGGTGCAAATTTCATGGATGCAGACCTATATATCATATATCCTAAGGAAAACAATACCCGACGACCCTGTTGAAGCAAGGCGAATAATTAGGCGATCAAAAGCTTTTACTGTAGTAAAAGGGGAGTTGTACAAACGAAGTATCTCGGGTGTGCTACAGAGGTGTGTCACACCCGAAGAAGGAAGGATCATCCTAAAAGACGTACACGAAGGAATATGCGGGCATCACGCGAGCAGCCGAGCTATTGCGGCAAAGTCTTCAGAGCAGGATTTTATTGGCTAACAGCAATCGAGGACGCGAAGGAAATAGTGCGAACCTGCGATGCGTGTCAAAGATTCGCGGCAAAACCTCACTCGCCAGCAGCAGAACTTATGCCAATCCCACTGTCTTGGCCCTTTGCTCAATGGGGTCTCGATATGGTGGGAAAACTACACAAAGCTTCGCCAGAGGATATGAGTATATGCTCGTTGCGTCGACAAATTTACGATAAATTCACCGGATGGCGCGTCGGCGATCAAGTTCGTGAAAAGCATCGTCTTTAGATTTGGAGTCCCTCACAGCATTGTCACAGACAACGGCAACAAATTTACGTCCAAGGAGTTCAAGGCATATTGCGCAGAAGTGGGCATCAAATTGAGTTTTGCGTCTGTCGCACATCCACAGACCAACGGTCAAGTCGAGAAGGCCAATGGCATCATCTGCAATGGTATCAAGAAGCGCCTGTTAGGACCATTGGAAAAAGCTCGGCATACTTGGCCGGAGGAGCTGCCAAGTGTGTTGTGGAGTATTCGAACAACACCAAATACGGCGACACAGGAGACACCGTTCTTTCTAGTCCATGGAGCTGAGGCAGTCCTGCCGATAGAAATAGAGCACGATTCTCCAAGAGTTACAGAATATGATGAAGAAACTTCGAGAAAAGCTTTGGAGGATGATGTTGACGCACTTGATGAAGCTCGAGACGAAGTCCTGTCACGAGTCGCCAAATATCAACAGGACCTGAAAAACTACCGATCGACGATTGCGGCCAAGATCCTTCCAAGTTGGTGACCTGGTTTTGCGACTCAATCAAAAAAGTCATGAAAAACTTGAGTCACCATGGCTAGGACCTTACATCGTCACAGAAGTAATCGAAGGAGGAGCATACAGAATCAAAGACAAGAAGACGGGGATTGCCGAGCCAAATCCTTGGAACGTGGCGCAGCCAGGCGTTTTACGCCTAGATGTCGAAATATAGTCTCCTTCGTAAACATACAATGTACTGAAACGCCCGCGAGTTTTCAGAAGCACTCTTTCCTTTTTCGGGGCACCGAGTGGGGCCGGAAAAGGTTTTTAATGAGGCGGGCTCGCGGTGCTGCGATATAATAAAGATAGTGGAATTATATATCTTTTCGACAGACTCGGGGGCTTCCCCCTACAAAGATACAACATATATATATGGTGCCGACAAAATACAATTCGCGACAATATCTCGCCTTGGTATAAAATACCTCGCCAAAATAAAAATATATCGACAAACAGCGGTCAACATAAAGCTCGGGGGCTCATACCCACAAAAATAATACAGTATTTATTTTGCCTTGGGTAACCTCGCACTATAAAACAAAAATACTGCCATCAAAACGCCCGGGGGCTTGGCGTTGAAAATAAAAACATAGTGACTTTACAGTACAAAAATATATACACAAGATACAATTATTGGAACAGCTTGTCTTCAGGGATTTCCCAGTATGTTGTCTATTGTCAAGCGCTCATTATTTACAGCACGAGTGCTATGCTCAGCGTAGCTGCCCTTCACGAAGAATTCGGCGTCCATCCGAAGAAGTTCATCCATCATATCTTCGGCAACAGGAGTAACAATATCATCATACTTGCCGAAGTTTTTCTTCCTCTTCGCCATCTTGGCCAAGCACTTCGGGACAATCTGCCCCACGTCTAACTTCGGGTAGCAGATTTTTATCATGATCATAGCAAATCTTGCGCCAGCAACCAATTGGGCCCGTACAAAACCATGGATTTGAGGAGCATCCCGAAATTTGTCCATTAAAGCAGGAAGAGTCTCTGGCATCTTGTTGCGAGGAAACATGGTGCCATAAACCAGAGACAGAGTCCTTGTACAGAAGTCGAGATAATCGCGAACCTGGAGTGCGCGATCCTGAAACCTGACAATCGGCGAGTTCGTTCAGGCGTGCCCCAAAAACTTGAACCATGATCCTTAGCAAGCCGAAGAAGTACATTGGATCGAGCTTCGACACGCTCATCTTCAGTAGCAGCATCCAAAAAAGAACCTATTTTCGAAAGAATCAGCAAGCATCGAGGAGACAAGCAAGGAGGAAAAGAAAAAACACGACAATGATAAATGAAGCATACCTGCCATATCCAAGCTAGCATCTGTCAACAGTTCAAGCATAAAATTTTCGCGGGATGTAGCTGCAGCAGCTTCAGCAACGGCGGCATCCTTTTCAGTTATGGCATCTTGAGCTTGTTGGAGCGCAGCTTTCTCCCTCTCAGAAGATTTTCGAGACTGTTCCATGAGCATAAGGGATTGCTTCTTCATGGATTGAAGTTGTTGTCGAAGTTCTTCCAAATCTTCTGCCGAATCTTTACTCGCAGAATCTTCAACAAATTTAACAGCGACAGGGGTTTTCTTCGAAGAAGACGAAGGAAAAACTTCGGAAGGACCGGGAGTTGACGTATAGTTGTCAAAAATTAACTGAAAAAATAAATTTCGACATCAATCGTTGAGGAAAAGATAGATTTTCATTCATTCTCATAATATATACATGTCTATTACAAAAGAAGGACCTCTAGAGACCTACTGAAGCAGTCATTGCCAAGAACACTATGGCGACAGTGCCAAAAGAAGGAGGTAAACTAAAAAGGAAAAAGCAAAGGGGCATTCAACTAGACCTCCGGCTTTGATGAACTAGGAGTCGAAGATGGCTTGATCCCGAAATAAGACAGGATTTTCTTCGTGTTGGGCTTTGCCGCCTTGATCAACGATCGCCATTTCGTCTGCTCTATCTGTTCCGTGTCGCCCACTTTCGCCCAGTCGATAGTTTGTTGACTATCAGCGACCAAGGCAACAGTGCTTTCAACAGCGACCTTCAAATTTTCTTGGCGCATCTTCAGCCCAAGATCTTCTGGTGGATTAAAGCACTTGGCAAGAGTAAGGAAAGTTGCGGGTTCCTCTTTCTTCGGGAAGAAGTAGGGGAAGAGTCGCGACAGCCCTGCCCTAGCTTGATCAATGCCCTCGCGTGCTTCTATCCCATGGAATTCAAGGAACGAAACGGCATCAAGAAGAGGATCATTGTCGGGATCTTCAAGCTCAAATTCTTGAGAGGTTTTACCTGTCAAAATAAAAAAAATTCCGATCAACAAATGAGTGCAGGAAAAAGAGTCCAAAGGATATGAAGTGGCTCAGATACTTACTGACAAAGCGACGATTTTGCGACCTTAGACGCTTAAGGATCGCTTCTTCACGAGCAGATTGTGCAGTTATATGCTCGCTTAGCGAAGTCTCGGCATCGTGAAGTCGCTTCCTAAGATCTTCGACACCAGCAGCATCGGCCTTGGCTTTGTCAGCTTCTCGCCTAGCTTGAACGGCATCTGACTCGGCCTTCTTACGAGCCTCTTCACTTTGCTCTAATTTTTGAGCAAGTGTATTGGCACGCTCGTTGACTTCCGCCAGTTTTTCTGCCAAGAAAGTTGAAATCAGTTAAAAATATCGACAACAAAGGAGTAAGAAAGCGGGAGCAAAAAAGAAGCAGCCAGGCATTACCTTCAGTTTTGCTGGCATAATCACGGTACCCAATGAATTGAGCACCGATACGAAAAAGCTCCTTCATCATAGGCTGTTAAAGAAAGATAGATAAAGAAAATGTCGATATGGGCAAAACATGAGGGCACACAGAAGCAAACGGAGGAAATATAGACAGAGACAAGTAAAATAAAAACTTACATCATCCAAGAGAGGGTTAGAGGAGCTACTCAATTGGAGAGTAGGCTCCGGGATTGTCTCAATCCTTGCCCTTTTTGATGAAGGGACAAGGGGGCTTGAAGGAGGAGTAGCAGCGCCGACGTTTTGTTGAGGAGGCGAAGTTTCCTCTCCTTCAACTGGCGTCTCCGAGGCGACTAGTGTATGTGACGTACTCGTTCGAGCAGCCACATCAGAAGCTGGTACTTCTTCTTCATCATCACTACGATTAAATGTTGGCAACATAAAAAGCAAGATAGACAAAAATCTTCAAGTGAAATAAAAAAAGAGAGAGGGAACTTACGAACTGATGAGGGTCTCAAGATATGGATCATAAGCTGCCTTCTGGCGTGAAGGAACAGCTTCTTCGGGCTTGGAGGTGCCGGAATCTTCGACATCATTCCTCTTCCTTTTGTTCTTTGGAGAAACAGCAGGAGGAGGAGATTGTGCCGATGCAGTGGCTTTAGAGGCAGCCTCCTTTTCATCAGATCCCGCAGATTTTCGAGAATCTGCGGGTTCATTCACAAAAGAGGGGGCATCTTGGTTATCGTCAGAGATAATGGCCCTTTCTTCGACTTCTCCACCTTCAGGAAGGGGAGGAAGCGAAACAAGATTTGGATGGTTCTATATAAAAATAAGGGAAGATGTCAAAAAAGGAGTTACAACAAAAAAAGCAAGGCAATAACAAATTAAGCGACAATGTTTACCTCAGGAAGCGCATTGGTGGCGCTGTATGGTTTTACACGACAAGAGGAAGGGATAGGATCTTTTTTGTTGAGAGAGGAGATTTTTCGGACAAGCCTTTCCAAGTCCTTGACTTCCAGATTCGTCGACAAACGATCTGTGTCTTCATCGCCAGCATAATTCCAGAGAGGGTTTTTGCGAGCCTGAAGAGGCTGCACTCAGTTCTAAGGAAATACTGTAATTTGGATACCGACAATTCTTTGCCACGAGTATTCTGCAACTCATGGATGCGAGTCATCAAGGCCTCTGTCGAAGCTTTTTCTTCCTCGGTAGCCTCTGCATCCCAAGAACGGCGGCGAAGGATTTTCTTGGCACCATCGAAAGGAGGGATATTGTCTTCAGCACATCCATGGTTCTCCTCCCGAATATACAACCACTTCTTGCGCCACCCTTGAACTGAACAGGGAGTTTGACGTCGAAGTAATTGACTGTGGAGCGAACAATAACAACGCTGCCTATATTATAGGCGACATTGGGAGAGCCATTACGGCGACAGAAGAAAATGCGCTTCCATAATGCCCAGTTAGGCTGGACACCAAGGAAGGCCTCACAGAGGGTGATGAAAATAGAGATATGGAGGATTGAGTTAGGAGTAAGATGGTGAAGTTGAAGACCGTAGACAAAAATCAATCCGCGGAGAAAAGGATGAATGGGGGCGGAAAGACCGCGGATGAGATGATCGACGAAACTTACCCGATACCCCATTGGAGGGGTTGGGTAGCTTTCTTCACTAGGGAAGCACACCGCCTTGGGTTTCTTGCTAATCCCCAGCTTCTTCAAGAGATTGATGTCTTGGTTGGTGATCTTGGACCTTTCCCATTCCGCGGTCCCCAGATCTGCGGCGGCCATTGATGATTCAGGCGTGCTGTGCTTGATCAACCGACGCGGTGGCATCAACAATGGCGCAGGAGTACAGCTTGGAGAAGATGAGCTCAAGGAGTTGTGGGGCGCAGGAGAAGATTTTGCAGAGGGGAGAACGGCGTGAGCAGAAGTGCTCGAGGAAGAAGAAGAAGATCTTATATAGGGGTGCGGCGAAACGTTGGACCGTTGGATGGAAAAGAGGTGTGGTAGATGATAACCACGTGAATACAAGGGTAAAAAAGTATTTTAACACTGGAGAGGTTACGGAACGTGTGCCAGAAAAAGTGGAGAACGTGTGTCCCCCACTTGCACGACGTGTCAATCAGATGAGGAATTTGGACCCACAAGGCAGTGAGAGGAGCGGTTTTCGCATGTTTCCAAAACAGAAATCGTGGCTATCATCAGCAATGACATCATCATGGTAAAAGAAAAGCTCGACTATGAAGCTGGGAGAGATTATCGACAACGCAAGATTATTTCGGGAGCCTTTGATCAAATACAAGTTTTTGCCCAAACGCTCGGGGGCTACTTTGGAAAAATAGAAAATTTTGAGTATGACAAGATAGAAATGGCGAGAGCCTATGACCAAATGCAAGCATTTGTTCATAGCCTCGGGGCTACTCCCATCGGGAACGCTGGTCGCGCACCCGATAGATATAAAAATATCGAGAAGGATTATAAATATAGCGGCAAGGATAATAAAATGTGGAGTCTACACCCAAGCACAAGTTCTTGGCTGTAGCCTCGGGGGCTACTCCCATCGGGAACGCTGTTCGCGTGCCCGATGAATTTTTATTAAAAGAAAGAAGCAGAAGTGAGTATATTTCGAGTTACACAGATAACTCTACATATACTCCCATCGGAAGACAAAATAAGTCATCAAATATGACTCGATAAAATGTGCTATTCCAACAGCTGAAAAGCACTCGACAATATATTCTCGGAGCGCTAAAAGTCGCGAATAAATCTCTGAATGCCGCAAAACTTTGCGAAGGTAAGACCCCATATCCGTTCGAGCGGCGTGGCACCGTCTCGACGGCGGTACTACTTTTCCGTATCAACAGATACGAAGAAAATCCTAACGGACGCGTTAGGTACCCGATAAAATATGGTGGGACTCGACAGAATGGTAAGACCTTAAGCGGCACCTGTCGAAGTTTACACTAGTATCCCGAGATCATGTCCGGGACGTGATCTTGAAGTAGGTTTTGCGGATTGCCACGAGAGCAGTTAACTAGTACCTGATCCGTCAGATGAACTAGCCCCAACTACCGTTATCCCTGTACAAAATAGTATTTGCATATCGAAAGATTATGTAATGAGTAAAGTTGGAGATTTTCCCTGATTCTTCGATTCAAGAAAAATCTCGGGGGCTACTGACATAGGCATCCCCAATGGGCCTGCCAAAGATGGTACCGGGGTTTATTAAAGGCCCAGGACTCGAAGAATAAGAAGACTTGGAAGCACATTTAGTGTTAAGGAAAGATAGTTTGTATTAGGAAAGATAGAGATTTGTAATCTTACGGGTTGGGTACGAAACCCTCCCGAACTCTGTAACTTGTGTATTACGAAACCCTCGGCTCCACCCTCTATATAAGGGGAGTCGAGGGACAAAGATCGAATCTCTGTTAACGCAACCCTAGTTTTACAATCGTCGAGTACTTTTTGGCTGAAACCTTCGAGATCTACTTGCCCTCTACTTCTAGCAAAACCCTAGTCTACAATCTGTAGGCATTGATAAATTAATCCTTTGTCACCCAGATCTAGGCTAAGCTCGAAGCCAGCCGCCACTGCGCAGCAGCACCCCGCAACCAAGTAGCAGCACTGCCGCGCCTCCAATCACCTGGGGACGAAGCTCCACCTCTGTACTCGTTACTGGCCGAGGTGCTCCACCGGCCGAATTTGCCCCCCGCAGACCTCCGTGCACGTGGGTAAGGGAGAGTTACAGCCGCCGGAGATGAGGAGGGGAGAGAGGAGGTCGGGAAGGCGGAGATGGGCTATCGCCCCAGTGTCGCCCGCGGGGGACGTGCACAAGAGCACGAAACCTTCTATGGCCCAACTTCCACCAAAATAACAATGGAGTAAATTTTTGTCCAACTCCTTGCCATGGATGAATGAGCCACATGAGCAATGACTTTTATACTAATGATTATAACTAATTGGTCAAATACACGACCATTTTACACTGATTAAATTTAGCTGCTCGACCGTAGTGGCAAATTCAATTGAATTTTGCATATTGCTGTTAGAAAATTTTAAGTCAAATGTGTCCTGACATTTCTTTGGAGATGAAAATTGACTGGGTTCAGTGCATCAAGCTTTGGGAGCTCATTGAGAGAGTGCACAAGAATTCAGAGGAGTATGACAAGTTTTCTTGGAAAGGGACTGAGAATAGTGTATTCAGCAAAGAAAACATATGGAATGTTGTGCCTTGGTAGCATCACTTGCAGTATGTACAAGACGATCTGGAAGTCCTTCGCGACACCTAAGTGCAAGTTGTTTTGCTGGCTTGCGCTGAGATATCGTCTATAGACATCAGATAAGAGACATAGCACTACTAGGAAAAGGGCTACCGCCGGCGCCCCAGAAACCCTTACCGCCGGCGTTTTCGTGTTCGCCGGCGACCTCCTCGCCGGTGGTAACGCCTTACGCCGGCGTTTTCCAAATCGCCGGTGGTAAGTGTCATTATCCCCGGCGCTTTCTCAAATCGCCGGCGGTACAGGCTTAGCACCGGCGTCTTACCAATTCGCCGGGGGTAATCGGCTGCACCGCTGGCGATTCCAATTTCGCCAGAGGTATAGTTTAGGAGCGCCGGTGGTATTGATCACAGGATTAAAAAAATAAAACTCGAAATGTAATGTATATACACCAGAATACACACCAGAATACAGACCAGAATACACAGTACATACACAAGAATACACACATCAAAGTATAACACAGATATTACTAGAAATACAGCCAGATACACAGATACACAGTTATATAGAAAGTCCCAAATGTTCACAACATGCATGCATTAATAAGACAAGTTTAGATAGTAGATAGTTGACCATAACATCACGACTCGAAGTAGCACATGTTACAGAAATACATATAAGTCCAGTGTCGATGACCTAGCTAAACAACAATGACATAATAAACTAGAGAGGCGGTGGCGGCAAGCAGCATCACGATGAAAGGGGTCCTCCACATCTCCCTCCTCTGTCCCGCTCGAAAGTTGGCGTATCGAGTTTCCGCCTCCTCCAAAGTGGTGTACCCCTTGTAGCTGTTGCCGCTGAAACGGTGGACCTGCCTCCTACAGTCTTCCCAGTCCTCGTAGACTCCAGGAACCCTGCCGTGGTAGACGACATAGTACGTCATCTATGCAAACACAGAAAAAAGAAATGTAAGTTGTTAGTACATCCATAGAGAGAGATATAACATATAGGTGTGCAAAAGAACAAACATAAAAAATACTTAAGTAATTTTATGACTAACATTTGCAAAGGACAAAAGTTTTTGAGTCAAGTCGGCTTCGGCGGGAAGGGAAGGATGCCCTCGAGCGTGTTGAATGTTCTCTCGTCACATCCATCTTCTAATCGGCCTTCTATCTCGAAATTAGAAAGTGCGGGGCCATAGTTGAACAAGCCACCATTCATGACGACATCCCTCCATAGTATTGTGCAAATGGTCCGCTGGATGGCACGGAACTCGGCTCTCACGTTTTCATCGGTGGTGTCCGACATGTTGACGAAATTCCCTTGAAGACCAGATGGCAACAAGAGATCGTTCTGAGACCTTACAACCGCCCTCATCTGTAGGATGGCAAACCATGCCTCCATCCCATTGTCATCCGCCGATTGCTTGAGGCAGGGGAACTTGGTTATGTGGTTGCACACATGGCAACCTTTAACTTTCTTCTCATGCCTGAGTTTGTCGACGCCAATCTCAGCTATGAAGCCGCTGAGGGCTTTATCAAGTGTAGACTTAACGTCGGTGAAGTCTTTCTCCTTATCAAGCCCGGAGTCGAGATAAGTGACATGGGAATGATACGGGTGAAAGAGGAGGAGGGTGCAGTACTTGAGTCTGCGCAAAATGGAAATAAACCATCATACTCAGCTATTAAGGAAATTCATGAAAGAATGTAATATAGGGTACTTTAGTAACCAAATACTTACTCGCGGAAATATGGTATGACAAAGCATTTTTTATCCTTGTTTAACACCAAGAAATCCTTGATATACTTCGCGAGAAACGCTTGTTCGTTCTGGGTGGTAGCTGGAGTCATGTAGAAGGGGTCCATGATAGCGATGTGCGCTGTGTTCTCCATGGCGATATCGTGCGCCATGCTGAGCGATACGAGGCGGACCAAGTTTCGGTCTAGCTGTTGCATGTGCAAGAGCCTGAAGATGTCTTCGTACCGAATGAACATCAAGTCCGCAGGGTATGTGTTGACAAAGCCAAAGCCAGTGGGCACCTTGGCTATCAAAATCGGGTACGAGGGATTTCTTTCTTTAAGAAGTAGCTTCTCCTTCATTAGAATAGTTTCATGCACGTTCCTCATATCCGGCGTCAACTTGTCTACAACGTGTGCCGGCAGCATCGGCTGGCCTATGTGATGCAACTTCCTCCACGGGGTCGGCAACTTGTCATTAACCACTATCTTGCTTTTGGCAACATCTCCCGACTTCTTCCGCTTCCTGCCCTTCTTCTTACTGCAACTGGGAGTGGCGTTTTGTTTCATACCCTCCGTGGTCGCACCAAGGAGTGTCCTCGGGGTAAGCCCAACTCGGGGCGGAGCGGTGAAGGCGGTAGTGTCCTCCTGCTCGGGCGTTTCTTGTGAAAGGAACAACTTCTTCTTTAGGATATGACCGGCGGGTGGCTTGTAAGGAGAAACCGCGTCGGCGTCGAGCTCGGCGATGAACGTATCAATGGGAGCTTGATCGATGTCCAACGCCTTGTCGTGCTGACTCTCGTGCTGACTATCGGGCTGACTATCGGGCTCAAAATGATCATAAGCCGGTGGAGGACTGGCCCTGCCTTTGCCTGCCGTCAAAGCAGTCGTTGGAGCTGGGACCTTGGCTTGGCTCGGGGCATCCGTTGCATCCTGAGGAGTGACCATGCCATAGCTTGCCTCCGAACCTGAGGCGGCGGTGTTCAGCCGAATTAGGGCTTTCGGCCATAGAAGGATGTGATTCTTGAGGTCCCCGAGAGTGAGCGGGGTTTCCGTTTCCGGGGGTTGATAAGGAGGATGGAGGTCTTGGCATCCCGGTAACGACCGGTTCACGCGAACCCGGCTCACGCTATCATCCATCCTGACGCAGTGGAAAATCCGCTGTGTTGGCAGGATGACACTGCCGCTCGCTACAGCCTTCAACTTGTTGTCCACATTCAGTAGCAAGGTGCAAGGAGTCGCGTTCGCCTGTGAAAACATGTGTAGGTCAGAGAGGGGCGACGACAAAGTAACTAATTTGTAGAGCTTGAGAGACTAAATTAATTACCGTGAGGGCGTCGAGCTCGGCTCGCGTTGAAGGACCGAGGCCAGGCGTGCAGGTGACTGAGGGGCTAGTACTGGGGCCCCCCAGGTCCGGCGAATCCTCTCTAGCGCCGACATTGCCGGCGGGTGGAGTCACCAAGTTGGGTGTGCATTGAGCGTGTCTAGTTGGAGGCCGGTTGTCCGAGTTGCTGGCGCCTAGGCTGATAACCGGCATCGGTCCCTTACCGCCGGCGTCGAAGTAATTCTTCATCGACAGCACAAGATCAGGGATGATTTCATTGACCCTGTTGGCCAGCGCGTCATCGACCTTGCTAGCAACCTCGGCAGTGACGCGTTGCTGAACCTCGGCACTGACTCGTTGCTGAACCTCGGCACTGACGCGTTGCTCCATGGTTGTTTCCAAGTCGGCCACCTTTTTCAGAAGAGCCTCGTGCTCCCGGTCCTTCTGCGCCTGCCGCGACTCCCTAGTGCTTGCGGGCACGTCCAAGCCATAGTCGGCAAGCTTGCGACCTCCTCCGGCGCCGGGGACACGGTGGGGCTTGTCCAAAAGCGGCCGCGCCTTCACGGTGTTCAGACCCCTGATAAAAGGCGTGTCCCACGGGACTTTGCCAGTCGACGTCTGGGACGAGGAGCCAGCTGATTCGGCGGCTGCTTGTTCCGTCAACTGCCAGAAGTAACATGAACAATTTTAGAATGTAATGGACTTGGTGAGTAGTATCAAATTAATAAGCTGGTAAATTGCTTACCACTGCTTTCTCAAGTGCCTTCACCTTCGCGTCGGCGACCAACTCAACTCCCACCACCACATCAGGTTTCGTGACACGTTTCCCAGCCAATTCTCTATGGTATCGGGACCTGAGATATGCCCTGAAGAGTGGGTCTTTGTACTTGGCAAAAGGGGGCTCGAGGCCAGCATTTATGTAGGCCTGGTCCTCCTTGTCCCATACCGGCTGCTTGCCTTCGAAGCCACGGCAACCGAGATTGTGGTGACCGATGTTCTTATCCGCCAGCTCCTTCCCCCAGGTCGATTGTCTTTTGGTGTACTCGAGCTCCTCGTTTTCCAAGAATTTATTATACTGCTCCAGCGTCATCCGCGGGAAGTGGCGCTGGATCTCTTCCCAAGTCTCATTGTTACCAAGCATCCCCCTCAGCATGGTTTTATAACCGCTGAGGTTCTTGGAGAACTTAGAGAGGGCTCGTCTGTTCACGATGTTATCCTTGGTATCCTCGTTCCTGTATTCCACAGGGAACTCATACCGTGCGTGCAGCCGCGCAAGGAGTTGGGCCTGCAGATGCTGCTTCTTCTTGGTTCGGAGTTTCGTCTCGTTGACGTCGACGACGTCCCGAAGGATTGCTCCCAGTTGGAGGCCGTACCCCTTCGCCACGTGCTTGGGCTCAGTAGGAATCCCGGTCTTGGCGTCCACCGCGGTGATTATGTCACGAGTGGTGCCGACCCTGTTTGGGCGCCGCTGCTTCCGTTTCCTCTTGGCCTCGGTAGTAGTATCCGAGCTACCCCCGGCAACGCCACTGTCGGTGGTCTCGTCGGCAGCGGCCCTCTCATCCTCACCATCGTTGTCCATCTCATCATCCCCCTCCTCCGAGGACTCGTCATCGCTGCCCCTTGGAAGGTCCTCCAGCTGATCCGAGACCATGAGCCTGTAGTGCTCATCCAACTTCCGCTGAGAAGACCCGTCAACGTCTTCGTTGGGGTCTGCAGAAGACGACATCGCTAGCTATATCTATATCTACCTAGCATACTGCACAAACTAGCATACAGTAGCATCAAAAGTACTGTCACAATAATGATGAGTAATGAACTACTCAATTAAACAGCCAATACTGATTTGATAATAAGCTGGAATTAGTTTTTTTTTCACTTTTAATGACACACAATTCAGTGATTGTGAATATACTTGTAATCCTCAGCCCCTATCTACTTCCTCTAATTCTCTAACTACTCTCAACAATCTCTCTTAGAAACACTCACACCACTAACTAGCCCTCCTAGAAACACTAAATAGGCTGAATACCGTGCTTGATGACCTATTCTTATGCTGCCAGAAACTAACTTCTCTGATTCTACTCAGTGCTTATCACCGCACTGTCTAATGCATGTACTACTAACTCTCCAAACTGCATGCAAATTTCTCTATCATGCACACACACTTAGCCACTAACTTAAATCTACCAACATAGCAAGATTAAATATCTAACAGAATTAAGAAAATCACTTGCATTAACTGTTTTTGATAATGAAGGCTCTACCCTGAATCTGCTTTCTACCGCTGCTAACTAAACACAAGCAACTCTACATGATTAACACTGGTTAACTGTTACACAACTCTTCTCTACGCTGCCACAGCGAAAATTCGGCATGACCTTTGCTAAAAATGGTCATGCCAGAGTGCCAGAAATTCACCGGAACGGAAGTTAATCGACATTCCGGCGAAACATTGGCACTCAATGTACCTGCAGACATTTCAGAAATTCTGCTGTAGATCAACAGGTAGAACTCTACCAGCAACAAGTGGACAGTACAACTCCAACAAGTAGCCGCACTTGCAATGGCCAATTCATATATGAGTGGAAATAATCACCAACATTATAAGCTGCTTTTACACATCAGCTATATCATAACAGGTGCTGTCCAAAACTGAACTAAAATTAAGGAGCAAGCTGCAGGTGATTTGTAAAGGAGCAAATTTACAGCAATGCTTAAAGTTATCATGGCTCATGAAAAATCCTGTGATTTGTAAAGGAGCAAATTTTCTGATAGCTAATTTGATTAATAATCTATGTTGATCAACAATTGAATTTAGCAATGCACTTCACACGCCCCAGCAAGAATAATTAATGGCATTTTCGTGTAACGAACTAGTGATCAGGTTAGTGCTAGCTATCCCCAATTTGTTGCCACTATTGAGAGCTGTTCAACATGCTACTGTCGAGTTACTTAAACCCCATATTCCAATTGAAAATCAGAAAATGAACTGCTGGCTTTTCCAATCGAGTTACTTAATTGCTGCATTGTTACCCATAGATCAGGAATGCTACCCAGCATTTCCAAGAAAGCAAGAAGAACATGCACAATTCGCAAAAAATAGGAGCAAGACTACATATAGTTTGGACAGTTGCTTTTGTTTGAGAAATTCTTCAGTTTGGGTATTCAACGATTGGTATGGTCTTGAGATTAAGGAACAAATGCTCTTCATCTAATGTTCCTAAATCAATTCGTAACAATAATGGATCCTAGACTAGATAGAAGCGGCAGAGCGCATCACAGCATTACTTGGGCGTCGCCGGCAGTCCAGCAGTCCTGCGAGAAGGACGGCGCGACCGTGAAGCTAGGCTAGGGCGAGATGCAGGCGGGGTACGGCAGCGACAACGGTAATGAATCTAGGGAGAGAGGGAGGGGGCGCACCTGCGGTGGAGACAGCAGCGACGGCAGCAGATCGACGGCGGCCGTGGGGGTGGGGGACAGCAGCGACGGCGGCCTCCTTCCTCCTGCTAGTGGCCGACGATGGCGGCCTCCTTCCTCCTGCTGATGGCGGCCTCCTTCCTCCTGCTGGTGGCCGACGAACTGGTGGCACGGCGGCGGAGGTCTGGGGGAGGCGGCGACGGTGAGGAAGGAGGAGAGGGGAACGACGGTGGAAAGGGGAGAGAGGGAGGCAGGGGAGAGGGGCGCACCTGCGATGGAGGGATCGACGGCGGCAGGGGGCAGCGACGGTGGTGGATCGACGACGGCGGCTGGGGAGCGGTGGCAGTGGGGGATTTTTTCGTCGATTTGGCCGTGGAGGGGAGCGACGCGCACACGGCTAAGTCATGGAACTACTACCCCCGGCGTTTTGGCGTAAACGCCGGCGGTAACTTCGCACTCACTAACATGTGGGCCATAGTTAGTTTCCACCGGCGGAAAGGGCCTAATTCGCCGGGGGTATTTTTTTTCTTCCCAGCTGGCGAGGCGCCTTTAGTTGTATAAGCATGTTAATTAATCAAAACCGAGTCCTTAACAAAGTGGTGCCACTCTCGATCTTATGCTGAAGCACCCAGGGTTCGAATCCCTGTGGATGCAAAAAGGCCAACCTTTTTTTTCCTTCCCTTTTCTAGCTAAGACTTAATTCTTAAATTGTAAAGTGCTTTTGGCGACATCCGATAAAAAATCAATGAAGGATAAATTGCAAGACATAAATTTAGGATTTTAATTCTTGAATGACTTCAAAGTCCTTTCAGCGAGATCCGATAAAAAACCAAGACATAAATTTAGGATACACTTGAGAAGGACAAATGGTTGTTCGAGAGATAATTATTAGAAATACACAAATGACTTCAAAGTCCCTTCCGCTTGATCCTTGTGACCCCACCGGTATCGTCGCGACTCCTTGTGTACGGAGGAACACTTGACCTAGGTAGCGTCATCCTTCTTCTTCTTAGTGTGTAGGTTCTATCGTCTTCATCGGGTTCTTCCATCATTGGGTCTCCGACGAGGCCGTCGAAGTCTTGCTCGTCGGCCACTCCATCCATTCCGACGAGGGCCCTTTTTCCTCTCCTTACGACAACACGGCTGGGCCTTGACGGGTCAGTTATGAAGAAGCATTGCTCGACGTGCTTAGCCAATACCCAAGGCTCATTTTGCGCGGTGGGGTTCTTGGTCTTGGATTTGGGGGGCAGTCGCATGGTGGTGACATACGCATCTTCTTTTGTGACGTCCGTAGCCCATCTGACACGAAACATCGGTAGCTTCTCCCCGACGTAGTCGAGCTCCCAGATTTCCTCGATCCTTCCGTAGTACCTTTTCTTCTCTTCACCCGTGTACGATTCCATCGTCACGCCCGAGTTCTGATAGTCGCTTTTTTTGTCTCTCTCCTCTGTGGAGAATGTGTAACCGTTGATGTCGTACTTCTGATAAGTCATGAGGTTGGGGGCGGGCCCATAAGACAAGGCCAATATCATTTTGTCTACGTCGCTTGCCATTGGTGGGGGATTGGCATCAATCTGGTCTTTGAACCAGCTCGCGAAAGAGGAGTTGTGAGCTCTAAATACCTCTTGTTCCGTCATCGGCTTGTCAGCCCTGCTCTTGATCATGTTTATGTGCTGATCCACCCAAGGCTCTACCTCGTTCATGTGCTGTAGTGCTACTAAGTGGGCCCTGTTAAAGTCTGTTCTCCTATCATCTTGATCGGCGTCGATTTCCCTCCTGCCAGCGTTGTGGCCTACTCCCTCGAATCTGCCGAGGTGCTTGTTGGCGGGCAATCCAACCGGACGTGGGTCGTCCTCGTTTAAATAATTCTTGCAGAAAGAGATGCACTCCTCGGTGAGAAAGCCCTGGACGATGCTTCCATCCGGATGTGCCCTGTTACGAACATATCCTTTGATGAAGCCGTTCATTCTTTCTAACGCCATCATGTTGTGAAGGAACGCGGGCCCAAGATCCTCGATATCGTCCACTATATGCACCAGCAGATGGACCATGATGTCAAAGAATGCGGGCGGGAAGTACATCTCCATCTCGCATAGGATGGTGACGATCTCTTCCTGCAGCCTCCCGAGTTTCTTGACGGTTATCGACTTTCGAGTGATGACGTCAAAGACGTTACACAGGTCAGTCAGCGTCGCACGAACGTGCGGTTCCATTATCCCTCGGATAGCAACCGGAAGTATCTGCGTCATCATGACATGACAGTCATGAGACTTCATCCCGCTGAAGATTTTTTTCGTCGGGTCCAGCCATCTTCGTATCAGCCCCGCGTAGCCTAGGGGAAATTTGACTTCTAGTAGGCACTTGAAGAATTGTTCGAGCTCATCGGGATTTAGAGTGAAGCAGGAGGGGCGAGGAGTTTCGTGCTGCCTGGCCACCCTTTTGCGTTTGCGACCATCCGTCTCCTCCTCCTCAGTTTCCTGGTCAACCTGCGCAAAATGAAGCTCTTTTCTGATATGAAGGGCCATCAGGTCGTGTCTTGCTTTCGATCCGTCTTTGGTCCTCTCCGGCATGTTGAGCACAGTGCCAAGCAAGCTCTCGCACACGTTCTTCGTGATATGCATGACATCAAGGCTATGAGGCGTACCGAGGATCTTCCAGTACGGCAAGTCCCAAAACACGGACCTCCTTTTCCATACCCCCAAGAGCGGCCCGGGTTCCTTTTTCTTTCTCTTGTCTCCTTTCTTCCGCTTCTGGATCTTTATCTTACCCGCCGGAGGGCAGTCTTTCCAGTTTTTCAACAGAGTATCTATCTCTTCGCCGCTTCGCCTAGGTGGAGGTCCCTCGACCTCATCCTTCCCATTGAACAGGTCTCCACGCTTCCTCCACGGGTCATTCTTGGGAAGCCACATTCGATGCCTCATGTAGACGGTTTTTGAAGACCCGGGATCCTTACCCAGCTGTAAAAACGGCGTCTTTTCCATGCATCTCACACATGCCTTGTGTCCGTGGCACACCTGGCACGCGATATATCCGTATCCAAGATAGTCCTGCACCGTCGTCAACAGTGCGGCTTTCATACGGAAAGTTTCTTGTCCGTAGGCGTCCCAAGTTTCTATCCCTTCCTCCCACAGAGTGACTAGCTCCTCCTTCAATAGCTCCAGATACAGGTTGATATCGCTCCCTGGCTGCGTCGGCCCTTGGATTAGCATACTCATGTGTATGTACTTCTTCTTCAGGCATAGCCATGGAGGGAGGTTGTACATCCATACAAACACGGGCCAGGTGCTGTGCTTGCTGCTTTGGTTCCCAAACGGATTGAGTCCGTCGGTGCTCGCACCCAACCTGATGTTCCTTGGTTCTTTCCCGAATTCTTCGTAATACTCATCGTCTAATGTTTTCCACTGGCTTGCATCCGAAGGGTGTGTTAGCACTGGGTTTTCAACCCGTTCTACATCACGCATCACCGCCTCCTTTCTTTCCGCGTGCCAGCGCATGAGCTTTGCTTCCTTGGGGTCCACGAAGTACCGCTGCAGACGGGGCGTGAGCGGGAAGTACCACACAACTTTTCGAGGAGATTTTTTTGTCCCTCTCTTGTATCGAGATTCGCCACATTGTGGGCATGTATCGAGATTGGCATGCTCGTTCCGATATATTACGCAATCACTAATGCATGCGTGGTATTTCTGGTGCGGTAAATCGAGAGGGCACACGATTTTCTTGGCCTCCTGTAGGCTACCGGCACACGTGTTATCTTTAGGAAAGTGGATCTTCAAGTATCCGAAGAGTTCGTCCACGCTTGTGTCCGTCCATTTGTGCTTTGCCTTCATCTCCATAATATCGAGAGCGTATCTCAGACGGCTCTCCTCCGTCCCACGAGCTGCATCGTACAACGGAGTTCTCGAGTCTACCTCGAGTTGATCCAGCTTAGCCTTCCGTCTACCAGCGATTTTGGGGTCGGTCGATGTGTTGCTGAGAAGAAGTTCTTGAACATGACGGTCCTGCACGGCCGCGGTTAGCGGGGTATTTCTACTCATGTCCTCGTCGGCCGCATGCTCTTCCCGGCCTTCTTGATCACCATCAACGTGTGCGCCATCCTCTTCAGCCTCGTCTCCATTGTCGTGTGGGGCATCCTCTCCATCACCTTCGTTATCATCACCTCCACCATCATCATCTCCATCATCATCACCATCGATATCATCATCTCCATCATCACTCATCCACTGAGTATGCCCCTCCATGAAACTATACCTGAGCAGGTGTTGATTCACTATGCCTGACAAGGGGTCAAACAACGATCCTAGCTTGCATCTTCGACAAGGACACATTATATCCTTTCGCTTTTTTAGATACATGTCGGCCGTCGCGCGTTCCACGTATCTATTCACGACGCTTTCCCTCATCTCGATGACCATCGCCGCCTACAAGACAAGATAATTGATTACACCGCCGTCTCGGTTTTCACGGAAAAAATTCGGCATGACCTTTGCTAAATATTGTCATGCTGGAGTTCCAAAATTCGCCGGAACGGAAGTTAATCAACATTCCGGCAAAACATTGGCAACTCAATGTTCCTGCATGCGTAAACAAATGCAAAACAATGCATTTACATATATGGAACCGCGCCTTTTGCAATTTTACTAGTGACATAACCGCGACTTTTCAACAACTCATGAACATTCCACTAATTAGTTATATACCTATTAGTTGACACGACGTCCAAAAGCACCGGAGAGAGGCCACACGTCGACTTTATGCTCGAGAGATCTAGAGATCTAAGAAATGGAGAGATCTAGCTAGATCTAGTGGAAAAGGTGGTGGGAGGAGATAGATCTAGATCTAGATTATGCAAATCATGCTAGAGGGGCTAGGTAGTCCATGATTTGCTCAAATACATCATATTTTATTGGTTGAAATAGCTAAAATGGGTGGGGGAATGAGCTAACTAGTGCTTGGGTTGATTTGCCATCACATATGAGTGTGTGTGGGTGGTGGTAGGTGGCTGGTCGTCCTAAATGGACATGCCCAGGTTACCACCGGCGCCTGCAAAAAAAATGCCAGCGGTAGGGCCCGTTACCGCCGGCATCTGCGGGACGAAAAGTGTTAAGGCTGGGTGGCCCACCCGGCTCGGCGATACCCCCGGCATTTACTGCGCGCGTTCGCCGGCGGTAAGGCCCAGTATCCCTGGCGCTTTGGGTCCAACGCGCCGGCGGTAAGGCTAGGCCCAAATGGGACCCCGCGGCCCATTGCACCCCCGGCGCCTCCATTTCTTTTTCGCCGGCGGTAATAGAGCCACCCCCGGCGCTTTGGGCCCAATTCGCCGGCGGTACAGTTAGGCCCCCCTGGAAGGTATTACCGCCGGCATCTTCAGCTTGTATTTGCCGGCGGTAAGGAGTGTGGCTATAAGCCTTTTCCTAGTAGTGTAGGCATGGGCTGCAAGATAGCACTGACAATTGTTTCACATGTCTTCAGGAGGAAGATACAGTAAATCGTATTTTGATGCAGTGTTCCTATGCCCGAGTGGTTTTGTTGACGTAAGACTACAAATCGAGTAGCCAAAGGCTGACAGCACCTTGGAGTTGTGGTGGTTGGAGTCGAGGAAACGAGTGCTGAAACAAGACAAGAGGAGATATGATACGATGATTTCGCTTGTGGCCTGGTCGTTGTGGTAACTGAGAAATGCTCGGGTTTTCGGTAACACCATCTTGAAATGCTCCAGAGACCAACTGGTGAGCAGAATTGTTGATGAGATGAAGCTTTGGGAAGTTGTAAGAAGCGGAGGGAGCAAACAGTTTGCGAGAGAGTAGGTTAGGAGGAGTAGTGGAGTGTATGTGGTGTAAAAACTACTACCTCGGTTCGGCTTTAATTGACGTAAGGGTACTGCAAAATCCTGAAGCCAGCAGCACAAAATCGTGTCGATTAAATAAGAACGGAGGGAGTAAAACCTATCGTTTGCGTCTGGTTTTCAGCTTCTTGTAATTTCTCTTGTTTCCGTTCTATAGCGGCGCTGCAATCCGTTGTCCAGTATTATCTCCCAAACTCTCTCTTTCTATCTTTTCTTTTTCCAAAAGTAATTTTTTTTAGCAATGAAAAAAATGAAAAAAAAATAGAGGCAGCCATACCTGGGCCAAGGCTTGGAAAGCCACCGACGCCCCAACCTTTTATCCCCCTTGCAGCCATGCGATTCCCTTTCGCCGTTGTTGTGCTACCATCGGCCGACACACTGTTGTGTTGTGTCCTTCACGGCATCGATCCGCCGTCCTCCTGGATGTCTCCATCCCCACCCAACGCGCCAGGCTCGAGCTCCGCAAGAAACATGTCCTGGTCTCCGATTCGTCTTTGATCATTTCGGTGTGGCATTCCATCCTTCATGCCGCTCCTCACGCTCGTCCTATCATTGCTCAGTATAGCCGAGACATTCCATCATCGGCGTCCGCGGCCTCTACCATAGTCACCACGCTCCTCGCAGACCTCCGTTTGGTGCACGCGGCGCACACGTGGGTCTCTTCCTCGAGGCTCTCAGGCGGTGAACGCCTACGCGATTCCATGCGGCCTCGCTCTACTCCGTGAACCCAGCCTGCTACTGCTCGACGAGCCGACCTCCGCGCCTCTCGTTTCTTACTCGGCGTTAGAGCATCTCCAGCCGCGTCCCCCAAACCGTCCCCAAAACCGCGCCGGATTGAGCGTTTGGGGGACGTGTTTTATTCGTGCCGCGTTTGGGGGCGTCGCTCCCCAGCCGCGTCCCCAAACGCCGCCCCCAAACATTTAAAATATTTTTTCTAACACATAAACCATTTATATGAAATGTAGCATATGAAAAAAATGTTTTCGAGGATTGTTTTCAAATTAAATTACAACAAACAATAAAACAAGTAATCAAATATAATGAAAAGGGCTAGATGATACATCAAGGTGCCACGGTATTTCCTTTGATCCTCCACAAATGCTCAACGAGATCAGCTTGAAGTTGCTCATGCACATTGCTGTCACGGATCTCTGCGTGCATGGCGAGAAAATCAGCAAAATCTGCAGGCAACTCATGATCAACCTCCGCGAGAGGGCCTTGACACTCATAGGGACCAACATGTGACCTAACATGATTCTTGCGGTCATCCTCGATGATCATGTTGTGCATGATCACACAAGCCTGCATCACCTCCCACATTTGGTCGTGAGACCAGCTTAGAGCAGGGTACCGGACAATGGCAAATTGTGCTTGAAGCACACCAAATGCCCGCTCGACATCCTTCCTGCAAGCCTCCTGTCGTGTAGCAAAGTGAGAATTCTTCAGACCTGATGGATTCGAGATTGTTTTGACAAAAGTGGCCCATTTTGGATATATACCATCGGCTAGATAATAGCCTTTGGTATATTGGTGGCCATTGATCTCATAGTTGCATGGTGGAGCATGCCCTTCGACTAGTCTGCTGAACACCGGAGACCGCTGCAACACGTTGATGTCATTGTGTGATCCCGCCATGCCAAAGAAAGAATGCCAAATCCACAGGTCATAATCTGCCACAGCTTCAAGCACCACACTGCAATATCCATGACGCCCTTTGTATATACCTTGCCAAGCAAACGGGCAGTTCTTCCATGCCCAGTGCATGCAATCGATGCTTCCAAGCATTCCAGGAAATCCTCTGGCAGCATTTTGTGCCATGATCCTTGCAGTCTCTTCCTCAGTTGGCCCTCTCAAGTAGTATTTGCCAAACTTTCCCACCACAGCTCGGCAAAACTTGTACATGCACTCAATGGCAGTAGACTCACTCATGCGAAGGTAGTCGTCCTGTGTATCGGCAGGTGCTCCGTATGCAAGCATCCTCATGGCGGCGGTGCACTTCTGAATGGACGAGAACCCGAGAACGCCTACAGCGTCGGCCTTGAGCTTGAAGTAGGGGTCGAACTCTCGAACGCCGTGGAGGATATTCATGAATAGGCCCTTGCTCATCCTGTACCGGCGCCGAAAATTGTCGGCATGTGTTGCCCCGTCGGCGAAGTAGTCGTTGTGCAGCATGGCATGCCCCTCCATCCTCTGCCGGGGCTTCGACTTCCTTCTTCCCGGCCTTGATCCTCCGCGGCGCGGCCTCTTCATCTTCTCCGCCTCAGCGTCAAGCATGTCCTGGAGGGACGCGATGATCAGCAAATGCTCCCGCAGGTCGTCGTCGAACGCTTGCTCGTCCTCCAGCAGCAGGGCAAGCATCTCATCGTCGCTGTCCATGGCTAAAGCAAAATCAATGGTTAAAATTGCGCCGAGGCAGACGACGCAACAAACAGCGACCAATCGCGCCTACCTGGCAAGTCGTCGAGCACCTTCTGTGCGCGGAGGTGGGGCGGATTTGACGGCGCGTTCTGGGAGGCGCTGGCGACGCGGCGGCGGCGGCACGACCGGCGGGAGCCCCAGCCGCGACAACGGTGCTGACTCGCAGCACATATCAGACGCCCAAACGGCCGGGAAATCCAGCGGCGGCGGTGGGGTGGGAGGCGCGGGAAGGAAGGAGCGACGAGAAAAGAGGCGCGAACCAACGGTTTATGCAAATAATCGCCGACATGTGGGAGCCCGCCTCGCTTTTTGTTGTGTCCGGCGTCCCCGGTGCGTCCCCTGTGGGACGGGGACGGGCTCGGGGCGCCGGACACCGTATCGGGCCGCGCCGGACAAAATGGGCTTTGGGGGACGCGGCTAGAACGTTATTTTTGTCCGGCGCGCCCCAAATCGCTTTGAGGGACGGTTTGGGGACGCGGCTGGAGATGCTCTTAGTGTTCGTAGGCTGCCTCCGTGTCGTGGCGGCTGCCAGGGGCGCCACCAACCGAGCGCGCGACTCCTCTGTGCAGTGGACTCGCTACTTCGCAAGAGAAGAGTCCATGATGTAGAGCTCCTCTGCAAAGAGGCGGCCGCCGTCCGCCTTGTCGAAAGCCCGCGACGGTCTCTGTTTCTATTTTCGAGGAACGTGCAGCTGGTAGATGAGGCGTTGGAGTGGGTGACGCAAGTCTCGTTCAAGCTGGCTTTCGTGTTCCGGGCGGCTGTGAAGTTTGGCGAGGTGATGGCATTCACGGCCGAGTCGAACGCCAGCGAGAGCTCCGGCAGTCTAGCCGGGTCCTCCTCATGTGCGGCCTAATCGTTTTCCATCCGGGCTGTATTTTATTTGCTTCCGTTTTTTTTTTTTTTTGAAAACTTACTTGCTTCCGTCTTGTTCTAGCCTAAATAGATGGCATGCATGTCGCGCTCTCTCACTTGAGCATGCGTGTCCACATTAAATTATCTCTGTACTCTCCATGATTCTCTCACGCCACACCTGTATGTGGCCGGCGCACCCTTGTCCGACGTAGAGCGCTGCTATACCCACAACAAATTTTGTCCGATTTCTGTACGATCAAACTTATATTATCACACGCGGAGCAACTAGCGGTTTGGCTTTGGACCGGAACCGTGACTTAGATCGGAAAGATAATACCTGGCCGTAGACCACTTCCATCAGATGACACGTGTGTAAACAAATCTTAAATGAACGCACAAGTACTGTCCAGTTCATCCTGCATTTCTAACGGGATGACGCAAATCGAACGTTAAAATCAACCGACTCCATCCGTTTGCATCGCTCGCGGACGCGAAAATGGTCATTTTTTACCGCGTGTCTGTTTGCGCTGGATGTGCCTCCTGCATACGAAATAAAGGAAAAACAAGAAAGAATAAGGCCCCTAGGCTACTTGTCGCTCCTAGGGACGGTTGACGGCCCAACCCTGTCGTTGCCTTCCTCTTCCTCCTCGGCTTCTCCACCGCTTGTCGCTCCATCCGCCGCGCGATCGCCAAAGCTTGGTGGGCCGTCGTGTCCTCTAGTAGCCGCTTCCACAGTGCCTTGTTGGCGTCATCCTCAGCCTTCTTCAGCGTCTTGAAGGACGCGACTAAGGCTCTCTGCTCCGCCGCCTTCTCCTCCGGGTTAGGCCCGCTCCAGTCAAATTCATCGTCGTCATTCGTCTCCTCCTAGGTCGCTGCCAGGCGGGTCCGTGGGAGATGCGAGCGGTCACGCCGGCGCGACCGTGCATCGTCCGCTGAGACGCATCCAAGACACATATTTAGGCCACGTTTGCATTTCCGCGGACAGCCCGATCACTATGGATCGGTGGCGGCATGCTCCATCTCCCAGGTCTCCCGATCCATCTGGCAGCGGGAAAAAGGCTCCCGTTGTGGGAATCAAGCGGCCACGCACGGGAACAACGCTAGAAGTTTATGCATAAGACATATCGCGCCGGCGTTAAAGACGGTGGGAAAAAATGACGGGCCACTTGGTCTGACTCATCGACCCAAACGAACAAGGAGGCATTACCAGCCGATTTTGTGTCCGTCGCTCGATCCAAACAAATCAAAACAGACACATTAATTTGATGTCTAAAATTGGTCCGGCGCATGAGATGCCTTAACAGCGAAGATATTTAGGGAGACAACTAAATCAAATGGACTAAATTGTGAAAGATGATTAGTATTCCCTTCGATCCTAAACATGTTGCTCAACTTTATCTAGATACGAGTGTATATACATACCTTTTAAGGAGGATATTTAAAAAAAAATCAAATACTGTTGGTAAAGGAGGCTCGGCAAGTACTGCTGGTTTTGGTCTGAGCTGGACTTGCACCAGGGAGAAAAATAATTTGATCCAGAGAAAAGGAGCATCGTACACATATCGGATAGAAATTATCGTGTGTGAAGCATTTTCGTCCGACGTACTCCCTCCGTCTATAAATAAGTGTACACGCGAGTTTTTCAAGACAAATTATGAAGTGAAGTAAAAAAATACGTTGGGAACATGCATCTCTCCTCTTTAATTCTTTCACCTCAAATAAGCTAAGTGCATATAGAAAAGAAGAAAAATATTTGCTTAATATTATTGGGTTTGATTTTCGTGTGAAAAGAGAGAAGCAATTAAAGTATATTGGGAAGATAGAAGTACACTCTTTTGTGAACAAAGTTTAAAGCTAAATATCTAATTATTTAAGAACGGAGGAAGTACTTCACACCTGTATCGGGCGACAACTCTGCTTGTGTAGGCCGTAGGGGAGGTGCGCCTCGCCGGCGTGCTCTTTGCCAGCCTTATATTGGCCGACGTACGACTGGCAGACTCGCAGGCGTGCGTTTTGGTTTGTGACCTACGTGCGCCTTACCGCCTTGCTCGTGTTCGTGAACGGCACACAGTGCGAGTTCAGGAAAGCCAAACAGAGGAAGTAGTACTGATACTACTCAATGCGATGCAGCACATCACCATAAGACTACATTTATGAATCACCTGTCTATGGGAGATATGGTCTTCGTGGCTGACTGGTGCATGCTGCAGTGTTTCCTGACTCGCCAAAGCAATTATTCGCCTAACATTAGTCATTGTGGAGAATAATATGGATTTTTTTTTGAAATGAGGCAATTTTTTTGCTATTTTCATTAATAGAGTAGAAGTTTAGAGTTTTATAAAAAATGCTTAGGACATTGCCCTAGGACTTTATCAAAAACCTACTCTCCCTGTATTACATTGCACAATTCCTTAGCACCGGCTAAGCACCAAGCCCGAGCCTCATCTTTGATCTCGACGATGATAGCATTTATGGCGGAATGGTGGTGGTGGAAGACTCTAGTGTTGCGCTCCTTCCAAACTTCTTCTTGTGTCATGCAAAAAAAACATATATATGGTGTCATGCAAAGTCATATTTATTAGGTTGTAGACTCTTGTCTTGGGGTCTGTGGTGCAGTGGCGGATGCAGGAAAAAACGGGTGGGTGGGTACACTTCAAAAAGAATCACGCTAGCCATGTGCGATAAAAAAATAACAAATGATTAATTTAGATACTCAACTGATTCACAATATTGTACGAGTAGCTCAATTCGTAGTGAAATTCTCTATTTCTAGCCATTGTATCTCAATTAATAAACAAGTGGAGTGTGGATTTAGCTATACTATTCTCTATTTTATATTGAAATTCTCAAAACAACTATCTATAAAAATAAAATCAACTCATAGCAATGAACATCCATATTTGCTAGTACTTTCAATATAGGCAAACACTTTTTGCACCTAAACAATTTTCTTTCAAGACATAATCTTTTTTATTATCCATGAAACACTTTTTTGAAGCGTAAACATTTTTTAACATCCTTGAAATATTTGTTAAAGTGTGCCCAATTTTTTTTCAAGCCATGTAACTTTATTAACAACATGAAATTTCCTTTTAACATCCACAAACCATTTTTTGAACTGTAAACTATGTTTCCAAGAGTCCGTCAAACATTTTTAGAAATTTTTTTTTTTTAAACATGAACCTTTTTAACATCCATTTAATAAATACATAAAGAAACAAATAGGTTTGCGTACCACTTTTTCACAAGACATGGACCTTTTATTTTTTGTCTGAAACTTTTTTAACGGCAATGAAACCCTTTTTTAATAACCATTTTCATTATGTGAAGGCTGAAAAAGAAATATTTGAACGGGAAGAATGAATTAACCTGAGAAGAGCCAACAACTGCGGTCGAATAAGCTGATTCCGTCAAGTAAAAAAAAACTCATTTCAGGGTTTGTATGGGTACTTTTTTATCTAGATCGTATTGGCACCTAGCAGACTGAGAGCGGCGATTTTTAACAAAAAAAATCGGCTGGGCAGCTAGCTCGTGCACATGACTAGCTAGACGTGAAGATAGGGGATGCCAAGGCAATGCGTTCCGCCGCTCGTCCCTTGCTTGTCTACACGAGAAACAGAGAGGGATCTCTGACATATTCTAGACAGTCTGAATTCAGTATTGAGTCTGAGTTGTCGTAGGTAGAAGAAAAATCTCAAAATATCTGGGTGGGCCAACGACCCCCTCGGCTCACCCGCTGGGTACGCCCATGGTGTGATGTTATGGTAACACACTACTCTTTTTATTTATTTATTGGTATGCCAGGTCACAAAAACTTCTTACAGTGTGTGATGTTACTACCTACGTTCTTCCAGAATGAGTAGTCTAAATCAACTAATGGCAGGAACATGCTAGCATATATAGTAGACCTGCTACGTGTTACTTTTTCCTAGATGAGATTAATGACTGCCAATAGAGTATGTTGCCAAAGAATTCATAGAACATGATCTAATTAACAAACGAGAGTGTGAATCTCAGGAAATCATCGAACAACCAAAGAGTGGGGGGCATTGCCACCAGGTAGCAACAAATCCTCTCTCTTTACTATGCAGCCCAAAGCACAATAAATTTTGCATTGAAAGCTTTCATGCTTTTATTATACATATCTACGACATGATTTGTTTTCTGGATATTTCAAAACTTTGAAACAATGTTTTTTTATTTTTATTTTGTTTTAAAACAAGCTATTTCTAGCTCGAGCACCAAATTGAGTTTCTATGGTCCAGTTCCCACCAAACTAACAATGTGAGAGTGAACATTTGTTCCACCCCTTCATACATGAATAAGCTACATGAGTTTTGAGATTTATACCAGGATTATTGAACTAAATATATGTGGGTTGACCTAAAATAAAATCATTGGTGAAATACACAACCAATTCACGCTGATTAAATTTAGCTGCTCGACTATAGTAGCAAACTGAATTCAATTTTGGACATTATTATTAGAAAAGTTTAATTCAAATGTGTTTTAAATTACATTCTTATGTGGGAGGGGGCATAAATATGTAGAGAAACAAAAAAAAATTCACACAGGTTCTAATAAGTCAGAAAACATTATTGAGTGGGACATTTGGTCTTGCCCCGTCTCCAACAGCAGACGTACAAGTCGGTGGTCTCATGCATGAATGACATCCAACTGCTAATGAATACAAATAAGAAAAGACAAGTCGAAGACTCCAAATACAATTCAGAACAGCTGTTGCAACAAGGAAGCTGGCCAAGGAACAACACACTAGTTTGTTATGGGAAAAATTAAATGTGATTTCATGATTACAAAAATGAGATACTAACATGAATGCCAGAACTGATGGGAATTCTGTGGACACTAGCAAGGCAAGTGTGATGGCAGCCAACACTAAATGTGTGCATCGAAGGCCGAGGCCCAAGAGAGTCACGAGCTTACCTGACACATCGTTCACTCACACCCCGATGGGCTGCCTACTAGGCTTCCCCACGGGAACCTACGGTGGTAATACCTCCACGTCCATCGGGACTATGTTTGGGTGGCTCATTTCCCTTCATGAAATGGCCCACATATTAAAAACATGTTCATAAATCACTAGATAAGTTTACGTCTCACAAGTTTGCCTAATGATTGAAGAAATATGAATCTGATGATACATGAATATACCATGAAGTCGGTGGATCATTGAATAATAAACCCTAAGTTGGGTATCCTTATCATATACAGTCGATAAACAAAGAAGGGGAAAGGCAAAGACTATAACAAGAGAGAGAATAGAGAGAGATATTTCCTTTGTCATCACTGTTGATTTATGTTCCCAAATGCGCCCCTCCCCTTAACTTTAAGTTACTTAGAGGTCGTCCCATCTCTAATTTTTGATTATTTTGTGTGAGTTTCGTATTGCAATATTGGCATGTACCTACCAGACTACTTCTTCATGGTGGCGTGGGTGGTATCAAAACGATGGCACTCATGTTTTTCTTTATCTTTCCCTTACCCTCACTAGACACCCATGTCTCAGTAATGTTGTTGTGAGGACATGATCACCTGAGGCACCGTGGCTTTATGGGGCTTACACTTCATAAGTACTATACTAAACTTCAACCTCATCGTTTTTTCTTAGAATTTGGAACTTTTTGTTGGATTAACGCTTAGCTAATACGTAAGCATTCTATGTGCTTTCTTTTCCTTGGGTAAATTGTTTGGGTGCCCATTGAAATATTGGCTGGCAATGAAAATCTTGTGGCATTGACACGTGAACAGTTCTTTTTTCTCCTCATTTGTATTTTATCTGGTAACCTATTTGTGTACGCAATTGTGTAGCTATAGCTCTGCGTTGGTCTGAGAGCCTCAGATGGTCAAAGTGGCGCACAATATCCGAGATGGGCACGTGCGTATGGTCGTGGCTACCGTGTGAGCTTTTATTTCGTTTGTCTCTCGTATATTCTCCTTTCCTTTCTCTCTACACCCGTTTATTTCTCCATTGATTACCTTCAACCCTCCTTGAGATCTCGTGGCTGACCTCCACCGATCTCCATGTAATATCTCAGGTTTAGAGGCTACAAAATGAGAGAACACCAAAGTGTGCATTGCATTCATGCATAGAAAATCCGGGGAATTTTCGCGCTTTCAAATAAAACTTACCACAGTAACTGAAGTTTCACTTGACTTGCTGGAATTGAAGTAGATCATCAAGTCAAGCGCTATAAACTTCACTGTGATCTTTGCTAAAACCTTGTTTTGGGTAGAGATGATTTGATCTATGGGCTAGATCAAATGAAATTAGCTTTACAACAAACAACACCTTAAGTAAGGGTCAACTACAAGATCTTATAAAAAATCTCAACATGACATTCCTTACAACAACACATGAATAAATATTCAACTATAAATCAAAGAACACTTTTAACAAGAAACTATTCTTTACTTATCTTTTCCATGTCTTTTGCTAAATAACCATTCTTACTATGATTCACATGGTATATATCTTCAACTACAATACTTGAATCCATGCCAAGGATATTCAGATTCATCCTTCATAAACCCTTGACTATTCCATCATGTCCATTCAAACTCATTTCTAATAAACCTCTAAGAAAGGAGAGGACCATCCATGTGTTGATATTATCCATTGAGTATAACCCTAGGCTAACATTCAAATTCTATCCTAGTGAGATAAGTAATTGATATTAACTAATGCTAGAAGAAGTACAAGTCAAGTATTAAACCCTAATTGACCTAGCTAATACTTGATAGTAAGCAAGAACCTCTTTTACTAGTGATCCAAGAGAGACACAAGTGTTGTGCTCATCACAACTTGGTAATGATCATAAACCCTAGAGAAACCCTACTTATCCAAGAGAGCTCAAGCTAAAAGTGTAGACTCAAGTATATTGATCAATACTTGATCTTGGAGATGAGAACCATGTTTCACTAATGAATCATTATAGGTCAATCCTTTGATCATTACAAATTGGGTAATGATCATAAACCCTAAGGACCTAGGTGAGTGTGATAAGAGAAATAATAAAGAAGTGTTTAGAGAGGAATAGTTGATCATGTCAAATGCATGATCTTACCTTGTAGATTGAAATTAATGATAAGGTAAACCTATGTGATCAGAAGATCTCATCCACCACATAAAATAATAAATCATTAGTTAAACCCTACATCATTCCTCATATCTTGAGTAGAGGAGTACTTGCATCACATTTAAACCTTGCCTATTCAAATACTTGGGACAACCCTAGCATTGCTTTGATGCATGAATTCTAACTAAGTGAGGAGGAGTAACCCTAGCCAATTAAACATGATCAAAGCTTATGTCCATATCCTAATCCTAGTTGTGTATCGGGGTGATCACTACTAAAACCCTAGATCATCTTTGCATTTCAATCCAAGTATCACTTTGGACTATAAGCAGAACCCTGCCATGCCTCATGCCTATTTTATACTTCAATTAGTGAAGCATCATCAAAACCCTAAACCCTTTCACATAGGATAAACTCCACATAAAATAATATGTCCTAACTCGTGAATCATAGATCCCAAGTATAAACCAAACTAGTTATACTTAAGCTTAAATAATATTTAAGTGAGTAGAGTGAAACCAATATCCAATTCTATTTGGTATTTCAAATAATTGTTTAGTTGACCAATAAGAATAATGTGTTATAGTTTGGACCATCACCTTAGCAATTGAATTAACCAGGATGAGCTTAGCATTTATTCTAAGTAATTCAAGCTAGAAGTGCTAAGCAAGATTAGAAAACATAGAGTTTTATTCAACCATTTTCTTCAACCCTTAGAAACAATTCTATCCACATAAAATCATGATCCAACCCATCCTCATTACCATTTATTTTAAACCCTAGTCATAATTAAAATAAATATGAACAATCAATATTGTTAAGCACATTAGTTAAACCTAATAATGTGCTCACCATGCACATGTTCTAAGTTTCAAATCATTTAAACAGATTTGGTTCCTAAATTAAAAAAACAATTGAGATACAAATCTAAACTCATTTCTATTTTAATTAAACCTCACAAAATACCAATCCAATCAAAAATTCAATGTTTATTTAAACCACAAAGTTATACAGTAAGCATTATTATCAAGTTATGTTGATATATAAATAATTTACAACCTGCAAAAACAAAACAGAAATCAAATGGAATTCATATAGCAAATTCAAAACAGAAAAACAAAAACAGAAAAGAGAAAAATAGAAAAGGAGAAAGCTTACTTGGTGGACCGCAGCAGCCCACGGCACAGCCCACGTCGAAGCCCAATCCACGAGCAAACCCAACCCACCACCACCGTACCGTTTCGGTTGCATCAAAAATCGTGCGAAGCGAGACACTTCTTTCTTCTTCTTCTTCTTCTTCCCTGGCGTCGACAGCACATAGGAGAAGCCCAGCCACGTCGTCGTTGGCGATAAGGATCATCCGGATGTCGCAGAAGCTTCCAGAACCCTCCCCTATATCTCTCGCGTCCGAGCTTATCCAGGAGCATCAAGATTCACGCATGTATACTCTTCACTGTCGTCATCACATCTCAGCCACGACCACCGGCGAGCCGATGAACGAGACCACCTCGAGGTCTATAAATGGTCGAGGAGAAGCGCCTCACAACCCTAGTTCCAGAACACCTCTTCTCGCTCTCTCTATCTCTCTAGCTCTCGATTCCATCTGCGCCTGTTCGCCGGTGTCGAGGAAGAAGCCGTCGATGGAGGTCATCCCGGAGCCCATGGCGTGGCTCAGTCGACGCGTCTGGCCATGTAGAGCATCCTGGAGGAGCAGAGCATCCAGGGGAGCCAAGACGAGGAGGAATTTTGGCGTTCCCTTTCCCTCGGGTTCACCGAGAAATCACAAATGGACGTCGTCTCCGTCGACCATCGCCAGAACCGACCACACCTTGAGCTTCATCGTAAGATTACGCGTCCATAGACCTCTATTTTGCATCGTCTCGACGTCTGTAGACTATCTTTGCATCTTGGCCGAACCGCGCCGCCGTAGTAGAGTTCACCGGAATAGCTCCGGCGACCTTTAGGTGGTGGCGTTCACGCTCGCGTGCTCAGCATTGAACCCTGCTTCGAACGCACTTAGTTAGGTAGTCTCTGGGGGTCCCTAGCAGCTGTTCCATAGCTCGCCGGAGCATCACCAGCATCCTCTCCGGTGAGATCTACATGTCCTGCCTCGTCAACTTTTGTTGACTGGTCTGCCCGCGTGGCAATTGACCCAGTAAACGACCCCACCAGTCAGTGACTGTGGGTGTGCACCTCTTGGGTACGTTTAGTTTTTAGATTTAATTTAAAAAACAGTAAATAGCTGAAAATATGCAGAAATAGATAAAATTCATTTTAGCTCAGAAAAATATAAATAAGACATCAAAATGCTCACAAAAATAAACTCTATTCAAATAAAATATAAAATAAAAATGTGTGTCAAAATAAAAATTCACTTATTTTTAACTTCATTAATTATGCCTTTTCATTTGTTTTAAATCCAATTTGAATTCAATCATTAGTGAAGTTTCAAAATTAAATATTAGCTATTCAGTAAGTAAACAAAATGTTAAGATTGATTTTCTTAATCATCTTTTCATCACCTTAAATATTAGAGGTAATTCATAAAACCCTAATTTGCAAATTACCATTTACTATTTTCTTTAAATAATAATAAAGCAGGAAAATATTAAAAGCCAATATTATTTTGGTAGGTCAACAATTTTTTACTTAAACATTCTTTAGTTAACAAGTTATTATTTTTGAACCTAATAATTATAAAACCCTAGTTTCTAATTAAGCCCTAACTAGTAATTGTTTTAATTCTTAAACCCTCTAAAAATTAAGAGCATGTTAAATTTATTAATAACTTTATTTCAAAGTACTTAATCACATTAACTCTAGTTCCAACTATTATGTTAAGAATTATATCATAATTAGAAACCCTAATACTACTATAAGTAAGGACCATATTCCCATTATTTTATGTGATCATCCCACATTAGAATCAACTCTAAAACCCTAGTGGTTTAGCACATGTGATCATGTGAATTTCACTTTACATGTAGAACCTTGATAAGTAACCAATGAATTCATGCTCATGATCCACTAAAAGTTCACATGAGACTATCATTTCATGTCTTTATTTTTGATTCAATACCCATGTGATCCACTAGTGCCCCATAAGAGCAAACCCTAACTTGTTACTCTCATATATCACCATTAACCATCATTCTTAGTATCACACCATTGAATCAATCTCAAATATCATATCCTAGTAGAACCATAGTGATAAACCCTAATACTAATCTTGTGTAGTAATGCACATCACATGCTCCTATTCAACTAAACCCTACTTAAGGAATTTTAAGCCACCTAGCTTAGAAATCATTAGTGATTACTTAGTGAAACAAATAGGAAGCTATAGTAAACCCTAAATCATAGCACCACCTTGACCATCATCCTTTAAGATGATACCTATGATCAACCATAGTAATAAACCTGCAAATACTTGCTGCATATAGACCCATTTTACTATAGAACCAACTAGTCCCTAAATGACTTAAATGGTAAACCCTAGAATCCATAGCTCCTATTTATAGTAGTTCTTATTCGTATTTAACATGTTCTTCAAAAGTTATTCTATTGAAGTACAAATGTCAACCAAACCATAGAAGCCCATAGTTCTTATTTGAAATACTTACTATTTCTTAATCAACATGTTCTTCAAAAGTTATTCTTTTGAAGTATAGTATAAGTAATCATCAACCATGTCATGTAGAACTTAAAACTGACAACTGCTCTTGACTTGTTATGCCATCACTATTCCTTTGTGTGTATGATTGTTATGATGCATTATATCACTTGTTTATGCTATTCATATCACAAAACCCAAATAAGAACCTTGTTTGAGAATCATTCTAAAAGTGAAACACACCCCAAAGAAATCTTTACAACTCATACATCCTAAATCATCAAGGTTAGGTTACGGTCGGGACGATTGCATCTCATACTATGCATTACAACATATTTTGCCAGTTCTTTAAACATTGTCCTTACCGGACGATGATGGTATTTCAACATTTGGAGTTATCACGTATCGAAGCTTTTGCCTGCATAATCTTGCAGTCAAGAAGGGCAAGTTCATCGCTTGCTCATGTCATTTGATTATTTTTATCAAACTATATGCAAAGTACTATACTTATCACTCTTGCATTGAAAAGCAAAATATTATTTTATAATTATGAATATGACTATGTGGTGGGCAATGAAACCATGGTATGTTGATAAGTCTCAAACGTATCTATAATTTCTTATGTTCCATGCTACTTTTATGACAATCCTCACATGTTTTATACACACTTTATGTCATTATTATGCATTTTCTGGCACTAACCTATTGACGATATGCCGAAGAGCCAGTTGCTATTTTCTGCTGTTTTTGGTTTCAGAAATCCTACAAAGGAAATATTCTTGGAATTGGACGAAATCAACGCCCAGGGTCTTATATTTCGCGGAAGCTTCCAGAGAGCCGAGAGGGACCAGAGGGGGGCCCTGGGGGGCCCACCCCACAAGGCGGCGCAGCCTGGCCCCTGGGCGTGCCGGCCTATGGGGGGCCACCCCCTGGCCCCTCCGAGGCTGCCCTTTTGCCTACTTAAAGCCTCCGTCGCGAAAACCCTATTACCGAGAGCCACGATACAAAACCTTACTGAGACGCCGCCGCCGCCAATCCCATCTCGGGATTCGGAGATCGCCTCCGGCACCCTGAGGGGAATCATCTCCCGGAGGACTCTTCATCACCATGATCGCCTCCAGACTGATGTGAGTAGTTCATCCTTGGACTATGGGTCCATAGCAGTAGCTAGATGGTTGTCTTCTCCTCATTGTGCTATCATGTTAGATCTTGTGAGCTGCCTATCATGATCAAGATCATCTATTTGTAATGCTACATGTTGTGTTTGTTGGGATCCGATGAATATGGAATACTATGTCAAGTTGATTCTCAATCTATCATATATGTGTTGTTTATGTTCTTGCATGCTCTCCGTTGCTAGTAGAGGCTCTGGCCAAGTTGATACTTGTAACTCCAAGAGGGAGTATTTATGCTTGATAGTGGGTTCATGCCTCCATTGAATCTGGGACAGTGACAGAAAGTTCTAAGGTTGTGGATGTGCTGTTGCCACTAGGGATAAAACATCAATGCTTTGTCTAAGGATATTTGTGTTGATTACATTACGCACCATACTTAATGCAATTGTGTCTGTTGTTTGCAACTTAATACTGGAAGGGGTGCGGATGCTAACCCGAAGGTGGACTTTTTAGGCATAGATGCATGCTGGATAGCGGTCTATGTACTTTGTCGTAATGCCCTGATTAAATCTCATAGTAATTATCATGATATGTATGCATCTCTATTTGTCAATTGCCCAACTAATTTGTTCACCCAACATGCTATTTCTTATTGGAGAGACACCACTAGTGAACTGTGGACCCCGGTCCATTCTTTTACATCTGAAATACAATCTACTGCAATACTTGTTCTCTACTGTTCTTCGCATACAAACATCATCTTCCACACTATACATCTAATCCTTTGTTTACAGCAAGCCGGTGAGGTTGACAACCTCACTGTTACGTTGGGGCAAAATACTTTGATTGTGTTGTGCATGTTCCACGTTGGCGCTGAAATCCCTGGTGTTGCGCCGCACTATACTCCGTCACCAACGACCTTCACGTGTTCCTTGACTCCTACTGGTTCGATAACCTTGGTTTCATACTGAGGGAAAACTTGCTTCTATACGCATCACACCTTCCTCTTGGGGTTCCCAACGGACGTGTGTAATTGCACGCATCAAGCTCTTTTTGGCGCCGTTGCCGGGGAGATCAAGACACGCTGCAAGGGGAGTCTCTCACATCCAATCTCTTTACTTTGTTTTTGTCTTGCTTTACTTTATTTTATTTACTTCTTTGTTTGTTCTCTATATCAAAAATACAAAAAAATTAGTTACTTGCATTTACTTTACTTACTTGTCTTGTTTGCTTCCTATATCAAAAACACACAAAAAAATTAGTTGCTAGCTTTACTTTATTTAATTCTGTTCTGCTTAGTTTATTTTTATTATTGTTTAAATGAATACTCCTGAAAACACTAAGTTGTGTGACTTCACTAGCACAAATAATAATGATTTCCTATGCACACCTATTGCTCCACCTGCTACTACAACAGAATTTTTTGAAATCAAACCTGCTTTACTAAATCTTGTTATGAGAGAGCAATTTTCTGGTGTTAGTTCTGATGATGTTGCTGCCCATCTTAATAATTTTGTTGAACTTTGCAAAATGCAAAAGTATAAGGATGTAGATGGTGATATTATAAAACTGAAATTGTTTCCTTTTTCATTAAGAGGAAGAGCTAAAGATTGGTTGCTATCTTTGCCTAAGAATAGTATTGATTAATGGACTAAATGTAAAGATGCTTTCATTGGTAGATATTATCCTCCTGCTAAAATTATATCTTTGAGAAGTAGCATAATGAATTTTAAGCAATTGGATAATGAACATGTTGCCCAAGCATGGGATAGAAGGAAATCTTTGGTAAAGAATTGCCCTACCCATGGACTAACTACTTAGATGATCATCCAAACCTTTTATGCAGGATTGAATTTTTCTTCGCGGAACCTATTGGATTCAGCTGTTGGAGGTACTTTTATGTCCATCACCTTAGGCGCCGCAACAAAACTTCTTGATGATATGATGATCAATTACTCTGAATGGCACACGGAAAGGACTCCACAAGGTAAGAAGGTAAATTCTGTTGAAGAAACCTCCTCCTTGAGTGATAAGATTGATGTGATTATGTCTATGCTTGTGAATGGTAGATCTAATGTTGATCCTAATAATGTTCCTTTAGCTTCATTGGTTGCTGTCAACACCCGGATTTTTAAGTCCAGATGCCTATTATGCCATTCATCGCAATCCCAGGAATATTGTTTTTGCGAGACATAATAGATTGATATCACAACACATCATTCATTACATCACATAATTGTCTTACATAGAGGGATCACATGATCCAGTCTTAATACATCATAGTGGATCTAGAGATCCTATTACAAAACACATAGCGGAAGCGAAGTAACGGTTGCGGTCCATCTATTCCACAGGCAACTGTTGACGTCAGGAGTGATCCTAGTTGTCGTAGACGTCCTGCTGTCCATCTTCCTCGTCTGCTGTTCTCCTTCATAGTCTGGCCATTTGAATAGCCAGGGACAAAGCCATGAGTACTTTAAAGTACTCGCAAACTAATACTAATGTAAGCACTATCAACTATAGTAAGGGGGTGCTAAGCTCTAAGTTTATTTGCATAAAGCCAAGTTTATTTCATAAACATTTAGTAAAGATGCTTGAGTCGCTAGACTAAATCCAGTGGGAACATTAGTGTCATTCCCACAACTCTATTGTAATTCAAGTCAAAGTCATCATTTCAAGTTCAAATCACAAGTCACCCTTCACATGTCACATTTTTTGAAAATGGTCTGATGACGGAACAGTATGGCCTTTCCAATCGTCCGTAACCGTGGACACGGCTATTCGAATAGTTCTACACTCTGCAGAGGTCGTACACTTGTGCCACAACATTTGCAATAATCCGTCAAGGTTAACTGGCCCTGATTTATCATACTCCGTATGCGGACTACCAACCATAACCTTTCACTTATATACTCTAGTACAGGCACCTCTCCCCATGAGCTTGGCCTCCCGGTGAAAACCAACCTGTTAACCCGGGAACTGCACAGGGCTTGGGCCGGACAATTCACCTCATTCACGTCATATCACATCATTTCTTTTGTAGAGGCAGCCCTCGGCATAACCCCGATGATGCTTGTTTAGAGGGAACCCATACTAAAGCACATAAATTTCTAGTTAAGCCCTTACCCATGTCGGGTATTGTGGGGGTACTTGCAAAATTGGAATGGTATCGCATCCGAACCCAACCATCAGTTTTTGTAAAGTTCACCATGTCATTCACAAGTCACATTCACCTTCAAAATCTTTCAATAGAATGACTCATCATTCCAAGGTTTTCAAAGTCATTTCATTTCACAAATTCCCATCTAGAGTAGTCAATTTTATTTGTTAGCACTAGCAACTAATCATGAGGGGTGCTATCTAGCTTTCATTGCTCTAGGCTAAATTTGATACTCTTGTAGTATTCTATCTCTAGACCAAAGTTAACTATAAAAGCAAGTTATAATAATCAAAGTAAAAGCTTGTAAGAATAAAACTTGGGATGGGATCATGAAGACTAAAGTAAATTGGTGAGTGTGCCTTGCTCTAGTAGAGCTTTGCACTTTGCAAGAATATTAGCTTGCAACCATAGAACTTGCAAAGGTGTTAGCTTGCATTAATAATAGCTTGCCTTGGTTGGAGTAGTGATCAAAGTTCTCTTCCTCTTCAAAGTAGTCCTCCTCCTCCTCGGTGTACTCCTCGGTACTAGCGTCTAGATACGGGTACAATACACACAATTACCACACAAAGCCTAAGTACCAGACTAAGCACACACATAAATTACTCCTACTAAGCTGTCACTCAACATGCTTATTAGGTGAGTTGATTTAATTCTATTCTTAAGAAAAATAATTTCCTCTCATTATAAATATTAATTAGAGTTTCTATTTAATTCTTGAGAGAAAATAATTTCCTCTCATTAAATAATATTAATATTTAATTTCCTCAATTAATGTCCTATGACCTAGGTTGACCAAAGTCAGCCTCTTCATAAGGATTAATTGGGAAGTGATTTAAATGAGGCACACCACCTCATGCCTTTTTACTACTCATGATTAATGATTTAATATCATCAACTAATTTAATATGAGTTTAAAGTTGACCATAGTCTATACCCCATATTAATCTTAGTTGAGGCAAGATTTAAATGAGACCACTACATCTCATAAGATTTAATAAGTAGCCTTGAATAATTTAAATACTACTATGAAAATGCTTGAATATTTTTAAATAAGAACCTATGGATTATTACTACATGTGTCATCAATCCTCATTGAATCCCTTGGAGTAAGTATTTAAATGAGAGGCTACACCTCATATAGTTTAGTACCACATACTAATGATTTAAATGAGGTGTAGCACCTCATACCATTTAATTCTAACATGGTAAGGATCTAATATTATCAACAATTCATATGAGACCTAAATTATCCGAGTCTCTAGCTTATTGTGAATTGTTCATGACAAGATTTAAATGAGAGAAATATTCCCATAATATTTATTAATAGTTTTGGACAATATCTTTGACTAGAAATAGCCATAAAGTCCTTTAATTCAACTAGGCCATGATCATTCAAGGTAAGCATGGTATATTTTTGCAGAAACAATTAGTGTAAGTGAAATGTGAATTATAGGAGTTGGAATCAACTCAAAAGCATTTTTGGTTGATTTTTAAGAATTAATCTAAGGCAGAAAAGTCCCTGCCTTGTTTATTTTGTCAGATTTATTCTATAAATACTCTAGGGTTGGGACCAGTGTAGTTTTGTAGATATTTTCACAAGGTTTCCAAATATATAAAATTTGTTAAATTTGGACAAGTAGATTTGATTCTATTTAAATTGGAGAAAGTATGCAGTAAGCAATTTAACTGAAACTGTTTAATTCGCATTTGAATAAATGGGCTAGGCGGGAAAATTAACGGGCCGAAAAGGGGGAGAGGGAGTTGGGCTGGCCCAACAGCGCATCTCGTGCGGCAGGCCGCCTGACAGGTGGGGCACGCCTGTCAGCGGTCATCCACACCGAATCGGTACGGGGGAAGGCGGGCCGTTGGATCAAGAGGCGGATCAACGGCGCTGGGTCGTCGTCGTCATCGACGAGAGGGACTTACTGCCGCGGCGGGGGTAGGGGGTCGGCGGCGAGCTGGGGCTCCGGCGAGGCTTGGCGATGAGGTACGGCGGTGTTGTCGACGACGGCGATCCTCTGGGTACCAGTGTCAGCTCCGGGGGCGGCGCCAATCTCCGGCGGTCTTGCGGCAGTACTGCGGGACTCCGGCGTGCGATTGAGCAGCTCTGGTGGAAATTGGAGAGGGGGAAGAGGTCGGGGAGGTTGAGTGAGAAGAGGGAAGTGAGCTGGTGTGAAGGAATTGAGCTGGGGAGCTCCCTTTTATAGGTGCGCAAGATGGCCGTGGGGTGTGCGGCGAGGTCGACAGTGGAGCGGCGCTTCCGGCGAGGGGTAGGGGTAGGCGACGGCAGGGCGAGGTAGGCGATGTCAGTGCGGTGCTAGGGCGCTAGACGGCGAGGTGGGGGACGGCCTGGCGTGCGCGCGGGATGGCGAGTGCTGGCGGCACGGGCACGGGAATCCGGCGAGCTGCTCGACGGCGACAGGCGGCGCGAGGGCACGGGCGCATGTCTGGCGGCTTCGTGGTCGCCAGGCGGTGCTCAACTCGCGGAGAGGGGGGCCAGGGGCTGCGCAGTTCGTCGGAGCGGCGCGTGTCCAGGGTGCGCGCGGACGTGCACACGGCGACGTGGCCATGCCGCTCGTGTCGCACGGGACGTCGTGGGCGCACGCTGGTCCGGTGCTTGTCGCCCACCACTCGACAAATGGTGCACACCGGCGTGCTCAGGAGGTGGTAGGGAAGCAGTAGGGCATGGTGGTGAGGGTTGGGATGGAGAGAGGAGAGGTGAGGGGGAACATGGCCGGCATGGGCATGTCATGCTAGCTTGGCTAGCCCTCCTAGGGTTTCTGTGGGTTGGCTAGGGTGAGAATGGTCAAGGGAACAATGTAGAGTAGTTAGGGGTAGTAGGGTTGGGGTAGACACTATTCCAAATAGTGTTTTGTGTTTTTTTCCTATTTGAAATTCACCTATTTTGGCCAAATTTGATTGGGTTCAAAAGGTTACCCGATTTGAAAAGTGTTGGTTTGATTGAGTTGTAGATGACCAGAGACAACAATGTGTGGTGGTGGAAATTTTTAAGTTCAAAGATTTGCAAAAAGGCTAAGTGTGAGATTGTTCCCATGAATAAAAAGTTCCCACTTTGCATGAGCATAGATTTTAATCCAGAATGAATTTGGCATAGTTGTCTTTACAAAAGTTGTTCACCTTGATGTCCTCTTGGATGACATGCAAAGAGTTGAGAAGTTTTATTTTAAATTTTTCGAAATGCAGGGGCTCAAAGTAGTGACCAGATTATAATGGGCAGATTTGACCATTATTCCATGTGACCTAAATTTCCATTTGAATTTGATTTGATGGGTGTTTCTATGATTCACAAAGTTGTAATAAGTGTTTATTATCATATTACAACTATTGGTGAAGACCAAAGTGGTCTAGGGTCAAGATTTTATAAAAAATGGCATAAACCATATGGGAGGGTTTTGTGAATTTCTCACCTTTATTCTTTTATTTTTCTTTTGCTTCATTTTGACATAAGTGAGATTGATTTGGTGTTAGCTTGAGTTAGGTGAAAGGTTCAAACCATTTTGAGGTAATGGAAGTGGCTAGGTCCATATTTGATAATTTGGCTAAGTGCCACATATGCCTCTATGCATATGTTTGATTTCATTTTGTTTCTCACTTGAATTGGTTGATAAGTACTTTATTGAGTGTGTTGGGGTATTCCAAATCATCTACCCCTTTTAACACTCAAGGTTAGGGCCTTTGCACAAAATTGGCCATAGGCTTGCATATGCCTTTCTCTTATTTAAGATCTTTCCTTTTTATTTTATTTTTCAAAGGTGGGTGACAAGAGGGATGAGGTTTAGGGTTTAGTGGGGTTTACCATGGTTCACCACTATTTAGAAAAATAAAAGAGGTAGGGTTCAAGAATTTACACATTAGGGCTATATGCCCACATATGTCTTTTTTCTTATTTTGTGTTTCTCACAATAGCTCTAAAATGATTTCTGGCGAAGATTAGGGTTTAAGGTTTTTCTTATTTGATTTCTTTCTTCTTTATTTTATTGGGTTGGTGACCTTCCTTGATCACTTTAGGGTTTTAGGGTTTAGCACATAAGCATAATAACACTCATCATGGCAAAACACAGGATTTAAAACAAGATCTATATGTATCAATCTTATTTTAATAAAAGTTTTTGTTGGTTCCAAAATTTGGAACTAGGGAAATTCATTTTGTTTGTTTTGAAATTTTTGGGTTGTTACAGTTGCTCAAGAAGAGAATGTTGATGTGAGCTTCATTAAAAGTAATAATTTCAACAACAATGCTTATAGGAATAATTCTGGTAACAACTATAGGCCATATCCTTCTAATAATGGTAATGGTTACGGTAATTCTTATGGTAATTCTTACAACAATAATAGAAGTGTACCCTCTGGTATTGAAGCCATGCTTAAAGAATTTATTAGTACACAAACTGCTTTTAACAAATCTGTTGAAGAAAAGCTTAGCAAAATTGATATTCTTGCTTCTAAGGTTGATAGTCTTTCCGCTGATGTTGATCTTTTAAAATTGAAAGTTATGCCTAATGAAACTAAAGATATTAAGTCATTTGCTACAGCAAACGCCATCCAAGTTCGAATTAATGAAAATATTAGATTGATGGCTGAATTGCATGCTAGGTGGGAAAGAGAAGAAAACGAAAAACTAGCTAAAGAGAATAATGTAGCTAAAGTTTGAACTATTACCACCACTAGTAATGTTGATGCTTCACATGTTGCTAAACCTCCTACTATCAATGGTAAAATAATTGGTGTTGGCAATGTTTCTACTCCTAGTACAAAACGTACAAAACTGGCTGAAACTGCTGAAACTGCTTGTGATAAAACTGCTGAATTTTTTTCAAAATATTGGGGACAATGATTCCATTGTTGTAGACCATAATGGTTTAGATTTTGATGATTGTCACATCTATGAAGTTATAAAGTTCTTACAAAAACTTGCTAGAAGTCCTAATGCTAGTGCTATAAATTTAGCCTTTACAAAACATATTACAAATGCTCTCATTAAAGCTAGAGAAGATAAATTAAAACTTGAAGCTTCTATTCCTAGGAAGTTGGAAGATGGTTGGGAGCCCATCATTAAGATGAAAGTAAATGATTTTGATTGTAATGCTTTATGTGATCTTGGTGCAAGTATTTCTGTTATGCCTAAGACAATCTATAATATGCTTGACTTGCCACCATTGAAAAATTGTTATTTGGATGTTAATCTTGCTGATAATTCTACAAAGAAACCTTTGGGGAGGATTGACAATGTTCGCATTATGGTTAACAATAACCTTGTCCCCGTTGATTTTGTTGTCTTGGACATTGAAGGCAATGCATCTTGTCCCATTATATTGGGAAGACCTTTTCTTCGAACTGTTGGAGCTATTATTGATATGAAGGAAGGTAATATTAAGTATCAATTTCCTCTCAAGAAAGGTATGGAACACTTCCCTAGAAAGAGAATGAAGTTACCTTTTGATTCTATTATTAGAACAAATTATAATGTTGATGCTTCATCTCTCGATAACACTTGATTCACACTTTCTGCGCCTAGCTGAAAGGCGTTAAAGAAAAGCGCTTATGGGAGACAACCCATTATTTTACTTCTGCACTTTTGTTTTATATTTGAGTCTTGGAAGTTGTTACTACTGTAGCAACATCTCCTTATCTTTATTTTATTGCATTGTTGTGCCAAGTAAAGTATTTGATAGTAGGGTTGATACTAGATTTGGATTACTGCACAGAAACAGATTTTTTACTGTTCACGGAATTGAGCAGCCCCGTCTGTAGGTAAATCATAAAATTCTGCCAATTTACGTGCTTGATCCTCAGATATGTACGCAACTTTCATTCAATTTAAGATTTTTCATCTGAGCAAGTTAAGTTCCCCAGAAAAATTAGTCTTTGCGGACTGTTCTGTTTTGACAGAATCTGCCTTTTATTTCGCATTGCCTGTTTTGCTATGTTTGATGGATTTCTTTGTTCCATTAACTTTCAGTAGCTTTGTGCAATGTCCAGAAGTGTTAAGAATGATTATGTCACCTCTGAATATGTGAATTTTTGATTATGCACTAACCCTCTAATGAGTTTGTTTTGAGTTTGGTGTGGAGGAAGTTTTCAAGGATCAAGAGAGGAGGATGATACAATATGATCAAGAAGAGTGAAAAGTCTAAGCTTGGGGATGCCCCCGTATCCCTGCATATTTCAAGAAGACTCAAGCATCTAAGCTTGGGGAGGCTGATACGCGCGAAGCACACGTCCGTTGGGAACCCCAAGTGGAAGGTATGATGCGTATAGAAGCAAGTTTCCCTCGGTATGAAACCAAGGTTATCGAACCAGTAGGAGCCAAGAAGCACGTGAAGGTTGTTGGTGGAGGAGTGTAGTGCGGCGCAACACCAGTGAAACCGGCGCCAACGTGGAACCTGCACAACACAATCAAGATACTTTGCCCCAACGTAACAGTGAGGTTGTCAATCTCACCGGCTTGCTGAAAACAAAGGGTTAAACGTATCGAGTGGAAGATGGTGTTTGTTTGCAAAGAACAGTAAAGAACAATGATTGCAGTAGAATGTATTCAGATGTAAAAGAATGGACCGGGGTCCACAGTTCACTAGTGGTGTCTCTCCAATAAGATAACTAGCATGCTGGGTGAACAAATTACAGATGGGCAATTGACAAATCAAGATTCAATACATATCAACGATGATTACTATGAGATTTAATCAGGGCATTACAACAAAGTACATAGACCGCTATCCAGCATGCATCTATGCCTAAATAATCCACCTTCGGGTTAGCATCCGCACCCCCTCCAGTATTAAGTTGTAAACAACAGATAATTGCATTAAGTATGGTGCGTAATGTAATCAACACAAATATCCTTAGACAAAGCATCGATGTTTTATCCCTAGTAGCAACAGCACATCCACAACCTTAGAACTTTCTGTCACTGTCCCAGATTAAATGGAGGCATGAACCCACTATCGAGCATAAATACTCCCTCTTGGAGTTACAAGTATCAACTTGGCCAGAGCCTCTACTAGCAACGGAGAGCATGCAAGAACATAAACAACACATATATGATAGATTGATAATCAACTTAACATAGTATTCTAGATTCATCGGATCCCACCAAACACAACATGTAGCATTACAAATAGATGATCTTGATCATGTTAGGCAGCTCATAAGATCTAAACAATGATAGCACAAGCGGAGAAGACAACCAACTAGCTACTGCTATGGACCCATAGTCCAAGGATGAACTACTCACGCATCAATCCGGAGGCGGGCATGATGATGTAGAGCCCTCCGGTGATGATTCCCCTCTCCCGTGCCGGAGGCGATCTCCTGAATCCCCGAGATGGGATTGGCGGCGGCGGCGTCTCTGGAAAGTTTTCTGTATCATGGCTCTCGGTACAGGGGTATTCGCGACGAAGGTTTTAAATAGGCGGAAGGGCAACGTAGGGGGGCTAACGAGGGGCCCACACCATAGGGCGGCGCGGGCCCCCCTCTAGCCGCGCGGCCCTATGGTGGCGGCGCCTCGTCGCCCCACTTCGTTATCTCTTCGGTCTTCTGGAAGCTTCGTGTAAAAATAGGACCCTGGGCGTTGATTTCGTCCAATTCCGAGAATATTTCCTTACTAGGATTTCTGAAACCAAAAACAGCAGAAAACAGCAACTGGCGCTTTGGCATCTTGTTAATAGGTTAGTGCCGGAAAATGTATAATAATGCTATAAAGTATGTATAAAACATTCAAGTATTGTCATAAAAGTAGCATGGAACATAAGAAATTATAGATACGTTTGAGACGTATCAAGCATCCCCAAGCTTAGTTCCTACTCGCCCTCGAGTAGGTAAACGATAACACAAATAATTTCTGAAGTGACATGCTACCAACATAACCTTGATCAACATTATTGTAAAGCATATGAAATGAATGGAGTGATCTGAAGCAAAAGATTGCTAACAAAATATAATGACTAAACAAATGAATCATATAGCAAAACTTTTCATGAATAGTACTTTCAAGACAAGCATCAACAAGACTTGCATAAGAGCTAACTCATATGCAATAAATTCAAAGTAGAATACATTGAAGCAACACAAAGGATGATTAAGTTTCAGCAATTGCTTTCAACTTATAACATGTATATCTCATGGATATTTGTCAACATAGAGTAGTATAACAAGTGCAATAAGTAAACATGTAAGAATCAATGCACACAGTTAACACAAGTGTTTGCTTCTAAGATAGAAAGAAGTGGGTAGACTGACTCAACATAAAGTAAAAGAATGGTCCTTCGCAGAGGGAAGCATGGATTACTATTTTTGTGCTAGAGCTTTTGTTTTGAAAACATAGAAACAATTTTGTCAACGGTAGTAATAATTCATATGTGCTATGCATAATACTTCCTACAAGTTTCAAGTCTCATGCATAGAGTAATAATAGTGCTCGCACCTTGTCCTAATCAGCTCGGATAACACGGATTATCATTGCATGAGATATGTTTCAACCAAGTGTCACAAAGGGGTACCTCTAAGCCGCCTATACAAAGGTCTAAGGAGAAAGCACGCATTGGATTTCTCGCTTTTGATTATTCTCAACTTATACATCCATACCGGGACAACATAGACAACAGATAATGGACTCCTCTTTTAATGCTTAAGCATTCAACAACAAATAATATTCTCATAAGAGATTGAGGTTGTATGTCCAAACTGAAACTTCCACCATGATACATGGCTTTAGTTAGCGGCCCAATGTTCTTCTCTAACATATGCATACTCAAACCATTTGATCATGAAATCGCACTTACTTCAGACAAGATGAACATGCATAGCATCTCACATGATATCCAACAAAGGTAAAAGTTGATGGCGTCCCCAGAAACATGGTTACCGCTCAACAAGCAACTTATAAGAATTAAGACACATAACTACATATTCATCACCACAATAGTTTTTAAGCTATTTGTCCCATGAGCTATATATTGCAAAGATAAAGGAATGAAATTTTAAAGGTAGCACTCAAGTAATTTACTTTGGAATGGCAGAAAAATACCACATAGTAGGTAGATATGGTGGACACAAATGGCATGGGTTTTGGCTCAAGGTGTTTGGATGCACGAGAAGCATTTCCTCTCAGTACAAGGTTTGGGCTAGCAAGGTTGTTTGAAGCAAACACAAGTATGAAAAGGTACAGCAAAACTTACAAAAGAACATATTGCAAGCATTATAAGAATGTACACTGTCTTCCTTGTTGTTCAAACACTTTACCAGAAAATATCTAGACTTAGAGAGACCAATCATGCAAACCAAATTAAACAAGCTCTACGGTAGTTCTTCATTAATAGATTAGACTACATGATGCAAGAGCTTAAACATGATCTATGAGAGCTCAAACAATTGCCAAGTTATTCCAAACCATATGCAGCATTTTCTGATTACAACCAAATAGCAATTTAACGAAGCAATTTCAGCCTTCGCCATGAACAATAAAGCACAATTAAGAACACAAGTGTTCCATATGAAAAAGCGGAGCGTAATATCTCCAATATAAGGATGATGGGATCCAACTTTATTTAAACAAAAATAAAAGCAGACCGACGCTCCAAGTAAAGAACATAAGATGTGATGGAATAAAAATATAGTTTCACTAGAAGTGACCTGATAAGTTGTCGATGAAGAAGGGGATGCCTTGGGAATCCCCAAGCTTAGATGCTTGAGTCTTCTTAAAATATGCAGGGATGAACCACCGGGGCATCCCCAAGCTTAGACCTTTCACTCTTCTTGATCATAGTATATCATCCTCTTCTCTTGACCCTTGAAAACTTCCTCCACACCAAACTTCAAGCAAACTCATTAGAGGGTTAGTGCATAATCAAAAATTAACATATTCAGAGGTGACACAATAATTATTAACACTTCTGGACATTGCACAAAGCTTCTGAAAGTTAATGGAACAAAGAAACTCATTCAACATAGCAAAAGCGGCAATGCGAAATAAAAGGCAGAATCTGTCAAAAAACAGAACAGTCCGTAAAGACGAATTTTGCAGGGGCACTTAACTTGCTCAAACGGAAAAACTCAAAACTAATGAAAGTTGAGTACATATCTGAGGATCACTCACGTAAATTTTCAGATTTTTTTGACTCTCCTACAGAGAGATCTGTGCGAATTCGTGACAGACAGCAATGTTGTTTCTGCGCAGCAATCCAAATCTAGCATCAAGTTTAACATAGAGACTTCACTTGGCACAAAAACATGATAAGGAAAGGTTGCTACAGTAGTAAACAACTTCCAAGACTCAACAATACAGTAAATAAAATGAAACTTGGGTTATCTCCCAAGAAGTGCTTTTCTTTAACGCCTTTCAGCTAGGCGCAGAAAGTGCAAATCAAGTATTTTCAAGAGATGAAGCATCAACATCATAATTTTTCTTACAAACACAACTTGTTGCAGAGGGTACCTTAGATGCTCCATTATCTAAATTTTCTATGGTGGTGCTAGGGGTTTTATCAATTTTAGGCCTATAATAATTCTTTGGTTTAGGCACTTTAGAGGCATACATGAATTTTTGCTCTTTTCCCACATAAGCTTTCTCCTTATACTTAAGAGAAGAAAAAGTTGAACCCAAGGTTCCCATAGCTTTTTCAAGTTCACCAATCCTATTGATTTGATTATCATGGACAACACAAGTTCCTAGGACACTAATTCTTTCATCAATTCCTCCTAAGGATTTATCAAGTTCATCAGTTTTATCAAGTAACATTTCCAATTTAGTTTCAACACTTGGAAAAATTTTCTCTATGGTTTCCAATTTTTTCATAACATCCTCAAGAGAGATTTCAATTTTAACTTCATTAACAGGTGGTATTCCAACTAGACTCTCAATGATGCAACTAGCTTCTAAAGCGGGAGTACCTAGGAAATTACCTCCCAAAGAGTATCAAGAACATACCTATTCCAACTAGATAAGCCAACATAAAAGTTCCTAAGAAGGATAATAGTGGAGTGTTTCTTAATGCACCTATGATGAGCATTACTAATTCTGTACCAAGCATCTTTAAAACTTTCTCCACCTTGTTGCTTAAAAGAACGAACTTCAACTTCAGGATTACTCATTTTAGTAGCAATAAAAGTAAACTAAGCAAACAGAATAAAGTAAAGACAAGTAACTAATTTTTTTTTGTGTTTTTGATATAGAGCAAGTAAATAAGACAGAAAGTAAAGTAACTAATTTTTGTGTGTTTTTGATATGAAGCAAACAAGACAGTAAATAAAACAAAGTAAAGCAAGACAAAAACAAAGTAAAGAGATTGGATGTGGAGACTCCCCTTGCAGCGTGTCTTGATCTCGGCAACGGCGCCAGAAATTTAGTTGTTGCCGTGGGAGGCAATTCTCTGTGGTGTAACTTTTCTTCAGTTCCCGGCAACGACGCCAGAAATTTAGCTTACGCGCGAAGCACACGTCCGTTGGGAACCCCAAGTGGAAGGTATGATGCGTATAGAAGCAAGTTTCCCTCAGTATGAAACCAAGGTTATCGAACCAGTAGGAGCCAAGAAGCACGTGAAGGTTGTTGGTGGAGGAGTGTAGTGCGGCGCAACACCAGTGAAACCGGCGCCAACGTGGAACCTGCACAACACAATCAAGATACTTTGCCCCAACGTAATAGTGAGGTTGTCAATCTCACCGGCTTGCTGAAAACAAAGGATTAAACGTATCGAGTGGAAGATGGTGTTTGTTTGCAAAGAACAGTAAAGAACAATGATTGCAGTAGAATGTATTCAGATGTAAAAGAATGGACCGGGGTCCACAGTTCACTAGTGGTGTCTCTCCAATAAGATAACTAGCATGCTGGGTGAACAAATTACAGATGGGCAATTGACAAATCAAGATTCAATACATATCAACGATGATTACTATGAGATTTAATCAGGGCATTACGACAAAGTACATAGACCGCTATCCGCATGCATCTATGCCTAAATAATCCACCTTCGGGTTAGCATCCGCACCCCCTCCAGTATTAAGTTGTAAACAACAGATAATTGCATTAAGTATGCTGCGTAATGTAATCAACACAAATATCCTTAGACAAAGCATCAATGTTTTATCCCTAGTAGCAACAGCACATCCACAATCTTAGAACTTTCTGTCACTGTGTTATCACCCGATTTTGGCCAAATCAAGAGATGGGCCGTAAGTGAAGATGGGATTTGAAGACTACACGTGGAGCATCTTTGAAGCGGCCTTGCGCTAAGAGTTTGGGCTAAGTTGCCCGTGTATCTGTAATATAGTAGATCGTATCTTGTTTAGAATTAACAGATAGAGAGTGGCCCGTGCACGGTTAGGTGCACGCCTCAATTAGAAAGTCCCTTGGACTATAAATATGTATCTAGGGTTATCGGAAAAAGAGGACAATCACGTTCACAACAAACACAAACCAGGCGCATCGCCACCCCTTCCTTCGAGGGTTCTCTTCCGGGTAAGCATCATGCTGCCTAGATCGCATCTTGCGATCTAGGCAGTACACGTTTATTCGTCTACCTTGTGCTGCTCGTGCTGAAGCGTTGTTGATGGCGAGCAGCACTATTTATCCTTAGGTGTTTAGGGGCTTGCATTGGTGCTTTCTCGTGCATACATGCGTGGCAATGCCGTCCCTCGACACCTAGCTGCCCTTACACCTATATGGGTGTAAGGGCAGCATCTTGCTTGTTCGTTACTTAGTAGATCCGATCTGTTATAGTTGCTCCTTGCTCCGCAGGATTAGTTTAATATCTGCATAGTTAGGCCTTATGCTGGGGTCGGACGATCCGGTAGCGCGTTAGGTGTTGTTTACCGTCCCTACAAGGGATGTTCCGGGAATCAACGTTATGTTGGTTTTTAGGCCTCTCGTAGGGGTAGTTTGCATCATCTTTCGTATCTGCTAGGCCCGATCACACGTAGGAAGTTCCGGTTATGCGGTGAAAACCCTAAACTGTCGTAGATCGGTTTAGCTTTGTTTTGATCAAGCAGGATCCCCATGCCATTGCAAATCCAACGTGAACCATGGGGTGATCGGCTCTTTGAGCCGATCCACAGGGCAACCTGAGAGCCGATAGGGCTCGTATTTAATGTTTACATGTCTACCATGCAGGAACAATTGAAGCACTCTAACACCTTCCTGATCGGGTCTAGGTCAGGTGGCACGCCCTAGCAACCGCCAGGACGTGGCCGGAAGACTTGCGGGACGACGCGAGGTGCCAGGGTCCACTAAGCGGCCTTGGGAGCCTCCCGGCTCTTCGTGTTGCTTAACCATTGCCCGCCGGTGGGTTTTGGCAGGTAACACATTCTGGCACGCCCGGTGGGACCTCTTCTGCAACATCCATGTCAACACCGACACCCGAGATGGCAGAGGAACAGATCACATACGAGGATCTCCCTGCTGAACACAAGAGGAAGTACGATGAGCTGAAGGCCATCGTTGATGTCGAACTCATCGGCTCCTTTGAGAAGACCCGTTCGCACGGCATCAGGTTCAAAGGATTCACGCCACAAGGCGTCCTCGACGGGTTGGACCTGTCTCTCCCTTCAGAGGAACGTACCAGAGCCCTGCGACAGGAGATCAACTACGTGGTGGCTCATTCGCTGCATCGGCATTCTGAGAGCCTGGTAAATACGTTGGAGCGCGTTGCGCTCCAGGTGGTGCAAGAGATCATGAGGCACCAGTACTCCCCTTCAGGACCTGCTCTAGGGACTCATCAGGGAGAGGTGCAACTCCACACCAGGCCACCATTGCCGTACGCGATGGCAGCTCCACAGCAACAAGGTTCGCCGGCATACGTTGTCTACAAGGTTGGAGGTGATCCGGGCGACTATCAGTTCTTATGGGAGCCGCCCAAGGAGATCCCGCACGGATACGTGTGCACGTTTGTGCCGGGCTGCAACAACGGGACGCAGGCGATCCAGGCTCCGACAGGAGGGATTGCCGGAGCAGGAGCAATTGTTCCGGCAGGAGGAACGGCTGCAGCAATAGGGAGTTTGGGTGCAGACGCTGAGAAACAGGCATGGCTAAACAAGTATGCCACTGCACCAATTCATGACAGCTCAGTTGCTACGTCCTCCACCGCGGATCAGATCAGTGCAGTCTGAGAGATCAGTTCGGCATCTGCCGAAGAAGAAGATAATCGGCTATTCCAAGCCGTACCCAATGAGTTTGACCTGATCCCACTACCACCTAAGTACCGGCTCCCGGACTTCACCAAGTTCAGTGGGTCAGAAGGGTCTAGCTCAATCGAGCACGTGAGCCGATATTTGGCCCAGCTGGGCATGGTTTCGGCATCGGATCAGCTGCGGGTGAGGTTCTTTTCGCAATCCCTCACCGGTCCAGCTTTTGGATGGTACACCTCGTTGCAGCCAAATTCAGTGCGATCATGGAAGCAGCTAGAGGAACAGTTTCACACGCAATATCATTCGAAGCTACTGAAGCTGGCATTGCCGAACTAGCACAGGTTCGGCAAAAGCGAGAGACAGTGTCGAATACATTCAGCGTTTCAGGCTGTCAAGAACCGATGTTATTCGGTTCACTTAAGCGAGAAAAAGCGTCGAGCTGGCCGTGGCAGGGCGGCGTCCTTCAAGGATCGACGTTCCAAGTGGAGTACAACTCGTGGCGCACATGGTTCAGAGACGACCTTATACGAACAGCGCCATCACTGTACCAAGACAAGTTCAAGCGCGCGATAAGCCTGGTCAACAACGATGAGGATGAAGATTGCGGAAGATCAGGAAGTCGCGATAGCCGAATGGACTCGGACGCCAGTACTGTGACTGCAAATGGGTGAACCCACCAGGGCCTCCAAGAGGGTTTGACTTCGACGTGAGCAAAGCTGAACAGATCTTCGATCTGCTACTAAAAGAGAAACAGTTGAAGCTACCCGAAGGCCACAAGATCCCTGCACAAGAGATGAACAAAAGGCCATACTGCAAATGGCATCATACGTTCACGCACGCCACCAACGACTGCAAAGTATTGCACGCACAAATTCAGATGGCGATAGAATCAGGCCGATTAACTTTCGGACAGTTTGCCATGAAGGTAGACATGCGTCCGTTTCCGGACGTCAACATGGTGGATCTAAGCCACTCCATAAGGGAGCCAGGGTTCTCTTTCGATGTCAATGTGGCAGGGCTTGTGGGCCGCCATGGCAAAGATAAAGCAGAGAGCAGCCACTCCCGTGGCAAAGATAAACCAGAGAGCAGCCACTCTCGTGGCAAAGATAAAGAGGAGGCCGTTCCACGCGACCGGCCCCAGGATGATGACAGACGATACCTAACCGAGGAGGAGGTGAGGAGCATACGGTATCAACGCCCACTATCCGTGCATCTCCTCAACAAATATGAGCAGCAGTATGACCGACGTCGGCGCTACGACGAAGATGATGAAAGATATCGTCGGTCTGATGCAGACAGGAGGTATCGTCAGCATGATAGAAGCAACGACGGGTACGAGCTTCACGCTAGAGGGAGATCAAGGGAGCAAGATGACGTGGATAAGCACTGGGACTGTCCTTTCCTCAAACATTGCTGGGACTCAGGAATGAGCCAATTGCCAACAATCGAGAACTGCCCAGAATGCAAGCAGCAAAGGAGGAGGACAAATGAAGTCTCAGTGTTCGAGCGTCTAGGGCCTCTCCCACCTCATAAGAAACAAGCTGGGTCATCTCAAGAAGAAGACTTTGAGGAGTCAGATGGAGAAGAAGATAGGTATCACCGACCAAGATGGTGCCCCGATGGACTCAGCCATTCTCAGAAGCGTAGGGTGCAGCGTGCGAAACCTGGAAGAAGCCGAGGCACGGTACTGTACACGTTGCGAAAGCGCGGCCCGATCTGGCCGCGAAAATTCAGCAAACAATGGAGACAAAGGCGCGCCCGCCAAAGAAAGTATGGCGCCCTAAACAGACGAAAGCCGATGCACAGGCATCGGCTGATGCCGATCAGAGGCATCGGCTGATACAAACATGGTATCCGTGATCCGGACGGAGTAGCAGGTCCAAGACATTGGACGTACGTGGCAAGGCCGATCCCTGCGATCGGCCCTCAAAAAATGAAAAGCAAAGGATCTTATCTCCAGCATGCCACGTAGCTACAGTGGAAATCCGAGAAGTTGCAAACCATCGTCAAGCATTGCAATGAAAAGGGAGGCCGATTCCCGCAATCGGCCAAAATTATCCTCGACACACGTTTTGTCTGTGTTCAGCATTGATCCGACAGATGCCTGAAGAGCCGATACCCTCAAATACTTGACAGAATCGGCTCGGGGGGCACATAGATGGAAAAAACACGAAGATACAAAGCTTGGAATGGATGTCAAACGCCCAGCAGAACAGCTCAAGTATGGGGGGCCGATGTAATCGGCCAATAATAAAAAAAAATACAGAAATTTTTGGGCACAGCCGATGCGTAGACATCGACTTAAGAATTCAAAGCCGATGCACGGCCATCGACTCAAGGGATACAACTGTTACAAGCGGAAGCCTAATGGAGCAGTCATCAAGTTACGTGGCGAGGCTCTACTGGAGGAACCCCTCATTGGGATTGCTTGGTGACTCAGGCCCTCTCTTCAAGGACTTCCAACTCCTTTTGCAAGACTTCAAGCTCGGCAGTACCAGCAGAAGCATCAGTTCGGGCGTCCAAGACGGCCCTTTTTCTCATTTAAGCTGTTGATATTTGCCGGCAAGTTTGAGGATCGCAGCCCTGGCCAACAACAAGAACAGCATGAACGTGCAGATCAGGTTAGGATCATGAGAACAACCGACGATCGTCCAGTTGGACTGAACTGCATTCTCACCAGAGGCTGCATCATTGAACTGAAGAAGCTCGGGGGGCAGCTCACTTTGAAGGTTCTCTGCTTTTGAAAGCCGATTTGGTTAGAATCGGCTGATGCTGCACTACAATTGGGAAGCCGATGATGGCCCATTCGGTGGATACACTTTTATCCTCGCCTTGACTGAGGCTCGGGGGGCAGCTCGCCCTCAAGGTTGGTTGCTGCAAAGAAATGGAGCATCACAAGGACAGTTATGGGCGAATGGTGCCTGTTTTGCAAAGTGTTAGCTTCAGCATTCGAGTTGATCCAGCAACAGTCCTAGGGCTCTCCTGAAGGCAAGGAGGATCAGGAAGAGAAGGATGCGGCAGAAGAATGTCTGAAATTTAAAGTTAATGAGGAGAATGGACGTTATTTCAGGAGTTGGCCGCTAAGTCTAACATTCCATTCAGTTGGATCTGCATTTCCAAGATCTGGGGGTTTGCACGATTGTAGCTTGGCCCTGTTTGATCGAGAGTTTGGAGGTTCGGATGGATCTATCCCGAGATTTATCGTGAGAGACCGATGCGGTGCCATCGGCTCGTTGAGCATTGACCGAAGTGACAATCGGCGGACTCAGTACGAAGGACAATCGGCTAAATTATCATAAAGGAAATCGGCAAAATCAAGTTGGGGAAATTCCTCATTGATAAACGAGATTTCTTACATAAAGAGCTGATTGCTCTCAAAAGGAAGAATTAGGGGTACATTGCCCTATCTACTACTGCTGGCCCTAGGCTAAGATCCTATCTAGGGGCCATTGCTGCCCTCATCGTCGTCGTCATCGTCGCCGTCGTCGGCGCTGCTCCCGGCCGGCTCGTCATCGCTGCTGTAGCGGCCGCCGGCAGGACCCTCGTTGTCCTCATCCTCCTCGTCAGCATCATCGTCTTCGCTGTCGAAGTCGCTGAGGTTCCCGGGCCAGGGGCAATGGCGTTTGGCCGGCGGCTCGTCGGAGGAGCTGTCGTCCTCCTCCTCCTCCTCCTTCACCTCCTCGGAGGAGGTGACCCCTGATGGCGTGTAACTCACACGTTCGTTGGGAACCCCAAGAGGAAGGTATGATGCGCACAGTAGCAAGTTTTCCCTCAGAAAGAAACCAAGGTTTAATCGAACCAGGAGGAGCCAAGAAGCACGTTGAAGGTTGATGGTGGCGAAATGTGATGCGGCGCAACAACAGGGATTCCGGCGCCAACGTTGCACAACACAACCCAAGTACTTTGTCCCAACGAAACAGTGAGGTTGTCAATCTCACCGGCTTGCTGTAACAAAGGATTAACCGTATTGTGTGGAAGATGATTGTTTGCAAGAAAACGGTAAAACAAGTATTGCAGAGATTGTATGCTATGTAAAGAATAGGACCGGGGTCCACAGTTCACTAGAGGTGTCTCTCCCATAAGATAAAAGCATGTTGGGTGAACAAATTACAGTCGGGCAATTGACAAATAGAGAAGGGCATAACAATGCATATACATGATATGATAAATATAGTGAGATTTAATTGGGCATTACGACAAAGTACATAGACCGCCATCCAACTGCATCTATGCCTAAAAAGTCCACCTTCAGGTTATCATCCGAACCCCATTCAGTATTAAGTTGCAAAGCAACAGACAATTGCATTAAGTATGGTGCGTAATGTAATCGACAACTACATCCTTAGACATAGAATCAATGTTTTATCCCTAGTGGCAACAGCACATCACAACCTTAGAACTTTCTGTCACTGTCCCAGGTGTCAATGAAGGCGTGAACCCACTATCGAGCATAAATACTCCCACTTGGAGTTAAGAGTAAAAACTTGGCCAGAGCCTCTACTAATAACGGAGAGCATGCAAGATCATAAACAACACATAAACAATAGATTGATAATCAGCATAACATAGTATTCTCTATCCATCGGATCCCGACAAACACAACATATAGTATTACAGATAGATGATCTTGATCATGTTAGGCAGCTCACAAGATCCAACAATGAAGCACAATTAGGAGAAGACGACCATCTAGCTACTGCTATGGACCCATAGTCCAGGGGTGAACTACTCACTCATCACTCCGGAGGCGATCATGGCGATGAAGAGTCCTCCGGGAGATGAATCCCCTCTCCGGCAGGGTGCGGAGGCGATCTCCTGAATCCCCGAGATGGGATTCGCGGCGGCGTCTCGGAAGGTTTTCCGTATCGTGGCTCTCGGTGGGGGTTTCGCGACGGAGGCTATAAGTAGGCGAAAGGGTAGGTCGGGCGACGAGGGGCCCACACCATAGGCGGCGCGGGCCCCCTCGGCGCGCGCCCTATGGTGGCGGCGCTCGTCGCCCCACTTCGTTATCTCTTCGGTCTTCTGGAAGCTCCGTGCAAAAATAGGACCCTGGGCGTTGATTTCGTCCAATTCCGAGAATATTTCGTTACTAGGATTTCTGAAACCAAAAACAAAAAACAACTGGCTCTTCGGCATCTTGTTAATAGGTTAGTTCCAGAAAATGCGTAAATACGACATATAATGTGCATAAAACATGTAGGTATCATCAATAAAGTAGCATGGAACATAAGAAATTATCGATACGTTGGAGACGTATCAGCATCCCCAAGCTTAGTTCTGCTCGTCCCGAGCAGGTAAAACGATAACAAAGATAATTTCTGAAGTGACATGCCATCATAATCTTGATCATACTATTTGTAAACATATGTAATGAATGCAGCGATCAAAACAATGGTAATGACATGAGTAAACAAATGAATCATAAAGCAAATACTTTTCATGAATAGTACTTCAAGACAAGCATCAATAAGTCTTGCATAAGAGTTAACTCATAAAGCAATAAATCAAAGTAAAGGTGTTGAAGCAACACAAAGGAAGATTAAGTTTCAGCGGTTGCTTTCAACTTATAACATGTATATCTCATGGATATTGTCAACATAAAGTAATATAACAAGTGCAATATGCAAGTATGTAGGAATCAATGCACAGTTCACACAAGTGTTTGCTTCTTAAGGTGGAAGGAGATAGGTAAACTGACTCAACAATAAAAGTAAAAGAATGGTCCTTCAAAGAGGAAAGCATCGATTGCTGTATTTGTGCTAGAGCTTTTATTTTGAAAACATGAAACAATTTTGTCAACGGTAGTAGTAAAGCATATGAGTTATGTAAATTATATCTTACAAGTTGCAAGCCTCATGCATAGTATACTAATAGTGCCCGCACCTCGTCCTACTTAGCTTGGACTACCGGATCTTTGCAATGCCATGTTTCAACCAAGTGTCACAAAGGGGTACCTCCATGCCGCCTGTACAAAGGTCTAAGGAGAAAGCTCGCATTTTGGATTTCTCGCTTTTGATTATTCTCAACTTAGACATCCATACCGGGACAACATGGACAACAGATAATGGACTCCTCTTAAATGCATAAGCATGTAGCAACAATTATTATTCTCATATGAGATTGAGGATATATGTCCAAAACTGAAACTTCAACCATGATTCATGGCTTTAGTTAGCGGCCCAATGTTCTTCTCTAACAATTTTGCATGCTCCAATCATTAAGGTGATAGATCCTTCAGACAAGACGGACATGCATAGCAACTCACATGATATTCAACAATAGTTGATGGCGTTCCCCAGAAGCATGGTTATCGCACAACAAGCAACTTAATAAAAGATAAAGTGCATAAGTACATATTCAATACTACGATAGTTTTTAAGGCTATTTTGTCCCATGAGCTATATATTGGAAAGGTGAATGATGGAATTTTAAAGGTAGCACTCAAGCAATTTACTTTGGAATGGCGGAGAAATACCATGTAGTAGGTAGATATGGTGGACACAAATGGCATAGTGGTTGGCTCAAGGATTTTGGATGCATGAGAAGTATTCCCTCTCGATACAAGGTTTAGGCTAGCAAGGTTATTTGAAGCAAACTCAAGGATGAACCGGTGCAGCAAAACTCACATAAAAGACATATTGTAAACATTATAAGACTCTACACCGTCTTCCTTGTTGTTCAAAACTCAATACTAGATATTATCTAGACCTTAGAGAGACCAAATATGCAAATCAAATTTTAGCAAGCTCTATGTATTTCTTCATTAATGGGTGCAAAGCATATGATGCAAGAGCTTAAACATGAGCACAACAATTGCCAAGTATCACATTATCCAAGATATTTTAGAATTACTACATGTAGCATTTTCCAATTCCAACCATATAACAATTTAACGAAGAAGAAACTTCGCCTTGAACATTATGAGTAAAGCCTAAGGACATATTTGTCCATATGCAACAGCGGAGCGTGTGTCTCTCCCACAAAGTGAATGCTAGGATCCATTTTATTCAAACAAAAACAAACCGACGCTCCAAGTAAAAACACAAGATGTGACTGAATAAAAATATAGTTTCAGGGGAGGAACCTGATGATGTTGTCGATGAAGAAGGGGATGCCTTGGGCATCCCCAAGCTTAGATGCTTGAGTCTTCTTAGAATATGCAGGGGTGAACCACGGGGGAATCCCCAAGCTTAGAGCTTTCACTCCTCTTGATCATAGTATATCATACTCCTCTCTTGACCCTTGAAAACTTCCTTCACCAAACTTCAAGCAAACTCATTAGAGGGTTAGTGCACAATTAATAATTCACACATTCAGAGGTGACACAATCATTATTTTCACTTCTGGACATTGCATAAAGCTACTGGACATTAATGGATCAAAGAAATAAATCCAACATAGCAAAAGAGGCAATGCGAAATAAAAGGCAGAATCTGTCAAAAACAGAACAGTCCGTAAAGACGAATTTTAAAATGGAACCAGACTTGCTCAAATGGAAAAACTCAAAACTAATGAAAGTTGCGTACATATCTGAGGATCACGCTCGTAAATTGGCAGATTTTTTCGAATTTTCTACAGAGACTTGTGCCCAGATTCGTGACAGACAGCAATGCTGTTTCTGCGCAGCGATCCCAAATATAACATCAACTTTGACATAGAAACTTTACTTGGCACAAAAACATGATAAGGAGAGGTTGCTACAGTAGTAAACAACTTCCAAGACTCAAATATAAAATAAAGTACTGTAGTAAAAACATGGGTTGTCTCCCATAAGCGCTTTTCTTTAACGCCTTTCAGCTAGGCGCAGAAAGTGCAAATCAAGTATTATCGAGAGTAGAAGCATCAACATTATTATTCTTCATGCAAACACAACTTATTGTAGAGGGTACTTTAGGTGCTCCATTATCTAAATTTTCTATGGTGGTGCTAGGGGTTTTATCAATTTTAGGCCTATAGTAATTCTTTTGTTTAGGCACTTTAGAGGCATACATGAATTTTTGCTCTCTACCCACATAAGCTTTCTCATTATACTTGAGAGAAGAAAAGGTTGAACCCAAGGTTCCCATAGCTTTTTCAAGTTCATCAATCCTATTGGTTTGATTATCATGGACAACACAAGTTCCTAGGACACTAATTCTTTCATCAATTCCTCCTAGGGATTTATCAAGTTCATCAGTTTTATCCAATAACATTTCCAATTTAGTTTCAATACTTGGAAAATTTTTCTCTATGGTTTCCAATTTTTTCATAACATCCTCAAGAGAGATTTCAATTTTAACTTCATTAACAGGTGGTATTCCAACTAGGCTCTCAATGATGCAACTAGCTTCTAAGGCGGGAGCACCTAGGAAATTACCTCCCGAAAGAGCATCAAGAACATACCTATTCCAACTAGATAAACCAACATAAAAGTTCCTAAGAAGGATAGTGGTGGAGTGTTTCTTAATGCACCTTTGATGAGCATTACTAATTCTATACCAAGCATCTTTAAAACTTTCTCCCCCTTGTTGCTTAAAAGAACGAACTTCAACTTCAGGATTACTCATTTTAGTAGCAATAAAGTAAACTAGGCAAATAAAGTAAAGACAAGTAACTTTTTTTTTTTTGATATAGAGAGCAAGACAGTAAATAAAGTAAAACTAGCAACTAATTTTTGTGTGTTTTGTTTAGGTGCAGCAAACAAAGTAGTAAATAAAATAAAGCAAGACAAAAACAAAGTAAAGAGATTGAGAAGTGGAGACTCCCCTTGCAGCGTGTCTTGATCTCCCCGGCAACGGCGCCAGAAAAAGAGCTTGATGGCGTGTAACTCACACGTTCGTTGGGAACCCCAAGAGGAAGGTATGATGCGCACAGTAGCAAGTTTTCCCTCAGAAAGAAACTAAGGTTTAATCGAACCAGGAGGAGCCAAGAAGCACGTTGAAGGTTGATGGTGGCGAAATGTGATGCGGCGCAACAACAGGGATTCCGGCGCCAACGTGGAACCTGCACAACACAACCCAAGTACTTTGTCCCAACGAAACAGTGAGGTTGTCAATCTCACCGGCTTGCTGTAACAAAGGATTAACCGTATTGTGTGGAAAATGATTGTTTGCAAGAAAACAGTAAAACAAGTATTGCAGTAGATTGTATGCTATGTAAAGAATAGGACCGGGGTCCACAGTTCACTAGAGGTGTCTCTCCCATAAGATAAAAGCATGTTGGGTGAACAAATTACAGTCGGGCAATTGACAAATAGAGAAGGGCATAACAATGCATATACATGATATGATAAATATAGTGAGATTTAATTGGGCATTACGACAAAGTACATAGACCGCCATCCAACTGCATCTATGCCTAAAAAGTCCACCTTCAGGTTATCATCCGAACCCCATTCAGTATTAAGTTGCAAAGCAACAGACAATTGCATTAAGTATGGTGCGTAATGTAATCGACAACTACATCCTTAGACATAGAATCAATGTTTTATCCCTAGTGGCAACAGCACATCACAACCTTAGAACTTTCTGTCACTGTCCCAGGTGTCAATCAAGGCGTGAACCCACTATCGAGCATAAATACTCCCTCTTGGAGTTAAGAGTAAAAACTTGGCCAGAGCCTCTACTAATAACGGAGAGCATGCAAGATCATAAACAACACATAAACAATAGATTGATAATCACCATAACATAGTATTCTCTATCCATCGGATCCCGACAAACACAACATATAGTATTACAGATAGATGATCTTGATCATGTTAGGCAGCTCACAAGATCCAACAATGAAGCACAATTAGGAGAAGACGACCATCTAGCTACTGCTATGGACCCATAGTCCAGGGGTGAACTACTCACTCATCACTCCGGAGGCGATCATGGCGATGAAGAGTCCTCCGGGAGATGAATCCCCTCTCCGGCAGGGTGATGCGATCTCCTGAATCCCCGAGATGGGATTCGCGGCGGCGCGTCTCGGAAGGTTTTCCGTATCGTGGCTCTCGGTACTGGGGGTTTCGCGACGGAGGCTATAAGTAGGCGAAAGGGTAGGTCGGGGGCTGACGAGGGCCCACACCATAGGGCGGCGCGGGCCCCCTCTGGCCGCGCGGCCCTATGGTGGCGGCGCCTCGTCGCCCCACTTCGTTATCTCTTCGGTCTTCTGGAAGCTCGTGCAAAAATAGGACCCGGGCGTTGATTTCGTCCAATTCCGAGAATATTTCGTTACTAGGATTTCTGAAACCAAAAACAGAAAACAGCAACTGGCTCTTCGGCATCTTGTTAATAGGTTAGTTCCAGAAAATGCGTAAATACGACATATAATGTGCATAAAACATGTAGGTATCATCAATAAAGTAGCATGGAACATAAGAAATTATCGATACGTTGGAGACGTATCAACCCCGTCCCAGGAAAGGCGGTCGTCGTCGCTTTCCTCCACCGCTTCCTCATTGGCGAGGAAGCGGAGGTCACTCTCCCCGTCAGTCGAGGACTTGTCATCCTCGGACCAGACGGAGAAGTCGTGGTCCTCCTTGTCCCACGCTGTTGGGGCAAGGATATCGTACGCCGCCTGCGTACCCCACTCTGGTGTTGATTCCCGGATGGGAGAGGACACGTAGGAAAGACCCGATGAAGTGGAGGAGGAAGAAGAGGAAGACATGGCGGCGGAGGAGGGCTTTTGGAAGTGCTGATGCGAGGGGATGAAGAGGAGAACTGTTCGATGCGGTTAAATAAAAGGAGATGGAAATTTAATTGTCGAGCAGTTTTCGAGGACGTGGTGCCAAAACTGTCAAATCGTGCAGAGAAGTTGGGAAGGCAAGTCGTCATGATGAGAAAATACTGCGACGGTTCTGCTCTGCCACGACATGACCCTTCGAAGAAGACAGATGGTTTTGCAATTATCATTATCAAAACCAGGGGGGCATGTGTTATCACCCGATTTTGGCCAAATCAAGAGATGGGCCGTAAGTGAAGATGGGCTTTGAAGACTACACGTGGAGCATCTTTGAAGCGGCCTTGCGCTAAGAGTTTGGGCTAAGTTGCCCGTGTATCTGTAATATAGTAGATCGTATCTTGTTTAGAATTAACAGATAGAGTCTGTCCCGTGCACGGTTAGGTGCACCTCAATTAGAAAGTCACTTGGACTATAAATATGTATCTAGGGTTATCGGAAAAAGAGGACAATCACGTTCACAACAAACACAAACCAGGCGCATCGCCACCCCTTCCTTCGAGGGTTCTCTTCCGGGTAAGCATCATGCTGCCTAGATCGCATCTTGCGATCTAGGCAGTACACGTTTATTCGTCTACCTTGTGCTGCTCGTGCTGAAGCGTTGTTGATGGCGAGCAACACTATTTATCCTTAGGTGTTTAGGGGCTTGCATTGGTGCTTTCTCGTGCATACATGCGTGGCAATGCCGTCCCTCGACACCTAGCTGCCCTTACACCTATATGGGTGTAAGGGCAGCATCTTGCTTGTTCGTTACTTAGTAGATCCGATCTGTTATAGTTGCTCCTTGCTCCGCAGGGATTAGTTTAATATCTGCATAGTTAGGCCTTATGCTGGGGTCGGACGATCCGGTAGCGCGTTAGGTGTTGTTTACCGTCCCTACAAGGGATGTTCCGGGAATCAACGTTATGTTGGTTTTTAGGCCTCTCGTAGGGGTAGTTTGCATCATCTTTCGTATCTGCTAGGCCCGATCACACGTAGGACGTTCCGGTTATGCGGTGAAAACCCTAAACTGTCGTAGATCGGTTTAGCTTTGTTTTGATCAAGCAGGATCCCCATGCCATTGCAAATCCAACGTGAACCATGGGGCGATCGGCTCTTTGAGCCGATCCACAGGGCAACCTGAGAGCCGATAGGGCTCGTATTTAATGTTTACGTGTCTACCATGCAGGAACAATCGAAGCACTCTAACACCTTCCTGATCGGGTCTAGGTCAGGTGGCACGCCCTAGCAACCGCCAGGACGTGGCTGGAAGACTTGCGGGACGACGCGAGGTGCCAGGGTCCACTAAGCGGCCTTGGGAGCCTCCCGGCTCTTCGTGTTGCTTAACCATTGCCCGCCGGTGGGTTTTGGCAGGTAACACCTGTCCCAGATTAAATGGAGGCATGAACCCACTATCGAGCATAAATACTCCCTCTTGGAGTTACAAGTATCAACTTGGCCAGAGCCTCTACTAGCAACGGAGAGCATGCAAGAACATAAACAACACATATATGATAGATTGATAATCAACTTAACATAGTATTCTAGATTCATCGGATCCCACCAAACACAACATGTAGCATTACAAATAGATGATCTTGATCATGTTAGGCAGCTCACAAGATCTAAACAATGATAGCACAAGCGGAGAAGACAACCATCTAGCTACTGCTATGGACCCATAGTCCAAGGATGAACTACTCACGCATCAATCCGGAGGCGGGCATGATGATGTAGAGCCCTCCGGTGATGATTCCCCTCTCCGGCAGGGTGCCGGAGGCGATCTCCTGAATCCCCCGAGATGGGATTGGCGGCGGCGGCTGATGACCCACAAGTATAGGGGTTGTATCGTAGTATCTTCGATAAGTAAGAATGTCGATCCCAACGAGGAGCAGAAGGTGTTGACAAGTAGTTTCGATGAAGGATTCACTGTAAATGCTCACAGACAAGTATTCAAGGGGTTTTGATGTAATAGATGAATAAAGTACGAGTAAGTAAAATGCGAGAGAAATAATTGCAGCGAGTGGCCCAATCCTTTTTAGCACAAAGGACAAGCCGGTTTGTTTACTTATAATGACCAAACGTTCTTGAGGACACACGGGGATTTTAGTCTAGTGCTTTCGCTTCATGTGGCTAAATAATCTTCATTGTTTTGATAAGTGTTGTGTGGGTGAACCTATGCTAATGCACCGCCCTTCCTAGGACTAATACATACTTGTGGTTATACCCCTTGCAAGCATCCGCAACTACAAGAAAGTAATTAAGATAAATCTAACCACAGCCTTAAACTCTGAGATCCTGCGATCCCTCTTGCATCGATATACTAACGGGGGCTCAGGTTTCTGTCACTCCGGCAACCCCGCAATTAGCAACCGAATACAAGATGCACTCCCCTAGGCCCATAAATGGTGAAGTGTCGTGTAGTCGACGTTCACACGACACCACTAGAAGAATGACACCACAACTTAAGTATCATAACATTGAATATTACTCAACCATAATTCACTACTAACATTTAGACTTCACCCATGTCCTCAAGAACTAAACGAACTACTCACGAGACATCATATGGAATACAATCAGAGGTGATATGATGATGAATAACAATCTGAACATAAACCTTGGTTCTATGGTTTCACTCAATAGCATCAATAACAAGTAGAAAGTAACGTCGGGAGAGTTTCCCCTATCAAACAATCAAGATCCAACCCAAATCGTTACAGCGGTGACGAGGTGCAGCGGTGGTGTTGGCGGTGTAGATGGTGGAGATGATGATGATGATGATGGAGATGATGTCCAGCTCGATGACGATGGCGATGGCGTCGATTTCCCCCTCCGGGAGGGAATTTCCCCGGCGGATTCCTGCCCGCCGGAGAGCTCTTTTCTCTCTGGTGTTCTCCGCCCCGCAGAGGCGGCTGTAACTCTTCGTGAGGTACCCTCTGTGGCTTAGGTTTTCGGGACGAAGGGTTTCGCGAAGAAAAGGAGGCGAAAGGGGCTGTGGGGCCCCCACACCACAAGGTGGCGCGGCCAGGCCATGGGCCGCGCCGGCCTGTCTGGCCCCACCTTGAGCCCTCTCTGCTCCCCCTTCTGGCTTCCTTCGTCATCTGGAAAAATAGGATTTTTGGTATAATTTCCTTCCACAGTTGATCTTCCGAAATATTGTGTTCTGGCGGTGCTTTTTCCAGCAGAATCCTGGCTCCGGTGCTCGATCCTCCAATAATGATGAAACATGCAAAATAGATGAAATAACATAAGTATTGTGTCCCAATATGAAATATATCAATGAATAACAGCAAATTATGATACAAAATAGTGATGCAAATTGGACGTATCAACTCCCCCCAAGCTTAGACCTCGCTTGTCCCCAAGCGAAACTGAGCTCGATAAACAAGACCACATGTTTATGGAGTGAAGAGTCGATAAATAAAATACGGACAAGAAGCATCATATTCATTCACACAAGACATTCTAGTAAACAACTTCCTCATATAACTCATCTTGAAATAAGTAAAGAGAAATCACAAGTAAAGGTGCATAAGAAATCATAGTTGGTGATGGCAAACTTTGTTCTTGGTCAGAGAACTACTAACGGATTGTACTTCTAAGCAAAGCTTTCATATTAGAATTTATAGCTGGGCTTTCATATTCAATCATAACAATCTCCTCATAATTATTGATAACTTCAAAGTCATATTCATTCAGATAAAATTTGTACTAAACAAGAAAGTATAAAGGACATAATTAGCTCGATCATAACATAAATGATTGGTTCACAACAACTCAATTGCTTGCTTGAGATAGAGGGAAATAGGTTTACTGACTCAACATAAAAGTAAAAGATAGGCCCTTCGCAGAGGGAAGCAGGGATTAAATCATGTGCTAGAGCTTTTCAAGTTTTGAAATCATATAAAGAGCATAAAAGTAAGATTTTGAGCGTGTTTGTTGTTGTCAACGAATGGTAGCGGGCACTCTAACCCCCTTGCCAAACGAACCTTCCAAGAGCGGCTCCCATGAGGGACGGCATCTCTACCAGCAAGGTAGATCATCCCCCTTCTCTTTTGTTTACACATGTATTTTAGTTTTATTAAGGATGACACTCCCCCCAACCTTGGCTTTCTCAATCCATGGCTAACCGAATCCTCGGGTGCCTTCCAACATTCACATACCATGGAGGAGTGTCTATTGCAAAATTAAGTTGCTTACTGATAAATCAGGGCAAAACATGTGAAGAGAATTATTAATGAAAGTTATTAATTGGGGCTGGGAACCCCGTTGCCAGCTCTTATTGCAAAATTATTGGATAAGCGGATGTGCCACTAGTCCATTGGTGAAAGTCCGCCCAACAAGATTGAAAGATAAAACACCACATACTTCCTCATGAGCTATAAAACATTGACACAAATAAGGAGTAGTATAGTTTGAATTATTTAAAGGTAGCACATGAAGTATTTACTTGGAATGGCAGAAAATATCATGTAGTAGGTAGGTATGGTGGACACAAATGGCATAGGTTTGGTCTAAGGTTATGGATGTATGAGAAGCATTCCCTCTCGATACAGGTCTTTGGCTAGCAAGGTTTGATAGCAAGCATAAAGGTTGAGGGAAACAAACAAATATACATATGATAGAAACAATCATGCATCTTTCTCATAAGCACAAGCAATTTTAACTTCAGAATACTAAACTCATTAGCATAGAGATAATAGAGTAATATATCTAAGTGTATTTCTCTCTTTTATTTAAACATCAGGGTGTTGTTGCTATTGACCAATGCTAAGTTTGCCAAAACCAAATAGATTTACCTATTGCTCCCAAAGTGATATCAATACTCATGTCAAGAGTAATCATATAATGGAGATTGCAAACTAAAATAAGGTGTGCAAAAAGTAAATGATAAGACTTCTCATTAATATTCCATAACGATAACTCACACCAACGGATACATAGATAACCAACTAAGAGAGATACTTCCACATTGCATACTATTTCATATGATAACTTCCCTACTCATGATATGACACTACTTGATAATAAAAGATAAAGGTAGTGATGATGTGATACCGCGGCACTCCCCCAAGCTTGGAACAAACCAAGGGGATGCCAATACCGATGATGAATTACTCCTTCGGTGATGATGGCGAATCTTTGCCGTCATCAGACTTCCATGGAAGAGGCTCTCCATCAACAAAAGACATCTTGGTCTCCGGAAACCTGAAACTAGCAGCATGACTTATGCGCTTAAACCTGTTTTCATACTCACAGTTTTGATTATGAACATCATAGAGTTGAGCTTGGAGTTTGTTGGTGGTGTCGTGAAGTGAGAAGATATCGTCCCACAACTTCGCAGTCTCCTTCTTGTGTCCATCAATGAGTTCAGACACAATCTTGTGAAAGATGTCCACTTCACGCTCAGCCATCTTCTTGTAGTTGAAGACCTCTTGTTCCAGTTTCTCCATCCTGTCTTCCAAACTCCCTTCTCCCTTAGGACCCTGGACATCTTTGATCTGCAACTCTCCATCCACGAGCAGCAATTCTTTGGGGTGCATCTTCAGCTCGTTCATGTACGGGTTGACGACGTCCTCAAAGAAGCTGTCCTTCTGAGTTCCCGACGAGGACATGGTGGATCTAGATCCGAAGCAGATCCTGGCAGAAAACAGCTCGAAACAAAACACGACGAGAAAACGATATACGGACCTCCAGGGGTCCGGGGGATTATATAGCAAATATTTTTACAACAAAAGGAAGGTTCCAGGCCGAAAACGAGTGGAAACGGGACAACGAGGCGGTGTCCTCATAGGTCGGCGCGGCCAGGGTGGGGCCCGCGCCGGCCTATGGGGGCACGCCCTCGTGCGTCTCCTCCACTCCGTTTCGATCCCGTAATTTTTCATATTTTCCAAAAACAGCAGAAATATTGTTCGGAAAGCTAAACGCGGACTTTTTATTACCTGTACTGTTACCTATTCAAAGTCGAGTTCTGGCGGACTGTCAATTTGTCCTTTGATGAAAGCCTCCGGTGTTTCCACTTGAATAATATCAACATCAACATTATAAGAATCACCCGAGATATAATGCTTGAGTCTTTGTCCATTCACCACTTGTGTGGCATTGCCTTGGAGAGAGCTAATTTTAATTGCTCCTGAACGATACACCTCCTCAACAACATATGGTCCTTCCCATTTCGAGAGTAATTTCCCTGCAAAGAATCTGAGACGAGACCGATACAAAAGGACTTTATCCCCAATATTAAACTCTCTTTTGATAATCCTTCTATCATGCCACTTCTTAACTTTTTCTTTAAAGAGTTTAGCATTTTCATAAGCTTCACTTCTCCATTCATCTAGAGAACTTAATTGCAGCAACCTCTTATTACCGGCTAGTTTCGGATCTTTATTTAGTTCTCTAACAGCCCAATAAGCTTTGTGCTCTAGTTCTAGAGGTAAATGACAAGCTTTTCCATAAACCATTTTATAAGGTGACATTCCCATAGGATTTTTATAAGCAGTTCTATAAGCCCAAAGTGCTTCCTTCAATTTGCTAGCCCAATTCTTTCTAGATTTATTAACAGTCTTTCCCAAAATAGATTTAATCTCTCTATTTGATAATTCTACTTGACCACTAGTTTGAGGGTGATAAGCGGAAGCAATTCTATGATTAATACCATACTTAGCAAGAGTTTTTCTAAAACCTCCATGAATAAAATGAGAACCTCCATCAGTCATAATATATCTAGGTACTCCAAATCTAGGAAAAATAATATCCAAAAGCATTTTTAAAGAAGTCTCACCGTCAGCACTTTTTGTAGGTATAGCTTCTACCCATTTAGTAACATAATCAACAGCGACAAGTATATGAGTGTTACCTTCTGAAGAAGGGAAAGGACCCATGAAGTCGAATCCCCAACAATCGAATGGTTCAATAACAAGAGTATAATTCATAGGCATTTCATTGCGTCTAGAGATATTACCAACTCTTTGACATTCATCACAAGATAAGATAAACTTCCTTGCATCTTTGAAAAGTGTTGGCCAATAAAAACCTGATTGTAGAACCTTTTGCGCGGTTCTATCTCCAGCATGATGTCCTCCATAAACACTACCATGACATTTACTCAATATCTCCTGTTGTTCATATTCAGGAACACATCTTTGCATAATACCGTCTACTCCTTCTTTATATAAGTGTGGGTCATCCCAAAAATAATGCCTCAAGTCATAAAAGAATTTCCTCCTTTGCTGAGCTGAAAAGGTTGGAGGCAAATACTTCGAAACAATAAAGTTAGCATAATCTGCATACCAAGGGCTCTCTCGCGAACTCACCTTTATTACAGCCAATTGTTCATTTGGAAAACTATCATTAACAGGAACAGGATCATAAGCAATATTTTCCAATCTAGACAAATTATCAGCAACAGGATTATCAGCACCTTTCCTATCTATAATATGTAAATCAAATTCTTGCAAAAGAAGTACCCATCTAATAAGCCTTGGCTTAGCATCTTTCTTTGTCATAAGGTATCTAATTGCAGCATGATCAGTATGAATTGTGACTTTTGAATCAACAATATAGGGTCTAAACTTGTCACAAGCAAAGACTACAGCTAACAATTCTTTTTCAGTTGTAGCATAATTTCTTTGAGCAGCATCAAGAGTCTTACTAGCATAATGAATAACATTTAATTTTTTATCTACCCGCTGTCCAAGAACAGCGCCTACAGCAAAATCACTAGCATCACACATAATTTTAAAAGGCAAATTCCAATCAGGAGGTTCAACTACAGGAGCAGTTGTTAAGGCTTTCTTTAGAGTTTCAAAAGCTTCCTTACAATCATCATCAAAAACAAAAGGTACATCTTTTTGAAGAAGATTAGTAAGAGGCTTTGAAATTTTAGAGAAATCTTTAATAAATCTCCTATAAAACCCAGCATGACCAAGAACACTACGAATACCTTTAACATCCCTTGGATAGGGCATCTTCTCAATTGCTTCAACTTTAGCTCTATCAACTTCAATACCTCTCTCGGAAATTTTATGTCCCAATACAATTCCTTCATTAACCATAAAGTGGCATTTCTCCCAATTAAGAACAAGGTTAGTTTCTTCACATCTCTGCAAAACTTTATCGAGGTTTCGCAAGCAATTATCAAAAGAATTCCCATAGACAGAAAAATCATCCATGAACACCTCTACAATACTTTCGCAAAAACCATGAAAAATAGCAGACATGCATCTTTGAAAAGTAGCAGGAGCATTACATAAACCAAAAGGCATACGCCTATAAGCATAAGTTCCATAAGGACAAGTAAACGTGGTTTTCTCTTGATCTTTAGCTTTAACAGCAATTTGTGAAAACCTAGAATAACCATCAAGAAAGCAAAAATGAGTATTTTTAGATAACCTTTCTAGCATTTGATCAATAAAGGGTAAAGGGTAATGATCTTTCTTAGTAACTTTATTAACTTTTCGAAAATCAATGCACATTCTATACCCTACAACTACTCTTTGAGGAATAAGCTCATCATTATCATTAGGCACAACAGTCATTCCTCCTTTCTTAGGAACACAATGCACAGGACTAACCCATCTACTATCAGCAATAGGATATATAATACCAGCTTCAAGAAGTTTTAATACCTCGTTCCTTACCACCTCTTTCATCTTCGGAATTAGACGACGTTGATGTTCAACAACAGGCTTTGCATCATCTTCCATATTAATAGCATGTTGGCAAATAGAAGGAGAAATCCCTTTCAAATCATCAAGAGTATAGCCAATAGCTCCTCGGTGTTTCTTCAATATTTCCAATAACCTTTCTTCCTCAATCTCTGAAAGCTTAGAACTAATAATAACAGGATATATTTTCTTATCATCAATATGAGCATATTTAAGATTATCAGGTAAAGGCTTTAAATCAAAAACAGGATCTTCCTTTGGTGGCGGTGTTGTACCCAAATCTTCCACCGGTAAATCATGCTTGAGAATAGGTTGGCGAAGAAAAATTTCCTCAAGCTCATCTCTTTCTTTCCTAAAAGCTTCACTTTCGCTATTCTCCAAATGTTGCTGCAAAGGATTATTAGGAACAAGAACAATAGATGCACACTGCTCCATTTTAAAATCATTACTAGGCAAGTCAGCTTTATAAGGAGTTTTAGTGAATTTAGAAAAGTTAAATTCATAAGGCTCACCAGCAAATCTAGTCAAAATTTTCTCTTTCTTACAATCTATAATAGCTCCACAAGTATTTAGAAAAGGTCTACCAAAAATGATAGGACAATGATCACTAGCAGCAGAACCAAGTACCAAAAAGTCAGCAGGATATTTAATCTTACCACATAGAACTTCCACATCTCGAACAATACCAATTGGAGAAATAGTTTCTCTATTAGCCAGCTGAATAACCACATCAATATCTTCAAGTTCACAAGAATCAATTTCGTGCATAATCTCCGTGTAAAGCTCATAAGGAATAGCACTAACACTTGCACCAATATCACATAAACCATAATAGCAATGATCACCAATTCTAACAGATAGCATAGGAACACTAACTTGTTTGGGTTTATTAGGATGTGAAACAATATTAGAAGCATCTTCACAGAAAATAATATGACCATCCTCCACATTTTCAGTCACAAGATCTTTAACTATAGCAACAGCAGGTTCAATTTTAATTTGTTCTTCAGGTTCTTTAGGTTTCTTTTCACTTTTATTAACCGCACTAGATATGACAGAGTACTCCTTCATTTTAGCAGGGAAAGGAGTTTTTTCAATATAAACTTCAGGAATAACATTATCAACAGTTTCAATCACTACACATTTGTTTACAGATGAATCTACGTTATCTTTATACGGTTCATGATACTTATCAAAATTCTTCTTAGGCAATTCATAATGAGAGGCAAAAGCTTTATAAAGATTTGCAACAACTTGGGAATCAAGACCATATGTAGCACTCATATTACGAAATTTATCAGTATCCATAAAAGCTTCAATGCATTTATAATCATAAATTATACCTGATTCTATCCTTGTCGTTCTCCCATCCTTCAGTATTTTCTTGGATCCGATCAAGAAGGTCCCTTTTAAACTCTTCTTTGTTGCGTGTAAATGATCCAGAACAAGAAGTATCCAGCAAGGTCTTGTCTTGAAAAGAAAGTCTTGCGTAGAAATTATCAATAATAACATTACCAGGAAGCTCATGAATGGGGAATTTGAGCATTAAAGACTTCAATCTCCCCCAAGCTTGGGCAATACTCTCTCCATCATGAGGCCAGAAATTATATATGCGGTTCCGATCTTTGTGAATTTCACTTGGAGGATAAAATTTGGAATAAAATAAAGGCACAATGTCCTCCCAATCAATAGAATCACCATTCTTCAGCAATTTATACCAGTGCGCCGCTTTACCAGACAGCGATATAGTGAATAGTTTCTTTCTAACTTCATTCATAGCAATACCTGCACATTTGAATAACCCGCATAATTCATGCAAAAACAGTAAATGATCACCAGGATGGACAGTTCCATCCCCTTCATAGCGGTTATCCATAACACGTTCAATTATTTTCATAGGTATTTTATATGGTACTACTTCCTCACCTGGCGCTTCATCCACTACCGTTGCAGTAGTAGTAGATTTCCCAAATAGAAATTGAAGAGAAGATCTCTCCATAATGACTTATAGCAGGCAGAAATAAAATCAGCACAAACAGTAAAGGTTTTCCTTACCAATTCCACTTACCAATAGCGCTTCACTCCCCGGCAACGGCGCCAGAAAATAGTCTTGATGACCCACAAGTATAGGGGGTGTATCGTAGTATCTTCGATAAGTAAGAATGTCGATCCCAACGAGGAGCAGAAGGTGTTGACAAGTAGTTTCGATGAAGGATTCACTGTAAATGCTCACAGACAAGTATTCAAGGGGTTTTGATGTAATAGATGAATAAAGTACGAGTAAGTAAAATGCGAGAGAAATAATTGCAGCGAGTGGCCCAATCCTTTTTAGCACAAAGGACAAGCCGGTTTGTTTACTTATAATGACCAAACGTTCTTGAGGACACACGGGGATTTTAGTCTAGTGCTTTCGCTTCATGTGGCTAAATAATCTTCATTGTTTTGATAAGTGTTGTGTGGGTGAACCTATGCTAATGCACCGCCCTTCCTAGGACTAATACATACTTGTGATTATACCCCTTGCAAGCATCCGCAACTACAAGAAAGTAATTAAGATAAATCTAACCACAGCCTTAAACTCTGAGATCCTGCGATCCCTCTTGCATCGATATACTAACGGGGGCTCAGGTTTCTGTCACTCCGGCAACCCCGCAATTAGCAACCGAATACAAGATGCACTCCCCTAGGCCCATAAATGGTGAAGTTTCGTGTAGTCGACGTTCACACGACACCACTAGAAGAATGACACCACAACTTAAGTATCATAACATTGAATATTACTCAACCATAATTCACTACTAACATTTAGACTTCACCCATGTCCTCAAGAACTAAACGAACTACTCACGAGACATCATATGGAATACAATCAGAGGTGATATGATGATGAATAACAATCTGAACATAAACCTTGGTTCTATGGTTTCACTCAATAGCATCAATAACAAGTAGAAAGTAACACCGGGAGAGTTTCCCCTATCAAACAATCAAGATCCAACCCAAATCGTTACAGCGGTGACGAGGTGCAGCGGTGGTGTTGGCGGTGTAGATGGTGGAGATGATGATGATGATGATGGAGATGATGTCCAGCTCGATGACGATGGCGATGGCGTCGATTTCCCCCTCCGGGAGGGAATTTCCCCGGCGGATTCCTGCCCGCCGGAGAGCTCTTTTCTCTCTGGTGTTCTCCGCCCCGCAGAGGCGGCTGTAACTCTTCGTGAGGTACCCTCTGTGGCTTAGGTTTTCGGGACGAAGGGTTTCGCGAAGAAAAGGAGGCGAAAGGGGCTGTGGGCCCCCACACCACAAGGTGGCGCGGCCGGCCATGGGCCGCGCCGGCCGTGGTCCCCACCTTGAGCCCTCTCTGCTCCCCCTTCGGCTTCCTTCGTCATCTGGAAAAATAGGATTTTTGGTATAATTTCCTTCCACGGTTGATCTTCCGAAATATTGTGTTCTGACGGTGCTTTTTCCAGCAGAATCCTGGCTCCGGTGCTCGATCCTCCAATAATGATGAAACATGCAAAATAGATGAAATAACATAAGTATTGTGTCCCAATATGAAATATATCAATGAATAACAGCAAATTATGATACAAAATAGTGATGCAAATTGGACGTATCGTCTCTGGAAGGTTTTCCGTATCGTGGCTCTCGGTACAGGGGTATTCGCGACTAAGGCTTTAAATAGGCGGAAGGGCAACGCAGGGGGGCTAACGAGGGGCCCAAACCATAGGGCGGCGCGGGGCCCCCTCTGGCCGCGCGGCCCTATGGTGGCGGCGCCTCGTCGCCCCACTTCGTTATCTCTTCGGTCTTGGAAGCTTCATGTAAAAATAGGACCCTGGGCGTTGATTTCGTCCAATTCCGAGAATATTTCCTTACTAGGATTTCTGAAACCAAAAACAGCAACTGGCGCTTCGGCATCTTGTTAATAGGTTAGTGCCGGAAAATGTATAATAATGATGTAAAGTATGTATAAAACATTCAAGTATTGTCATAAAAGTAGCATGGAACATAAGAAATTATAGATACGTTTGAGACGTATCAGATGCCCAAGGCATCCCCTTCTTCATCGACAACTTATCAGGTCACCTCTAGTGAAACTATATTTTTATTCAGTCACATCTTATGTGCTTTACTTGGAGCGTCTTTTTGCTTTTGTTTTTGTTTTGGTTTGAATAAATTTGGATCCCACAATCCTTGTATTGGAGATATTACGCTCCGCTTTTTCATATGGAACACTTGTATTCTTAATTATGCTCTAATGTTCATGGCGAAGGTTGAAATTGCTTCGTTGATTGTTATATGGTTGGAAACAGAAAATGCTTCATGTGGTAATTGGTATAATGTCTTGAATAATTTTATACTTGGCAATTGTTGTGCTCCTATAGATCATGTTTAAGCTCTTGCATCATGTACTTTGCACCTATTAATGAAGAACTACATAGAGCTTGTTAAAATTTGGTTTGCATGATTGGTCTCTCTAAGTCTAGATATTTTTTGGTTAAGGTGTTTGAACAACAAGGAAGACAGTGTAGAGTCTTATAATGCTTGCAATATGTTCTTGTGTAAGTTTTGTTGTACCGGTTTATACTTGAGTTTGCTTCAAACAACCTTGCTAGCCTAAGCCTTGTACTGAGAGGGAATACTTCTCGAGCATCCAAAATCCTTGAGCCAAAAACTATGCCATTTGTGTCCACCATATCTACGTACCACATGGTATTTCTCTGCCATTCCAAAGTAAATTACTTGAGTGCTACCTTTAAAATTCTATTCTTTGTCTTTGCAATATATAACTCATGGGAAAATAGCCTTAAAAACTATCGTGGTATTGAATATGTTGCTATGTATCTTATTTCTTATAAGTTGCTTGTTGAGCGGTAACCATGTTTCTGGGGACGCCATCAACTATTTCACCTTTGTTGAATATCATGTGAGTTGCTATGCATGTTCGTCTTGTCTGAAGTAAGGGCGATTTATCATGATCAAATGGTTTGAGTATGCATATTGTTAGAGAAGAACATTGGGCCGCCAACTAAAGCCATGATCCATGGTGGAAGTTTCAGTTTGGACAACAATCCTCAATTTCTTATGAGAATATTATCTGTTGTTGAATGCTTATGCATTAAAGAGGAGTCCATTATCTGTTGTCTATGTTGTCCCGGTATGGATGTCTAAGTTGAGAATAATCAAAAGCGAGAAATCCAATGCGAGCTTTCTCCTTAGACCTTTGTACAGGCGGCATAGAGGTACCCATTTGTGACACTTGGTTGAAACATATGTTATGCAATGATAATCCATGTAAATCCAAGCTAATTAGGACAAGGTGTGGGCACTATTGGTATACTATGCATGAGGCTTGCAACTTATAGGATATCTTATACATAACACATATGCATTATTGCTACCGTTGACAAAATTGTTTCTATGTTTTCAAAATCAAAGCTCTAGCACAAAAATAGTAATCCATGCTTCCCTCTGCGAAGGGCCATTCTTCTACTTTATGTTGAGTCAGTTTACCTACTTCTTTCTATCTTAGAAGCAAACACTTGTGTCAACTGTGTGCATTAATTCTTACATGTTTACTTATTGCACTTGTTATATTGCTTTATGTTGACAACTATCCATGAGATAAACATGTTGAAGTTGAAAGCAACCGCTGAAACTTATATCTTCCTTTGTGTTGCTTCAAAGCTTTCTACTAAGAATTTATTGCTTTATGAGTTAACTCTTATGCAAGTCTTATTGATGCTTCTCTTGAAAGTATTATTCATGAAAAGTCTTTGTTATATGATTCAGTTGTTTAATCATTGTCTTTACCATTGCTTCAAATCACGCCATGAGACTGTTATTGGAGGGAAAAGGAAACAGAGCATATGGGAAGTGTTATCTCTTGACCTCGCAGGTTATTTTTTTAAGAAATATTCAATAGAATCATAAATTACTCATATCGCTAAAAAGGAATGTTCCCTATGAAATAACTTCCTCAAAAGAACTGGACCCATTCATGAAAAATGTCTACTACAGTACTACGGTTTACTAAACGAAGGAATCATCAAGTCACCAAACATACTTACATACTTATTCATTGATTAGCATGTAAGCCAGTATTTTTTGGCTCTTTTGTCACTCTACTGAGGTCTGGCCTTTTTTTTGTTATATCCTAGATTTTTTAATCACTCTATGGTCACGCTTCAGGTTATACACACATTTTTTCAAGCATATTGCAGGTGCTACATAACTAAACCCCGTGCCAGTTTGTAGCGAGAAAATAATAACATTCCCAATAATATTGCATGTGTAATAACTAATAGGAGTTTATGAGAGGAGAGAAGTGTCGTGCAATTCTGTAACTTTTAGCTAGAGAGAGAAGTACAACATAGAGTTTCAGATTTGAACTGCATAACACCATAGCAATCCACATCTAGAGGATAAGATTTGATTATCACTCCACAATATATCTAAAGGCACCAAAAGCATCATCAAATAAATAATTTGTAAAATTGGAGTGCCCAGAAAAGAAATGACAAAGGAAAATAGGGAAACGAAAAACACCTCGCCTAGAGACAACACATCAAAATTTATGATTACATAATGGATCTGGTCCTCTTAATTTCCACAAAAAAATAATACAATGACAAAAGGGAAATCTCAAAGAAGACGAATGCTTGGAGACAAACCTCAACCATGCTGCAGGAAGAATGACAAGTCAGGCCTACAAGCTCTGTCTTGCCGTTTAGCACAAATGAACTTCACACCTTTGCACTGTCTGGTACAGTATAATGTATGCGCTTCGATATTTGGTTGTCTCTGTTGGCAAAGATTTTATTTCATCCATTATTCAGTAAGCAAAAAATACATGAGTGGCCAATCTCAGCTCACTACCAGACGTATGCACAAAGCTATGGAAGTCCTAGGTGGCAACTATGAAAATATTTGTTTTTTCCGGTGAAAACAACAATTAGCGTTGATATTTCTTTTGCAGACCTAACCCATAAATGCATCCCATATATTAGCACGTATGTGAAATCCTAACTCGTAAATGCATCCCATATAACAAATAGAAGATTGAGTCTATTACCTTTGGCCAACACGGTGGTGCAAAGTGAGAATGCAGTACTGCAACAGAGAATCTGTCATCAAGTCATTAGATTCAAGGTTGGAAGTTGGGTGTCGGAAGTTGTTGATCCATATGCAGCGAGGCAGAGCTGCTGCTTACCAATAAGACCCGATCGACCTGAGCAAGCGAGTGAGGTGAGGAACCCCATCGACTGATACTTGTATTCAGTCTCAAGACAGCTGGGCAAGAGGTGATGGTAGTGACGGAGGGATGAACAACGTGGCTAACCACCATATAACTTCAACCTGTTAATAGGTGAACAAATAGAGATGAAAGTAAAATATCTACAGCAAAGGGAGCATATGAATAGTGATATTGATTCAACTACATATGAAATGCAGAAAACAAATAGAGCACATCTTTTCTGGAAGCAGTAGTTGCAGATCTTAATGTACGAATCCTAAATAATTTGGAGGCTAAAAGAAGACCACATGCCAAGTCAAGCATCAATCATCTGTATCCAAAGTATCCATTTCCAGATAAATATTTCAGAGACAACTTTCTCTACATATTAATCACTGGAACAATTGGTTCTTTTCTTTCTGCTAAACAACACAAGACACGTTAAGGAATAAATATTCAGGTATTTACCAAAATGAGCAATTTCTTCTTGTAAACCAAACTTGAGGCGTGGAACAGTTTCTATGAATATTTACTCACCTTGTTGCACAAGGTTGGGTGTTGCTCTTCAATGCAATAGATGCAGGCTTCGGCTTGATAAAGGACGTGGGGGAAATGGTTATGTCATCACACCTCTGGGACCAATAGGCAGACCCCTCTTTTGTTTGTGGAGCGGCTGCCTGGCCGGCCACCGCATGACACTAAGAAAAACCAGGGATGGACAATGGAGACTGATGGGAGATGCAGCTCGCAGCCGGTAGTCTATCTTTGTCCTTTGTCAAGCCTCTCTTCACCACTCCTTCTCCGCATGACACTAAGAAAAGCCAGGATGGACAATAAAACCGTGACACGGAATCTCAAACAACTTCCATATAGCAACAACCTGAAGTGTGAAAGGGAAAAAAATCACGATAGCTCACATATAATGAGATCTGAATTTTATAATTTGATTTCAGAGATGAACCTAGACAAATATCGCAATATGCTCAATCTAGAAAAAAAAACTCATGCTATTTAATCAATGATAGCTTGCACATGCTAGTGCCACACCGAAGATAGAAAATATACTACACATTCAAGTCACATATGTGAGTGAGGTAGTATACTGAACATTAGCTGCAGCTAAATTTCAAATATAAACATTACATGGATTAATCTTCCGCTATAACCTGCTAAGATTTTTCATAGAACATCAAAGATAAATCAAAATCTGATTATACAGAGATGAAAAGGAGAGTGAGATAGATGGTAACCTGCGAGAGAGAAATCGAGAAATTGATAGGAGAGCTGGAAAGGTTGGGATCCCATTTAACATTAAAATATATATGAAACAATCATCTTCTTTCAGAAAATTTGGAAACATCAGTTACATATCCTAACACAAGGACACAAGGATGCCTCACGTGTGACCAATCTGTGTCAAAGAGAAACCTCACCGGCGGACATCACCTAAACAAAATAGAATGTCTCATGGTTGGTCTGGCCTCGTTTGCCAATTCCTTCAAGAAAAGTATGGAGAGAAAATGAAAGGAGAGCACAAATTCTTGAATGCAAGAATCTAGGCGGATGCGTACCTGAATATCTTTCTTCTTCTTCATCTCAACCTGGAGCTACAAGAGCTGTCTCACACAGCGTTCATCTCCATCTCCAAGGATGAGTGCGGCCGCGCAAGGCAGGACCTGGAATCTGGCAGCGGCAACAAGAGAAAAAATCTGAGATATTGTAGTTGACAGATCGCGCTGCTTCTTGTCCAGGACGACGGCGATACCGCCCGACAACGACCAACATGGGTAGGATTAAGGATCTGGAGCTCCTGAATTTTGCGGCGGCTCCCATGCCCCCGTGCGTCGCGCTGCACTGTACGGTGAGTGGTGGTGGCGACAGCTTGACCTTGATGTGGAGTGGAGGGAGAAGGATTGGAAGAGAAGAGCCATAGCAGGGGATTGGGGTGAGGAAGCGCCTGAGGCAATTGGGGGCCGGCTAGGGTGGAGGAGGAGAGGCGCGCGACGGCATGGAGGAGGAGAGGCGAGCGGCGGCGTGGAAGGAGGAGAGGCGCGTGACGATCGACGGGGATGGGGATGGGGGTCACGCGGGGATCGGGTTTGGCCAGGTTACGTTTTGTCTCATGTTAGCTGGTGCCCCCCTTTTCTCCTCAGCCGAGCCAACCAAATAGAGACACGTGGGCCATTTCCTGGAGGCGAAACGAGTCGCGCGGCCAGCCTCCATGCGACGAGTGGCCTATCGTGGATGGCCTCTCCATGCCCCATGGGGGTGCAGCAATTATACCTTTAGATTGTTGACAGTGTGTATGCTATGTTAGTACTCGGTCTAAATTGCAACGGTCTATTATGCACTCTAGAGGTTACTTTAATATGAACTCCGGATTCACTCTCCACGGTGTGACGGTGACAGTGTGCGCATCGTGTGTGATTCCTTTATGAAGTTGTGGAGCTTGTTTACTCCGGCTTGAGGGTGCTCTTGTAGCCCTACACAATGAATGGTGTTTGTTATCCAACAAGAGAGTGTTTGAGATTAGCATTTATTTATTCAGTTATGTGATCATTGTTGAGAGTGTCCACTAGTGAAAGTATGATCCCTAGGCCTTGTTTCTAAGCATTGAAACACCGTTTCCAACAAGTTCTGCTACATGTTTGCTTGCTGCCATTTTTATTTCAGATTGCAATTACTACCTACAATCATCCATATTACTTGTATTTCACTATCTCTTCGCCGAACTAGTGCACCTATACATCTGACAAGTGTATTAGGTGTGTTGGGGGACATGATACGTCTCCAACGTATCTATAATTTCTGATGTTCCATGCTTGTTTTATGACAATACCTACATGTTTTGTTCACACTTTATGATGTTTTGATGCGTTTTCCGGAACTAACCTATTGACGAGATGCCGAAGTGCCAGTTCTTGTTTTCTGCTGTTTTTGGTTTCAGAAATCCTAGTAAGGAAATATTCTTGGAATCGGACGAAATCAACGCCCAGCATCCTATTTTCACGCGAAGCTTCCAGAACACCCGAGAGAGGCCAGAGGGGGGCCACAGGCCCACGAGACACTACTGCGCGGCCAAGGGGGCACGCGCCCCTGTTGTGTCGTCGCCTCGTTGACCTTCCGCCGCCTCTTCGCCTATATAAAGGTCCCTGACCTAAAACCCGAGACGAATAAGCCACGGAGAAAAGTTCCCGAGCCATCGCCATCGCGAAGCCAAGATCGGGGGACAGGAGTCTCTGTTCGACACGCCGGGACGGGGAAGTCCCGGAAGGCTTCTCCATCGACACCGCTGCCATCTCCACCGCCATCTTCATCACCGCTGCTGCTCCCATGAGGAGGGAGTAGTTCTCCATCGAGGCTCGGGGCTGTACCGGTAGCTATGTGGTTCATCTCTCTCCTATGTACTTCAATACAATAATCTCATGAGCTGCCTTACATGATTGAGATTCATATGATGATGCTTGTAATCTAGATGTCATTATGCTAGTCAAGTGGGTTTTACTTATGTGATCTCCGGAGACTCCTTGTCCCACGTGTGTAAAGGTGACAGTGTGTGCACCGTGTGGGTCTCTTAGGCTATATTCCACAGAATACTTATTCACTATTATGAATGGCATAGTGAAGTGCTTATTTATAGCCCTTTATGATTGCAATGTGCTTTGTATCGCTACTAGTCTATGTGCTACTCATGTGATGTTATTAAAGTAGTCTATTCCTCCTGCATGGTGTAATGGTGACAGTGTGTGCATCGTGTAGTTCTTGTCGTAGGCTATGATCATAATCTCTTGTAGGTTATGGAGTTGATTATCGCTATGATAGTATTGATGTGATTTATTCCCACTTCATAGTGTAAAGGTGACAGTGTGTATGCTATGTTAGTACTCGGTTTATTTTGCAAAGATCTATTATGCTCTAAGGTTACTTAAACATGAATATCGAATGTTGTGGAGCTTGTTAACTCCGGCATCGAGGGTTCGTGTAATCCTACGCAACGAATGGTGTTCATTATCAAACAAGAGTATATGTAGCACAAATGAGAGAAGTTATTATTTATTATGCGATCAATGTTGAGAGTGTCCACTAGTGAAAGTATGATCCCTAGGCCTTGTTTCCAATACTGCAAACACCGCTTATTTACTGTTCTGTTGCATGTTTACTTGCTGCCATATTTTATTCAGATTGCTATTACCACTCATATACATCAATACTACTTGTATTTCACTATCTCTTCGCCGAACTAGTGCACCTATACATCTGACAAGTGTATTAGGTGTGTTGGGGACACAAGAGACTTCTTGTATCGTGATTGCAGGGTTGCTTGAGAGGGATATCTTTGACCTCTTCCTCCCTGAGTTTGATAAACCTTGGGTGATTCACTTAAGGGAAAACTTGCTGCTGTTCTACAAACCTCTGCTCTTGGAGGCCCAACACTGTCTACAAGAATAGAAGCACCCGTAGACATCAAGATATTTTCTGGCGCCGTTGCCGGGGAACGAATCAAGACACTCCATCAAGCCCGTCAACCGCCATCAAACCTCCCACGTCAACCACGCGCCAGTTGTGGACAGCAAGCTATTTTCTGGCGCCGGGGAGGAAAGGTAAAAGGTACTCACACTCCGGATCTCGGCTACTAAGCTATTTTCCGGCGCCATTGTAAGTACTCGAAGCTATTTCCTTTAGATCCTGCAATTGCATATTTTGGTTTCTTGTTTACACTAGTTAGGCATAATGGAAAGTAACAGTGAGCTTTTATTTCTATTTCCTGAGTTAAGACATGGATTGTTTGCTGCGAAAATTAAAAAACCTATGGAATCTTATTTGCATGCTAGTAGCAATGATATTAGTATGAATGCTTTGAACACCATTGTTGCTAATGATATGGAAAATTCTAAGCTTGGGGAAGCTGGTTTTGATGAGCATGATTATTTTTATGATACCCTCCAATGATTACAATGATAGTGGTCTTTTAGTGCCGCCTACTATGGAGAGTAAATTTTATTTTGATTATACTATGCCTCCTACACTTGATGAGAATAATAATGATAGCTACTTTGTTGAATTTGCTCCCACTACAACTAATAAAATTGATTATGCTTATGTGGAGAGTAATAATTTTATGCATATGGCTCATGACAAGAATGTTTTATGTGATAGTTATATTGTTGAGTTTGTTCATGATGCTACTAAAAGTTATTATGAGAGAGGGAAACATGGTTATATGCATCTTAATAATATTAAGTTTCCCCTCTTTATGTTGAGAATCTTGAAATTGCGCTTGTGTTGCCTTCCTATGCTTGTCACTTTGTTCTTCATAAATTTATTTGTGTACAAGATTCCTTTTCATAGGAAGTGGGTTAGACTTAAATGTGTTTTGAATTTGCTTCGTGATGTTCTCTTTTGCTTCATTGTCTATTTTCATGAGAGTATCATTAAAACTGCTGAGCCCATCTTAATGGCTATAAAGAAAGAACTTCTTGGGAGATAACCCATGTGTTTATTTTGCTACTGTTTTGTTGGGTCTTGGAAGTTGTTTACTACTGTAGCAACCTCTCCTTATCATGTTTTTGTGCCAAGTAAAGTCTCTATGGTAAAGTTGATGCTAGATTTGGATTACTGCGCAGAAACAGATTTGCTGTCTGTCACGAATTCACGCAGAAGTCTCTGTAGGTAACTCAGAAAAATCTGAAAATTTACGTGTGTGATCCTCAGATATGTACGCAACTTTCATTAGTTTTGAGTTTTTCCATTTGAGCAAGTTAAGTGCCCCTGCCAAATTCGTCTTTACGGACTGTTCTATTTTTGACAGATTCTGCCTTTTATTTCGCATTGCCGCTTTTGCTATGTTGAATGAGTTTCTTTGTTCCATTAACTTTCAGAAGCTTTGTGCAATGTCCAGAAGTGTTAAGAATGATTGTGTCACCTCTGAACATGTGAATTTTTATTATGCACTAACCCTCTAATGAGTTTGCTTGAAGTTTGGTGTGGAGGAAGTTTTCAAGGGTCAAGAGAAGAGGGTGATATATGATCAAGAAGAGTGAAAAGCCTAAGCTTGGGGATGCCCCCGTGGTTCATCCCTGCATATTTCAAGAAGACTCAAGCGTCTAAGCTTGGGGATGCCCAAGGCATCCCCTTCTTCATCAACTTATCAGGTTTCTTCTATTGAAACTATATTTTTATTCGATCACATCTTATGTACTTTACTTGGAGCGTCTGTGTGCTTTTATTTTTGTTTTGTTATCTTAGTTCTCTTAATAAGTTCATCCTTGTGTGGGAGAGAGACACGCTCCGCTTTTTCATATGAACACTAGTGTTCTTCGTTTATGCTTTTAATGTTCAAGGGCGAAAGTTGATCGCTTCACTTGTTGCTATTTGGTTGGAATCAGAAAATGCTTCATATGGTCTTGAATAACTTGATACTTGGCAATTGTTTTGAGCTCTCATATATCATGTTTAAGCTCTTGCATCATGTAGTTAAATCTAGTAGTGGAGAACTACTGTAGAGCTTGTTGAAATTTGGTTTGCATGATTGGTCTCTCTAAGGTCTAGATATTTTCTGGTAAGAGTGTTTGAGCAACAAGGAAGACAGTGTAGAGTCTTATAATGCTTGCAATATGTTTTTATGTAAGTTTTGTTGTGCCGGTTCATACTTGTGTTTGCTTCAAACAACCTTGCTAGCCTAAGCCTTGTACTGAGAGGAAATGCTTATCGTGCATCCAAACACCTTGAGCCAAAACCTATGCCATTTGTGTCCACCATATCTACCTGCTATGTGGTATTTCCTGCCATTCCAAGTAAATACTTCATGTGCTACCTTTAAACAATTCAAAATTTATTATCTCTTATTTGTGTCAATGTTTTATAGCTCATGAGGAAGTATGTGGTGTTTTATCTTTCGATCTTGTCATTTATTTTTGACAGACTTTCACAATGGACTAGTGGCTCATCCGCTTATCCAATAATTTTGCAAAAAGATCTGGCAATGGGGTTCCCAGTCCCAATTAATTAACTTGCATTAATAATTCTCTTCACATGTTTTGCTCTGATCTATCAGTAAGCAACTTAAATTTGCAAATAGACACTCCTCCATGGTATGTGAATGTTGGAAGGCACCCGAGGATTCGGTTAGCCATGGCTTGTGAAAGCAAAGGTTGGGGGAGTGTCATCTAATAAATAAAACTAAAGTACATGTGTAAACAAAAGAGAAGAGGGATGATCTACCTTGCTGGTAGAGATAATGTCCTTCATGGGAGCTGCTCTTGAAAGTCTGGTTGATAAGGTAGTTAGAGTACCCATTACCATTTGTTGACAACAACAAAAACCTCTCAAAATTTTACTTTTATGCTCTCTATATGATTTTAAAACTTGAAAAGCTCTAGCACATGATTTAATCCCTGCTTCCCTCTGCGAAGGGCCTATCTTTTACTTTATTGTTGAGTCAGTTTACCTATTCCCTTCCATCTTAGAAGCAAACACTTGTGTCAACTGTGCATTGATCCTTACATACTTGCTTATTTGCATTCATCATATTACTCTGTGTAGACAATTATCCATGAGATATGCATGTTGAAAGTTGAAAGCAACTGCTGAAACTTATATCTTCCTTTGTGTTGCTTTGATGCCTTTACTTTGAATTTATTGCTTTATGAGTTAACTCTTATGCAAGTCTTATTGATGCTTGTCTTGAAAGTACTATTCATGAAAGGTTTTGCTATATGTTATCTATTTGTTAGCAAACTATAGATCATTGCTTTGAATCATACCATTCATGTCATATGCTTTACAATAATGTTGATCAAGATTATGATGGTAGCATGTCACTTCAGAAATTATTCTTGTTATCGTTTACCTACTCGAGGACGAGTAGGAACTAAGCTTAGGGATGCTGATACGTCTCCAACGTATCTATAATTTCTGATGTTCCATGCTTGTTTTATGACAATACCTACATGTTTTGTTCACACTTTATGATGTTTTGATGCATTTAGGAACTAACCTATTGACGAGATGCCGAAGTGCCAGTTCCTGTTTTCTGCTGTTTTTGGTTTCAGAAATCCTAGTAAGGAAATATTCTCGGAATCGGACAAAATCAACGCCCAGCATCCTATTTTCACGCGAAGCTTCCAGAACACCCGAGAGAGGCCAGAGGGGGCCACAGGCCCACCAGACACTACCCTGGCGCGGCCAAGGGGGCCCGCGCCCCCTGTTGTGTCGTCGCCTTGTTGACCTTACGCCGCCTCTTCGCCTATATAAAGGTCCCTGACCTAAAACCCGAGACGAATAAGCCACGGTACGAGAAAAGTTCCGAGCCGCCGCCATCGCGAAGCCAAGATCGGGGGACAGGAGTCTCTATTCCGGCACGCCGCCGGGACGGGGAAGTGCCCCGGAAGGCTTCTCCATCGACACCGCTGCCATCTCCACCGCCATCTTCATCACCGCTGCTGCTCGGAGGGAGTAGTTCTCCATCGAGGCTCGGGGCTGTACCGGTAGCTATGTGGTTCATCTCTCTCCTATGTACTTCAATACAATAATCTCATGAGCTGCCTTACATGATTGAGATTCATATGATGATGCTTGTAATCTAGATGTCATTATGCTAGTCAAGTGGGTTTTACTTATGTGATCTCCGGAGACTCCTTGTCCCACGTGTGTAAAGGTGACAGTGTGTGCACCGTGTGGGTCTCTTAGGCTATATTTCACAGAATACTTATTCATTGTTATGAATGGCATAGTGAAGTGCTTATTTATAGCCCTTTATGATTGCAATGTGCTTTGTATCGCTACTAGTCTATGTGCTACTCATGTGATGTTATTAAAGTAGTCTATTCCTCCTGCATGGTGTAATGGTGACAGTGTGTGCATCGTGTAGTTCTTGTCGTAGGCTATGATCATAATCTCTTGTAGGTTGTGGAGTTGATTATCGCTATGATAGTATTGATGTGATTTATTCCCCCTTCATAGTGTAAAGGTGACAGTGTGTATGCTATGTTAGTACTCGGTTTATTTTGCAAAGATCTATTATGCTCTAAGGTTACTTAAACATGAATATCGAATGTTGTGGAGCTTGTTAACTCCGGCATTGAGGGTTCGTGTAATCCTACGCAACGAATGGTGTTCATTATCAAACAAGAGTATATGTAGCACAAATGAGAGAAGTTACTATTTATTATGCGATCAATGTTGAGAGTGTCCACTAGTGAAAGTATGATCCCTAGGCCTTGTTTCCAATACTGCAAACACCGCTTATTTACTGTTCTGTTGCATGTTTACTTGCTGCCATATTTTATTCAGATTGCTATTACCACTCATATACATCAATACTACTTGTATTTCACTATCTCTTCGCCGAACTAGTGCACCTATACATCTGACAAGTGTATTAGGTGTGTTGGGGACACAAGAGACTTCTTGTATCGTGATTGCAGGGTTGCTTGAGAGGGATATCTTTGACCTCTTCCTCCCTGAGTTCGATAAACCTTGGGTGATCCACTTAAGGGAAAACTTGCTGCTGTTCTACAAACCTCTGCTCTTGGAGGCCCAACACTGTCTACAAGAATAGAAGCACCGTAGACATCGGGACACAAGAGACTTCTTGTATCTTAATTGCAGGGTTGCTTGAGAGGAATATCTTTGACCTCTACCTCCCTGAGTTCGATAAACCTTGGGTGATTCACTTAAGGAAACTTGTTGCTGTTATAGAAACCTCAGCTCTTGGAGGCCCAACACTGTCTACAGGAAAAGAAGCGTGCGTAGACATCAAGCTATTTTCTGGCACCGTTGCCGGGGAGGTAAGGTAAAAGGTATTCACATCCTCTGACTACTAAGCTATTTCCTAGCACTGTTGCCGGTGTGTGAGTGCTCGAAGGTATCTCCTTTAGATTCTGCAATTTTATCTTTTTGTCTCTTGTTTTTATTTTCACTAGTTAGTCTTAATGGAAAACAACAAAAAAATTAGAGAACTTTATGAACTTTATATTGAATTAGGACATGATGTGTTTGAAGAGAGAATTAAAAAACCCATGGAACTTTGTTTGCAAAATAGTTGTAGCAATGTTATTAGCATGAACTCTTTGAACACTATTATCGCTAATGCTATGGAAGAATTTAAGCTTGGGGAGGTCGGTTTTGATGAAAATGATCTCTTTAGTCCCCCAAGTTTTGAGGAGAAAATTTTCTTTGATGATACTTTGCCTCCCATTTATGATGATTATAATGATAGTGGTATTTTGGTGCCACCTACTATGGAGGATAAAGTTTATTATGATTATACCATGCCTACAATTTATGATTATTACAATGGTGGTTATGATAGTTTTACTCCCACTATTACTAATAAAATTGATTATGCTTATGTGGAGAGTAATGATACTTTTATGCATGTGGATCATGACAAGAATGTTGTATATGATAGTTATATTGTTGATTTTGTTCATGATGCTACTGGAAATTATTATGAGAGAGGGAAACATGGTTATATGCATCTTAATAATATTAAGTTTCCCCTCTTTATGTTGAGAATTTTGAAGTTACTCGTGTTTTATCTTCCTATGCTTGCAACTTTGTTCTTCATGAATTTATTTGTGTACAAGATTCCTATGCATAGGAAGCGGGTTAGGCTTAAATGTGTTTTGAATTTGCTTCTTGATGCTCTCTTTTGCTTCAACTCTTATTTCTTGCGAGAGCATCATTAAAATTATTGAGCCCATCTTAATGGCTATAAAGAAAGCACTTCTTGGGAGATAACCCATGTTTTTATTTTTCTATTGTTTTGTTGTGTCTTGGAAGTTGTTACTACTGTAGCAACCTCTCCTTATCATGTTTATTTCGTTGTTGTGCCTGTTGCCTGCCAAAACCCACCGGCGAGCAGTGGTTAAGCAACACCAAGAGCCGGGAGGCTTCCAAGACTGCAGGGGGCCCTGGTCCCTCGACGTCGTCCCGCAAATGTTCCGGCACACGTCCTAGCGGTTGCAAGGGAGTGCCACCTGACCTATACCTGGTCAGGAAGGTGTTGGATTGCTTCGATTAGTTTCCTGCATGGCAGACACGTAAACATTAAATACGAGCCCGATCGGCTCTCAGGTTGCCCTGTGGATCGGCTCAAAGAGCCGATCGCCCCATGGTTCACGTCGGGTTAACGATGACATGGGGCTCCTGCTTGATCAATATAAAGTTAATCTAATCTACGACAGTTTGGGGTTTTCACCGCATGATCGGAACATCCTGCGCGTAGTTGAGCCTAATAGACACGAAAGATAATGGAAAACTAACCCTAAAAGAGGCCTAAAAACCAACATTAAGTTAATTCCCGGAACATCCCTCTTAGGACTAACAAACCGTACCTTACGTACTACCGGATCGTTCAACCCGTTTGCAAGGCCTAACCATACAGATATTAAACCAATCCTTGAAGAATCAAGGACCAACTATAACAGATTGGATCTACTAAATAATGAACAAGCAAGGTGTTGTCCTTACACCTAGGTAGGTATAAGGGCAGCTAGATATCGAGGGACGGCATGGCTAAGCAAATATGCACGAGAAAAGCATCCATGCAAGCCCCAAAACACCTAAGATAAATAGTGCTACTCGCCATCAACAACGCTTCAGCACGAGCAACACAAGATAACGAATAAACGTATACTGCCTATATCGCAAGATGCGATCTAGGCAGCATGATGCTTACCCGGGAGAAACCCTCAAAAGAAGGGGTGGCGATGCGCCTGGTTTGTGTTTGTTGTGAACGTGATTGTCCTCCTTTTTCGATAACCCTAGATAAATATTTATAGTCCAAGGGACTTTCTAATTCGGGCGTGCACCTAACCGTGCACGGGTTAAACTCTATCTTTTAATTCTAAACTAAGATGCAATCTACTATATTTACAGATACACGGGCAATCTAGCCCAAACTCTTCGCACAAGGCCGCTTCAGAGATGCTCCACGCGTATATCCTTCAAGCCCATCTCAATTACGGCCCATCTCCTGATTTGGCCAAAATCGGTGATAACACATGCCCCCTGGTTTTGGTAATGATAATTTCAAAACCACATGTTTTTCCTTCGAAGGGTCATGTCGTGGCAGAGCAGAACCGTCGCAGTATTTTTTATCATGACGCCTTGCCTTCTCAACTTCTCTGCACGATCTGACAGTTTTGGCACCACATCCTCGAAAACTGCTCGAGCATTAAATCTCCACTATATCTCCTTTTATTTAACCGCACCGAACAGTTCACCTCTTCATCCCCCTGCTCCAAACTAGCCGTCGGCCAAAAAACCCTCTCCCTCTGTAGCCATGTCTTCCTCTTCCTCCTCCGCTTCATCGGCTCTCTCCTCCCAATCCTCTTCCTCGAGTGAACTGGAGCCGGAGGTCAATCAGATGGCCATCTATGAGGCTCTCGCGCCCGAGTATTGGGACGCGAGAGAATGGGACTTCGCCATCGAGTCGGAGGACGACGAGCCCCGCACCATCGGGGAAGAAGACCTCCGGTTCCTCGTCGACGGGGAACTGGAATCGGCGTGCGAGGACGACCTCCTCTCATGGGAGCGGATCTCTCCTCCGACGAGGAGGAAGAAGAGGCGGAGGAGTCTGAGGAGGAAGACTCCTCCTCCGCCGGGTACCCGCCGGCCAAGCGCCTCCGAGGCTGGGCCTGGTCAGATGACGACGATGACGACGACGACGAGGAGGATGAAGACGCTACTGGCGGCTTCATCAGCGACGAAGAACCCGCCGGTAGCAGCACCGACGGCGGCGACGACGAGGGCAGTGACGGCCCTTAGATTAGGGAGTAGTATAGGGCTAGTAGCAGTGCATTAGGCACTCAGATGACCCCTTTTGAGAGCAATTAGCTCTTCGTTGTAAAATCCCCCTTTGAATCAATTATCTGATTTCCTATCTTCTTCATCTTCCGATTGTCAAAGGTGGTCAACGCCCCAAGAGCCGATAGCATCGTATCGGCTTTTTACCATCAGACGCCCATAAAGCCAATCTGATAACCAACTAGACAGGTTCAAGCAAACAATCCTCAGATTTAGACAATAACTTGATACCTGACCATGATGCTTTGTACCTCTAAAGTCGATGACTGCGCATCGGCTGTTTTTATTCTAAAGTCGATGTCTGTGCATCGGCTGTTTCCCAAAAATTTTAAAAAAAATTACTGGCCGATTTCGTGTATCGGCCTCCATATCTTACTGCTCATCATCCCACATGCTTGGGAAGTACTTCTTGAGATGCTGGCCATTGACAGCCACTGGGAACTTCACCCCATCCAACTGTTCGAGCATGTATGTATTACCCTTTAAAACTTGGTCAACTTTGTACGGGCCGTGCCAATTTGGAGACCACTTTCCATACATTTTATCCTTAGTCCCCAATGGCAATACAGCTTCCCATACCAGATCACCAACCTGGAACTCCTTTGGCTTCACCTTCTTATTATATGCGCGAGCCACCTTGGCTTTATTCTCCTTGATTTTCTCAAGTGACCAAAGTCTAAGTTCCGTTGCATCCTCAATACTGTCACTCATCAGGGCTGCATATTCTTCAGTAGTTAGATCATTCTGAAATGTAACCCTTCTCGACCCAGCCTTGATTTCCCAGGGTAACACAGCTTCTTGTCCATAGACCAGATGGTACGGCGAGGTTTTTATTGCTCCATGACACGACATGCGATAAGCCCACAAAGCTTCTGACAATACCTCGTGCCAACGTCTAGGATGCTCGTCGATCTTCCTCTTAATCAGCTTGATCAAACTTTTGTTGGACGCTTCAGCCTGTCCATTTGCTTGAGCATAGTATGGAGACGATCGGATCGACTTGATTCCCATATCCTCGCAGAACTTTCTAAACTCCTTAGACACGAAGACCGAACCTCCATCGGTCGTAATAGTCTGGGGAATCCCGAATCTGTGAATAACATGCTCCCTCACAAAATCGACAACATCTGACGCTGCCACTGCCTTCATAGGAACGGCCTCTACCCATTTAGTAAAATAATCTGTAATGGCCAGAACCCATACATGACCTTTGCTCAAAGGAGGATGTATCTTGCCGATCATGTCCATGCCCCACCCTCGAAACGGCCACGGCTTGATGATGGGATTCATTGCTGATGCAGGCACCATCTGAATGCTTCCAAACTTCTGGCATGCTTGACACCCTTTATAGTATTGGAAACAATCTTCAAGCATAGTGGGCCAATAAAATCCCGATCGCCTGATCAGCCACTTCATCTTATGAGCCGATTGGTGAGTTCCACAGGCACCCTCATGTACCTCATGCAAGAGCCGATTGGACTCGGCTGGTCCCAAACACTTGAGAAGTAACCCTTCCAAAGTCCTGTAGAACATATCATCACCAATCAGGACGTACTTCATGGCCCTGTATCTTATCCGTTTAGGTGCCCCCCGAGCCGGATCTTTCAAGTAATTGAAGATATCGGCTCTCCAATCATCGGGTTCCATGAGCTGCACCTGAAAATCGGCTTCCTCTACCACGTCTTTGTATCCTGACGCCGTCTGTGCGAGGTCGTTCGCCTCGGTATTTTGCGACCTTGGGATCCAATGGAAGTTTATATACCTGAACTGGGCCATCAGCTCACGGCATTGCATCCATAATGGGAAGAGCGACTCGCTCTCACACTTGTATTCCTCCGTGAGTTGAGAAATCACCAACTTGGAGTCTCCAAATACCTCAACTGCCTCTGCCCCAGCGTCCAATAGCAACTCCATTCCCTTGCACATCGCTTCATACTCAGCAACATTGTTGGTGCAAGGGGTAGATATCCTGATAGAGAAGGAATACGTTGCCCCCCGAGGCGACACGAGTAGCACGCCGATGCCGCACCCATCCTCACAGACCGATCCATCGAAGAACATGGTCCATGCACGCACAGATAGTGCTGCAACGTCCGTGTTGATTCGTTCAGCAATAAGATCGGCCAACGCTTGTCCTTTGACTGCTTTCGCAGGCTGATACCGGATATCAAATTCCGATAAGTAAACATCCATTTGCCGAGTCGGCCTTTCAACACAGGAGCCGACAACATATGCTTGATGACATCCGATTTGCATATGACGATGATTTCAGCTTTCAGCAAGATGTGCTGAATCTTGGTACAGGTGAAGAATAGGCAAAGGCACAACTTCTCGATCTCGAGGTACCTCGTTTCTGCATCCAACATCCTTCTGCTGAGGTAGAAAACCACTTTTTCCAGGCCATCATAGACCTGCACCACCACTGACGCGATGGAGGTGTCAGCTACTGACAGGTAAATGTAGAATGGCCTGTCTTGCTGCGGTGGAACCAACACAGGTGGCTTCGTTAAGTACTCCTTAATATCGTCAAATGCTTGTTGTTGCTCTGCCCCCCAGCGAAACTCCTCATCAGACTTGATTTTGACCAGTCCCATGAACGGCTCAATTCGTCCTGACAAGTTGGAGATGAACCTTCTGACGAAATTAATTTTGCCGATGAGACACTGGAGCTCCTTCTTCGTGGTGGGTGGCTTCATCGTTCGCACTGCCTCTTGACTTTTCAGGCCGATCTCAATTCCGCGTTCATGAACCAAGAATCCCAGGAACTGACCGGCCGTCACACCAAAGGCACACTTCTTTGGATTCATTCTTAGTCCGAACTTCCTAGTTCGGTCCAGGACGTGTCGCAAATCTTCCAAGTGTCCGTCCACCGAAACAGACTTGACCACCACGTCATCGATGTAAATCTCCACCAATTTGCCGATTAAATCGTGAAAGATGTAATTCATGGCTCTTTGGTATGTTGCGCCGGCATTCTTCAATCCAAACGTCATGACCACATATTCGAACAAGCCTACTGAGCCTGGCACTCTGAATGCAGTCTTGTTTATATCTTCTGGAGCCATAAAGATTTGGTTGTAGCCGGCATTGCCATCCATGAAGCTTAGAACTTTATGACCAGCAGCTGCATTGATCAACGTCTCTGCTACTGGCATCGGATATTCATCCTTGGGAGTGGCACTATTGAGATTCCGAAAATCTATGGCGACGCGCCATCGGCCATCCTTTTTCTCCATAGGTACGACATTGGAAATCCATTCAGCGTACCTACATGGCCTGATGAACCCGGCGTCCAACATCTTCTGGATCTCTTTCTTGACTTCCACCAAGATTTCGGCCTTCATCTGTCGTGCTCGCTGCTGGAATGGCCGAAATCCTTTCTTCAGAGGGAGCCGATGCTCAATGATACTCCTATCTAACCCAGGCATCTCTGTATAATCCCATGCGAAACAATCTGGGTACTCTTTCAACAGGGCTATCAACTGGCTCCTCAGCTGTGGATCCAACTTTTTGTTGATAAATGTTGGTCGTGGCTTATCCCCAGGACCAATGTCAACCTCTTCTAGTTCATCAGCTGATGTGAACCCATACCCCAGCTTTCCATCGCCTGCTAAATCAATGTTGAACACAGGCAGAAGGCATGTTGAGGCTAATTTTGGCCGATTGCTAGAATCGGCCTCCTTTTTCATTGCAATGCTTAATGAGGGTTCACAACTTCTTGGTTCTCTGCTATAGCTACGTGACATGCTCGAGGTGAGATCCTCGCTTTTTATTTTTTGGGGCCGATCGCATGTATCGGCCTCCTCTTCATCTTTGCCACGGGAGTGACTGCTTTCAGCTTTATCCTTGCTATGGCGATCTGCAAGCCCTGCCATGTTGATATCAAAAGAGAAACCTGGCGCTTGCAGTGACTAAGATCCACCATGTTGACGTCAGGAAACGGATGTGTGTCAACTCTCCTAGCAAACTGACCGAAGAGTAATCGGCCTTGTTCTATCGCCATTTGAATCTGTCCGTGCAAGACTTTGCAGTCGTTGGTGGCATGGATGAACGTGTGATGCCATTTGCAGTATGGCCTGCCGTTCATCCCTTGTACCGTGGGGATTTTGTGGCCTTCGGGTAACTTCAGCTGTTTTCCTTCAGTAGCAAATCAAAAATTTGCTCCGTTTTGCTTAAATCAAAGTCAAACCCTTTTGCAGGCCCCGGTTGTTTCACCCACTTGCGGACACGGGTTTTGCCCCGAGTCCATTCAGCTACGGCGACTTCCTGATCTTTGCAGAATCTTCATCCTCTTCCATCTCGATCGGGCGACGCGTTTGAACTTGTCCTGGTACAATTCTGGTGGCGCTGTTCATACGATGTCAATTTCTGAACCATATGCGCCAGTGAATTGTAGTCCGCTTGGAAGGTCACGTCTTTGGCGGCGGCGAGGCTATTGCCGGCTCGTGCTTCCTTCTCGGATAAACGAACCGAATAACATCGGTTCCGACGGTCTGAGCGCTGGATGTATTCGGACACCGTCTCTCTCGCCTTTGCCGAACCTGGTCGGATCGGCAATGCCGCTTCGTAGCTTCTGAATGATATTGTATGTGCTGCTCTTCCAGCTGCTTCCATGTTCGAACCGAATCTGGTGGCGACGAGGTGTACCATCCAAAGGCTGGACCCGTGAGAGATTGTGAAAAGAACCTCACACGTAGCTGGTCTGAAGCTGAGACCATGCCCAACTGTGCCAAATATCGGCTCACGTGCTCAATTGAGCTAGATCCTTCTGATCCACTGAATTTTGTGAAGTCGGGGAGCCGATACTTAGGCGGTAGTGGGATTAGGTCATACTCGTTGGGATACGGCTTGGAATAGCCGACCATTCTCTTCTTCGGCGGATACCGAACGGTCTCTCAAGATTGTGATCTGATCCACCGTAGCTGCGAAGGTTGAGCTTTCCTGACTTGTTCCGGTGGCATATTTAGCTAGCCACTTTGTTTCTCAGCATCTGCTCGAGCGCCTCCTCTGTGGCAATCCCTCCTGTGGCGTCCCTCCTCGTAACTGGCTCATCCAGTTGTTGCAGTCCGGCACGTATGTGCACACGTATCCATGTGGAATTTCCTTGGGCGGCTCATATAGGAATTGGTAATCGCCAGGATCACCTCCAATCTTGTAGACGACGTATGCCGGTGAACCTTGTTGTTGTGGAGCTGCAACCGTGTATGGCAGTGGTGGTCGAGTGTAGAACGGTATCTCTCCCTGATGAGTTCCTAGCAGGTCCTGACGGGGAATACTGATGCTTCATGATTTCTTGCACCACGTGAAGCGCAACACGCTCCAAAGTGTTCACCAGGCTCTCAGAATGCCGATGTAGAGAATGAGCAACGGCATAGTTAATTTCCTGTCGCAGGGCTCTGGTACGTTCCTCCGAAGGGAGAGATAGATCTAGTCCCTCTAACGCGCCTTCGGGTTGGAACCCTTTGAACTTAATGCCGTGCGAACGGGTCTTCTCAAAAGAGCCGATGAGATCGGCTTCGAAGGTGGCCTTGAGATCATCATATTTCTTCTTGTGCTCAGCAGGCAGATCTTCGTACTTGATCGGTTCTTCCGCCATCTCGGATGTTGACGTGGTTGTTGCGGAAGATGGTCCCACCGGGCGTGCCAGAATGTGTTGCCTGCCAAAACCCACCGGTGAGTAGTGGTTAAGCAACACGAAGAGCCGGGAGGCTTCAAGACTGGGGGCCCTGGTCCCTCGACGTCGTCCCGCAAATGTTCCGGCACACGTCCTAGCGGTTGCAAGGCGTGCCACCTGACCTAAACCTGGTCGGAAGGTTTTGGATTGCTTCGATTAGTTTCCTGCATGAGACACGTAAACATTAAATACGAGCCCGATCGGCTCTCAGGTTGCCCTGGATCGGCTCAAAGAGCCGATCGCCCCATGGTTCACGTCGGGTTAACGATGGCATGGGGCTCCTGCTTGATCAATATAAAGTTAATATAATCTACGACAGTTTGGGGTTTTCACCGCATGATCGGAACATCCTGCGCGTAGTTGAGCCTAATAGACACGAAAGATAATGGAAAACTAACCCTAAAAGAGGCCTAAAAACCAACATTAAGTTAATTCCCGGAACATCCCTCTTAGGACTAAAAAACCGTACCTTACGTACTACCGGATCGTTCAACCCGTTTGCAAGGCCTAACCATACAGATATTAAACCAATCCTTGAAGAATCAAGGAGCAACTATAACAGATTGGATCTACTAAATAACGAACAAGCAAGGTGCTGCCCTTACACCTAGGTAGGTATAAGGGCAGCTAGATATCGAGGGACGGCATGGCTAAGCAAATATGCACGAGAAAAGCATCCATGCAAGCCCCAAAACACCTAAGATAAATAGTGCTACTCGCCATCAACAACGCTTCAGCACGAGCAACACAAGATAACGAATAAGCGTATACTACCTAGATCGCAAGATGCGATCTAAGCAGCATGATGCTTACCGGGAGAAACCCTCGAAAGAAGGGGTGGCGATGCGCCTGGTTTGTGTTTGTTGTGAACGTGATTGTCCTCCTTTTTCGATAACCCTAGATACATATTTATAGTCGAAGGGACTTTCTAATTCGGGCGTGCACCTAACCGTGCACGGGTTAAACTCTATCTTTTAATTCTAAACTAAGATGCAATCTACTATATTTTACAGATACACGGGCAATCTAGCCCAAACTCTTCGCACAAGGCCGCTTCAGAGATGCTCCACGCGTATATCCTTCAAGCCCAGCTCAATTACGGCCCATCTCCTGATTTGGCCAAAATCTGGTGATAACAGTGCCAAGTAAAGTATCTAATAGAAAGTTGATACTAGATTTGGATTTCTGCACAGAAACAGATTTCTTATCTGTCACGAATTCGCGTTTTTCTCTCTGGAGAAGAATCAAAAATCTGCGAAAATTCATGCGTGATCCTCAGATATGTACGCAACTTTCTTTAGTTTTGAGTTTTTTCTGATCGAGCAAGTTAAGTGCCTCAAAAAATCGTCTTTACGGACTGTTTTTGACAGATTCTGCCTTTTATTTCGCATTGCCTCTTTTACTGTGTTTGAGTGAAGTTCTTTGCTCCATTAAACTTCAGTAGCCTTGGGTAATGTCCAGAAGTGTTGGGAATGATTGTGTCCTTGCTGAACATGTGAATTTTTGATTATGCATTAACCCTCTAATGAGATTGCTTTGAGTTTGGTGTGAAGGATGTTTTCAAGGGTCAAGAGAGGAGGATGATATGATCAAGAAAAGTGAAAAGTCTAAGCTTGGGGATGCCCCCGTGGTTCATCCCTGCATATTTCAAGAAGACTCAAGCGTCTAAGCTTGGGGATGCCCAAGGCATCCCCTTCTTCATCAACAACTTATCAGGTCATCTCTAGTGAAATTATATTTTAATTCTTTCACATCATATGTGCTTTAGTTGGAGCGTATGTGTGCTTTTATTTTTGTTTATGTTTGAATAAATTCGGATCCTAGAAATCCGTGTGTGCGAGAGAGACATGCTCCGCTTTTTCATTTGAACACTTGTGTTCTTCGTTTTACTTTAATATTCATGTTAAAAGTCGCTTCATTTATTGCTATTTGGTTGGAAACAGAAAATTCTTCATGTGGTAGTTGGTATATTGTCTTGAATAATTTGATACTTGGCAATTGTTTTGAGCTCTCAAGTAGATCATGTTTAAGCTCTTGCATCATGTAGTTTAAATCTATTAGTGGAGAACTACCATAGAGCTTGTTGAAATTTGGATTGCATGATTGGTCTCTCTAAGGTCTAGATATTTTCTGGTAAAAGTGTTTGAACAACAAGGAAGACAGTGTAGAGTCTTATAATGCTTGCAATATGTTCTTGTGTAAGTTTTTGCTATACCAGTTCATGCTTGTGTTTTCTTCAAACAACCTTGCTAGCCAAAGCTTTGTACTGAGAGGGAATGCTTCTCGTGCATAAAAAAACCTTGAGCCAAAACCTATGCCATTTGTGTCCATCATAACTACCTATATGTGGTATTTTTCTGCCATTCCAAAGTAAATTGCTTGCGTGCTACCTTTAAAAATTTCATTCCTTGTCTTTGCAATATATAGCTCATGGAAAAGTAGCCTAACAACTATTGTGGTAATGAATATGTTGCTATGTATCTTAGTTCTTATAAGTTGCTTGTTGAGCGGTAAGCATGTTTCTGGGGACGCCATAAACTTTTTTTCTTTGTTGAATATCATGTGAGTTGCTATGCATGTTCGTCTTATCTGAAGTAAGGGAGATTTCTCATGATTAAATGGTTTGAGTATGCATATTATTAGAGAAGAACATTGGGCCGCCAACCAAAGCCATGTATCATGGTGGAAGTTTCATCTTGGACATTAATCCTCAGAATCTCTTATGAGAATATTATTGTTGTTGAATGCTTAAAGCATTAAATAGAGGAGTCCATTATCTGTTTTCTATGTTGTCCCGGTATGGATGTCCTTAAGTTGAGATCTATCAAAATTGAGAAATCAAATGCGATCTATCTCCTTGGATCTTTGTACAGGTGGCATAGAGGTACCCCTTTGTGACTGACATGGGTATACCCTTCGGGTACCCATTATTAGTATACCTGGTTTGGCTCGGCCCAATATGGAGAAGGCCCAACAAGGCAACCCGAAGAATTAGTTGACTAGGACTCTTGTAAAACCCTAGGCTGGTTGCATATATAAAGCCAGCCAGGGCACCCAATAGAAGGAGGACTATAGATAGACAACATAGTTCCGCCTACGGCGGCACCCTGTAAACACATCTATGATCATATACTGGATTGCTAGCAGCACGTAGGGATCCTCCGCCGAGGGGACCCGAAGCTGGGTACGTCGTGTGCCTAATCTCGCTCCCGGAATCTCCATCGTCACTCTCTCCCAAAACCCAAGCCTACAATACGTAGGCATTGCCGAGGTGATCCCTCGTCAATTGGCGCCGACCGTGGGGACCGCGACGACTGGATTTCGTTATCCGGGCGGGATCCGTCAAGCTCATCATCAACATCATCAAGAAGATTTGAGATAAAAAAAACAAGATCGCATCTGGATGAAAAAAGAAAAGTGTCGACTTCATCATCAAACGTTCGCCAGATCCCATCTGGCCAATTTAACGGCTTCGTCATCAACAACCGCAATGGCAGCTTCACTTTTGAAGATCGTTTATGCTGCAATCCGTCCCGCGTACAGTAGTATTTCTGCTGTTCAATGCTTGCGGAAACTCGGATGGATCGACCGGCCAGTATACAAACTCATGCAAGCCAAAGCTCAAAGAAAAGAAGTCCAGATCGGGCACTAGTTCTCTGGGAAAAATTAATTGAAGCCAATCACGGGCGCAGGTTCAAGTCCCAAGGAAATCAGAAAAAAGCGTCGGGTGTTGTTGGATTTGGCGACCGCGGCTACAGCGCGTTTGCCCTCAACAAGGCAGCGAGCAGTCCCGAGGAAAAAGAAGCGGTCACGTCACGTCAAGCGAAAGTCGCATCAACCAGCTCTGGGAAGTCATTACGTGATTTGGTTTTGCAGATCGGGGTTTCTTTTCTTATTCAATATTTCTCTGATTGACTTGTTTGGATTTAATCTTCACATACATGTATTTATTTTATATATACTTATGCTTAATTTGGAACAATCATGAGTCCAAGACAGGATCGGAGGGCGCGGATGAAAGAGGATTCTGGAGCATGCACGAAATAAAGCTGAGCTTCTACGTGTAAAAAAAATCATCGGATTTGTCGGTCACACACGCACTAGCTATCGCGAATTCGCCATCCAATATTGAGACTATCAGCTTCGACCGTTCGCCATTATGGACTCAACACACTCGGGGGCTCGCCCGTTGGGGATCCGCCACATCGACAGCATCTTCTTCATCGACTACTTCCGGCCAAGCGTCACGCGCCTATATCGACTGTGCTAGCTGCATGACTTGGTTCAGCGAGGACTCCGTCGCACCCGGTGAAAAAGCTAAGTGTTCCTCTTGAAATAGTCAAATTATTATATACTTTCGCCACACCCGAATACTCGGGGGCTGCATCATTACATCATTAAAGCAAATTCACCTAACACTGAGGGTTGTACCATTACTTCGTTATCACAAAATATATTCGGTTATTTGGTGAATTTTTTTTCTTCGGCTCTGGATATATCTTCTCCGGCTCAGTGGAATTATTTTCTCCGATTCAGTGAAATTATTTTCTTCGGCTCAGTGGTTATCGTCTTCGGCTCAGTGGATTTATTCTCTCTGGATTACTGGATTGGTTTTCTTTGGGTTATTATTGGTTCACTTATACAATATTACCCGACGCGTTTCCGGGTCAATGGATTCATCTTCTATGGTTATTACTGAAACTATTTTCTCCGGCTCAGTGGATTCATCCTCTATGGTATCTATGGATTCATCTTTTATGGTTATTACTAGATTCTTCGGGTCAATGGATTCATCCTCTATGATATCGGCGGATATCTTCAATATATGATGGTGTAATCTTTAATATGGATTCATCTCAAGTACTTCATCTCGGACTTTATCTTCAGTATTTCATCCTTAATGGCCTTCTTTCGGCGACACGGATAATACTCGGGGGTTCGACAACAACTTCACCCCTGAGCATAGTTACAATATAATATTCCAGGCGACCACTACATTGTGCTCGGGGGCTCGGCTATTTCTTTATAAACAATTTGGCGGCATCTACTTCTGTTATTTGGTGGTTTGTATTTCGGCTCGATTTCTTCTCTGCACTCGAAGATTTTATTGCGCGTCAACTCCGTCGTATCTAATAAGCTAAGTGTTTCCTTTTAATTTACATAAAGTTGATTATCATTTACTTTTACCGCACACGACACTCGGGGGATGTGCGGCATAAATTTACTTTACATATCATCGAATCCGAGCATCTGACACCGCATGCGAAAAAGAGAGTCAAGGAAAAGATAGAAAAAGTTTTTTTATTTGTGCAGGAGAAAGCAAATTTCAAAGTATACAAGTTTTTGAGCCTATGTCCGGATGCGCGCACCCGACCATAGCCTCGGGGGCTACTCCCATCGGGAGCGCTGGCCGCGAACCCGACGAAATCTTATTCAAGGAGAACTCGAAGAAATTGTCTTCATGCGAGAATCCGACGAAATCTTCTTCAGGGAGGAACCCGATGAAATTTTGAGAGAACCCGACGAAATTGTCTTCAAGAGAGGACAGGACCCGACGAATTTTTCCTGAAGGAGGAACCCGAATAATTATCTTCAAGGAGGATCCGAAGAATTATCTTCAAGGAGGACCCGAAGAATTGTCCTCAGGGGAGGACCCGAAGAATTGTCCTCAGGGAGGACCCGAAGAATTATCTTCAAGGAGGACCCGAAAAATTATCCTCAAGGAGGATCCGAAGAATTGTCCTCAGGGAGGACCCGAAGAATTGTCCTCAAGGAGGACCCGAAGAAATTTTCTTCAAGGAGGAACTCGACGAAATTTTCAGCAAGGAGGAACCAAAAAAAAATTTGGGTCCATTAACTCGGTCATATTGTTACGAGCAAGAGCATCGGTGATGTATCCGACAATATAGAATAACCAATATATTCAGCTGTCTCATCAAGCCCGAGAGAAAAATAGAAGAACCCGCAAAATGGGTCATTGCATCAGCCGAACAAGGTACTTGACAAAATATTCTCAGAGCGCCAAAGTCGCGAATAATCTCTGAATGCCGCAAAACTCTCGAAGGTAAGACCCCGGGTCCGTCCTGAGCGGCGTGGCACCGTCTCTGACGTCGGTTTGCTACTTTTTCCGTATCAACAGATATGAAGAAAATCCTAACGGACGCGTTAGGTACCCGATAAAACATGATTGGGACTCGACAGATGGTAAGACCTTAAGCGGCACATGTCGAGTTAACACCAGTATCCCGAGGTCATGTCCAGGGACGTGATCTTGAAGTAGGTTCTTGCGGGATTGCCACAAGAGCAGTTAACTGTACCTGATCCGTCAGATGAACCAGCCCCATTTACCATTATCCCTGAACAACATAGATAGCAACGGCCTGGAGTCAATAAAACGAGGGGCTGCGCCCAGAAATATAGTCAAGTTCTTTATCGAATAGTACAACTTGAGTCTATGTCTAGGTGCAAGCACCTGCCCATAGGCTCGGGGGCTACTCTTATCGAGAGTATTGTTCACCCTCCCGATAAGATGCGAAAAAGAGGAAAAATTGTGGTGTCAATTAAAAGCAAGTTGAGCCTACACCCAAGTGCAAACACTTGGTTGTAGCCTCAGGGGTTACTCCCATCGGAAGCGCTGGCCGCGCACCTGATAGAAAAATAACTTCGACAACATCTATGACAATCAAGGTTTGTAGACTCAACTCGATTCTACGACTCGAGCGGAGCCTACTCCCATCGGGAGCACATGGATTTCATCAAGTCCTCCAGAAATATAGTTAAGTTCTTCATCGAGTAGTACAACTTGAGTCTATGCCTAAGTGCAAGCACTTACCCATAGACTCGGGGCTACTCCCATCGGGAGCGCTGCCGCGCACCCGATAGAAAAATAATTTCAAGAATCGTCGACATCATCTACGCTACACATGATCTACGACAGGGACCTCGCCTTTGGAGATGATTATGCTTGGAGTCTCTACGCAAGTCTTCGACTTCCCTAGACACTCGGGGGCTACTGGCATGGGCATACCCTTCGGGTACCCATTATTAGTATACCTGGTTTGGCTCGGCCCAATATGGAGAAGGCCCAACAAGGCAACCCAAAGAATTAGTTGACTAGGACTCTTGTAAAACCCTAGGCTGGTTGCATATATAAAGCCAGCCAGGGCACCCAATAGAAGGAGGACTATAGATACACAACATAGTTCCGCCTACGGCGACACCCTGTAAACACATCTATGATCATATACTGGATTGCTAGCAGCACGTAGGGATCCTCCACCGAGGGGACCCGAAGCTGGGTACGTCGTGTGCCTAATATCGCTCCCGGAATCTCCATCATCGCTCTCTCCCGAAACCCAAGTCTACAATACGTAGGCATTGCCGAGGTGATCCCTCGTCAGTGACACTTGGTTGAAACATATGTAATGCAATGATAATCCATGGAAGTCCGAGCTAATTAGGACAAGGTGCGGGCACTATTGGTATTCGATGTATGAGGCTTGCAACTTATAAGAGGTTTTATGCATAACACATATGAATTATTACTACCGTTGACAAAACTGTTTCCATGTTTTCAAAATAAAAAGCTCTAGCACATGAGTAATCCTGCTTCCCTCTGCGAAGGGCCTTTCTTTTACTTTATGTTGAGTCAGTTTACCTACTTCTTTCTATCTTAGAAGCAAACACTTGTGTCAAGCGTGTGCATCGATTCTTACATGTTTACTTATTGCACTTGTTATATTGCTTTATGTTGACAACTATCCATGAGATATACATGTTACAAGTTGAAAGCAATTGCTGAAACTTAATCATCCTTTGTGTTGCTTCAAATGCCTTTTACTTTCAATCTATTGCTTTATGAGTTAACTCTTATGCAAGAATTTTTGATGCTTGTCTTGAAAGTACTATTCATGAAAAGTTTTTGCTATATGATTCAGTTGTTTAGTCATTATCTTTTTGTTAGCAAACTATAGACCATTGCTTTGAGTCACTTCATTCATCTCATATGCTTTACAATAGTGTTGATCAAGATTATGTTGGTAGCATGTCACTTCAGAAATTATTCTTTTTATCGTTTACCTACTCGAGGCGAGTAGGAACTAAGCTTGGGGATGCTTGATACGTCTCCAACGTATCTATAATTTCTGATGTTCCATGCTAGGTTTATAACAATACCTACATGTTTTGCTCACACTTTATATCATTTTTATGCATTTTCTGGAACTAACCTATTAACAAGATGCCGAAGAGCCAGTTCCTGTTTTCTTTGTTTTGGTTTCAGAAATCTTACAGGAAATATTCTCGAAATTGGACGAAACAAAAGGCCACCTTCTTATTTTTCCAGGGGCTTCACGGAGTCCGAAGGAGAGACGAAGGGGGGCCACGAGGTGCCCACACCCTAGGGGGGCACGGGCCCAGCCCTGGCCGCGCCGCCAGGTGGGGACCCCACCTCGGGACTCCACCGACATCGCCCTTCCGCCTATATATTCTCCCCGTCGCAAAAACCCTAATATATCCAGTCATATTCCACGAAGAGTTCTGTAGCCGCCGCCATCGCGAAGACAAGTTTCAGGGGACAGAAGTCTCTATTCAGCCGCCAGGACGGGAATTGCCCCAGTCATCTCCATCGACACCACCGCCATCTTTATCGCGTTGTTGTCTCCCATGATGAGGAGGGAGTAGTTCTCCCCGAGGCTGAGGGCTCTACCGGTAGCTATGTGGTTCATCTATCTCTCCCATGGTGTGATCTTTATGTGATCATGAGCTTTATATCACTATTAATCTATGTGCTACTCTAGTGATGTTATTAAAGTAGTCTATTCCTCCTCCATGATGTAAAGTTGACAGTGTGTGCATCATGTAGTACTTGGCGTAGGTTATGATTTTAATCTCTTGTAGATTATGAAGTTAACTATTACTATGATATTATTGATGCGATATATTCCCCCTTTCATAGCTATTGTTGACAGTGTGTATGCTATGTTAGTACTCGGTCTAAATTGCAACGGTCTATTATGCACTCTAGAGGTTACTTTAATATGAACTCTGGATTCACTCTCCACGGTGTGACGGTGACAGTGTGCGCATCGTGTGTGATTCCTTTATGAAGTTGTGGAGCTTGTTTACTCCGGCTTGAGGGTGCTCTTGTAGCCCTACACAATGAATGGTGTTTGTTATCCAACAAGAGAGTGTTTGAGATTAGCATTTATTTATTCAGTTATGTGATCATTGTTGAGAGTGTCCACTAGTGAAAGTATGATCCCTAGGCCTTGTTTCTAAGCATTGAAACACCGTTTCCAACAAGTTCTGCTACATGTTTGTTTGCTGCCATTTTTATTTCAGATTGCAATTACTACCTACAATCATCCATATTACTTGTATTTCACTATCTCTTCGCCGAACTAGTGCACCTATACATCGACAAGTGTATTAGGTGTGTTGGGGACACAAGAGACTTCTTGTATCTTAATTGCAGGGTTGCTTGAGAGAAATATCTTTGACCTCTACCTCCCTGAGTTCGATAAACCTTGGATGATTCACTTAAGGGAAACTTGCTGTTGTTCTACAAACCTCTGCTCTTGGAGGCCCAACACTGTCTACAGGAAAAGAAGCGTGCGTAGACATCATGTATGCATGTATGTCGGATATATAGTGCCAACTATAAGTTCACTTTGATTTTTTTTCACCAAACTTAGTTTGAAGTATCTTAAATATAGTGTAGGAACATACTTAAAAAAATGAAACCGTGTCTAGGAGAAACTAGACACTTTTTTGATATAGTAGAAGCGGGACTTGGCGTGATAATTCCGAAATTCGTCCTTGATAGAATCGAACTCCGGTCGTGCGCCACTGCAACCCCAACCACTGGGCTAAGCCCACGTGTAGGAACATACTTAGACCGGTAAAATATCATATATACTTATGTATGATAGTATATGAGACAAAATGTGGTTTTGACCTCCTTTGTATATGCATATATACTTGGTTTGACTACTGCTTAATAGATGTAAGCACACATCGAGAGTAGTATGCTGCAGTTCATGATAACCCTAGTGTGAGTATAGAAAAGTGCACACTCTTTATTTTCATTCTAATTGATATGGAAAAACGAGATTGACTCAGAGTAACCACTTCTCAGGAGTGGAAATGGGGGCCGAGCTACATGCAGTTTTTTTTATTTTCAAACATTCAAATTTTATGCTTTAAAGTTTAAAAAAGAATCTGAGAATAATCGTAGATGTAGCCAATGATGTATAACTAAAACCTGTAAAATTTAATACTAAATAATTTATATTGTAGTCTACATAAAAAACAAAATCAGGAAAACTATATACTGTTGAAAATATGCACTGCTCGCTATAAAAATTTGTCAAATTTTCTCAATTGCGTGCAGCTAGAATATAAAGTTTTTCATATTAGAATTTTGCATGTTTGTAGTATACATCATTGAATAGCTCCAGAAACTTGTTCCATATATTTTTAAAACTTTAAAATATAAATTTTAAGTGAAAAAGCTACATGTAGCTTGGTCTCTGTTTTGAACATGCGGTCCTAGGCCATCATGCTTAAACATGTTGGTAGAAATTCCACCACTAGAGTGCCTCACTAGGCACTCTCTCTGATCTCTATCTTTTATATGGAGGCTCCTTTGTGATTCTTGATTTCAACGATTTCCACTCTAGCTACTCGGACCTGTGAATCTTCCACTGGGTTTATTGTAGAATGGATACTCCGCTGGCTAGCACATAGAGACAAGTACATCCGAACATGTAATAGGACTGGAAAAAAATCTTGATATGGCTACAAGCGGCCCCATGAAAACCCCATGTCCGCTGCTGGCTAGCACGACACTCTGGGAGCGGCCGGTCCAAGTGGACGGTGAAAAGCACAAGCCCACAAGGCTACACATCTCGGCAAGCAAGAGAAGACGCGCATGTGGACGAACAGACGGACTGGCGGTGTGATCGAGTCCTTTCTCCTCATTCAATCAGAGCATCACACTACCGCATACACGCTCGAGTCACGCTCCCCATAGTCGAACGAGGACGGGATTCCCCGATAAAGAGTGTGTATCTATGCATTTCCGTGATTTCTATTAGTTTCTTGTGCATCTCTCTCCTATTTCTCTTCATTTCCTCTACAGTCTTACACCTGATTTGTAATTCCTTTGTTTGTGGGCTTCTTGATTTTTATTACTGCAACATATGTGTTGTTCTGTTCTTATAGCAAAAGTTCCTATGTTGTATTTTTCGTACCCTTCTTTTTCCCATTTTCTGGTTCCTAAGCTAGCACACGAGGTTACAAGGAAGCCATCTTAAGAAAGTTTCCTCGCCCTGGAGATCTTCATTTGACGTGATGCTACAGTTTTGGAATGCAAACCTGGCGGCAGGTTTACCATCATCACGGCCTTGAGCCGTGATTACATTGTGTCTTCCTATCAGCGGGCGCGCGGGGGGCGCGCGAGGAGGACGCAGTTCTGGAACGCAGCCTTGGCGTTGCCGAAAACGAAGTCAACGGTTCCGGATATCGATAGAACTGGCGGTTGACCTAGGCGAGGAGCGTGTCCTGGTAGCCTTTGATCTCACAACGATAGAACACCGAGTGCATGGAGTCTGACCTGAGAGCCACGACACCTGCAGCCTCTACAACATGCTGGGGCTGCACACTCACTATTCCAGCTTTTTGACCGTGGGGCATTGTGAAGTTTTCTGCCAAAAGCTCTTTCGACTTGCTTCGTTACAATGAGAAACTAAGAATCTTGAATCACATGCAATGTCAGGTGATACTAATATGTGTTTGTTGAGGCTGCATACACTCACACTACTCCTCATTCTCCACCTCCCTTTCTATTTTTTCTACCTATCCTTAGGTGGGGGGGGGGGGCAATTGTCCCCTCTCACAGCTAGCCTTATTTAAACAATATTATATGTAGAGAAAGTGCAAAACAGTAAGTATATTCCACATGGGGTCTAATAAATCAGAAAATAATGTTGAGGGGAACATTGGGGCATACTTTTTTTTGAAGGGTTATTGGGGGCATACTCCATCACCAATAGTGATCAGACGGACAAGTCGGCGACTGCTAGCTTTGGATGGCTCATTTCCCTTCATGAAATGGCCCACATATTAAAAAAACATGTCCACAAATCACCAGATAAATTCACATCTCACAAGTTCGCCTAATAAATGAAGAAATATGAATGTTATGATGCATGCATATACCATGAAGTCAGTGGATTGTTGAATAATACACCCTAATACGGTGATCCTTTTATCATATACAGTCGATAAGCACATAAGGGGAAGGGAAAATACTATGTCAAGAAAGAGTATGGAGGTATATTTCCTTTGTAATCACTATAAATTTGTGTGCCCAAACGGCCCCCTCATCTTTAAGTTACTTAGAGCTCATTCTGTTCTAAGTTTTTGATTATTCTGTGTGGATTTAGTATTGCAATATTGACATGGACATGCCAAACTACTTCCTCCTAGTGGCGTGGATGGTATGAACAACGGTAGGCTCGTGTTGTTCTTGATCTTTCCCTTACCCTCACTAGACACCAATGTCTCGGCAGTGTTGTTGTGGGGAGATGTTCACCCGATGCACCTTGATGGGGGGGGGGGGGTCTTACACTTCATAGAAGGAAAGATGCAACAAATCCATTGTTTTCGCCTACACATGAATTTGTCCGTGAATGCCACCTCTCTCTCCCCCATCTCGCTCTCTTTTAAAAACAATCTCCCTCGTTCTCATCATCATTCTTTGATCTTATTGGTCTCTTTATCTGCAGGGATATCGTATTGGTTTCTCGGATTCAGGTATAAGAACAATCACACGACAAAGCAGGATATATGTGGGGCTGTAGGTGGGCTACCTATTTGCACCAATAACAAGCTCTAGCACTGATCGTGGAACAACCAATGATACTCACACAAGGCGATAAATGTGGCAATGCAACTATATGGATGAAAATGTTGCAATGCACTCGAGAGACGCTAGCAAAGCTCAACGGAACAGGCACAAGATTGCCCAACTACAGGTGCAGAAAACTAAACTAGGCCTTCACTTGATCTTACTAGCACTTTCACTTTTTCTTTCTTTTTCACTTTTGATTTTTTTCCACACACAGCACAAGATATCTCTTTTTGTTTCTTTTCAATTTTCTCTTTTTTGGATTTTATGACTCTACTCCTTTGTAACACGGCCAACAGATAATGCAAATCACCAAAACCCTAATGAGCAGCCTGTCGAGCGGTAAAACTAGTCTCTTCTGGGGAAGTTCCTAGTCACTTATATCGAAAGGCTGTGTATATGGTTGGGAACAAGCAAACTGTATGATATGTGGACTCGGAGCAACAAAAAGCAAACACTAGATGATAAACTAGAAGATGTAGAAACACAAACCCTAGACAATCTACTAGAAAAACGTGATGGAAGAAAAAGATACGCAAAAACAACTATAAAAAGCAACTAAAACTCGAAATTAGTGAAATCTAAGGCTATGGCAAACCCTAACCCTAATATTTTTGGCCTTTTCTGGATAGAAAACCACTCACAACTCAACTATGGGGTGGATTGTGGATGCTTACCAAGGAAACGCTGAAATCTGATACCAAGATGATAAGGGGTTGCCCGATCTTCTTAGTAAGCACGGTGGATGGTGATGAACACACGATGAACACAACGGAGATAACACGATGATGAAGTGGAGGATAACTTGTATGACGCAACGAGTCTCTCGATTGGTCCATGTAGCCAATGCAACAGCTCTCAACCCTGCAAGATATTCGCAACTCCACACACTTGCGCACGTAGCCGCCGACCACGAAGCGGTAAATTGCAACCTTCTAATTCCCAGTGGAACAACAGATCACACAAACAATCATTAGCAAAACACCAGATCGATGCGAATTGGTGTCTAGATTCAATAGAGTTGCAAATCAATCAACTATGAACTAGGGTTTATCTTAAACATGGTCTAAAGCTATTATGGGGACGTCCTGGGCACTTATATAGGGGTTCAGGATGACCAGAAGTCGAAAAACAACAATAATAACCGACCCAGATCGGGATCTGGTCGAGACTGACTCGGACACGGCCGGCCTGGGGGCCGGTCGACCGAGCCAGGGACCAGGCTGGAACCGGGCGGGGTCGCCAGGGCCCCTGGACCGGTTGGCACCGATGCAGGACCCGGCTGGCGTCGGACTCGTCCGGCGTGGCGACCGGTTCGGCCGGGTGTGGCGCCGGCCTGGACCTCCTCTTCCTCCTTCGCGCATGCCTCCCTCTCCTCCCTCGCGCATCCATGTGATGTCTTCATGTCTAGCTTCATGTCCAGCTCCATGTCCAGTTGCTCCTCTTCTCCTCGTGCGATGCTTGCTCCATCTTCGCCTGATCATACATAAGTAAAAGGACTTAGGCAGTATAAAGTTCTCATCGATCAAAGTACCATTTAGGAGTGACACTCCTTAAGTAGCTTCGCACGAGCCCTTGTAATGGGTCCAATCCTGACTTCATTGGACTTGAGCTTTACAGCAGCATCATCTTCATCTTGTAGTGACGGAGGTAGTAGTTTGGTAGGGATTTCCTCATCACTACTACTTGGTTTTGTTTGGTTTGGTTTGGGTTCACTGGATGAACTGAACAAATGTGGTTGTTGGTGTGTTCTTGCTGATGTTCATGATGTCCTGTGGAGTTCATCCCTATCTCCAAGTTATTGTGCTACTTATAGCACCTGGTGATGCCCTCCTTGGTCGACAACACCACTATGGCTGTGTGCTGTGGTATCTTGCGCTGGTTTCACCATGGTTGGTGATGAGGAAAAGATCTTGGCTAGCTTTGGCTTTGGTTGGAACTTGATCCCCCCAGCCAATGCTTATCTGGTCCATTTCCTATTATTTTTACTATCCAAGTGTCTTTGACACTTGTTACTGGACAATCTAGTTTCCTTTTTCTTCTTATTTTGCAGGTTTCATGTTGATCAAGAATTGGAGAAGATCAAGTGAAGATCCTTGAAGATTTAGTGTAGGAAAATATTCAATAATGTAATCTTCTTTTTTTATTTACTTATTTCTGTTTTGTGTTTGCTCCAATTCAATTGTAATATACAAGGAATTATGTAAAGACAATGTAATGTGTGTGTTAAATCAATAAAGCTCAAGTTTTACTTATGAGCTATTTGTAATACTTGTAATTTATTTATGAGATGTGTTGTATCAATGTTATGTTGATTTGAGTTATGAATTATGAATTCATTTGAATTGTTGTTTACTTAAATTCATATTTGTTTGAAATTCAAATTCAAACGCCAACTCAAATGCCTCTCCAAAACCCTAGTTTCAAAAGAGATCATGTCGGAATTTATAGCACTCTCATTACTCTAACCCTAATAGCAACGAGAGAGAAATCTCTATCCCCCTTAGGTTTTATGCAATTAAGCGCGAAAATTTCTCCCGTTTTGCGATGAAATGCACAACCCTTTTCTAAATCTACCCCGTGTTTGTCCTAAGTTCTGGGATGTTACAGGTTACAATGAATCCATCCTAAGAAAGTTTGCGCGCTTTGGAGATCTTCATTTGACGTGACGGTGCAGTTTTGGAATGCAAACCTGGATGTGCCAAACGCTCTTTAGACGTGCTTCGTTACAATGAGAAACTAGGAATCTTGAATCACATGCAATGTCATGTGATGCTAATATGTGTTTGTTGAGGCTGCATACACTCACACTACTCCTCATTCCCCACCTTCCTTTCCATTTTTTCTACCTATCCTTAGGTGGGGTGGGGGGGCAATTGTCCCCTCTCACAGCTAGCCCCATTTAAACAATATTATATGTGGAGAAACAATAAGTATATTCCACATGGGGTCTAATAAGAAAATAATGTTGAGGGGAACATTTGGTCATACCTTGTCTCCAATAGTGACCAGACGTACAAGTCGGCGACTGCTAGCTTTGGGTGGCTCATATCCCTTCATGAAATGGCGCACATATTTAAAAAACATGTCCAGAAATCACCAGATAAATTCACATCTCACAAGTTCTCCTAATTATTGAAGAAATATGAATGTTATGATGCAGGCATATACCATGAAGTCGGTGGATCGTTGAATAATACACCCTAAGATGATGACCCTTTTATCATATACAGTCGATAAGCACATAAGGGGAAGGGGAAATACTATGTCAAGAAAGAGTACAAAGGTATATTTCCTTTGTAATCACTATCAATTTGTGTCCCAAACGGTCCCCTCATCTTTAAGTTACTTAGAGCTCGTTCTCTTCTAATTTTTTATTATTTTGTGTGGGTTTAGTATTGCAATATTGACATGAACCTGCAAAACTACTTCCTCCTGGTGGCGTGGATGATATGAACAACGATAGTGCTCGTGTTGGTCTTGATCTTTCCCGTACCCTCACTAGACACCCATGTCTCGGCAGTGTTGTTGTGGGGACATGTTTACCCGAGGCACCTTGATGGGGGGTCTTACACTTCATGGAAGAAAAGATGCAACAAATTCATTGTTTTCGCCTACACATGAATTTGTCTGTGGATGTCACCTCTCTCTCCCCCCCATCTCGATCTCTTTTTAAAAAATCTCCCTCGTTCTCATCATCATTCTTTGATCTTATTGGTCACTTTATTTGCGAGGATATCTTATCGGTTTCTCGGATTTAGGTACTGCCGCTTGCAAGTTTTATAGAAATTTCTCCAAACCTGCCAAGTCCTTGGTACATTGTTAGTTAGTCAGACCCCCAAGACACAAAACTTTGCTCCCCTATCCATACCGAAGCGAAGTACATCTTTGGCTGCAGTTGTGTTGTGCTCAATTCCTTTGGACGAGGTAAACTTTTGACGAGATATGAAATCATTGTGGAAAATTTCTTTCGTGGAAGCAACACACACATCTAAATCGACATTATTGTTCTTATGGATCATGTTGCAAAAGGAGAAATGCACTTGTCCCTCCCGTGCATGGGAGCATCATCCACAATGAATGGTTTCCGTTGTAGCTACTCGCTTGTGAATCTTCCAATGTTTTTTTTTATACTACCTCTGTCCATAAATAGATGCTAAAAGTTTATCTAAATTTGAATGTATCTAGTCACGATTTAGTGTATAGATACGTCCGAATTTAGACAAATCTTTAGCATCTATTTATGAACGAAGGAAGTAGAATGGATACGATTTTACCTCCTATAGTGACTATCTGTCCAATTTTATCGTTTTCCCCAGCTATCCATGCAAGGCTGCCACATAGAGACAAGTATAACCGAACACGTTTTATAGAACTCTTGATCTTGCTGCTGGGTAGCACGGCATCGGCGGTGGCCGGTCCAAATGGACGGTGAGAGGCACAAAGCCCGCAAGGCGACACGCCTCGGCAAGGCAAACGGACGGTGTGAATGATCCAGCGAGCCCTCCTCCTCACTCAACCACACTACCGCGCACGCACTCCAGCTCCAGTCAGTCACACTCCCCACGAGCGCGGATCCCGCGATAAATAATCGCACCCCGCCTCGCCTCGCCGCGCTCCTCCCAAAATTCCACCGATCGACGACGACGATGGCCATGGCCGAGGTACCCTGCCTCTGCGCGCGCCCCTCCCTCGCCGTGCCCGCGCGGCGCCCGGGTCCGGCGCCTCGCCTGCGCGGCCCCAATGCGACGACGGCGGGGCGGGCAGTCGCGGCGGTCCGGGCCGCGGTGGTAACCGCGGCGGCGGCGGCGGTCGAGGAGGAGGACGAGGAGGAGCCGGCGCCGGCGGAGGACAGGTACGCGCTCGGCGGCGCGTGCAGGGTGCTCGCCGGAACGCCCGCGCCGCTCGGCGCCACCGCGCTCGCCGGCGGGGTCAACTTCGCCGTCTACTCCGCCGCCGCCACCGCCGCCGCGCTCTGCCTCTTCGCGCCCGACGATCTCAACGCGGTGCGCTCTTCTTCCCGACCACTACTAGAATTCAGCATTGCGTATTTGCGTGCGTGCGCGCGCCCTTTCTTTTTCTTGGGTATATACGGTTTTGAGTTTTGTTGTTGGGGCGGAATTGGTGCAGGATAGGGTGACCGAGGAGGTCCTCCTTGACCCCGTGATCAACCGGACGGGGGACGTCTGGCACGTCTTCCTCGAAGGGGAGCTGCACGACATGCTCTACGGGTACAGGTTCGACGGCACCTTCGCCCCGTTCTCCGGACAGCACTTCGATGCTTCCAACGTCGTGGTGGATCCTTATGCTAAGGTGATGACGCCCTAGCTTCACTTTGATTGGTGATGTTTACTGCAAAAAAAATGGTGATGTTTACTTGCTCTGCTTTTGGTGCTGCTCCAGGCAGTGATAAGCCGAGGGGAGTATGGTGTTCCGGGGCCTGGTGACGATTGCTGGCCCCAAATGGCTGGCATGATCCCTCTCCCGTATAGCACGGTATACCTCAACTGCTGAATAAATCGGCAGCATTTGTTTATCTCTTTTCTCATACTTTTCTCCCATCTTCTTCCTCATCTAATCCATTGACCAAGACAGTAACGATTACTATCATTGTGCATTTGCATCTTCTGAAAATTTGACAAATAACTGAATTTTGCTGGACTTTGAATCATAGTACGTATATTATGCTTGCCAGTGGAAATGTAGTGAAATTGCATCTGCTGTTTGCTACATCTGTCTTAGTTGTTTAACTGGAAATGCAGTAAAAAGGTTTGCATCTGCTGTTTGCTACCCTTGTCTTAGTTGTTTAACTGGAAATGCAGTAAAAAGGTTTGCATCTGCAGTTTGATTGGCAAGGCGACCTACCTCTGAGATATCCTCAAGAGGACCTTGTAATCTACGAGATGCACTTACGTGGATTCACGAAGCATGATTCAAGCAATGTACAACATCCCGGTACTTTCATTGGGGCTGTGGCGAAGCTTGACTATTTGAAGGTACAGTTGCTACTTGCGCACTACATAAGCTAATTCTCTAAGAAAAAAACACTATGTTTATCCTGAATTTATGCAAGTACAAAAAGCACTGTATCATTGAGAAGGTGTTTGCACATATTTTAGCTAGATATAGCGAAATATACCCATTCTATAACTTAACCATAACCAAATATGTTATACTTCCTCCGTCCCCCCAAAAAAGCTTCTCAACCTTTTCTAGATACGGATGTATTTATAGCTAAAATGTGTCTGTATACCTCTGTATCTAGAAAAAGTTGAGCAACTTTTTTAGGGAAGGAGGGAGTACTAGATCTTCTCATCAACTCTATACTATTTACATCAACACTTATCATCCAGGCACTTTAATTGGGGCTGTCTTTGAAGCTTGGCTATTTGAACATACAGTTGCTACTTGCTGACTACATAAAATAATTCTGTAAGAACTACATAGTTATCCAGAATTTGCGTGATTACAAAACCTATTGCATAACAGTTACTCCCTCAGATCCATTTTAATTGACTTGGATTTAGTACAAAGTGACAAGTTGTTCACATACATTTTAGTAAAATTAAGGAATTTATACCCCCATTTGACAACTTAATCATAACTAACTGTTATACCGCTCTGCTTATCAACTCTATACTATTTACGTAAACAGTGGTAGTTTGGTGAGTGGGGGCTGGTACTTCTTCTTCTATGACTGGTCATTAAAAGTAGTTTTAAGACTTTTAGTTGTATGTTTATTCTTCGTTTGATATTGGAATACCCACTTTGCAGGAGCTTGGAGTTAATTGTGTAGAGTTGATGCCCTGCCATGAGTTCAACGAGCTGGAGTACTCCACCTCCTCGTCTAAGTATGTATAGTTGAATTTGGTATTGGACCATCAGATTGAACGAGAGTTCATACATATTCTATGCATCCTCAACTGATATCTATTCAAAGGATTATTTTTCAGCAGTAAATCCTACGTGTTTTTATCGATATGATTGGTACCAGCTGCTGCTGCTAGTGATGTTTTCATTTTGTATGTACCTAAGCTATACTTTTGTCCACGAGACATTAACCCACAATTAAGGTTTCAGCGCACTAATTCCAAGTTACAGTTGAATAGTTAATAGCTGGAAGTGAAATATACCATAATGTTGTCCTGCCATCTCTAGAATTTCTAACATGGATTCAATCTGTGTATCTTTCATTTGTACGTATGGCTCCAATTGCCCTCTTATTATTCCAATGTACCATGAGTCTGTCTTAACACGATTATGATTGGCTATATTTCTCACTGGAAACATGGCCAATTTGTGGTACTGTTTCATATAAACTACTCGTTATCTTACCAGGGTGAACTTTTGGGGATATTCTTCCATAAACTTCTTTTCACCAATGACGAGATACACATCAGGCGGGATAAAAAACTGTGGCCGTGATGCCATAAATGAGTTCAAAACTTTTGTTAGAGAGGCTCATAAACGGGGAATTGAGGTAAGCAGATCATATGAGCTATGCTTGTCTAGTCACTGTTCCATTTTCAACATGTCGTTTGATGCGTAGATATGATACTGTTAGGTGATTTTGGATGTTGTCTTCAACCATACAGCGGAGGGTAATGAGAATGGTCCAATATTATCATTTAGGGGCATTGATAATAGCACATACTATATGCTTGCACCCAAGGTGAGATATCTTGTTCATTACATAATTGTTATTTCATAGATGCATAGAGTATAGATTTGTTATGTAGGTCTGCCGTGCCTCCAGTCTCTGGATCGAAAAATTTCAAGGGCATTTCTTCATGCAGGGAGAGTTCTATAACTATTCAGGCTGTGGGAATACCTTCAACTGTAACCATCCTGTTGTCCGTGAATTCATTGTAGATTGTTTGAGGTACAGATATAAGCATAAGTTCATGAAAACACTTCAGTTTTGTTTCACAGATTGTCATTTTAATATGATTAAGTTGCAAGCTTGTGGAGATGAATCTTCTGATCATTGTATTGTATCTTTAAATGTTACAAATGCTAGTGTTTTGGTGCTTATAGATTTGGTGTCTTGAAATTCTTCTTCAGTAAAAGAGAAATCTATTTTATCCTCCGATCAAAAAAAAAATGTTTGTGATTAAACAGAGAAATAAACAGGACTAATATGTTGCTTGGGATAAACCTGAATCTTCTGTTGATCCATCTTCACTATATATTTGGTGCAAGCATATTAGCATTTGTTCTATATTCTCGCCAAGACAAACTATTTTCTCTGTACTAATTAAGTTTGCTTTGTAGATACTGGGTAACCGAAATGCATGTTGATGGTTTTCGTTTTGATCTTGCATCCATAATGACCAGAGGTTCCAGGTAATTTATATTTATTTTTGTTTGTCTCTTGCCTTTTCAGAAGAATCTCTTAAAAATAAATTTTCTTTTACAAGTCTGTGGGATCCAATTAATGTGTATGGAGCTTCGATAGAAGATGACATGATTACAACAGGGACACCTCTTGTTACTCCACCACTTATTGACATGATCAGCAATGACCCAATTCTCGGAGGTGTCAAGGTACCTGTTTCATTCAACATCTGTTATCTATGTACATTCAATTTTGAGGATGCTAATGATCCATTTCTCAGTTTTGGTGATAAATACAATTCTTATGCAAGCAGCTTTGATTATCTGCTCCTTATGAGTTATACTAAATAGGATAGTATACGTTAATTGGACATACTTAACATACTATTGGTTCCTTGGGAGCCCCTCTTACTCCTTCCCCCTTTTGCAATTATAGCTCATTGCTGAAGCATGGGATGCAGGAGGTCTTTATCAAGTAGGTCAATTCCCTCACTGGAATGTTTGGTCAGAGTGGAATGGGAAGGTAAGAACTGTATAATGTATGGCTTCACCTGTTTAATGTTTGTTTTGGAGTTGTTCTTTGGCAAATGCTGTAGAAGTTATAACTTATATTTGCGACATATTTAGTATTTTAGATAAAGCAAAATGTTGTTTTTCTGCTAAACTTAAATAGCATATGCAAAAAAATATGCGTCTGTAAATTCCCAAGGAAGATAACATGGGAGCTGAGTGGTGAAGTACGACGTGTAAACTAATTGAATGTAACTCAATTCTGCAAGAAACATTGGAGTTTATTCGGGCCTCCTAGAACAAAATTTTATATTTATTTGATATACTGCCATACACCAAAAATCAAGCTGGTCACACACGAACTTTCTGGAAGAAACTAGTCATGTTGCGTTGTTGGAACATTTGGTTGTAAAATTACATGCATTTTCAAACTAACTCCCTGCCTGCAAATAAGCACAGATGGAAGAGCATGTTGCTTTTGACTTGCAACAGCTAAACCTCAGTGTTTTTTTTTTAAAGATTTTGGATGTTTTAACCAGGTAGCAGGATGAAGTTTTAATTTGCTATTACCTTTATCTGTTGCTTGATTTGAGGGTGGGGCACAGGTTTTTCGATATGATCCTATTGTCATTGTACTTTGTGCAGTATTAAATAAATACCCATTATATATACTCATCATTAGGGCACTCCCTACTGGTTCCATAGGTTTTTCGATATGATCCTATTGTCATTGTACTTTGTGCAGTATTAAATAAATACCCATTATATATACTCATCATTAGGGCACTCCCTACTGGTTCCATAGAAAAAACAGCATAACTGACAATATTTATTGAACGTTTGGTTTTTATTGGGCATGGAAGATAAAAATCAGTAACAAATAGTACCATATTAAACCTGTATATATCAGTTAATTGCTGGCGTGCATCCATCTTCAACAAAAACAATATGGCACATTTCCAACTTTACCTCTGTTCTAGCTGTTTCATGATAGTACTGACATATGTGGTTGTTTCCTCAGTACCGGGACATCGTGCGCCAATTTATTAAAGGAACAGATGGGTTTTCTGGTGGTTTTGCTGAATGTCTTTGTGGAAGTCCACATCTATACCAGGTATGTTGTGCCAATACTTGTAAATCGATCCAGTGAAATGTCACCTGGATAAGTTGTTGCATTTGGCTAGAATTATAACACTACTGCTAATATATAGGTTCTGAAAGCCAACCTGCGAATGAAGGAACATAGGGCTTTTCAGTTATTTATTTATTTATTTCTGGTGGCTAATCCACTTTAAAAATCCAGTCATATCATTTCTTTGGAGTGAGAACAAGCCCTATGATGATAGGCAAAAAAACAGCTATATTGGAAATGAAATCAACCTAACATTATGTGTGGTATCATATATTGATAAAACTGTCTCTGTTTTTCCCTTAAAGAAATGAAATCAACCTTTTTGTCAGTCTGAAGTTAGCATCATATCTACTTGTAGGAGAAAACGTTAGAATTAATGTGTCGGATAATTTGATCTGGTACTCACAGAATCCTATTTGGTTTCTATAGTAATCAATTCATTAACTTGTTATTGGTCACTGCAATTTCTGATTGGTTGACCAGGCAGGAGGAAGGAAACCTTGGCACAGTATCAACTTTGTATGTGCACATGATGGGTTTACACTGGCTGATTTGGTGACATATAACAACAAGTACAATTTATCAAATGGGGAGAACAACAAAGATGGAGAAAATCACAATCTTAGCTGGAACTGTGGGGAGGTAATGCTGAACTATCCTGTTTTTGTGGTATTTTTCTTGCTTTACCTCTAGTCAAATGGCTGAGAAATGTTGTCATATGGTTTTATATGTAGCTAAACTGTTAGGGCACAAGGTGGTATGTCATTGCTTTACCTCCACCAGATGTCATTGTTTGCAGAATTGTATTTTCTAAAGAAAATCCGCCTTATTTTTGTGCACGAGGCGGTACAGGAGTTGTGGGTAAAGAGATTGATACAGGGCTACAGGCTAATCGTTGATACTTGATACTAGTAGGGGGGCATGTACATAATCACTCGAATTTAATAAAAAAAATTCTTTGTTTACCTCACAGCAGACCCCTCTACATATAAATGATTTTAAGTCACAGCATGTTCTTTTAGTTTGGAGCAAACTTGTATGCCAATGCCAAGAAGGTTCAGAATCACCTGCAAGATGTACTTACAATTTCATGTGAACAATATAGGAAGGAGAATTCGCAAGATTGCCGGTCAAAACATTGAGGAAGAGGCAAATGCGCAATTTCTTTGTTTGTCTCATGGTTTCTCAAGTAAGCGTTACTATCTGATCTCTTTAAAATATTGAATTACTTGTTCTTTTCCAAATGGCAAAATGTGGTCAGGTGAAACACCCAAACAGGCACGGACTGTCAAGTTTGACAGAGAGTATCTTGGTTTCAGTTTTGCTCCTACCTCCATACATGCGAATAATGATAGCCAACATGAAGGGATTGCATATCTGAGATCTCCCAAAGTTAAATTCTTCAATTCATCTTCTTCAGTATTTCGGACCTTCTAAATATTTCCATTTTTCCAATTGGTAGGGAGTTCCAATGTTCTACATGGGGGATGAATATGGCCATACAAAGAGCGGCAACAACAATACATACTGCCATGATAATTATGTTAGTCCAGTTTGGTTGTGTTTTTCTAAATAACTATCTTTAAACCTTCCCATTCATACATCTTGGTTCTTTAATAGGTCAATTATTTCCGCTGGGATAAAAAGGAACAATCCTCTGACTTGCACCGATTCTGTTGCCTCATGACCAAATTCCGCAAGTAAGTACTATTTCTGTTGAGTAATTTCTGTGTGGAACCACCGGAGGTGCCTTCAAATGCTAAACGAGTCATCTCACAGCATAGTGTTGTCCATTTGTCTGCAATGTAGGGAGTGCGAGAGTCTTGGCCTCGAGGACTTTCCAACGGCTGAGCGGTTGCAGTGGCATGGTCATCAGCCTGGGAAGCCTAACTGGTCTGATACAAGCCGTTTCGTTGCCTTCTCCATGGTACATATATAATTCTCACATAACCAAAGTTGTTTAAAAAAATATTTGTAGCAAAATAAAAATTATGGAGACATTTTTTGAAGTAACCATGCTCCCATGTGTCTGACCACAGAAAGATGAAACAAAAGGTGAGATCTATGTGGCCTTCAACACCAGCCACCTGCCGGCCGTTGTTGGACTGCCGGAGCGCATAGGCCACCGGTGGGAACCAGTGGTGGACACAGCCAAGCCAGCGCCATACGACTTCCTCACTGACGACTTACCTGACCGCGCTTCCACTGTATACCAGTTCTCCCATTTCCTCAACTCCAATCTCTACCCCATGCTCAGCTACTCCTCTGTCATCCTCGTATCGTGCCCTGATGTTTGAAAGACCAATGTGCAGTAAATAGTAGGAGTATATATGTAGGCCTTTCCTGTATCACCAGAGTGTGCAAATGATCTATTGCCAGTGATATAATCGATCCATGGATACATGTGCAAACTGCAAAGTTTGTGGTGATAAGCTATGTTTTTCGTGATGACCAAGCTACTTCGAACATTCATTGACAATGTAGAAGAGGTAAGTGCAGAGAGCGTGCCGCGCTCCCCAAAGATGATCCACATTGCAGTCACCACAACGGCAAAAGAAAAGACAGAAAAACAGCAAAATGTCCAGATGGTCATTCTCCAGCTCGATCTTGCTTGCTATGCGCCTATGCATGCCTCTGCGGCTCTGCTGATCAGGAGACGTTGCTCTCTGGATATGTGATGCACCTGTAGACCCTGCATCTCTGGCACAGGATGTACCCAGCCTGCAAAAGACAAGGGACGCCAACAGTTGGTCGTCAGCCGCCGGAGCTGAGGAAGAGAACTGAAATTAAGATAGGAGAAGGAAGAACTCACGGCCTTGCAGGTCGGGCAGCGGCGGTAGATCCGGGGGCTGCTCTCGGACTTGACGTTGTTCTTCTTCCCTTTGCAGAAGTCGCAGAGCAGCCACCCCGTGCCGCCGCACCCGTCCTCGCACTCTACTTCACCTTCTTCCTTGGGACAAGATCACATATGGCAGGTGAGGATCGTTAGCTTGAACGATCGGGTGAGTATATTGTGCTCTACAGATGGTCCATGAGGTTTGAGAGATGCTAACCTCCATGCCCGCCTCAACCTCCGGCAGAGCCGCCTCTGCCGCCGCAGCCACGGCGACCTCCCTCGGAACGGGCGAGCAGCCGATCCTCATCGGCTGCAGGGACGGCGGCCAGGTCGACGCCGACGCCCGGAGTGGCATCACCGGAGACGGGCGGTGGCACCAACGGTTCAGGCTCGTCGCGCTGCAGCATTGCACAGCCATTCCTGCTCAGCTAGTCAGCTTCGCCTGATCGCCTCACCACCGCTCCCTCCGGATAAAATTGCGAGGGAAGGAAATGGGTCCCGAACTCTGACGTAACGGGCCCACGCGAATCCACCAGCTTCATTGCCTGACACCTGGGTCCACGCAGAATCTCAGTTCGCGGGTTCTACAAGTCGACTGAAGTCAATGCATCTGCCTGAAGCTCACTCTTCACCAGATCTCGCCGCCGTGTCCTCTCTCTTTCCTCAATGCCGTCGTCGCACCACCACCGCCACCTTGTCCTCTTCATGCTCATCCTGCTCGTCACTGTGGCATTCTCCGCCGTCGCGGCAGTCGGTGGAGAACAAGACGCGGCCTGCGACGCGGAGTACCGGCAAGAAGACCTCCGGCCGGACCGGCTGACGGTGCTGCTGAGCGGCTACTCGGAGCGGCGTCTCCCGCTCCTCCGCGCCATCGCGGGGGCCTACGCCGCGCACCCGCTCGTCCTCTCCGTCCTCGTCCTCTGGTGCAACCCCTCCACCCCGGACGACCGCCTCCGCCTCCCGCGCTTCCCGCCGCGCGTCTCCCTCCACCGCACCGCCTCCGACTCCCTCAACTCCCGCTTCCTCCCGCACCCGTCCATCCGCACCGCCGCGGTGGCCGTCGCCGACGACGACGTCCTCCCGGACGCCGCGGCCATCTCCTTCGCGTTCGCCGCCTGGCAGCAGCAGCAGCGCCCGGGCTCCCTCGTCGGCTTCTTCCCGAGGTCGCACCGCCTCGACCTCGCCCGCGGGGGGTGGGCGTACGCCGCGCCGCAGCCGGGGCGCTACTCCATGGTGCTCACCAAGTTCATGGTCCTCGGCGTGGACCTCCTCCGCAGGTACTCCTGCTCCCCGGAGCTCGCGGCGGCGCGCGCCGTCGTGGACCGGGAGCGCAACTGCGAGGATATACTAATGAACTTCGTGGCCGCCGAGGAGTCCGGGGAAGGGCCCGTGCTCGTGGAGGCCGGCAGCGTCAGGGACTGGGGCGACCCGAGGAACGACGCCAACGCCGGCGCAGGCGCTGCCGCGGAGATGAAGGCCGTGGGCTTGAGCTCGACAGGCGGCGTGGGGCACCTGGAGAAGAGAGGGGAGTGCATCACCGAGTTCCACCGCCTGCTTGGGAGGATGCCGTTGCGGTACAGCTACGGGAAGCTGGTGGAGGCCGCCGTCGGCGAGCAGGGGTTGTGCAGCAAAGGCGGCCGACTCGTCCGGTGCGACCGGGAGTAGCCTGAGCTTGTCGCAGCGTTAGCGTGACATAGCTAGCCTTCAGTGATGTGTGATCACTGTGGCAGTGTGGCCTGTAGGCACCGTGACAACTTTCAGTTTCAGGCTGCTACCTGCCTACCTCTGAGCCACACACCGTAAACCGCAGACCGCAAATACACTGATGGATGACAAAATCTAAATAGCAGCTGCCGATTTTCAGCTCGCAAAATAAAACCGCAACACAAAGTTTATCCGATATTTTGACAATGTAGCAAAATAAATCATCCAAACTGATTGTTATAAGTACTCAATCATTCATTAAAACACTCGCATGATCAAGCATTACCGTCGGTGGCCGGATCATCCACACGGCCGCCACCATTTGACGTAGCATTATCACCTCGGGCAGCACTCGTGGCAGCCATGGCAGCGCGAGCTGCTTCCCTCCTTCGCGTCAAGATCTTCGTCTTTGCGTGGTTCCACCACTCTAGACGGAACCCATCCATCTCGGCCGGATTCATCATCATAGTCACATTCTCTGCTGCAATGAGCTCTTCCATGGCCTGGGTCTCGTCGGCACGTGCTCTCCTCTCCTCCAAGTCGGTCTTGCGCTTGGCATCTTTCCAGAGTATGTTTCACTTTGCTTCTTTCTCTTTGTGTTTCCTTTCCATCATCTCCTTCTTTGCCTCCAATGTCTTCATCACAAACAACTCTTTGGAGTTCACCATAACATCAGTCTTGAGGGACAATGTTACGGCCTCGCCATGCTTCTTGATCTTGTCCTTGGTCATCTTTGTTCCATCCGTCCTCTTCTTGTTCCTCTTGGTCTCGAGCACATTATCCTCTTTCGCATCTTCCGACTCGACAAGCTTATGCCTCGGTGTTGGCGCTTCTTCCTCCCTCATCTTCCATTTATCGTTGTGCTCAAGAATGATATAGCAATGCTTGTAGGTGAATGGCTTGCCCTTCAACGCGGGCATGTACTTGTACCTTCTTTGCGCAATTTTCGACCCAATCACCCGCATTGGTGCCACTCGGCGGCGCATTCCTCACCGCCTCAATGCAACCAACCCATCGGCTACACGATGTCTTGATGGTATCCCATCGGCCTTGGAGCGAACGGTACGAGCGAGTTGGCGTGGAAGAGAGAGGCAGCATCAACTTGAAGAACTTATCCTCGATGTGTTGCCTTGATCGGTGCCGGTCACATCATCCATCAAGACTCCCTCCCAAGCCTTGATCAAGATCACATCTTCAAATTCACTATAGTTGTCGGTCCTCACCTCCTTCCCCTTCGCCTTGGCCACCGCCCCTTCGAATGCTCCCTCTTCTATCTCTTGCAACTCTTCTTCCTCATCGCCATCAGCTTGCCCAAAATCATCATCCTAGAGACCATCCTCCATATCGTTGGGGTAGCCTCCGTAATCTCCGAGCAGCGGGGAATCGACATCGACGGACGTGTCGTTGAGCATGTCAACATATGATTTCGGCACATCAAGGGCGGGACTTTTGTCGAGTACCTTGCGCGTGAAGGTGGATGCATAGGACGTGTTGCCCATCGACTCCGTCAAAGCTATCAAGGACGCTATCTTGGCGGCTGGCTTCTTGGCGGCGGCCTTCTTCGGTGCCGGTTTCTTCTGCGGCTTGTTCCCCGGCTTCTTTAGCCGCTTGGTCGGGGCGGCAGCGGCAGCGGGAACAGGAGCAACAGCTCCGGTCGCGACGACGTGCTTCCCCAACCGCTTCCGCTTGCTGTTGGGGAGGAGAGCTTCCTAGGAGCCATCGACCACGACCTCCTTGGCGGCGGTTGCTGCAGCGGCGCGATATCCGGAAGCGGTAGGTGGGGTCGATCCGAGCGGCGCGGCCTTGTCAGCGATCGGCGGCAGGTTTGGGGCTTCCATCTCGGTGCGAGCACGTCGCAGCGGAGGCCGGAGAGAGCGGAGTGGCGGGGGTGGCGGCGGATGGTGGGGCAGAAGCGGGAAAGGGGAGGAGCTAAAAGTTTCTTCGCACCAACGCGGTGGGACGGGATGGTGTTCGCGCTCGGGCAGCTTCCCAAAACTGGGTACTTGCGGTTTCCGTGGCTCGTAAGTGGATGGCCCGGAAAAAAAAATTGTATACGAATCTGATGCGATGTCTAGACTGGCCTCTCTTTTTTTTTTTGCCTCGTGACCGGTAAAACAGTGGTTATTACGCGGATGAAAGTTCAATGCGGCGTCTGATAGAGTTGCTCCTACCCTGTACGTACAACCCATTTATAGGCTGGGACACTCCAATTTTTTTAGGGTGTAGCTAGAAAGTAGAAACTTTGGCACTACATAGATGTTCAATGGAAAAAAAACTTGGCACTACATGGGTCCGCCCCTACTTCCTGCCAGACTATAGAGGCGCGGCACTCCGGTGCACTCCACCAAATTTCCTGCATTGTATTTCTCGGTTATAGGGATGACGATGGATATTCATTACTCGTTACTTGCTTACCCAGCAGCTAAAAGACTATTAAAAATACGGGTATAAGATACAAAATTATTCATAGATATGTAAATGGAAAAATATTAGATCCACCAGGTATAGCGGGTAGGGGTATAAGATCTAGAAACCATACTCGCGTATCCATTGTTGAAATAAATAGCCCAGTTCTTTCTAATAGTTTGAACTTTTAAAAAACTTAGCTAGTGTATTAATTTAATTTAATATGTTAACAGAGCTAGAAGGTAAGACTTTGTACTTCCCCTGTGTTATCGCCCCGATTGCCAATGTCGCTGCTACAAGTCAAGAACCACCAAGCAAGATCCTCATCGACACAAAGACACAGTTCGCCAACAACACTAGCCTTAGACATCAGCCTCGTGAAATTCTCTGCCAATGTCTTCTCCATGAAAATTGAAAACCAACATGTCACCTCGAAGCTTCTTGTGCCTCCCTCTTGAAGCCACAGGACCAGAAAATATGGGTGCACACGACCGAATCCCTTCCGATCTAGCAATCTACATGCATCAATTGCCCAACAGAGATCATCGGTGGAGCCTTTCGGAACACGTCATCGACCAGGTCAAATAGGATCGGCATCAAGAAGAACACCTTCTTGGTGCAAGAAGAACCCAAGGATCGCCTCCTTTATTAGGCAGATCAGCAGGCCCCCACGATGTCGCCTGCCGGTATGTTAAGATTAGGACCTTAATTAATTAAGATAATTCGGTATCTTCTCTACGTGATCACATCTCGATGTGTTATTTTTTATGGGAAAATGTTGTTGCTTATGAGAATGTGCTTCTATTTATAATACACTAGTACAGAAAATGCCTTCACGCATGGCTGAAATGATTTGCCGCACATGATGAAGCTTACCATCAATATGCAAGGGTGGGTGATGCGCCTCTATAACGCACACACTTTTTAGAATCGTGTGCGATGGGGTAAACTTTCGTAAACAATTGCGGTTGCTCAACCGTCTGGAAATATGAAGGCCTTCGCAAACGATTTCTCTTTGTTCATCATATATTTTTGTGTGATCGCAAACGTGTTTCATTTTTTTGGCTGCATGTGTTCATCTCCTTTCATACATGACCTTTTATATTTCCTCGTATGCTGATTCAAATATTGAAAATGCCTTATTGTCTGAACCGACTAGTTGTACCCGCAGAACAATGATAATAGCAGATGTATGCCCAGTTAAACAATAATGGAAATACAATATCAAATCTTAATTATATTCGAGTGTGCATCTGGTACATCATACGTATACATACATTTACGACATAGCTTCATGTGGTAGCTCTACAAATGAGAAAGATACACAAAACAAGAGAATATGTAGTTTTTCTTGGCTATGTTTTTTGTCTCTGTGATGTACCTTGCAAGGATAAAAATGGAGAGATTTCTCCATTTATCCTTAGTCATCATCCTCTTTCACCAAATTACAGCATGAAACTCCAATCGTGATACAACTTCTCCCAAAAGGGTAGATGCCACTCGGTGCCAGGGGCACTTACGCTTTTGCAAGTATTGCTCAAAGGATCTGAAAATATAGTACATGTTCTGTAATGTGAGAATTTTATACACATATAGAAATGATTATTTGATATGCCAATTGAAATAATTAGTGACTTACATGCAACTGCGAATGAAATGGTACAAGGCAGAAAGAAGGTTGAACCTCCTTATTTTATTACATATAATATACATAAGCATGAAAACTTTGTGCTAATTACAAGTACACACAAGTCCACAGAATGATTAATGAGAATAAACTTAGATTTGTTTTGGTTGTCACACTATGCTCTGAACATGACGCTCGTCATCGCCATCATTACCATTGGTAATGTCAATGACAACCGTGGACGCCATTCCTACGTTATCAAAAGTGAACAATAAAAATCCTACATCTAAACAGAATGTAAACCCTACTAAATAAGAGCAAGAGTGAAACCAATCAAATCCTAATGAGTCGGCTAAGCTTTGTTGGGGGAGATTAATATCCATCTCAAATCGGTACAACTACTACGGATCCAAGGAAGATCTAGCTTTATCTACATCTAGATATAAATAATCCCCTCGAATCCGATAAAAAGGAGCGATAGTAACTAACCTTATGCTCTACAGATATGAAACCGAGGAGGTAGCTTCTTCAGTTCGTCGCCCGTCGAACAAAGAAGAAAAGATGAGGAGAGTGAAAAGAGAAGACAGGGTGTGCACTTCTATCAGTCGCCCGCAAGTACTCGAGGAAATAACCATGTGTGAAAGAAGTATTTATTAATAACTATTTAGTTCCCAGAATTATTTAAGTGCTGGTACAAAATGATAATACCCTTCTCGTCCAATATATTTGAGAATTGTTTTTGAACCAATCTGGACAAAAATATGAGGGAAAACCCTACACATAACCAAAGCACAAAAAGCGTTTGCGATAGCTATCAGGAAAATGACACCAGAAATAATTAAATCGTAGGTAATTATATACACACGATTTCTAAATAATTACTGCATACAAACTTGCAGATATACGGTGACAATTCTTCCAGCCATAACCGTTTGCAAAAAGTCACATACGGTTCTCATCTATTTTTCTTTCGTGCGCTATATTTTTCCGCTGGGGACAGGCCGACCTAGACAAAGGGTCAGCATTTTTGGGAATCAGCCCTATCACTTCTCTTCTCTACAGTCACTCAATCCCTATTTGAAAAAGCAAGACTTACCTATTACTTATAGGTATTTTCCGATATCAAGAGGTTCTTACTCACCTTTGACCAGTAAGACACGAATGGTGTTTAAGCTGAGCTCAAATCCACAATGAGGAGTTAATCATCCCTTACCGGGACCAGAAGGAAAAAAAAGGGACTTTGCTCCAAGATGAAATAGGTGGATACTTTCCTATTTTCTTTGTTCGAACAAAAAGCTCCGTACAACACAAAGAAAAGGCCTTCTCCATGTCATAGCTGCCTTACAAATCCCAATCTGTACTAGTGATATGTTTTTGTTCATACATAAATATATGTTGATCAGTTGATGTTTATATTGTGGTATTTTTTATAAATTATATGTTGTTCACCGACATTCTTTGCTTAATTTGATGTGTTGCATGCTGGAATTTTTCCTTGGGTCTTAGCTCATGTCCCAATACAAATTCTGAAATTTTCTTGGCCCATGTGGAAATGGCAAGGGGTGAGATTAAAGTTTAGTCCCACATTGCTAGTTAGGAGAGAGTTGGAGTGATATATAAGGTGGGTTGTTCTAGTTCTAGTAAGTGAGTGAGAAGAGAGAGAGCCCTCGCGCACTCCAACTCCTCCGCCGCCCGCCTCGCCTCGCCGAGCTTATCTTTTTGCTGTTTGGGAAATTAATTGTGTAATCAATTACGAGTCATTAACTGACGTTAACACAGCCATTTTCGTTCCAGTTTTTCTGGATCTGGACTTGTACGTGAGCTGCATCTCACGACCTTCCCGAACCGCACTATATAAGCGTGGACGCAAACCCTAGCCTATACGAGACACCATATGCGACCGCCTCTTTCCAGTTCATTGCGCCGCCGCCTTCGTCTTCCTCATCCCGGCCTTCGGCGTGCACCGAGCGGCAGCACAGTAGGCCTCCGGAACCCTGCCTCTCGTAGACCTGTACGGGTGAGGGGCAATCAGCTTTTTGGGGAGCGCTTATGCGCGAATCCTGGCAACACGACTTCGTCCGACGACGAGTTCCCGAACGAAGACTTCTTCCCGGACATCAACAACCTCTTCGGCAACTTCAACATGGACGACAACAACCAGGATGCCCCCAACATCGCCGCTATTGCTGCTGCCGCCAACGTTGGACGGTATGCGTTTTTGTCCTCCTTGTTTCAGATCTTGCTAGAGTTCCTAGTTCTGCTATTTCGAGTAGATGCGATAGGTTTATTGTGTCTAGATGTTATCTGTTCATTTACTCTGTTCATATACATGATTAGTTCATCTGCTATTTCTGTAGTCATGATTTATCAAGTATTAGTTCGAATTAGTTCATATGATAATTTGCTTATATACTCAACATTCCATACACATGTATTTATAACGTGTGGGTACCCATTTACTTGGTCAAACTGTCATTGCCAGTACGTACGTACGAACATGAATCCACAGCCTGAGACGAGGTGGGTAAGCCTGTCAAGTTGTTCAGATACCGCGGTGCATTTTAATCTGTGACTTTGGATTTGATTTGATTTGATTTGTAAGCACGTTTTCAGACGCGAGTTGTGGGAAGGCGGCGGTTGCTGCGTCCCGTTGTGCCCCCGAATTGAAAAGAGCGCTCCGATCACGATCGGACGGCTTGGGGTGGACGATGGGCTCCCCGCTCTCGCTTACAAAATCTTCCTCCCACTTCCCCCTCTACATCGCAGGACGTGGGCGTTCGTGGGCGCGCCCTGCTGCCATTTCAATTCTCCTCCTCCTGCTCTTGCTCCGACAGACAGAAGCGGAATTCCGGCGAGTGCTGCGATTGGCATGGTCGCTTGTGGCAGCGGAGGACGACGATGCATCCGCGCGGCGGCGGTGACCGGGCGGCGGTGAGGAAGGGGCCGTGGACGGCGGAGGAGGACGAGGTGCTGCGGCAGCACGTCCGCGAGCACGGGCCCCGCGAGTGGAGCTCCATTCGATCCAAAGGCCTCCTCCCCCGCACCGGCAAGTCCTGCCGCCTCCGCTGGGTCAACAAGCTCCGCCCAAACCTCAAGACGTAGTCCGCTTCCTTCCTCCATTTCCTTGAGTTCTGGTTATTTGAAGCTACCGATCGATTTCAATCGCCATGCGCCGTGCTGAACAATGCTGTGTTTGCTTGCATTAAGGGGCTGCAAGTTCTCCGCGGAGGAGGAGCGGGTGGTGATCGAGCTCCAGGCGCAGTTCGGGAACAAGTGGGCGAGGATCTCCACGTACCTCCCCGGCAGGACCGACAACGACGTCAAGAACTTCTGGAGCACGCGGCAGAAGAGGCTCGCCAGGATGCTCCGGGCGCCGCTGTCCCGCAGGAGGCCCGCCGCCGCCAGGCACAGCGCCACCGGCGGCACCGGCGGCGCTCCTTCTTCTTCGCCTGCGGCGTCTCGTGATCAGCTTCTGCGCGCCCCGGAGCCCGAGGTGACGACTCTGCTTAATTTGCTTTCCCTGAAGAGAAATGAGTTGTTGCTTCTGAACTATTGACAGCAATCGCCTTTTCTCTGAACCTGATCGTGCGCTTCTGTTTTTCTGAAATGATCTAACTACACTTGTTTCCTCTGCACTGCTAGTGTGTAGGGTGTGTACCTTCTTTTACTAGTTGTCTGGACATTCTAAGATACATATTTGGCCAAAAATTTAAAACTATGCCTTAAGAAAAACTGATGAAATCACAAATTCAATAACTTTTGCCTCTGTTAGTTCAAGATATTTTTCTTGAATAAGATACGAAATGCCGCTCATAATCATAACTGAAATTGGCAGGTTTCAAGTAGTCAATGTTTAAAAATAGCCTTTATTTGAGACGTTTGTGGAAACCTTGTTAGGTTATTATTTTTCCGTTCCCAAACTCAAGCATGCTGCCAATTTTTCATTATCTGAACTCCAAAAGAAAAAAAGAGTTGTTGCTTTTGAACTAGGCAGCAATCACCTTATCTCTGAACCTGATCGTGCGCTTCTTTTTTTCTGAAATGATCTAAGTACACTTGTTTGTTCTGCACTGCTAGTCGGCACCTTCTTTTACTAGTTGTCTGCACATTCTAAGATACATATTTGGCCAAAATTTAAAAACTATACCTTAATGAAAATTTATGAAATTACTAATTTTAAAAAAAAACTGTCTGTGAGTTCAAGGTTTTCTTTTCTTGAATAAGATAAGAAATGTTGCTCCTAATTATAACTGAAATTGAGAGGTTTCAAGTAGTCAATGTTTAAAATTAATCACGCGTAGCATTTATTTGAGAATTTTGTGGACAACCTTGTTAGGTTATTATTTTTCCATTCCCAAACTCAAGCATGCGGCCAATTTTCCATTATCTGAACTCCTGAAGAAAATAGAGTTGTTGCTTTTGAACTAGACAGCAATCACCTTATTTCTGAACCTGCTCGTGCGTTTCTGTTTTTCTGAAATGATCTAATGACACTTGTTTCTTCTGAACTGTCTTTTTTTAGTTGTCCGGACATTCTAAGATAAATATTTGGCCAATATTTAAAATCATACCATGATGAAAATTGATGAAATTACAAATTCAAATACTTTTCTGTCCGTTAGCTCAATTTTTTTCTTGAGTAAGAAGCGCCTTCTAACTGAAATGACAAGGTTCAAGTAGTCAATGTTTGAAGTTCATCGCACCTTCTAAAATATAACATTTATTTGAGACTTTTGTCGACAACCTTGTTAGGCCATTATTTTCCATTCCCAAACTCAACCATGCTGCCAATTTTTCGTTATCTGAACTTCTGAAGCCTCGCACTGTTGCTTATTTCAGCCGCTGCGTCAGGATCAAGTTCCCTGCTTCGGCACGATGATCCCCTTCCAAGAGACGCCGATGAACCAGCACCACATCGGCGAGAGCAGCCAAGAACCACCACCGACGGCGGTCGGTTCCCCGTTCCACGGACTACTCGGACACGGATCCATCCTGCCGTCTCCCATCGGGTTCGCCGCCGCGGGATGCAGCAGCTCGTACGGCGCCGCTCCGGAGGCTCACCATCCGCTGTCCTTCCTCTACGCCGGCGACCCTGCGCTGATGGTTGATGCCGCCGGATTCGTCGACTCGTCCGCACTTATCCACGGCGGCGGCGTCGCCTACCTGGAGCCGAAACGGGAGCTGGAAGAGCAGCAGCCGCCGGCCGGGTTCTTTGGGCTGGGGGAGGACGACGACGACGTCTACGGCCACATCGTGTCGGCACGGAGAGGCGCACCCGACGTGCGCTTCGACGACCTGGCCCCTGAGATGTTCGACTTCTTCGAGCTGCCGCCGTCGCCGCCATCATCGCCGCCCACGCGGCCGTAGACCGTCATGGACGCACGCTGCAGGATGCTGAGGTGCACCCTGACTAATTAAGCCATTAAAGATGCTCTCATTTGCGAGTTCATTTGTGTATTTGTAAGCGCGTACTTTAATTCTAGGACACGTCTCCTCTGCGTGTATTACCAGCTTTTTCACATCGGAAAATCTTGAGCAAAATTACACATTGTGTCCTTGTTCATCCATACATAAAGATTGTGATTAGAAGCTGAAAAAATAACTTTTGACTCTCCGGCACATACTAAAATTTTATGGAAAGGAAATGGTTTTCTTGCTATTGATTTTGACGTCGTGTCAGTCCTGCCGGGCAGCTGAAACAAGGAGTTCCTATTTCCATATTTATGCATTTCACGAAATTCGGATTTCTTGCTATTGGTGCACAATTTTTTGTACACGAGTTCAGGTAAGTACATTATCCTGGAGTGTAGTACATTCCTGGATACGCTTCTAGTCACAACACGAGTTATAAGCAGGCGATATGGACCACCACAAGCTGATTCTTGCTTGAGGTTTAAGTTGGTTTCGCGGCTAATTCAAAGTAAGTTAACAAAACGAAAATTAGCTTCAGGATCAGTAGTTGTCAGTCAGCCGGTCAGTCTTGTCATGCTGAAGCGTAGTCGTCAAGCGCCAATCTGGGAGGGAGTTATGGCTCCTGATCCCATCCGCCCGGTTTTGACCCATCTGCTAGCTGATTTATCTACAGAATAATCCATAATTCGCCAGCGATACAAATGAACTTGAGCAAAAGAAGAACTGAAGTAGAGAAGGACTGGCCTGTGTGCAACAGAATGCCTGAAGACCACGGCCATCTTTTTCCTGAAATGCAAACGAGATGCTGCACTTGGGCACATGACGTGGTGTTACGACCCAGGTGCCGTGTCAGGAGATGCAGTCAGGAGTCAAACGAGGACGAGCACGTGACATACGCAGGAGGCGTATTTCGGGAAGGCGTGATCCAGCTGGCGAAGAGCTGGCCAGCTGAAGACGGGTCCGTGGGACCGGGTCTCCTTTATCTAGCGATGAACTCCTTCGTGAGGGACACGAAAAGTAGAACTGGCATTTGAATCGGGATCTGAAGCTAGGCTTCGTCCTTGGACTCTCCTTCCTCCCTCCCCAATTCTCCTGTATCCCTGTAATCTGCTACTTGTTGGTGATTCGAGATCAAGGACCATAACATCTGGTATCAAGAGCAGAAATCCGATCCTGGAGTACCTGGAGAAGCCCCGATATCGCACCAAGGCCACGCAGAAGCTCATGACGATGGAGGAGCAGATCGCGGCTCTCACCGCCGCGGTTCGTGAAGGGCGCGCCTCGACGGAGGCCAAGTTCGAGACACTGCAGTCCTCCGTCGACAACTGGAAGCCAGTGATCACGGATCTCCAGGCGCAAGTGGAGGCGCTTCGCGTCAAGGTCGACCGCCTCGCCCCGCATCTGGAGGGCTCGATTTCGCCGACAACCACGGCGGAGCCAGAAGGAGATCATGGAGGACGCGCGCCTGGGCCACTTCTCGGCAGCGGCAGCGGCGACACCTCCGGGCCCAGCGGCCACCGCCAGCAACACGCCACCGGGGGAAACGTGCTCGGGATCGTGCCCAGTATCGTTCCTCCGGTCACAGGTGCGAGTCAATTACTCTCCAGTACCATGAATTCGCACGATTCCTTCGACGGCAGAGATCCTCGTACTTCACACCACCACTGGGCACTACCAAAACTGGATTTCCCATCCTTCGATGGGGAGAATCCCCAGTTCTGGAAAGCGAGATGCGAGAAGTATTTCGATGTCTATGGGTTACAACCTGAGATGTGGGTTAGGGTAGCTACTCTCCATTTCACCGGCAACGCAGCGCGTTGGCTGCAAGTTCATGAGAAACACCATGATATAGCAAACTGGAAGGGGTTGTGTGAGTTGCTGTTAGAGAAATTCGGACGCGAGCAGTATCAGGCACTGCTCCGTCAGTTTAACACTCTCAAGCAGCAGGGTTCAGTTAGCGAGTACATGAACCAATTTGAAGATCTGATGCACCAAATTTTAGCACACAATCCTGCCATTGATGCCTTATTTTTCACCACACAGTTTCTGGAAGGATTGAAAGTAGAAATTAAATCTGGTGTCGTATTACATAGGCCAAGGGATTTGGATACTGCTTTCTCTTTGGCTACAATGCAGGAGGAGCTGATTGACGCCTTGCCAAGGCGGGATTACCGGAGACATGAAGGAGGAGGGCAGGGCCGCTACCCGGCTCGCCCACTGCTGGCATTGGGAGCACCTCCCGTGCGCCCTATGCTGCCGGCTCCACCACCAGCTGCGGAAGACAGACGTGGTGTGGAAGGTGCACGCGCTGCAGATCGACCTGCGCGCGTCGACAATGGACGCGGAGATGATCGAGTGGGAGCCTTGCGTGCTTATCGTCGAGCACGTGGTTTATGCTTCAAGTGCGGCGAGCGTTGGGGCCAAGGCCACCAATGCGCGGCGACAGTTCAATTACATGTCGTCGAGGAGCTGCTGGACTTGCTGCAAGCAGAGCGGTACCTGGAGGAAGCTGAGGAAGAATCTGATGATGACATTTTGATGTCAATATCGAAGCTGGCAATATCAGGAGCAACGACACCAACGACTGTGCGTTTGGTGGGCATGATAGAGGATCAAGAGGTGCTGATCTTGGTTGATTCTGGTAGCTCACACTGCTTTATTAGTGAGAAGGTAGCTGCACGACTGAAGACTACACCACAGCATATTCCTGAGGCCAAGGTCAGGATTGCAAATGGGGGCATTCTCACCTGTGATCAGCAGCTTTCAGCATGTACATGGTGGTCACAGGGACATTCATTCACCACAGATCTACGCATTCTCGCATTAGGTTGCTATGATATGGTGGTGGGCATGGATTGGCTAGAATCAGTCAGCCCTATGACTGTGAACTGGGTACACAAAACTTTGCAGTTTCAGCACAAAGGGGAGTCGGTGTTCTTGCGAGGAGTGCAAAATACAGCTACTGAATGTGCTCCTATCTCTATAGCACAGCTGCAAGCAATGGAGCGTGCAAATTCGGTGTTACACATGGTGGCAGTATTTGTTGCTGAAGAGGATCAGAAAACGGATGATATGCCACGACCAGTGCACATCTTGCTCCAGGAGTTCTCAGATGTTTTCCGTGAACCAACTGAATTGCCGCCAGCCCGAGATTGGGATCATACTATTCCGCTGATTCCCGGAGCTCATCCAGTGAATAGCCGTCAGTACAGATATACACCGGCGCAGAAAAGTGAAATCGAGCAGCAGGTGAAGATTATGTTAAAAGCAGGTTTGATCCAACCCAGTGCCAGTCCTTTCTCGTCTCCGGTGCTGTTGGTGCGTAAGAAGGACCTTACCTGGAGGTTTTGTGTGGACTATCGTTTGCTCAATGCGATCACTATCAAGAATAGATACCCATTGCCGGTGATTGATGAGCTCCTGGATGAGTTAGCAGGGGCATGCTGGTTCTCCAAACTGGATCTCCGGGCGGGCTATCACCAGATCAGACTGAGGCCGGGGGAGGAACACAAAACTGCGTTCCGCACGCATCAGGGTCACTTCGAATTCAAGGTAATGCCATTTGGATTGACGACAGCACCAGCAACATTTCAGGGCGCCATGAACACGGTGCTAGCTCCGTTACTGCGCCGCTGTGTGTTGGTTTTCCTGGACGATATTCTGATCTATAGTGCCACATTCGAAGCTCACATCCAGCATTTGAGAGAGGTATTGCAGTTGTTGCGACAGAATGACCTGAAAGTGAAATTGTCTAAATGCACCTTCGCGAAAGCTGAGCTGAGCTACTTGGGGCATAAAATAAGTGCTGAAGGAGTTGCAACAGAGGACGACAAGATCAAGACAGTCCAGGAGTGGCCAATTCCTGTCTCGGTCAAGGAACTCCGTGGTTTTCTCGGTTTGGCAGGGTACTATAGAAAGTTTGTCCAGCATTTTGGTCTCATTAGTCGTCCTTTGACAGATCTATTGAAGAAAGGTACTCCATTCCTCTGGACTACGACAGTTGACACTGCCTTTCGTACACTCAAACGTGCACTCGTGGAAGCTCCTGTTTTGGCACTGCCCAATTTTGCTAAGAAGTTCGTGATTGAGACAGATGCCAGCGGTACTGGTATTGGAGCTGTGCTCATGCAGGACGGGCATCCAATTGCCTATTTGAGCAAAGCTCTCTGTCCACGCAACCTAGGCCTTTCTGCTTATGAGAAGGAGTGTTTGGCTTTATTGTTGGCAGTCGACCACTGGCGTCCCTATCTCCAGCACGACGAGTTCACTATTCGCACTGATCAGCGCAGTTTGTTGCACCTCACAGACCAGCGGCTCAATACGCCTATTCAACAACGAGCTTTTACCAAACTGTTGGGACTGCAATTTCGTATTCAGTACAAGCAAGGCCACACTAACCGTGCTGCAGATGCTCTGTCTAGGCGATATCACACAGAGACAGTCGGGGATGCAGAGCTCACAGCTATTACTGTGTGTCGCCCAGCGTGGCTCGAGACTATCCAGAGCAGCTATCACCAAGACCCCGAAGCACAAAACAGACTGATGCGTTTGAGTGCAGGTGATACATCTGAGGCAGACTATGTGTTGAAAGGAGGACTTATCCGTTATAAGGGTCGCATTTGGATTGGCAAGGATGCTGTCACTCAGCAACAATTGGTTCGCTCTCTGCATGATAGTGCAGTTGGAGGGCACTCGGGGTTCCATGCAACTTATCATCGAGTGAAACGTCTATTTGCTTGGGCAGGCATGAAGCAATCAGTGAAACAGTTCGTTCAGGAGTGTGTGACTTGTCAACAAGCGAAAACAGAACGACGTGCACCTGCAGGACTGCTTCAGCCACTAGATATTCCAGGTCAGCCATGGGAAGTAATCTCATTGGACTTTATTGAAGGGCTTCCTCGGTCAGCTAACCATGATACAATCTTGGTGATCGTGGACAAGTTCTCCAGATACAGCCATTTCATTCCTTTGAAGCATCCATTTACAGCATTGCAAGTGGCCAAGGCATACATGACCAATGTCTTCAAGATTCATGGACTACCACAAGCCATCATCTCGGACCGTGACAGAATATTCACAAGTACTCTCTGGCAGGAGTTGTTTCGACTGTCGCAGACCGAGCTTCGCCTCAGTTCTTCGTATCATCCGCAGAGCGATGGTCAAACAGAGCGGGTTAATCAATGTTTGGAAGCTTATCTGAGGTGTGCTGTTCACTCTTGTCCGGGCAATTGGTTCCATTGGCTGCATCTGGCTGAGTACTGGTACAATACATCGTACCACTCAGCCCTTGGCACTACTCCATTCCAGGTACTCTTCAATCGTCTTCCTCGTGAATTCGGCACCATTCAAGTTGATCAGTGTCAAGTTACTGACCTCGCGGCATGGCTGCGGGAACGGGAGATTGTCTGGGAGCTGCTCAAGCAACAGCTGATACGAGCACAGCAGAGGATGAAGCATCAAGCAGACAAGCACCGCACTGAGCGCGAGTTCGCGGTGGGCGATCATGTTTTCCTCAAGCTACAACCGTATATCCAGACATCGGTGGCTCAGCGACCTCACCAGAAGCTGGCGTTCCGATACTATGGTCCATACGCCATCACAAAGCGCGTGGGCACAGTGGCGTACAAGCTCGACTTGCCAGCGACAAGCAAGATACACGACGTCGTCCATGTTTCACTCTTGAAGAAGGCGGTGCGCCCCAGTACGCCGGTGAGCAAGCATCTACCACCGTCCATCGACCTTCTGCAGGCAGTCCAAGGTCCACAGCAAGTCCTGGATCGTCGCCTGGTCAAGCGCGGCAACACCACTCACTCACAGGTACTGGTGCAATGGGAAGGACTGCCACCACACCTGGCAACTTGGGAAGACAAGGACGACATCCAGCGCCGCTACGACATGACGACGGCGTGGGGACACGCCGTTTCTCAAGGCGGGGAGAATGTTACGACCCAGGTGCCGTGTCAGGAGATGCAGTCAGGAGTCAAACGAGGACGAGCACGTGACATACGCAGGAGGCGTATTTCGGGAAGGCGTGATCCAGCTGGCGAAGAGCTGGCCAGCTGAAGACGGGTCCGTGGGACCGGGTCTCCTTTATCTAGCGATGAACTCCTTCGTGAGGGACACGAAAAGTAGAACTGGCATTTGAATCGGGATCTGAAGCTAGGCTTCGTCCTTGGACTCTCCTTCCTCCCTCCCCAATTCTCCTGTATCCCTGTAATCTGCTACTTGTTGGTGATTCGAGATCAAGGACCATAACACGTGGCTCCTTACAACATGGAAGATGGAAGTTGAAACAAAGGAATAAAATTGGAGAAAGTATTTCAAGGAGCGATTTTAAGCCAACTGTCTTATCTGAAGCTGTGTTTTAAAGGGACATTTTGTGAGTTGTTGCTCCAAGGTGCAGGAAGTGTAAATCATCCATTCTGACTAACTGTAGAAATAAATAAAACTTGTGAAATCCTTGAGTGTATCGTTTAGACTTATGCATTATTAGACTGAGAGCTGATGTGTGAAAGAGATCAAGTAGCAGGCAAGCTCAAGAGTTGTGTTCATGTGAAAAGTACAGAAGGTAGATTGATTGCTGATGTATTTTCTCCGCAACTTTGCAAAACAACAATGCTGCTAGTCCTCACTTGCTGAGAGTAGAAAAGTTGTAACTATGGCAAGCTGTATTCATGGAATCATGTAAGCCTTTTGCTATTGTATTACAGTCGCTGTTTACAAAAAGATTGTACTCCCAATTCTAAGAGTATGTTCTGAACTTGTACCCATACACCCACACCTTGGTGGCGTCAATCATCCTAGCATAAGGGTGCACGAAAACCAGTTTATATAGCAAGCCTGCCTGTAATAACTTCAGTTTCAAATTATATAAGGCCCAATCATCCTACTCTGTAGGATAAGAGCAAGTACAATAAGTCCTATTCAGCTGCCTATAAGGATTAAAATAGTATATTATTGCTTAGTTGGAGGAGAGAGAGGAGGAGAGAGAAGGAGAGTGGGCTCTTAGAGCAATTCCAATAGTGTAGCTAGCTGCTGGCTATAAGCCAAGTGACATGTTATCTATAGCCAACTTAAAGTCAACACATACAATAGTAAGCTATAAAAATGTAGTACTTTATCAATATATGACCCACCTTTCACTCTCACAAAGTACCTAGGAGCACGTGCTAGAGCTGACTCTTGCATAAGAGCCCACTCTCCTCTCTCCTCCTCTCTCTCCTCCAATTAAGCAATAATATACTATTTTAATCCTTATAGCCAGCTGACTGGGACTTATTGTACTTGCTCTTATGCAAGAGCCAGCTCTAGCACGTGCTCCTAGGTACTTTGTGAAAGTGAAAGGTGGATCATACATTGATGAAGTACTACATTTTTATAGCTCACTATTGTATATGTTGACTCTAAGTAGGCTATAGATGACATGGTACTTGACTTATAGCCAGCAGCTGGCTACACTATTGGAATTGCTCTAAAGATGCACAAATTCCAGTTTACATGACGAGCCAACCTGTAATAACTTCAGTCTCAAATTACATAAGGCCCAATCATCCTGCTGGTCTCAATCATCCTAGCATAAGGATGCCCAGAAAACGGCTCTATGTGACAAGCCTGCCTGAAATAACTTCAATCTCAGATTACATAAGGCCCAATCATAAACTAAGTTGCCACATGGACCAACCAAAAAAATGATGCAGTTAACTTGAGCCACTCAAGGCTTGGCATTCATAGCTTGCTTGAGCTTCCTCCCAAGAGCATAGGCAAGGGGTGGTGGTACAGCATTCCCAATTTGCCTGTGTTTACTCTGGATGTTGCCAGCAAAACAGTAGCCATCAGGGAAGCCCTGCAATGCAAGCATTCATAACATGGGATTAGATCAGATATCCTCACAACATATTTGGTTCATTGCATAATGCATGAGATTCTTTCTGCCACTGGAGGTTAAGATGAAGGATGGACAGAGCAATTGTGCTTACACTTACATCTAACTAGTAAGGTGGTTATCTGATTTTGTTTCGACAGGCGGATTACTTCAATCTAGTGTGATTGTCAAGCAACAGTTGGTGTAAACTGTACAGTCTAGGCAGCAGCCTTTTAGCTTTAAAAAAATAACATGTTACTCCATCTAAGTTGACAGGGATTATTGTGCTTTACCTGAGATCGAGCACATTCACGAACGGTGATGATCCTGTCCTGATCAGGGTGGAAGCACATGCCGACCTTGCCCATTGGCTGGGGATCGGTCACAGATGTGGGGAAGTTGCCCTCCCAATCGAGCCTCCCGTACAGGCCTTTCCATTGATTGTGCCTCCGGGCTGTGTTGGGCAAGCACCAAGGGATCAACTCCACCGTTTGCCCGGTGGATAGCTTTACCTGCATCCACATCATGAAAATCAGCTACATGACATGGGCACCAAGAAGGTAGAAAACAGCAAAAAAGAATGAATAAAATGAGAACCTTCTCGTCTGGGAGGTCATGCCAGTCACAGCCTGGGCGTTTTGGAATGTGCTTGCACCTAATGAGATTCAGTTCATTCATCTCTTTGGCTACGTGGTCACACAGCGAAGGTGTGTCGCCTCGAATCTTCTTCTGGAACCAAGACACAGGTTCACTTCCATACTGGACCACAAAAGAATGTAAAATTAGCTGCAGTATCAATAACATAGACAATCAGGATGATGTGATGTGCACCTGTATTGTTGGTTTGCTGGCACCATTCTCCACCGGTGGTAAATCTCCAATTGTATCTCGGACTGTCATTGAGCGGAATGGAGCTCCTCCAGCTGTGCTCTTGGCAGCTGCATAGTATTTGCCATCTGGTAGGTTGATTTTCAGCTCAGGGCTAGCAAAGACGTGCATCGGTTCAGGCCAGTCAGGAAGAGTCTCCCCAGGTGCAGCAGCCCAGATGAATGCCCTTTTCCTAGACTGCGCAACACCGAAAGCACCAGCCTCTAAGATCCCGAATCGAACCTATGAACAAACAGAAGGTTACAACATATAGATGTGTCATAGCACAAGGACAAACAGAGAAGAGCAAGTGTCAAGCACCTGGTATCCCATCTCCAGGAGTGATGCTAGTGTAAGCCTGAAGGTCTGGCCTTTGTTGAACGAAACAAAGTTCCTAACATTTTCTAAGAGGAAGAACCGAGGGCGGAAATACTCCATAAAGGACAGAAACGCTAAAATCATCTCACACTGGACTTTGCTCCATGGGCTTTGATTGAATCTGTTCATCCCAGAAAACCCCTACAAAAAGATGCACAGAAAGTCAAGCAGCAGCACGGAAGATTTAACAAAGCATCAAGCAGCAGCCCTGGGTGAAACAACTGACCTGGCATGGTGGGCCACCGTTGATGAACTCTACTTCACCTGGTACAGGGAGGTTCTTAATCTGCTCATCTGAAAGTTTAGCTGCTCGCTCAGAAGCCTCGGAAGTCGAGATGCAATCATCACCGTCACCACACTTACCCATTATTGCTCTGCAAAGGCCAGGAGTCACAAATGAGTGGGAGATGCAGGAGTAACCAGTTAAAACCCAAAGGAGATAAAAGGGATTCCATACTTCAGAATCACATTGCAGTTCTCCACAAATACTGCAGCTTCCGGATGATTTTCACCAAATGCTTGCCCAGCAGGTTCTTCATATTCAATTGCCCATTTTGTATGTGATGCACCTGTAGAGTTGATGTAGAGTTGATGATCAGAGAGTATGTGGAGAAAAGGTTTTCTATCCACCAACATGCACGTGCATTAAAAAAAGATGCAGATGGAAACACATTACCAGATAGCTGCAGCCCTTCAGACAAACCACCACAGCCAGCAAAAATATCAAGAGTTGCAAGACACTTCTCTGATATTAATGTGTCCTTTCCTGAACCAGCTTGTTCATCATCACAAATCTGCTTTCCCTTATTCTTTTTTGAAGCAGGTGCCTTCCTTGTCAGGGTCATGAGCTTAACATTGGCCGGTAGCTGGTTCAGAGACAAGACAACTGTCAACTATCTGAAGAAGTTTCTCAACAAAATAAAAGCAAAAGTAACTGGAGCAAATAAAGAGCTGAATTTTAGTAATAAATGACCTGCTTAAGAGCTCCAGTATCAGGATCATATAGATGTTCACAGTAAAAGGCATGCTCAACCACTACTGGAAGATTTGAATTAGGAAGGTCATCCTTTGATGTAACCTCACATTTTCCCTCTATCATCACCACAGGCACACTTATTATTTCGTCACTGTAATACACCTAGATCAAACAACAATAAAGAGGTACAAAAAAAGGTTAGGTGGAATCACATGTAGTATATGACAGTATTGATATGGATAAACAATGATGCAGTGAATATTAGACCCCAAATAATTGGGCAAAGTGCCAAACCTCTCTGATGTCTGAAGAGTAAGCTTTAGCTGATGAAATGTCTTCAGGCCTGTATAGCCTTCTTGCACTGACTTTGGTTGATTCTGGGTTAGCTTTCTTAGATCCAGAAGGAGCAATGATACTTTGCAAATGGCATACCACATAAGGCTTTAGGCCCACATTTCTTCCAGCCTTGTTGGTGCCATGACCCTCCACTGGGAAGAAAAACTCAGGCTTGACATAAAGAAAATCATGAACAGTATATGTAACATTCTTGAAGACAAAGCTGGTCTCTGAACGTATTTTGAATTCATCACTAACTGCTCCTCGCTCCACACAAGAACTACAAGTTCCTGTTCCAGTGCCTAGTTTATCACGAGCGAGGGAGAAAAAAGCACCTTGCTCAGGACAGTATAAGCTTTTGCAAATATACTCCACCGACAAACCTTTCTTTTTCCGCTCCTCTGCCTTGGCCCTCTCCAGCCTATTAGCTTCCAGATGCTCTTTTCTGCACTTGTGGTCCCAAGAAATCAGCTGGAAATTGACAGTCACCGACTCTCTAATGTCACCTACTTCGAATTCTGAACAGTCATTAGTCAAGAAAACCTCCCTTTCATTTGCAGCATTGCCAAGGACAGTCTCTGAACCTTTTTGCAGAATTCTTCCATGAATCATCCCTGTACCATCATGTTTCTCATACATATACTCAACAAAAAACATGATGTCTTCTCCTAAATCATCTTCTACTGTGGCTGCCCCACCAACAGCAATATTGAGATCTCGAACTTTAACACATGTGTATAGAGCTTCTCCAGAGAGTGATTTTCCAACTGTTTGGCCTTCCCATTGAATTTCTTTACAAGTCTGTGATGAGGGCTTTTTAGACCGTGTTGATGGTGGGGTCCTCGAAACATGTTCATCTTCAACATAAACCTCCCCCTCAGCTTCATCTTCATTTTCCTCTTGTTCCTCCTCAATTTCCTTTGGTTCATCATTCTCATCTCCCTCCTTTAAGTCCTCTGGGAAATGGGTGGCATAGTAATCACCCCATATCTTGCTGATCAGCCTTGTGGTTGTCGCACGCATGAGCTTTCTTTTTAACACTTGACCCATTTTTGCACTTGGGTTCAGATTCTCTCCTCTCGTTGCCTGAGATTTTTTCTTCATTGCTAACTTTGTGTGTCTTCTTACTTCCATCCTCGCAACAAGGCCTGTGCAAAAAGCACTTCGTTGAATAGACTCATCTGGGTATGCCCTGAACTGCTGAAGAATTATCTGTCCATGCACCACAACATATCTTTCAACATCTGCTGCATTTGTTGAAACATATGCAGGGTGCCCACGGTCATACGCTGCTACTTTCTTAATAACATCAGCAAAAGCAAGTTTTGAAGCACGAGTTTGTTCTTTTAAAAGGGTGATGATGCTGACAGCTAGTCTTGCTGTTTTAAGGACAGTTTCACACCATGGTGCATACTGCTTTGTTGGCTGGCGTAGTTTGTACCTGATATAATTGAGATGTTATAATAAATTCATACGTAAATGGGGGGTTAAATAGGAAGGAAATCAGAATACAAAAAAATTTACTCCTACAAGGACAGTTGGTGGCCATGGTCCATTGCCTACTGGTCCTACAGTCCATCGGATCTAAAACAAAAGGCTGAGACAAAAGAGAAGGCCTTCAACCCAGGCCCCCAGTGACCAGCAGTCTACAACGTTGTGGAGAAACATCTTCATTGTTTATGCATGGCTTAGGTTAATACAGGTAGCTAATGTTGCTTACACCCATAGATATTGTGGTCCTGAATTGAGAATTAGCTTATTTATTTAAAAATATCATTCTACTTTATGGATTGAGAAATGTTTGGAAATTGTCTTTCATTTCTGCGCTTTACCATCAAATATTGATCTGTTTTAATGTTCTAGAAGATAAAGAGATCCTTATATTTAATTGAGAAATCAAATTGTAGAATGGATCAACTGTGATTCAGAAAATATTTATCTCATGATACTTGACAGAACTACTCTGTACGTTTCTAGTCATCTGTTAAACTGATTTGTTGAAACAGGTCTATAACTGTCATGCGCAGAGTTGACTCTCATTGTCTTACGGAACAAAATTGAAACAGTACATTCTATCTGCTCATGTCCTCTAATTTGCTAGAATAACTGTTTGGTTCAGTTTCTTGTCTGCTGGACAGCAATACAGCAGAAGGTTCATCACCCCTGTTAACTAATGCAGAGAAACTGTGATCTCATGGTGCACATTTCATGATTGTTGCAGATGGAAATTTCTTAGTTCTTATAGCTCTAGATTTCTCAAGTGCAGTTTGTTGGTACTTGAGAACTTACAGCATATGAAGTCCCTCCTTGAAAATGAACTTGCAAAGTGACACTACAGAAATAGCTCTACCAATAAAAAAACAAAGGTAACTTTGTTGAGAAATGCAGGGCTAAGAAATTAGAGTAGCACCTTTCTTATGACATCAACTAGACGAGGTTCTTCTAAGCTAACAAAATATTTATGCAGTCGCTAGTGATGGCGGTGCCCCACCAGCTGCTCTCATCTCTGACAACAGAGCCACAACGTGGCAGCCTAGGGTGAAGCAGTGTCTTAAACTTGCATAAAAACTGGAGGTGATCAGAGTGTGGTACGAGCACGGTGACAAATGAATTGCACCATGATTGTTTGTGATGGTTCAGCGAGAGAAATATGGTGTGAGGCATGCCCCTGCTGGGAACCACTACAACACATGCTTTCCATAACAAAATTGCAATACTATATCGACACATTAAAAAAGGACACTTAACTAGTCAAGACATAGAGCTGCAGTACCAAATGAAATCGAGCCGCAGTAGTACTTACCAAGCTATGTCAGTTCGAATAGATATGCAGATCATTGATCCACCAAATTCTACAACCCATTCCTTGATTGGACTCAGATAAACTGAAATTCCTTGATCTCCCTGGTCAGATTTACTTGCGGAAGAAGATAACTGTGTTGGCTCAGCTGTTGAACAGCAACTATCATCATCCTCTCTCATGAAACCAGATCCAAAGATCACTATATCATTTTCTGCACCTGATTTCATAGGGATGAGCTCCAAAGAGATGAGCCTGGAATCTGAATTATATAGAGCCCAATTGTTGAGTATTCTTACTGGCAGATCATCCACACACAAGCCAGCGTCACTGTCAAATATGTACTCATCCATTTCTGCATTGTGTGGTTTATAGTATGCCGGCAGTGGGTAGTCATTGGCGATTTCAGCTTCACTAATTTTGATGTAGACATTTTTCTGTGAAGTTCCATGCTTGTTTCTCTGCTGCATCATCTTCCACTCTTCCTCTTCCTGCAACAGTCTTGCCAATTTCGCATCTTCATCCTCATTCTCATTCACCTCCTTACCCTGCCCATCCTTGATCATCAGAGTGCCATTTGAGGTCATAGCTGGCAACATGCTGAATTGCATCCTAGATCTACAGTCATTTCTTAGTGCAATAAGGGCAGGCAGCATGGACAGTATTTCATCATCACTGTTTACTGTATGATCTAATGCAGTAAGTTGGCTGTGTATAAACTCACCAATTGAGATCACAAAGTCTTTGCTCACTGTTCCATTGAAACTTCTGTTAGAATTAATGGAACGGACAACACTAGCAAGCAATTCATCCAGGGCCAGCAAAGGATTTCCACCAGCTGATCTAGCTAGCTTTCTGTAAACTTCAACACAGATACGAGCCTTCTGACTGAAAAGGTCAAAATGAAACTTGTAATTGCTTGCCGGCTTCACACATTTATAATCAGATATTTCTGTTGAGAGCCAAATTGCTGCAGTGCCTTCTTTGTAGCCAGAAATTTTCCAGTCCGTGATTGGGTGAAATCTTACACAGTGTATTCCATTTTCCCTGCCCTTTTCCATATTATCATCCAAGGGCATGACAAGAGCTGTGATGGAGATACCATCACTGTGGGACATTTCAAAAGGTTGCACATTACCATCTTCATCATGCAGGATGAAATCAATGAGTTTTCGGCATGGTTTCTTATCTTCAGGTCCTGTTTTTGTCAACCTAACAGCCTCTATTTCCTCTTCAATCCGGATTTCCTTGATCATGACAAGTGAATCTTCTTCAGATAAGTCAAATGCCTTCTCTTTGAAATTAGAGCAGGCAGCAGCTCTCTTTGGTCTCTTGCAGACAGTAACTTCGTGACAATTTTCACTGGTACCATTATTCTCTTTATTATCATTGTGAAGTTCAGTCTCCGACGTGCCATCCTCAGTGGGATCATTTTCACTCTTACGAGGCTTTGCTCTGCGCCTCTTTGTTCCTGAAAGCCACAAAAATAATGCACATATCAAAAGAACTGAACACAATGCAAGTCTGTATGCATCAGATGAAGGATGAAGCACATACATATAAATATTAAATGGAGTGTCATTTAAAAAAGATGGAAGATAACAGGTGGCTGAACTGGATCACCAAGATTAATATTTTTATTACCAAAATGACGTTGGATTCTGTACTAAGCCCAAAACTCAAGCATGTTGTGTCAAGTGCTATGTAGACACAAACCAAGATGTGGCTTAAGCTTTTTTCTCAACCACAGACCCAAATGCATGTCATTTCGTAATAAAAAAATATCAAGATGACACAGAAGCTTACAACAGGAAAACAGAAATAAAGCAATGAAATCCCCCTAGGTAAACCCAAAAGCCAAAATAAAAAGTGAGCAAAATCAAAACTATTTGTTTAGACTTTTCTGCAAAATGGTAAATTAATGACATCTGCAAAGGTGTGGGATGGGTGTCTTGTATAACAAACCTAAACCTAGAGGAGAAAGGGCACATGTGACTTTTCCTCAAACATGGGAGGTTGGGCACAGTGGCTAATTAAGCAACGCTGAATTCTCAATTTGTGTAGCATATCCTATAAAACTTGGGTTACTAATTGTTGAACTACTGAATGATGTGATTTAACATTTACATTTATTTACTTTGTATCATATATACTTTCATGCAGCCAGAAGCTGCTGTTTAACAAGTCATTCTTGTATTACCCGCAAAAAAAAACAAGTCATTCTTTTATACCACGAGTGGATTTTTATTGTAAGAATTAAGTAACCCGTGAGGCACCAGAAGGAGGTTAAGCATTGAATGCTTGTGGGCCAGGCATGCATGGATGCAACTAATCAGTGGAACGGTGCTCAATTCTTAAGTTGTCCTACACATCCTATACAACTTGAGTTACTAATTGTTGAACTACTTAATAGTGTGATTTAACAGTTACATTTATTTACATAGATGTCAACTACACTTACCTCCAGCTGCAACCTGGTGTTTAACTACATTATTTTATCTTCTACCCCATCTAATTATGCTCTATACCAAGATTTTCAATAATATCTCAATAATATTTCTTCTTCAATAATAAGATTTTGGCTATGTAGAAATGACAAGATTTTCAATAATATTTCTTCTTCTTTTTTGCAGGTCATCTACCAATGCACGGCTTTGCTCCGCTCATGGATACCGTTGCAGCGTGTCGAGCACCGGGACCTCTTTACGGAGGTGTCTTCACGGTTGGAGGATACGGCGAGGGATATTTTCTCCCAACATGGGTGGCAACGTGACCTTCGGCTAGATCCTCCTACCTAGTCTTTGTTTCTGTCTTTTGAACCTTATTTTTCCATTTGAACACCTTTCTGGTTTTGTAACGAATTTGTGTGCGGCTGTGTGCATCTTAGTTATGCAGAGGCCGGGTCTATTGCGCAAGTAATAAAGTGCCCATTTTCGAAAAAATTATGCTCTATACAAGCTTCACTAATTCTACCAAGGGTAGTTGGCCTTGTAAAATATACTGCCGAATATCGCCAAAATATATATATATATATACTGATGAATGATCAGTTAAATATCTGAGATGAAAAACGTATCAAAAATAACAACGGTGTCTCAGTCTGTAGTTTTATACCCTCAGATGCTAGTATATGTCTGTGTAGTTTGACAGTATGGAGAAGTCCAATATTGCAGAAACTGAAGCATTTAACAACCTGATATCTAAAATTTAGCAACAAAGATAGCAAGGTAACATACCTGTAGTAGCAGCAGAATGTGGAAATTTTGGCATAACTACGCTGCAAAATTTGGAATCAAGTAGATATGTCAACTACAAGTTTTAGTACATGTAGCAATCAAACTGCAAAATCAGACCCTAAAAAAACTGCAAAATCAGAAATTTGGCAGTTACTACATCACAAAGCAACAATTCATTAACACATTTCCTAACAAGGAGTTACTGCATGGATGGGCATGGAACAATAAACTTGGACAAAACTAGTGTTATCCAGTTTATATAGCAACAGTTGAATACACACATGATATACACACAAAAAAAAGAATACACGCATGATATACAAACCTACAGGGAATGACAGCTCAAGATGGCATAATCATGATAGTGACAAATATAAAAAAAATGTGGCAATTGAAAAATATCTGCAAATATGCAGGAGCACAGTATGCACAGCTCGCTAAGCCAAACAAATCCACCAACTCTACTCTACACTTAGATCTCATCACTATAGCAATCAAAGCCACTAACCAGCAGCACTATGGTGCAGCAACAAGCATGATTAACAAGGAGACCGACCAGCGCATAATTAAGAAGTTGCATAGGCGGCAACTCGTAGCTAATTTCATCTCGTGTGATGATATACTGGTGAGCAACAATAAATTTACTGGTCATCAACGGCAGAGGATGGAGACTGTTACCTTGATGGCACAATCCACCGTGGGCAGGAGACAGATCCACCGCCGAAATCAAGCCTCCTGCACATGATCATCGGTGATGTACAAGTTTGGGATCAAGTAGATATGTAACTAGAATTTCTAGTAAATGTAGCAATCAAACTTCAAAATCAGGGGCTTAGCGGCAACATCACAGAGCAAAAATTCATTGAGTCGTTGCCTAGGCAGGGGCTGACCCATATTGAAAAAACAAGGGCTTGCTTCATGATGGACAGGGAACAATGAACTTGGACAAACTAACGCAGTTCGGTTTATAGCAACCACTGGGCATGATATACAAGCCTAGAGGGAATGAAAACCCCAGATGGCATAACCATAAGTGCAACAAATATAATAAATGTGGCAATCAAACAATACTATCAACTATCGCATGCAATTATGGGGGAAGCACAGCTCGCTAAGCCAAACAAATTCATTAGATCTCATCAGTAGAGCAACCAAAGCCAGTATTAAGCAGCAGTGATACGGTGCAAGTGCAACAAACATGATTAACAAGGAGACCAGCCGGCTCATAAGGAGTAGTAACAAAGGCAGCAGCTTGTAGCTGATTTCATTGCACGTGAAGATATACTAGTCAGCAACAATCAGGTCACTAGTTCATCATACCTTGCCGGCGCAATCCACAGATCCCGCCAAAGGAGGAGACAGATCTGCCGCCGAAACCGAGCCTCCTGCACAAGAAAGCAACGAAATAGTTCATCAGAGATGCGTCTTGTCAGAAGCCCAAAAGTACGAAAGAAAACAACCAAATCTGCAAATTTGGAGCGACGCGAATCTAGCAAGAAACTTGCGGCGCTACCAGAAATCGAACATGGAATCAGAGCCGCCCGGATCCTCTGCAGATGACTCGCCAGACGGGGGGTGCAGCACCCGCAGCGGTCGAAATGAGAAGTCGGAGCGACAGCAGGTGGGCGGAAATGGTGGAGACGCAACCCGCGGGCACGGCTGCAACATCTAGCGAAACCAGGCGCGAAAGATTCCGACCCGGCCGGCGATCATCGGCGAGGCCACCAGAAACATCTACATTCTACACCCACCATGGCCGGCCGGCCGCCAAATCGTCGGCCAAAAAACCCTCGGAAAAAATTGGGGGGAAATCGCGCTGCGTCGACGGCCGGGGCGCAGATCCTCGCCGCCCGCCGACCCGATCATCGAAGCAACAAGAAGCACGGGCAGCTAGGCCGTCGAGTAGGCCAAGAAATCCAGGTGGAAAAAACCCCAATCCCTCCCACGAAAAAACCCCACCGGAAGCAACGAAACCGAGGCAACGAAGAGCGCGCGACGCGATTACCTCCGGCGAGCGACGGCCGACGGGCGGAGCCGCGGACGGAGGACGAGGGAGCGGCGGAGGTAGTAGGGTCGTAGGGTTGAGGTGCTGAGGAAGCGAAAAGACGTGAGGGGGGGATGGGGTGGTATAAATAGGGCGGCCGCGGTCGGGAGGGAGAGGAAGCGCGTGGAGAGTGGAGTGTGGAAAGCGCGCGGTTTTCGATTTTTGGGAGGATCCCTCGGGCGGGAGGGAGCTTTCGCCGTTTCGCTGGGTAGGCCGCGCGCGTTCAGCTTCGCCAACGAGTGATTTTCATATCCGTTCCACAAATTTACTCAATTATGGTCATTTTGGTCCAAGTAGGAATTAGGCAGGGCCGAAGGGCAACTCTAGGCGGGCGACTTCAAACGGATACAAAGGGTAGAAAATAGGTGTGCACTGTCAGCACGATGCACCCAACGCGCTTACACATTCCGTCCGTGATTTTTTTCTTTTACTCCCTCCATCTCATGAAACATTTTCGTGAATAAAATACTTATACAAAGCGTTCGAAACAGCTACGTAATTATACAAAAGCAAAACTGAATAAAACTAACCAAACTAAACTTAAATGCTAAACAGACTGTAGATAATTGGGTTTAGCCCGTCGGCGTCAGTACCGCCCTACTCGTCTTCAGAGCTGAGGACGTGATGGCTGCTCGCAAGGCCATGTCCAAGCGTTGGTCGGGTGGTAACCTTGCTCAGTGGCGGAGGATCTCCTCGCGTTGCGATGTTAGTGGCCTCCAGGACAGCAAGCATGGAAACTTAGTTAGGTTTTAGAGGCCACTCGTCGGGGAGGTTCTGTCCGACAATGGCGCGGGGTGTACTCCTGCACCACCTCGAAGCTCAAATTAACGTGATGGGCTCTATCTTCGGCGTTGGCACCCGCATGCTCTGGTGCCCGGCGAAACAACAACAAGAATGAATACCATATTAGACCTTAAATGGGCACTAAACAAGGCAATATCAACATCAAAGCAATGGGTCATGATGTCTTGGTTCCTGCACCAACAACAAGATTATTGTTGTACTTGTAGCAGCAAATATTATTTAAAAAGTTCATCCCATTGAATGGAAGCATTGCAAATGGAAATAACACAGGCTCCGCAGCCACGTTGTCAGTGCGGCTACGTTCGCACCCGAAATGGTGTTTGGTAATAGTCTACTCTATAGATTGCTAAAGTAATCAAGAACAAAGTAAATGACTGGAGTAAATAAAGAGCATGCGAGTGTTGTTGGACAAAGTTGCGATATGACTAAGGGGTTCTCGGGGAGTGTAGGATCCACCACTAGCATTCAGATTACATCTATATTGTTCTTCATATGATATTTCATCCCGAATAACCACTGCAATGATCGTAAGCAAGCCACTCCCGATCCTCACAATTAAGGGTTTCTCAATGGATATTTGTATAAGCTTAGTGAATCCCTTCTAATCCCCATTATCCACATGAATAGCACGTCGGCACGTTATGTCACTTGGGATGTACGTACTACCATATGACCAACGGTAGTTCCCTTTCTAGCCCCGGAAAATATTACATGGTTCACTTCACATAATATCTAGAGAGAAATTTAATACATGCTCGTGAACTGGAATTACATATTATCTTTATTTCACATCATAATATTGTTAGGGTATCTCCATCTCTCCCCAGAAAAAAAGGAACTACTCACGTATGAAGTCAGTCAACATCATCACAATGATATGAATAGGATATGGAGGTATGAATGTATGCAAGTGCAAATCCACAATATGATTTGGAAATACAACAAAGTAAACAAGGGGATCGGTGATGATGACGATGGAGATCGATGCGGAAGCCTTCAAGATCCAAGTCCCTTCTCCTTGTGTGTGGTGGTGATGGTGGAGATCTGCGTGGAGGTGGCTACGGAGGCGGCGGAGCGCCAGCGCTCTGCTATGGACGTGTATACTGATAGTGTTTCTGGCAGCTAGGTTTGTCCCTCTTTAAATAGGCTCCTCGAGGCTCGTTTTGCGATTCCGAGGAGATCCGTGGTGAATATGTCCGTCATCCCTTCACAGTTGATGTTTCGTTTGACAAACAAAGTCAACAGAGGGTGGTACGAGCATATGGTATGGGCGGGTTCGGCCCGTACTGATGCTCGTTAACCCACTAGACTGTTTAGTATTTTGGTCGTCATTTCTTTGTACGAACTTCGATTGAGGTGTTCTTCTGCTCGTTGGACTCATATGGACAAGGGCTACTACGCTGTGTTCTTGGATCTTCAATATGAAATGATGCAAAAATTATTACTTTTTCACACCTCATATGGCTAAGTATGGTGCCTGCAGCTTCTCCCTATTGCATCATCTTGACTTCTCTTGTCTTGCTTTATCCATAATTGTCTATAACACCTAGACACGTGTGAAAGGCAAGGAAAAGTAATAAAAATCATAATAAACTACAAAAATTAATACTTGTTCATAACTCATATGAAAATGAATGTGAACTAGTAATGATGCATAATAGGCATAGTTGTAGCTAGATGGAGCATGATATGAGTGGCAATATGAATATTTTGTATGCTTAAATATGCGTTATAATTGCACTCACCAACATTCCCAAGCTTAAGCATTGCTCATCCTCGAGCAAGAGAGTTGATATTTTAATGCTATCATCTAGTTTACCATTGAAGATCGATGCCTTGTATCCTTATTTTTCTTGCAGGCTCTCAGAAAGGTAGAACATAATCATACAAGAACACACAAAATTAGTTATGTAAACCATCAGAGATCAATCAAAACTTATATGCCCAATATCAAAAGTAAATCTAGCTTGAAAGCAAACTTGTGATCCTCCTATTGCGCTTTTTTTTTTGTATCCTCACTTTTGTAAGGTAAAATCTTAGCACTAATAGATATCAAATACAAATAAACATAAAGTAAATCTACCCCATCATGTCATCTAGTCAAGGCTCTCAAGTGCAAACTTTGGTTACTGAGCTCTCAGAAAACCAAATCTTCACTATGCCATTAAATTTATCACTTTTCTCTTCTCTTTTCTTTATAGGTTTTTAGAGCTTCGCACATCTTTTAACTTGCATGTTTTTTGCATAAATCACAAAACTTCCAAATATCATTTCTAATTGTCAGCTTCCTCTTCCTCTGTAAGCAAACTATTAAATACTTTATTTTAAACATGATGAGGTTGAGCTACTCATAACTATTTATTTCAGACAAGTCTAGTAGTGACGTCAATAGATTCCATAGAACTTTTCCAATATATTTTGATCTTCTCAATTTTAGAAATTACGGGAATTTATTCTAGAGGATCGCAATATTTTTCTCAAGCTGGATAAAGGTTTGAACAAAGTGCATCAAAGCTCTAAGTCAACTCTTATTGGGCCTAACAAAGGTAAGTGTGTCCCTTATATAAATACGAAATATAACTTACCTAAGCAAGCATTCAAAACCAGCGACATACATGATTGCACACAAATTTATTGAATAATACCATTGCACAAGACTCTACATGTGCAAAAGTAACTTCCCCAAGTTTAGAACTTTGCAAGAACCAAAATTGAATATATCACTGATGCGTGCATTTCATCGTAATAGCAACCTATAGGCCTAGTTCTTATTATTATTTGCATTTTTTTATCATTGTTTATGCATTATTAGATGATTTCCAGGGCTTTCCTACAAAGTATACTTCATTGGGATTTAATTTCTAGGAGGTAGAAAACCTCATTCTTCATATTTTGTTGTTGCACGGACCTTACGGACGTCAATAAATTGGAGGAAAATAGCCTGCACGTTTTTCAGTGGGAGAGGGACCTTGAGCGTTGGAATCACGCGAGGGGAGCCACCAGGGCCAAACGAGCCCAGGTGGCGCGGCCCACCCTTAGGCCGCACCACCTAGGCATGTTGGTGCCTCGAGCGTCGCCTCATCTCTCCCTTTTTAGAGACGCCTCCGTTTCACCAGAAAACCTACGCCATATTTTTACCACGGTTTACATAGGCAGCGGCAGAGGCGAAAGTCCACTCCTAATCCGAGAGAGGGCGGATCCTACTGCTCTGAGTCCTCCGGAGAGGGGGAAATCAAAGCCACAATTATCACCACTTCTAATTGGCGTAGGTGGAGGCATCTCCATCAACATCTCCATCAGCATCAACATCAGCACCATCTCCATCTCCAAGATCTAACTCTTTCCCCTCATAGTTTGTGGTAGATTAAACCCTGGATTTTGTTAAGTGTTGTTTGCATGATTGTGATTGGCAACTTTTCTTTATCTAGTGGTGAAGTTATATCTTCATATTGTGTTGTAATCCATATGATACTGACCCATATCATGTTTCACCGTTGTGAGCAGTTCCCCATGTTCCTGAGGGAATAGGATGAATTGGCTATGATTTCTATATAGTGTGCAATGAGTATTTGGTCAAGTTTTAATCTTTTTATGTGGTTCTATGTTGGTAATATAATGTGAGAATATCGACTGCATATTACTTCACCACTATGGCCTCATAGGGTTGCACATTAGTGTAACGAAAGGGGTAGGAAGGGACGGAATGACAGAAACCGTTTTCCAATTGTTTGAGTTGCAATAGGGGGATTTATATTGCATCCGAGGAACACATCTCATCTATACATGAAACAAGAATATTGCTAGCTCGCCTTCATCGATCCTCCTACGATCGATCAGTTGGCTTCGTACAAGGATGGACAGTGTGGGGTATTTAAACCGGTATGCATCTTTCTAAGTTGTCAAGGTGGTACTAAAAATAGAAACATGAACCTGCTGGTTCGGTGCACTGTTGAGGAGCGTCGTACGAGCAGACGCAAAAAGGTTGGTGATGACCCACAAGTATAGGGGGTGTATCGTAGTACTTTCGATAAATAAGAGTGTCGAACCCAACGAGGAGCAGAAGGTGTTGACAAGGGTTTCGATGAAGGATTCATAAATGCTCACAGACAAGTATTCGGGGGGTTTTGATGTAAGATGAATAAAGTACGAGTAAGTAAAATGCGAGAGAAATAATTGCAGCGAGTGGCCCAATCCTTTTTAGCACAAAGGACAAGCCGGTTTGTTTACTTATAATGACCAAACGTTCTCGAGGACACACGGGATTTTAGTCTAGTGCTTTCGC